>JAJHSJ010000001.1:27324383-27685061 GCA_021015155.1 Magnolia officinalis
ACGGCTTGCCATAGTGTATTAAGGAATGAACGGGCCAGATCGATCATTGGCCATTACGATGGTCGTTTAAAAGCTTTGGGAATGTTGTGAACCTCCCCTGAGGGTGGGAAATATCATTCCCCTTTAAGCTTATTTTGGAAGCGTGTGTTTGGTTGCATGAAATATCATGATATTTCATAATTAAACAAAAGTCTATTTTGTGCAAAATATCATGAATTTAAATTTATAAGTAGACTTTTAATCTCTTTATTGAGAAATGGTCCCAGAGCATTATAAGTGCTCCTCTTTGCATCGGTTCACTTGGACAGTCCTAGTAACTGATCTGAACCGTCCATCAAGTCCATAACACACTTCATAGGCTAATAAATAGATGGATCAAATTGTTAATTGGACCTAATTTAGTGCAAGTGGTGTCCATATTAGAGACCATTGATTAAATGGTTAACTTTTGTTAATGTTTGCATGGTTGCCCATGAAATGTGCATTGGGGCATAATGAACGGTCTAGATGAATGGATTAGACTGTCTAGGTCTTTCAGAGCACCTAGTTATAGTGCTCCTAGGTGCATTGAGACAGAATCCAATGGATTGATCCAGACTGTTCATTAGGTCGAAGGCACAATTCAAACATCGTAGTAACCATTTGATCAAAGGCCTTTAATATGGACAGTCAAGATTGCCCACATAAAAATACATCCAATCAGGAATGTAATCCATCTGTTAGATGGGGTCCACCATGGATGGCTTATGATTCTAAATTAGGAAATCGTAGCCATGCAAGGGTAAAAGGATGTCTATAGGAAAAAAAAAAAAGGCCAAATCAAGGATGGATTGGCTCATCGATCAGCGCAATTGTTGAAGATGGCCCAGCAAATGTGTTTTGGATTTAATGGACAGTTCAGATCCCATCCATCGGACTGTCCAAGCTAAACAATGAGTCCAAAATTTTAAAATTATTTATTGAGGAATGCTCCACTGATCTCTGAGCACTCCTAGTTGTAGTGGGACACTTAGACAATCCAATGTATTAATCTAGACTGTTCAATAAGCTCACATCACCCCAATCTGGCATTGCAACCATTTGATCAATGGCCTTTAATATAGACCGTCAAGATCATTTAACATTAAAAAAAAAAACACTCCCAATCAACAATCTGATCCATCTCATTTTTGGGAAATTTTGGACAAAGATCAAGGGGGTTGTTGTTGTCCATTCCAAAACCGGGCCCCACTTTGCAAGTCCATGGTCCAATTGGATGACTTGAGCCGTTGAATTCGTAGAGGGCCACCCCTTGATCGAGCCAATTTTTTTGCGTGTCTGCCATGGGTGATATCTACCGTTGTATCTAATCTCCCCTACAAATGCCTTTACTGCAGGATCTTTATGTTGATGCCAATTCAGGAAGTGTGGCCCACTTGGGATGATTGAGGCCTTGATGATAAATCTACCCCATCAGATTTGCGTCCGTGGGTTTGTTCCATAAAAAAAAAAAAAAAAAGGACTCCTGTGCCGTCATGATGATCAGTCCGGCTCTTCGATAAAATGACATATGAAGAGCCTGAGAAATTTCAAAATTCCGAGCGAAACAGATGGAAAGGATCCCCGACCTTCTCGGAGACATCCAACAAGTCTAATTAGCCAATCCCGGACAAGGGTGGCTGTATATCTAAAGAGCAGTAGAACCCTGAAAAATGACTTGATTTTAATGGGTCTGAGTCCCTTTTTTTTTGGACCCAGGTCAGCTTTCAGGTCTCACCTTTGGACTTGGTTAAAAATCAGGTCTAATTGGACTTAAGTCCGGTCGAGGTTAAGGTCGGGGGTTAGGTCTAGTTAATTTTAATAGTAAAATTATTATTTTTAAAAGATATTTATTATTGTAGAGAAAAAAAAAAAAAAAAAGAGGTTTCTTAAGTCACAAGAGTGTAAGATAGACCATCTGCATATCATGCAAGTGTTAAAGTGGCACATGTGTGTGCAATCTAATCTATTCATTAGGTGGACCTAACCATGTAAATGCTCTTATTTGTCCCAAACTTGTGAGGGTCCCATTAAACATTCATGTGTTGTTTAAAGGAACCTTTTGGATCTAGTTATTGTTTCTATCATCAAAGCATCTATATGGTGGGACTTGTTGCCAATGAAGTGGATATGAGAAGAAGGAAAAAAAAAAATCCTTAGATTTAGACTTTCAAACCTTTGATCACAACCCTTTTTCTTTAAAGGGCCGGCCCTATAACCCAGGATGCTCCAATCACCTTCCTGATGGAGTTCATGTGGCCACACACATCTTCATACACATACCACTTCCACCATTCCCAATCCTTTTGGAAATAGAATCTAATTTAATACCAGCTTGCCCTGCAATATCAAAAGTCTATTAATTTGCCTTATCCATATACTCAAATAAACCTATGTTGTTCTATTTTCCTGGGGCATCTAATCCAAGCAGCTAAAACCTAATGCAAGAACTAATAATGGGCATTAAAGTATTGGATTATCATATTTCTATCAACCTTGATAAAAACACGTCTACAATAAAAATAAAATATTCATAGGTTGAATGGGTTTATAAAATATTTAGAAAATATGTGATGATATTGGTTAGCTTTGATGGAGCTTCTAAAGGTTAGACCTATCCACTAAATTCAGTCCCAGGCAGTGCTGTCGAAATCCTACGATTTACGATTTGAGTCGAATTTTAAGAAAAATGATTTGAATCCCTTTTTATATGAATCCTATAGTTTTATGATCTTAATCCTATGACTTACTATTCAATTTATACTTATTTTCTTCTATTTTAAGCTTTACTTGACTTTCATTTTATGTTTTTAAATTGGTGAGGGATTTAAGAATTATTTTTAAAAACCTTTAAAAAGAAAAAAATCATTTAGAAAATATAAATTATTTTATTTTGTTCTTTATAAGAGATTAATTGATATATATTCTCTTCAAAGTTAAATTATAGAGTTTTCTTTAAATAATTTTTTACTTCTTAAGTGGCCAAAACACTAAATTGATGTATGACTTATCTTGAATGTTTGTATGGATTTGTTACATTCATGTTGACTTACATGTATTGTAGAATGATGATTAGAAATCAAAATATCTTTTTCCGTTGGTGTACAGAATCAATGGTGCTTTTTCAATTTAATTCTACATTCAAAAAAGGTAACAAGAATATAAATTATTAAGGGACCTCTGAAAGTTTTTTTAAGGAAAATTTCTTGAAAGACAAAAAGAAGAAAAGATTAAAAATAAAATAAAAAATCCTTTAACACTATTATGACATGATATTACTTGGTGTATATCGATCTTAAAAAGGATGATTACCGAGTTTTTAACCTTTTTTTTTCTAATTTATTTATATTTTTTCTTATTCTTAAAAAAATCATAAAAAAATGTTATGATTTAAGATTTGTGATACAATTCAACCCCTATTACGATTTGCGATACAATAATAATTTTGGCAACATTGGTCCCAAGTGATTAAAATACATTACATATCGACTGAATCTCAACATAAGAACTCAACAACACTCGTGTCATATCAAAAGGTGTATAAAACTCTACAACAAAGACTCTTGAAGTCCTTTTGCAATTTTAAGTTTGAGGATAAGTTTAAGTTAGTGCGTGATCAAGTCGATTCAATCTAAATACAATGGATACCCTTTGGTTAATGCAATCCTCCGCATATAAATAACCAATCAAGCCGGGAACTAGATCTCAATTACAGATAACATCCATATTTCCATGTGTGAAGGATGATAACAACTGAATGCTCAATGGTGGAGATCAATTACAGATAACATCCATAACTCCATCTGTGAAGGATGATAGCAATTGAATGCCCAATGGTGGAGATTAATCCATTTAATGATAAATCGCATAAAAAAAAGTGGGTCCATCCAATCAACAAAAGAATCACTCGAGTCAAATGGTTTTTAGGGCACACATAAAGCCAAGATCTACGAGTAGCAAAGCTGTGCGCAGTTCGTTTCTAAGAGCAATTGGGATCCTCTGCAAAACTTACAGCATTGGCAACAATAAAGCTATGTGGGCCCACCATGTTGTCTATGGGAAATCCACTCCATCCCTTAGTTGTGCTGCCTAATAGTATGCCCTAGGGCCAAAATTCAGCCGGATCCATGACTCAAGTGAGAATGAGTATGGGATGCCAATAATAGGTTTGTGTGTGGGGTCACCATGGTGTGTATATTTTATCAAACCCGTTTACGGGTGGCAATGAGTTGGGTTGAGGCCGGGCCAAGGTCAGCCCAAGCAATGCAGGACAATTAACCACTTGCTCTAAAAGCTTGAACTGATAGAGCATGGTGAATCAATCCCTTTATCTCATAGCTCAGGCTCGAACCTCCCTTGTGGGTTCCACGTCACATGGGTTCCGCTTCACACGAGCCGCCCACCTTACACGGGTCACCCACCCCGAGTGTACCCCTGCATCCCATGTGCCACCCGATTCCAACCTAGTGTGAAAATGCCACTGCATTACCAAGTCTAACATTTACTAAAACCTGACCCAACCCATTACCCCATGCCCCGACCCGACCCATTTAAATTTACCAAACCCAAGCCCAACTAAACCCAACCCATTTAAGTATAATCTGGTCGGGCTTGATCGACCCAACCCGATCCTGCATGACCACACTTGGGTTTAAGGATGGATTATGGGGCTAAAGATACACCAACTTGATCCAGTTGGTGAATACATACCCAAATAGATACATTCATGTATCTACTTATTGTTTATTAATTTGTTTTGGCTTTTGTGTTGGGTCAACAAAAACCTGTTAATAAATATGCATGGGCCGGTTGGGTCGGGTATGGTTCAAACCAAACCCGACCCATTTACTAATGGACCTCATTTTTTAATCCAAACCCGCCACACAACCCATTCAGCTTGGCCCAAACCAGCTTCAAAAGCAGGTCAGGTTAACCCACGGGCCAACCGGATCCATTGTCACCCCTAAACCCGTTCATCAGCTGTGACTCTTCAGGATGATGGGAAGATTGTAAAAAAACAGAGAGGGAGGGAGGGAGAGCCTAATCAAGACTTAGGCAGACAGAAGAACGTGAGATTTTAGGCACAATTTTACATTGTATGTGCTGAAAAACGTGTCGCATGGGTGTGAGAACCTGATCATAAACACAGACACACATACCAATCATATACACATACAATCCTAGTTATCCATTTTATGGAAAGTAGAGAGGGGCCAGGGATCAACATTCTAAGTCAAAACTCTTTAATTGAATGGCTACAATTCTATGATTAGTGTAATTTACTTACAGAGCAATCTAATGTAGGGAACGTGATGGACAGACAGGATTCACAGATGGCTCAACTATAACTACGTTGGAGTGGAAACAAATCAAGACCAGTTCACTAGGCCTAGCCTGGGTTTTGAAATGGTCAGCCCGGATCTTCGACCAGGCCATTTCAAAATTTTAATTTTGATGGGCCCAGGCCGGGCCATCGCCACCTTCTAGATGATGCACAATGACCCGAAAAGCTGCTCATGTGGTAGAAAAAGAAATGCTTAGTGGATAAGGTTGAATGCATTTTGAAAGTTCACTTGCCTCACAAATGGAATGAATGGACAAGCATGCATGATCGGAGCGGCTCATCAGGTAACCTCTGCATGTAGTTGAATGTGCAAAAAGTCAGGCCGATCCAATCATCAGGTTGGTCAGAATGTTATGGCTCAAAAGGGTGACTACTCGAATGCCATACGATGCTAGCTCAACCAAACACACCCAAGTGATTTTCATTGGTTTCAACTGAGCGCCTGGCAGATGTTTTCAAGACCTTGACCACTCATCTAGCAAGCCCCACCATATATGGCCCATGGGCCCATGGCTGAAAAATTAGACCGGTTCCCAAGCGTTGGACAACTGCTGCCCTTTCTCGTGCCCTATTCCACTCAAGCAGTTTAGATCTTCCAATAATACTTGATTATTTTCAGCTCTATTCCCTCTTCTTTCTCTGGGTGAACTGTAAATACAAAAACAAGGCTCTAAGGATTATCAGGACCAATGTAGGCTAGTGGGTCATGAGCAGACAATTAGAACTTAACGCTCAGGTGTGCATTTTATTTTATTTTCGAGCAAGTGCTCTCACATTGGGAATTGAGAAAATTGGTGTTGTATGAGTTGTACTGACAAGGGTATATTCATGGTAATGCTAATACAATAATGAAGACTATGATGATACTCAATGGGAAAATGGTTGGGGGGATAGAGCATTGATGATGAAGAATGCCTTAGTCTTTATTTTAAACTCCCGTGTGTTTCAAAAGATTGAAAGATTGTAAATGTTTGACACAGATATTAAACTCCATATATTTCAAAAGAACGAGTTCTAGGTACGTTTCAAAAGATCTTCACCGAAACTTTTATCTGTTACCACTTTGATCTTACACGTAAACAGTATATATACATCATGTGAATATAGATCTTTTCATTTACAATGTTTTCTGAGTCATGAACACATTAACTTATCATTGTAAGGTTCTTTGGCATTTTTGTTTGGGTTACTGATATATATTAACTGTTTTAAGTTTTACAGATTGGTAACAGGCAAACACCTGAACTTTTATATTTTTATATTGGATAGACACATCATGTAGATACAACATTGATCTTGAACTTTTTTGTATTCTCCATTTTTTTGGCCTTTCTTATTGCTTTAACAGACACACTGACCATTTTCTAAGGGTTGTTTGCCAAAATAAACCTGAACCTTTTGCTAACTATAGTTGTTGTTTGAGGTAACATGCAATGAACAGTAATGGAATAACTAGGATATACATGTATATGTACATACTTACCCAAGGTATCACATGGAACAAGTTGTAGATGAGAACCCCAAGCAACTAGCTGCATGTGGGGCCCACCATTGGGTGGGTGGTTGTGGGTGTAATGTCCAACCTGTCAGTAGGGTCTCCCCATCATGAAAATGAGATTCCTGAAAAATCAGGCTGACCTAAATCATTAGTTGCACCACACCATCGAAACACACTGGACCACCACCCAAAACCTCCGAATTTATGTGAGTGTCCACTGATGGATAGATTGGTCTATTTTTGGGGTGTTCCATTTTCGCTTGGGGTGAGCCCACAGGATGAGTTGGATGACATACCACGCTGGGCCCCACATCCAGCTATGTGCATGATTTTCTCATCTACGACTAGGAGACATTCTCATTTATGCATGTAGAATGGAATGCTGAGGAAGGATGCTATGACAAGAGCATAGAAATTAATGAATGAGAAACTCTTAAAGCGCAGTAGCCAGTAGTAAACTGCTGCATCATGCATATGCTATCCACGCATGAACGTATGTAGTATGCATGCATATATGCCTGTCAACACAAGGATAGATTGATTAAATCAAGGAATTTATAGTTACAACTTGGGTGGGAACTAATATTACAATTAACAATAATAATATTATTATAACAAATTAATGGTGGTGATATATACACTATGAAGTTTTGTTCGAATGGGCTCACATAAAAAACAAACCCATTATATCCATTGGTTCAAAATGCATGGGCTCGTAATGAATTAACCAAAAACAAGTATGACATATAAACAACACTAGGGCTCAAAAACTAGGGTCTAGCCTCAAATCCAACTTTGGCGGGCCCCATATCCTCCCATCAGACTCATGTACGAAAACCAGCCCTCTCCTCCCCTCAATCAAATCTTTGATGCTAAAAGAAAAGAAAAAATATTAGAAAAAAGTCCTAAATTTGTGATTAAGCAGTGGAAAGTGTTGCTTTGGCACACACAAGTCTGACATGGAGGGCATGGGACCCGCCGAAGCGGGATTTAAAGCTTTATCCTGATTTTATGGAATGTCATACCCGAAAGGAGCCTAGAACATGATACCTTCTTTAAATAAAATGCAATGTCACCTTCAGGCCTGGATCTCAAGACACCGTTCTGCCATAGCATATTGATGAAATATAGAGATTCTTGGACCATTTATCCTGCAACATTTGGAGTGTAATAAAATAAGTGTTACCCTTGACGCGCCTAACATACAATCTTATTTTGTCTAACTTGAGAACATTAATGCGAAAGCTACCAAACCTTTTAAACAGAAATAGACTAAAATAACTTGATTTCTATAGAAGAAGAAGAAGAAGAAGAAGAAGAAGAAAGAAAAAAGAAGACAAAACTGTCCTCAAGAAGAAGAAGAAGAAGACAAAACTGTCCTCAAAAGCATTGAGCAAATCCAAGGTCGTGATGAGTTTCAGGTAACAGTTCTGTCACCTGTCAACACCGTCAATTGTTGAAATCAGGGATGATCTCAGCACAGGCAGGATTTTTTCTAAAATCGAATAATCCAATTTTCCAACTACTCATTGCATGTAGAGATTGTGAAGAGATGAGAAGGGAGACACAGAATATCAACCTATTACCGAGACAAAATGGTATGCATGATGGGTCCTGCATCAACATGCGCTTTTGTGACCTCATCTAACATGCACATTTTGTGGGCATGGGGCCTATGGTTCAATGATCTGCTGGCCCCCACCATGGATGGAGGATGGCCTAAAGATCTTCTAGATTAGATGTCACTGGTAGTTCAATCGTCGCCCTTCTATTTAGATTTTGTTCTTACTGTATCATTTTCATAACCGTCTATTGTAGGTTTCTGATCAAAGGATTATGATCTTCAAACCTAGAAGATTTGTGAGTCATTCCCAACCCACAGTCAGGATAGTTAGATCGACAAATTGGGATCAGAGAACTACAGGCCATATGTGCATTGAATAGGTGCATCAGACACTTCACCCTGATGCATCAGGACCAACATGGTTTTAAGAGTTGAACTCGGTCAGATCCATAACACGTTTTATAACCATGGGTGGATGCAGGCTGACTTGGGCAAGTTGTTACAGACTTAAGTGATACTGCCCACATCAGGCTGAGTTGACCTGAGCGACTTGTCCAACCAAAAATTTGTACTGGCAAGTGTGGCCCTTGATTCAGCAATCCAGACCATTGGTATGTTATAGATCGCCCTGGATGGAGCCCACTCCAAAAAATTTCTGGACTGGAATGGAATATCCTGGCCATACATATTAGGGACTTTTTTGTCCAGTTGACGGTAGACTACCATTGCTATATTTCAAATTTCTCTTCATAAAGAATTACATGATAGGTGGCCCAAATCAGGAATTATGCAGGGGGCTTCTCCATCCATGATGTGAATCAACAAACAAATGGTTTGGCTCTCTGTCTGTAGGAATTGGAAATAGGGGATGAGTCACCCACGAATTGGCAGGTATGATTCGCCTCAACACCAAATGAGTCAGTCCGAGTCCTAAACCATGGGACTGAATAATTCCTACTGAAAATTTCCCAGCTGTGTTGCCGTACCTTGACATGGTTACTTGGAAATGTGGATGTGCGCAACGTTTCTTGCGTCACATCCAGCGATTTCCTCTTGGGAGAACTTAGTATGAAAGCAGCTTGATCTGTGTTCGCAGCAGTGGATGTAATCCGGTACCCGCTCTCCCACCGTCTATGGATCCCTTCACTTGGATAGAGGAAATCAAGTTCAACAACCTGAAACGGCACCGAATGAAATTGTAAGTGGGCCCTCCAGTTTCTATCTTCAAATAGTACAAGCACCACTGAACAGGCTACCTGATGAGAATAACCGGCATTTCTTGACATGACGACCCCCCATTTGCTACCTGCAGTGGTCATGGAAGTGACGAAAAAGCCCTCTTTCCATTTCTTATTGATCCATTTGAAAGGGAATTTATCGCTGACATTGTATGACTGTTGAGTGTAAGGTGTTCCTACAGTAACCAAAAAGAAAAAAAAAAACAGTCTTAGCATCATTGTTGCCAGAGGTTTCATTAAAACTTTTAAAAAGACAAAGTTCTTAAAAAAAAAAAAGGTTCTTTAAAACTACAATGAATTTGATAATTGTTACCAAACTAATTCGCTACTCTTGTTGCTACATAGAGAGTTCAATCAGCAGAAAAGGTTACGTATTTGAATTTGACTGAGGTTTAAGGACACTGGATAATATTGAGTAAGGGCATGAAAGCTCCCGTCATAACACTTTTGATGGGGGGTTAGGAGGAGAAATTCTCCTAGGAAACGGTTCTCAAGAGAACCCATGAGAAACCTTTGCGAATTCATCCCATGTGATGTGTGCAAGACATCCAGTCCATCTACCAGACAAATCGCCTCATGAAACCCCTACGGCCTAGAAATCAGCCAGATCAAAAAATCAGGAGGGACGCAGAAAAATGGGAGGGGACGCCAACCCTTGATTTTCATCAGGGTCCACCTGAGCTGCAAACAGCCTTCTTTTTTGCCTGACCCTTCATCTAATCCAAATGAAGCATCTGTATGGCCTGGATTGCATGTACACATCACACGGGATGAGTACTCAAATGGTTCTCATGAGAACCGGTTCCTAGGAGAAATTTTCTCTAAGGGGACTGAAGTGCAGTGACTTTGCTTCAAATCTTTGTATGGGCTGATGCGTCCTGGTGATAAGATATTCTCAATGGTCATTTTAGATAAGTAGGTACATGCTATGTATTGGCACATGTGAGGGGATTGTAGATTTCATGGGCGTTTCCACTCTCCAACTATTTTTTAAGGGAAAGGCGAGGGTTGATTTCTTCTCGACCATGGCAAGAGAAAATAACAAAACACCTGGCAACCAAATGGGCCTAAGGTTTGTGTAACACAATAAGTATAAAATGCTGAATCAGTATGAAAAGTATTATGTTGATGCTCACGAGATCATGCAAATCATCTTTCATTTCATCACACCTCTCTAGGCTTAATTCTAGAATTCAATTCCCAGTGGAATGGCAGAAAAGGATTTATGTAGTCAACCATGGATATGAATATCGGTAGCATATCGGCTGATACGGCTGAATCATATCTGTATCGGCACGAGCCGATACACAGTACGGCGTTGTATTGGTCCGATACGAAAAAATTGCTCCGTATCTATCGGCCGATATGGGGCGTATTGGCCCACCGATACGGGGGTGATACAAGCCAATACGCCTATAAAAGCCTAATTTTGATTTTGATTTTGATTTTTTTTTTTCCTTCAAAATTTCATGTCTCCTCTTCTTCTTCTTCTTTTTTCATTTCAACCTCGGAAGAAGCTTAAAAACTTATTTTAGGTTAGATCTATACCTATTTTGTGATCAAAACAAATTATTTGAATGGGATTCGACAGATCAAAGTGAAGTGGATCATTATAGGAAAAATCAGAAAGAAGGGTAAAACTTCACTTTCTTTTTTATATTTTCATCTTCTTTTTGTTGTATTTCAATGTAATGAGCCATTGTTCACCAATCATGCTCAATTTGTGTTTAATTAGGGCCCATTTAGTTGACCTTCAACAAGTCAAATCGACAGACAACATTCTCATCAAAGAATGGTCTTATACACAATTGAATACATGGTTAAAAAATAATTAAAAAATGATATATTTTTGGATATCTCAAAATTTCCTAATTTTCTAATATTTTCCATATTATTTTGCTTTAAAAAAAAAAAAAAAAATCTGACTGATACGGCCCCGATATTGATGCGTGACGCCATATCGTATTATTTTTCCGCTCCGCCCCAATATGCCAACCGATATCAACATTCAGAACCATGAGCTGACCCAATGAGTTGGAACAAGACTTAGATGATGATGATTTTCTTCGTGTTTAATTAATGATTTGCACTTCGACATGGGCGGAGGTAGCAAGAAAAGACTTGATGGCCTATTGATCTAACTGAGGATATGGTCCTTGATAGAGTGGATTGGTATAACAGGATTCGTGTAGCCGGCCCCGATTAGTTGGGGAAAGGCTTCGATGATGATGATGATAATTTGTGCTTAAACGAGACTCATCTTTCAACCGCATATTAGGGCAGCTGATTGAAGAGGAAACAATTGGAGATGACTCCTGAAATCAATCAGTTAACAATCTCTGATTTTTCTTGAAGTTCATAGGCTATCTAGATTTTTTTATTATTATTATGATTATTATATATATATACTATATAATATATATATATATATATATATATTATATATATATATATATATATATATATAAATTCAGTTAAGGACTTTTTCAAAATTATCAAAGCCTGGCTGTCTTCAGCACCGATCTACTTCCGGTTAGTTATGAAAAATTCTGCAATCCTTGACCCAAAGATATATATCGAGTCCTCAGGCTTCGAGTCTCTAGAAGTGGGGCCCTTAGGTGATCTATCCACAGATCTGATGCGCCCCAACATGGATAGTCCGTGGATGAAGAAACAGCCCAAGGCCCTTCAATGCATTGCTGACAAATAGACAGTCAAGAGAAAAATACAGCAGTAGTAGACGTTCAACATAAAAGGCCCAAAGATTGGATGCCTAGGATGTTCAAATCTGGGAGGCTTTATGGGGGCATAATCTATTTAGAGTGGCACCCATCAGATCAACAGTCTGGATTGTGGTTCAAGAATCTGTTAACTCGACTCAACTCAGGAGTTAAAACTTGATTCTTAATAACTATCTTTAAATATAAAAATATATTACAAAATGTGAAAATTCATTAAAAAATATATGAAAAGTTAGCGGAAAATCTGAAAATCCTGGAAGACTCAACTCCAAAAAAAAAAAAAATCAACAGAAACAAATTTCTCATCGATTCACCCAAAATCCAATTGATTCAAGCTGACTTAGACAAGTTTCTAGCCAGCTCAATAAGCTTCTAAACTATGGTCATGATCACCAAGCCATGGGCCACATTAGTACAGACTCAAGACTCGAGGATACTATACACATTCCCAGGTAAAGGATCGCATAAATCATGTTCAGTTATAGAGAAATTGAAGAACTCCAAGGGAAACTCAAAACCTTAAAAACAAGACATGTGAAATGTTTGACTGACCCTTGGACATTACAACCAACGCACTGCCATTGGAAGCACCAGCTATTGTACTGATATAATAATTCTTATCCCACTGTTCGACAATCCATTCCTGGCCAAGAAACCAAACAGGAAAAAAAAGAGAGGCTCAAAGACTGCAGATATTAGAAATGAGGTCGCGAAATCTAAATGTCAAACGCTTCTGCAGTACTGACCTTGCGCAAGAAAATGGGCGAGAGTTCATAAACCTGGTTAGAGAATCCCGTTCCTGCATCCATAACGAGAGCCCACAGATTTGATGATGAAGCCACAGAGCTAATGTAAAGGCCATCTTGTTTTCCTTTCTCCACGTGCTGCCGAAGTCTCAAATCCTCAATGTTGTAGTGATATCTGTAGAGAATGGAGAAAACCATTACTAGTTGAGAAAGAGGACATGTCAACATTACATCAGATTTGATGCAACTGAAAATTTGCTAATTCTGTTGTGAGTTCTGAGACAGTACCATATGGCGAACACCGGCGATGGAAGAGATGTCTATGGGAAGGTGGTGTGTTCTCAGCGATGCAATATGGTACGTGCGACAGACAGTTACATTTTGGGAAAGTTACCAAAATAGATTTATTTCAATTTTTTTAACCCAAAAATTACTCAAGTATTAAAAATTTCCTGAAACACCTGAACAGGAGCACTTTCTGTTTCCACATAAGAAATGCCTGTCAGAGATCTAAGCTCTCCATAAGGTTGGAAATAATGCTTAGATATTTGGCTTGAAAAAATCACACAATTTCACTCTTCAAGTGGGCCACAATGTGGAAACAAAAAGGGTCCTGTAAATGGGGAAAAATCATCATTATATATGAAATTTTACTGAGGTAGGAACGAAGTATAAAGACGTTCATTATGGCTAAAAAATTTCATGAGGTTCATGTCTTAGGAATTTTTTAAATATTTGAGTAGTTTGGGGGGGAATAAAGGGTAATTTTCCCTTACATTTTCTTGTCATACTTGGCCGCTATTGTGAATCAAGTAGCACAAAAAATGTAAGATTACAAACAACACCCGCAATCAAGTTTGCACTAACACTCTCTGAGGTTGAGTCTGGATGGCCAAGCAAACTGATTTCCAAACATTCACTTCAATCAAGAAGGGATAACAAAAGTTAATGATGGTTCCTTTTCCTAGCGTTCACAAAGAAGAAGCTCTCAAATTACTTTTGATGCCAATTTGAAAGCAAATTGCAAATTGGAGCCAAGATCCCGAACATCAATGACAAGTATGGAAAATTAATTTGGTAATTGGTGGTTGCCACTTTATTAGACTAGTAAACAGCAATTCAATTCTTTAGTGCATCCAAACACACCCTGTAGCTATCTACTTACTAGAAGCGGCAGAAAGCAAGAATGGAAACGAGACCAAGATAAAGAAACCAGAGCCAGAGACAAAGTAGAAGACAAACAGCAACAACTGGATCCAAGCCCCATAAACAGCATTGAGAAGATTGGAAGCAAAATCATACACATTGTGATCATCAGTTTCATCTAGCGTTGGATCCCCAAAATCAACACTTTTAAAATAATAGAGGGTAGACAGAAGACGTGGGATGATGACGCATTAGATATGGCAAGTATGGAAAAACCAACCACATACATGTCAAAAGAGTTATATTATTGAAAGAAAGTATTGCATGTATCTTCATGACAGCATACAAAAGAGAGCTATACAAATACAATAAGACAACATAAGCAGTACAAAAATAGGGATTGGATCAAGTGCCTTTGGAACCATAGGAGGTACCATGCCTCCATGTTGCTGCTGCACACATGGTCCATATAGAGTATATTGAAACAGTTCATTTGAAAGGAAAAATGGTAAATGGGCCTCCAAAAATGACACTGTTTGGACAAAATCCTAACACTTCAATCAGTGGCATATACATAAGAACTAAAAGATAAAAGTCAGCTATGCTTCATATTCGGTGAGAAAAAGGTCCATTCATTAGATGGTTAGGATAGCCCAAACAAAGACTTTTTATAAGTCAATCAATGGCAGAGGCGGCAGCATGCCTAGTTTGGATCTTCATACTCATGTGACACATGTATGGTACACGAATTACAGGCGCAAAAAATGCAGTGGCTCAGGGAGCAGTGGATCAGCTCCCTACGAATAGGGCTGTTATGGTGTCAGACATAAATACGGAGTAACCATATTTGAAAGTCCATGCCTTCGACCCAACCCTTTAAAAGGATCAGCAAAAACATATATTCTAACTGTTTCTCTAAGGCCATGTTTGGATACTAGGCATTCCATGACAAACAATGGAAAAGGGTTTTCCTTTGATGCCACAAATTTTGTTGTTTGGATAGCTAAAAAAGGATGGATTCCACTAAGCAATCATTACACTTCTCCATAATTTGAATTCTTAGCAGAAGAGACTACGTGATATTTGTGAGAGGAATATGACATGTCCACTTGCTATCCAAACAAGACCTCTAAAAATGGAATCCATATTTCAATAGTGCTCATGGAAATCATCGCCTTCCTGTACGGTAGTTTTTTTTTTTTTTTTTTTAAAAATCTTTTTGTAAATTGTATTCTTTTAGGCTTTGGCCTTTTTCTAATGAAACTGACACCTTTCAAAAGACCTCTGTATTTGTGTTTCCCACTATAACGCAGCACATACAAAAAGTAAAGAAAAAAAAGATACAATGCAGATTTTTGAAAAAATCCATAATAACGTTGATGCTTGTCCAATGTGTTGGATATGGCAATTTATTGAGTGTTGTCATTGCACAATTGTAGGAAATTATTAGATGATGGAAGCTTCTTTCTAGCCAAGACCATTGACAAATTCCTCCATCAGGCCATGTGTCAGAACAAACGGCAATCACTACCATTACGTACTTTTGCATCCTAGTTTCCGATTGCTTACCTTTGTTTCATGGGTGAGTGACCATTATAGACTGTGACCCACTGAGTGGCTGGAGTCCCTAATCGAACTTTCTTCTTCGGTTGCCCATCATTTTCCAATTCAACATGCAACCTTCCCCTTTTTGATCCCACCTGCATGGAAAGGAGTGGACAGCTTAGTCAAAGGAAAGAAAATCCATGAATATCCGACAACAAATAACTCTATAGCACATTATGAATGCAAGAATGAAAAACGTTGCTCATCAAGTAATCAAAACTCAGTCCCGGAATGCAACTTGCTTGCACGGGGACTGAAACCATTATGACTCAGGTCTGAAATACATTCATGTCCCCACAGGAGGATAGATTGATGACCACCGATAACAAGTCAACTCGGTTTTGGCCAAGTTTTGATTCAGTGGAACTCATAGCTCATGTCAATTTTAATAACAAATGACACTCCAACAATCCAGCCAAGCCATCACGTCAAAAAATAATAATAATAATAAAATAAAAAATCAGTAAAAGAGCAATCACCTTTAGAGCCCCGTCAGTTCTAATAGGTCTTAATAATGCATTAGATCCGATGCTTCCTTCAAAAAGGGAAATAAGCTTTGAGTAATTCGGCTCTTCGTCAAATTTCATATTTGTCACCATCTCAAGAAATTGTTGAAATGGGAAAGGGCAGAGGCTACAAAGTGTCTCAGCAGGAGTTGCCATCTTCTTCTTACAGACAAGAAAGCCTTTGTTCTCTCCCTGTATGCAGTTTCAATGATCAAAACAAGCATCAAATAAAAAATACAAAGCTATAATCTACAGAACCATATGATCACCAACCTGAAGATATGCTTAGTATCCAAGGGTTTTCAGGTTGTGCATGTGAGGGCCATGGTTCAGCGAACCAGACAGTTGATCAAATAAGACCAACTTGGATGGATGATGACCCGAAACAAATTCCCACATTGAAAGTAGGCCTGCCGATAGGCGGGCCTTGGACCTGGATTTTGAACTGGTCGGGCTGGGCTTACCAGGTCAGGGCCTATTCAGAATATTGATTTGATTGGCCCAGGCTGAATAGGCCCAGGCCTGGCCCATTGCCAGCCCTAATTAAAAGACTTAGCAATCCAGTCCTTCGGCTTCTTCAGTTAACAGTAGAGTTGATGTATTTCTTTTGTTAACCATCTATTTGAAACCACCAATTGAAAGATTAGGATTGTCCTCTGAAGCAGATTCAGAATTTGGAGCAAGCTGAGCTTTGCTAAGCATGCATGTGCAATAAAGCTCATGCACACACCACATGCCCAAGAACCAGATTGATCCACAGGTCAGGTCGGGCCACAGTTTGCAAAACAAATGTATGGCTATGAAAAATTGGCTCAAGTTTCCAACCCATCCACCTGTTTCCAATATTCGGTCCCACATGCTGATTGGAACAGACATTATTTTTGGGAAAACATGTACTAGGTCAAACCAATCAGATGGATGAATTAGATCAATCAGATGGATGAATTAGATCTCGCACATATATGCCATGCTGGCACATGGGTGCTTAGAAAAGCTCTGAGCAAGCTTGATCCATGGTGGTGCCCCATTGAAGTGCAATCAGATCGATAGTCTGGAGAACCAACCATGGGCCCCACTTACACACAAGGAAAACCCAAGAAGACTACGGCCCTGTTTGGTAGCCACCCGTGAAAAAGAATTTTTTGAACCAGATTTTGGTGGAAATCAAAATTTGAAAACTTAGTTCTAGAAATCTAATATTATATACACTTTGTTTGGATGACTCTCTCTATTTTATCTATTTTCTTAAAATGTTGTTTGGAGGTTATTGTTTGGAAAAAAAAAAATGAAATAATACAACATGATGACAATCAAAAGTACGCTTCATGGACAACTCAAATCAATGACTGGACCTCTATTATAATCAAAGCGGACTGTTCATTTTCCTAGTCATTGATCAAAGTGACTTTGAAAGAGACTGGCAATCAAAGGTAGGGTAGGGCTGTCATGATGGACTGTTAACTCTGCTCAGATTAATGTGCACCACAACTTGTTTGGCCTTGATCCTAAAGATTAAGCTGATTCAACTCTTAGGTGGCATAAGATTATACCTAAAACTCCAAATTCAAGTGGCATGGCCCACCCGTGCGTTGGAATGCTGTGATATTTGGCTAAATTCTTTCACACTGATGAAGCAAATCAGATTAATGGATTGGATGGGATTGTATTTTTCCTTTTTAGTTTGCCTTCCGAAGATAACTTGTTGATTGGACCTATTTTTGTGTAAATTATCTTGACTGTCCATATAGAAGACCATTGATCAAATGGTTTATATTTGTCAGATCAGCATCATGTATGCATGATAGCCCTTCAAATGTGCAACTGAACCCAGGGAACATGCAAGACCAATGGATTGGACTAAGTGTCCCAATGCAACTTGGAGCACTAGAGCATCTTTCACATTTAAGTAAACCATTTGAACGGTTTTTATTCCACCCAAAACCATAGGGGTGGGCCTACACATCTCGAGTTTTTGAACAATGCATGACCATTACTATGAAAGCAAGAATCTAAAAAATTACGCCGATCGAACATTTCCAGTTATCACGGTTAAAGACGAATCCAATTTCCTACCACATAGCCTATGTATGGGGCTCACTGTGATGTCTATGTCACATCCACTTCATCCATCAGTTTCGCCATACCATCTTAGGACGAGAGGCTGAAAATCAGGCAGATTCAAAACTCAAGTGGGTCACACTAGAGAAAACAGTGGGATGGAAACACCCACCACTGAAACCTTACCAGGGTTGAAAATGATGTTTATGTGTCATCCAACCAATAATAAATTTGGTCTCACAAGTATGAAGGGAAAACAAAAATATCAGCCTGATCTAAAACTTTTGTGCACCCCAAGAAGGTTACAATGGTAGGCATTTAATTCCAACTGTTTCTTATGGTGCGACCCACTTGAGTTTTGGATCCAACTCATTTTTTTGCCACACATCCTAGCATGAGCTGGCGAAATTGATGGGCAGAGCAGATGTTACATGAACATGAAGGTGGGCCCACCGATCCTTGGGTAACAGAGCTCCCCATAAGAAATTCCCAACCTTGCGGGCGAGTGGGCATTCAAAATTTTTTCCTAAAAAACAGCGCCGTTGTGTTTTTATCTCAACTAGATTTATGCTTTATTTAAGTTTTTTTTTAAAAAGAGACATTTAGTATATAAAGTGGCTACCAAACATAGGACTTTCAGATAATATGTTGTGGTGAACATCGCATTTGTGCAAGTGCATTTTTCAGCGTCTAACAAACAGGCCATAAGAATTTCTCGGGTCAAGGATCATATAATTCCCCATATAATCTATATTAGATGTGAGCTTACCATAAAACCCTGCCAGGGTAGCCTTCCTTTGAGGAGGAATATTAGGGTGTATGCCAATGATTCTAGGTCATCCCTTCTACTTCCTGTCCTACCCAAATGAGCATGTACACTGGCGTATCGTATAGTCCCCCTAAAAAAATTAAAATGCTCAATAAAGTGCATCGGATGAAATTGACAATTCAAGATTCAATTCTGTAAATGATGTACAAACTTGAAAACGTCGGGTCTTTGGTCATAGTCAACATGATGGCCAGATGATGCATCCTTCCATCTGGATGCTGAAAAAAAAATAAAAAAAAATCAAGATTACAAAAATAGACCACAAAAACAAAATGGCTTCAAGCAGATAGCTATCATTTAGCAGATGCCTATCAGAAAGAATGCCGATATGATGTGCACTTCATCAAGTTTCTGTGAAGTGCTGTGTCAAATGTACATGTGGCAATTGTTTATACTGATTGGGTCCTCAACAGGTTTGCCTGCTAAATATGGACTGTTGATCTTTTCCTGAGTTAACTGTCCCTCTTTCATGAAAATCACGATTCTTATGGTTAAGGCCCATTGACATGGTGCCCTCACCAAATCAATGGTCTTTATCACTGCAAACAAGTGCCACAGAACAACTACGTTTTGGTACGTGTTTCATGGAAGCCCATGAAGCGTGCTTCGCATGGTAGAATTCCTATATTGGAAATCCTCTTTAAAAAATCATCTACAGCCATCTTCGCTTTTCCACTCTGTGATAAGACAGACAGAAGCATCAGGGAAAGGGTTTTCCTTTAATGTGAGGATTTATGTTGCTTGGATAGTGAAGCAAATGGTGGATTTCACCAAGCAATCATACACTTTTTCCATAATTTGGACTCTTGCCACAAGAAACGAGGTGAGTATTGTGAGAGGAATATAACATTTCCACTTGCTACCCAAACAAAAACTCAGAATTGGAATCCATGTTCCAACAGTTCTAATGGAAATCATTATTGGATAATTATCGTTGTCTTTCTTTTCCATTGGATTCCATGCATTCAAACATGCCTGAAGAGATCCAGAGATCAGCCTTAATGAGATGACATACCCAAACCAAGATCTACAAGATACAACTTCCTCTCATCAGCAGTGCCTGGCTGACCAAGCAGAAAATTCTCTGGCTTTATGTCTCCATGCACAAATCTGGGCCAACCAATAGCTTGCATTAAATTACATAAAAGAACGGATTTTTTTTTTTTTGCTTGCAAAATACATAGTCATAAATAGAATGGAGACTGATAGTTGGGAAAAACCCTTTAAAGTGAAGCTTCTCTAGTATCGATATTGCCTCCACAGCTATACATGCAACCATCTCTTCAGATAGCCTGTTAAAGGAATGCAGTAAAGGTAAACTAACACAGGAAAACAATATTGGGTCCTATGCATCAGAACAAGTCTTCTACATCCATTGCACAGAAGTGGGGCCTGTGGTTTAGTTACCCAAATTGTTGCTCTGATGGGCCCCCACATAGAATCGGGGATGCACAAAAAATTCCAAGATTGGAAGTTCTTCATCGCCATATTCATAAGTGTCTACTTTTAGGCTACATATCAAAGGGATAGTGTCATCGAATCTAGAAGATTTACGAGACTCCTTTGCCAGTGGAGGCCATCAGATCAAGGTTCCAGATCAGCAAACCATGTGCAAGCCCAACTAGGATGCAAAAGTCACATCAGAACGCTCTTCATGTCCTCATGCATTTGGATATTTTAATTCCTCAATAAAAGAATCTTGAACGGAAAGTTTGAAAACCGATATTTCATACTTCTGGTTGTTGTTGTTCCAAACATCCCAAAGACTTGGACCTAGCATGTCCATGACCTAGATATCATTGCCAAAACAACCAATATAGTGAGTACATAAGAAATACTCGTCATTAAACATAACCTAATACTTGTTAAGATATGACAATCCAACTCACCAGAATATAGTAGTCTCCTTGGCAACCCTTGTAATGGACCAAAGGAATCCCATAACAACCATTGAGATTGCTTCATGAACAAAAAGGTAAGATTGGAATTTGGACTAGAGGGATAAATAACCATTAAAAAAAGACATATAAGCTCACCTGTAAACTTGCCACTCGTAAGGAGGACCATGATAGCACCCCTTACTATTGCGATGCTCAAACTTCAATGCAACCTATAAAAGAAGATAAGAAACCAAGGTGAACAACACAACAGGTTCAGAAGTCTTAGCTGGTCTCCTAAAACCACACCACCAAAAGAGAGTGATTACTGGAAATGTTACTGGCATGAAGAGGAACAGGGATCCCCCTTGCAGAACAGGCAAGAGCATGGAACACTTGTGTGAGATCCAGGCTGTTAATCAGGCGGAAACAACAGCCAACATGCAATGGCCCAAAAGTTATGTTAGTCCATTCATCACGGGGACACGTATACTGAATGTGGACCCTTGGGTCAATTTACTTCAACAACCCATTTTTAATGAACATGTGTGGCCCACCTGATGAGTGGACTGGCCTTATTTTTGGTCCGGCAACTGATGAATGACCTGGATGATACACGCATGTATGTCATCCTCATGAGTGCACCATGAAGAGGATTCCCCATTCACATGAATACCCTAAGCAAGCAAGCCTCAAAGACCAAAAGAATTCGCCGGTACCTCATATGCGTCTGCTCCTGTACGCCCTATGCCACCACTCACCCTTCTCCCAACATAAACTTGCCCGAAACCACCTTTACCCAATTTCCTATCTATTTTATAAACAGGAGAATTGCCTAGTTGTACCTGGAAAATAGAATAGCAATAGTAAATTCAATAAGCATGAAATAATGCACAGCTTCTTTTTGAGGTTGGGCAGCTCTGAATCGGGATTAGAAACAATGCCAATTAAGAAATGGATTGCCAAATGACCCATATTATTGGGTTAAGTGTACACAGATATGTTATTGGGTCCGTATGGTTCAAAACATACTGAATTCCGAGATATGAGAAAAACATGCAGAATAGGCAATTTATTCTCGTTGGTACAAGTAAATCAAACACGAGTGCACATTTTCAACCAATGGTAGGTTGAATGGGGAGGCCATGGTGTGGAATATTATGTTCTGCCACAATCTCAAGGATGAAGAAATAGTTGGTTTTGAAAGGTCGCTGGGTGTTTTGAACAAGGTGATAGTTTATGTAAATGAACTGGATCAGAAGATTCAAAGATGTCTACAAATTGTAGCTTGTATCAATTGTTCTTCTTTCACATTAGTGCTTTCAGCAATTAGGTTGCCTCTTTGGAGAAAGTATGGAACAACCCATCCCTCAGAGGCTTTCAGATGGACAGCCACACCTAATATGATATTGACCTTGGATAATCTGAAGAAAAGACATATTGCTTTTTTGAGCATTTATTTCTTTTCTTGGAAAGGTGCAAAATCTGTTGATCATTTTCTATACATTGTCAAATGGCAACAGAGGTCGTCGTCATCATCATCATCCTCTACGCCTTATCCCAGTTAGGGCCGAAAATCGGGCAGGTTCAACCCGACCGACCTGATATTGGGTTGGGCTCGGGCATGATGTATCGGGTTCGGTCTCGGGCTTGGGCTATACAAACACCAACCCGATAAAAACTTGGGTCAAGCTTGGGTTGAGGTCTTGGGTTGCCCGACCCAAACCAAACCCGATCGATATATAAGTTATTTATAAATTATAATTGAGCACGGATCGTTTGTGTTAAAGGCACAGGAAATTCCAGTGCTGTCGAGTTTCATTGGTCCACGTCATTTCCAATGACTTAAGCCAACAAGATAAGCCGGATTTCTCTCTCCCAAATAAATTGCGCATTACACAATACGACTTTTAAAGCAGTAGTTGTCCTATATTTTAGTTTGTTTGTTTAGAAAAAATGAAATTCTTTACGATAAATAACTACATATATAATTAATAAAATCATACATACAAAAATAAGACATATATAAAAAATATGATAGACTAATGTAATAATGAAAATATTAGCATGTCTCCACACGACCAACCCAACCAACCTGGCCGAGCCCACTTGGGTTGGGCTTGGGTTGAGAATTCCCAACCTGAGGTTGGTTTGGGTTGGGTTAGGGTTGAGGTGTATAGGAACCTTGGTTGGGCTAGGGTTGAGCACCAACCCAACCCAACCCAACCCGCCCAACTTTCAGCCCTAATCCCAGTTAATAATTGGGGTTATAGCATTCGAAAGAAACTCAAAACTGTAACAAAAGAAGCTGAACAAATATACCCTTTCGGGAACCGGACTAGTGCTTCCTTCCTCTTCAACACCCAACATTTTTTCTGCACTCCGCTCCTCCACAGCCTCATCCCGAATGGCGACCACCTCTCTCACTCCAACTTCCAGATCAGCATATTCCTCCCCTCCAACTGCAGCAGCCAAAAGCTTGCACGGCTTGTTTTGATTCATCGCTTGAGGCCCTTGGCCTCTACCAGCTGCCCTTGCCCTTGGAGCAATAGCAACTGGTTTAACTGGCTCTGCTAAAGCTAGACCCAATGCCGGCTCATTGGAGGCCTTCCCCCTTCCAGCACCACGCCTCGTTGTTCTTATTGGGCCTGTGACAGGAATCGGCTGCACATCACCAGCCTGTTTTGATCGCAGACGAGGCTGCCGAACTCCACTTCGCAGGTCCGGCGTCATTTATCCATGCAAAATTTAGTGAACCTTGACTATTTTTATCCACTTACAACCACCGAAATCTTGAAGATTTCAACGTGAAAAGCTGCCCCAACAAAGAAAGAAAACCCCATTAGGATTCAATGAGGAACAGTTGAAAAACAAAAGAAAAATGACATTTCCATTCAAGGGCATTCCAGATGCTTAGCACACAATCCAGCAAACAATTTTAAAAGCCAACTCAGGATTCTAGAAAAAAAAAAAAACTTAAAAGAAAGAGCATATACAATGCTCAATCAGACTGAATAATCCTACCCTTTTGTGATCCAGGCCGTCATATGGTGGTGCTTGTAATGAATAGGCCATGCCTCAAATAATCTCACACGTTGAAATATCTTGCTCATAGGATTAAAACTTTTTTTTGTTGTTGTTGCAATTTTGACCATTTGCAGGCCACCAAACGGACATGGACAATTAAGATGATCTAATGGAGGAGATTTTTTTGGCATGGCATGCCCATAACAAGGCTAATCAGATGAATAGTCTAGATCACAGAAATGTGGCCCGCACATGCACAGTTGCTTGATCGAACAAACCATTTT
Source organism: Magnolia officinalis (assembly GCA_021015155.1). Taxonomy (NCBI): domain Eukaryota; kingdom Viridiplantae; phylum Streptophyta; class Magnoliopsida; order Magnoliales; family Magnoliaceae; genus Magnolia; species Magnolia officinalis. The sequence continues at coordinate 27,348,865 of JAJHSJ010000001.1, forward strand.
GTACGGTCGGACACCACATGATACCTCAAAGGTGTTGCAGAGGTTTTGATAAACAATTCAATCAAAACTCCATTCCAGTCCAAGACCGAAAAATAAATAAATAAATAAAAATAAAAAAATCATTTTCATTAAAGGATGCCACAGACACTGATCATATAGAGTCATAGACATATACAGCAGTCCATTTAAATTATAATTCATAAGTGTCACGGAGGCCAATCTAACAGAAAATATCGAAAACTTGTTTCGAATGGATGGAGTTACATATGTTCATGCAATACAATCAATCAATTAAAAAAATAACAAACCAACATTCTAGATTCTTTTCTTTTCAAACACTATCTAAGCACGTCTATTGAAACCAAAACTTAAAAGCTAGAACAAATCAAAAGCAAGTCAATCCAGAAACAAATCACTCCCTCAATTAACCAAACATGCGTCAATCAAATTCAAGAGACAATCAATTCAATTCAAGCCCCAAGTCTCATAAAATTCAAAAATTAAAACAAAACCCACTTAGAATCCAATAAAAACTATTAAAAAAAGAATCATTCTCACTCAAGGGTGTTAAACAGGCTGTTATCACGAAAATCTAAAAATACCAATTTCAACCCTTCAAAGTTGAAGAGCTGATCTAATTGAACCAACCCAAAACCCAACCGGACTCGAAGAATTCACACAGGCTGATTCAATAAAACCCCATTGAACAAGACCCACAACTCCCAATTCTTGTTTTCTTCTCCCATCTGAATCTTACCCAGAATTCAAATTTTCTCGAACAATGTTCCTCCAAACTAAAATCAAAACCACTACAAATCAGCAACAAATCAATCCAAACATCACCCATCAACCAAAATCAAACCAATCAAATAAAGAAACAAATCAAAATAAAACCAACACCAACCAATTTCTCATAAATATTCAAACTAAATTTAAAAAGGAAAAAACCCAAATCAATAGATATATCAAAGATGAAAACCCACTAACAGATTTACTCGAATAAATCTCATCACATCATAAAAAGATAAATGAAAAATATTGGGTTGAAGAAATTCAAAAGAAACACGTACCTTTGGATTTCGCATGCAGCTGAAATTAAAAAATGAAAAAAATAAATAAGAAGCAGAAAGAAAAAAGAGAGCTTAATGCTGATATCTAATAATAAATAAAATAGTATTATTATGTTATTAGATTATTGTTAGATATTAGAAAGGAAAAGATCAAGGGTCGGATTTGATCGGATGTATAATAAATATCAAAAAGATGATAGATTGTGGTGATGGATATCTCACGTTTGATACAGTAGTTGAGTTAAAAAGGGTTTCTTATGTTTGATAAGAGATTATTACGTATCCACCGTACACGTGGCATTCGCGATCAAAATAGTCGAGAACTGTGGGTCCCACTGGAGTTGAGGATGGAAAGTGCATTGCCTGTACCACGGGAACAGATTAGGTGTAACATGGGTTCCACCGTTAGTGGGTGTTTCACTGACCGTGGGCCCACCTTGATGTATGTATTGTATATCCAGGCCGTCCATCAGTTGTTTCGGCTCATTCAAAGGAACAATCCAAAAAATAAAGCAGATATAAATCTCAAGTGGACCACATCACAGAAAATAGTGGTCATTGAACGCCCACCATTAAAAACCTCATAGGGCCTACCGTAATGTTTACTTGCCATCCAACCGTTGATAAGGTCGCACATGACTGGATAAAGATAAAAAACAAATATCAGATTATCCAAAACGTTTGTTGCCTCTAAAAAGTTTTTAGTGTTAGGCATTCAATCCCGACTGTGTAGTCCACTAAAAATTCAGATCTGTTTAATTTCATATCCTAAAATGATCTGGAAAACTAATGAACGGTGTGGATATATAACTTATAGATTGAGGTGAGCCCCACGGTGAGCGAAACACCCACTAATGTGTTACCCGGGTAACACCTAATCCGCACCCGGTGCCCCCGTCTATACATGAAGTTCCAGTAGCGGAAGATATATGGGGCCCACTGAGATGTCTAAGTGAAATCCACTCCGTCCATCAGTTTCACCAGATCATTTTAGGGACTGATACCAAAAACTAGGAATATAAATAACTCTAGTAGGCCACACGGAAGGAAAGAGTAGGGATGGAAACACCGACTGTTGAAACTTTCTTGGGATCCACATTGATGTTTATATGCCATCAGAACCATTCATGAGGTTATTCCATCTTGGATGAACTGAAAACGTAATTATTGAGCTGATCCAGAACTTTCTTTGGCCCCCACGGAGGTTTCGATTTTAGGCGTTCCATCCACACTGTTTATGTGGCGTGGGCCACTTGAGTTTTGGATCTGTCTTATTTTTCGACTCGTGTCCTATCATAAGCTATAGAAACTGATGGACAGAGTAGATGTTACAAGTACATGGAGGTGGGCCCTACTTAGCTTGAACTTCATGTGGGCAAGGGGGAACAAGCAATTCGCGTCATTTGAGGGATCCTAACCGTTCGGTTGCCCGTTGCTGTTAAACCCAAAATCGAATCACGAAGTTCTGGAATCTTCTACCACATCTGTTTTAGGCAGAGCGTGAAAACGCGTGGCCCACCCTGTTGTATATGTGAAATCCATCCACTCCGTCTATCAGGTGTGCTCCTGGATGCTAGATCTTCTGCCCACTGGAAAAAAATCAGCGAGAAGAACAGCACAGGTGGGCCACACAACAAGGAACGGTGGTGATGGGATTCCAACCATAGGTTTGTACGGGAGGCAGCCATGACGTGTATCTTTCATCAAAACCGCTGATGAGGTGTCACTCACCAGGATGGAAGGATGATACAAAATCAGCTGTCGCCTGTCGGTCGTGCCTCACTGCAGGATCTTAGAGGTTTTAGACGCAATTATATAGTTTTCCCATTGATGTGGCCCACCTAGGTTTTTTATCTGGATGATCTTTTACTTATACGGTTAACATAATGGTTGGCACCTGATGGACGGACTGGATTTACGTGTACAATATGTGGAGCCCAAAGATCTTTGTTACACACGTTACAGACAATTCCAGGCCACGATGAATGCATTTGTTTGGGTTATCATGGTCCATGGGACGCGGATTGCATACTTACGCGGCCTCGCTATCGGACGGTGCTATGTGGATCCCACAATGATGTATGTGTTTTATCCATGCCGTCCATCTATTTTGAATCATTATTTTAGATATATCCTCAAAATGAGGCAGATCCAAATCACAGGTGGACCACACTACAAGGAAACGGTGGTGATTGCCATCATTAAAAACTTCCTAAGGCCCACTGTGATTTTTTATTTTCTATCCAACTTGTTGATTAGATCACAAGCCTGGATCAAGGGAAACATAAATAGCAGCTTGATCTGAGAAGTTTTAAGGATGGGCCTTTAATCACCACTGTTCCTTGTGGTGTGGTCCACCTGAAACTTGGATCTCTTCATTTTCGGGCTCATGCACTAAAATGAGCCGGAAAATGGATCGACGGCGGGGATTAAACACGTATGGTCATGGTAAGGCCCACAGAGCACAGTCCTGTAACGAGTCGCCACAGGCAGTGTCAGATTGGGAACGGATAGAGAGTAGGGATGTATGTCGGGTCCAACCGAGTCGAGCTGGCCTTGGCTCGGCCACCGGCTGACCTCAGCTAAAACTCGGCTCAGCTTGAGGGTCAGCTCGGCTCAATTTGGACTGCAGCTTAGGCTAAGAGTTTGAGCAAAGATTGAGCATTTCTACACATGTTTGAACTACAACTTCAAAATCTCACTGTTTACACATGCAATGGTTTTATAGGTGTTTTATCAAATACCTTTTAAGCAATCTAAAAACCAAAAAAAATAAGTGTTATTTATTTCATGTACATACCTTCCTTGTCACTGGCCACATTTTATTAAGCCATTTTGTCAAATAGTTGGTGAGCAACATTAATGGCATAGCAACCGAGTCACTGGACTAATTCAATCCAAGTTCAATTCGAGCGGGATGCAATGCAAGCCGAGTCGAACTGGAGCCTACTTGTACTCGGCTCAAACTCATTTTTGAACTAAAAAATTCAGCTCAGCTCAAATCGAACTCAACTACTAACCGAGTTGAATCGTGCTCTTTCAACTTCGAACCAAGTTGAATTGAGCTTTTTCAAGCTGATTCGAGCGAGCTAACCCGGTTCATGTACACTCCGGGGTGAGAACCCGGATCCATTGATATGGGTGCCCACTATGATGTATATTACTACATCCACGCCCTCCATCCCCGTTGAAAGATCATTTTAGGGCATGATGCAGAAAGAAAAAATAATAAAGCATTTCCAAATCCCAGATGGACCATAGTACAGGAAACAAACAGTGGTAATTGACCAATAGAAACTTCTAGTGAGCTAGGGAAGCTTTGGATCAAGACGATATTTGCGTGGTCTATTATCTAGGTGTTTCTGACCTTATGAACAGTTTGGATGGAAAATAAACATTCCGGTGAAATCCATGAAAGTTTTAATGGTGGGGATTCAATCACGACTGTTTCTTGTGGTGTGGTCCACCTAAGATTTGAATCAGTTTCATTTTTTTGTTCACGTCTAAAATTATCTTTCAAAATGTTTGGACGGTGTGGATTTAATGCAGATACATCACTGTGATCCCCACGGTCAGGAGTCCCACCCAATGCGGGTCTCACCTAATCCTCTCCCTGTCAGTTCGCAATCCGCGTCCGTCCTCGTGATGATACGTGGACATACACTCAACTACTCTTCACGTAGGAAACATGTAGCTTAATTCTGACCGTCTAAATTGTGGGGCCTGATGAGTTGTAACTTGTAACCCACAAAATATCGCAATGAATGGATGGTTATTTTATGTATTTTATTAGAACAGTTGGGCCATGAATTACGGTCCACACAGCAGATAACTTCCAACCGTTGATGTGCTGTGCAACATCCAATCCGTTTCATAGGTTGGCCCTATCATAAGATCCCTTTTCATTTTTTTTTTTATTTTTAAATAAAACAGCAACAGCCACCTATCAAGTGGACCACGCTTGTACTTTTCTATTTACCAATGGCTAGAAATTTCTTCCTACGGTACGGTCCACCAAATATCGTAAATGGTGCTATTTTTGAAGGAGGCAATCCTCATGGCTGGGCCCACCTATTGGAGGGGTTGGATGTCACATGAACTTAACTGTAAGTTATCGACTTAGTGTACTATAACTCGTGGTGCAACCGATTGGACTCGAGAACTGCTCTTTAGTGGCCACGAAATGGACGGTTGAATCAGAAAAGACCAGTGGTCGAAATTCAACAAACAAGTGCGTAGGGAGGATTGCAGCCGTTCAAATTTATTTTTTTTAAAATACTTATTACCCTTTGCTGGACAGGTTTCCGCAGGTTGATGAAAGCTCGTCATGAATCCACTGTACACGTGGCGCTTGCAATCCAGAAAATCCAAATTGTAGGTCCATTTTAGATTGAACTTGGACCAAAACCTTACGTCGACGGTTTGATCTTGATCATTCAAATGTTAATCATCAAATGGACGGTTAGAAAGAAGTGGTATGTGTCCAGTACTCCAGATTCGAGAACGGATTGGCCCGTGGCTGGTGGTCGGTGCTCTGTGGCCCCCACCATGCTGTATGTGTTTCATCCATTACGTTCATCCATTTTTACCGATCATTTTAGTGCTTGATACCAAAAATGAGAGGGATATAAATCTCAGGTGGACTACACAACGGGAAAACAATAGTGATTGGATATCCACCATTAACATCCTCCTAAAACCCACTGTACTGTTTATTTGACATCCAATCTGTTGATTAGGTCATACAGACCCAGATGAAAGGAAAAAACAAAGATCAGCTCGATTCAAAACTTTTATGCCCCTAAAATTTTTTTAATGGTCCACGTTCATTCATCACTCTTTTATGTAATGTGGTCCATTTGAGATTTGGATATACCTCCTTTTTCTTTTATCATACCATAAAATGATCTATAACAATAATGGACAGAATGGATCAAACATACATCATGGTGGAGCCCACAGAGCACTGACCATAGTGGCTGGTGGCAGAGAGAGTAGCCAATCCGTTTCCTCCAGATTTAACGTGCAAATATCAGTCTAGATGGTTAGGGTACTGTAGACACCACCTTTTGATACCTTACTAGCCGCAACCAACCACAAACATAAATAAGCTTCTTTTTTTTTTTTTCACACACGCAAACACACCACACTCACGCCACACGCACACACACCCCACACACGCACACCGTGGGATTTCACCACCTTGGGTACTCGAACCCATGACCCGGTGTTGAAACTCCAGGGAGTCTACCACCCGGGTAAGAGTACGGACCCACAGACATAAATAACCTAAGAAGAAGACCTTGTTTGTATGGACAACTTATTTCAAACAAAATTAATCTTCATTTTTCACTTGCTTTTTTTCTGAACTCGAGGGCCTGAGGGGTATTTTCGTCCATCCGTATCCTAAAAATCCTCTCCTGTCGGCCAAATTTTCTGCCAGCAAGAAAAATAATTACCCTAAAATACAACGTCCACATTGGTAATTTTTTCTGTGTCAATTAGGGGTGCACATTTAACCGGTAGAACCGTGGAACTGGACCGGAACCGACCAAACGGTCCGGTTTGGTCCGGTTCTAGACTGCGCTGGTTCCGGTTTCAGTTCCAAAAATCAAAGAACCGGTGACAACGATTCAGTTCCTGTTTTGGGGGTATGTAGAACCGAACCGAACCGTGAACCGATCCGTAGAACTAAACCGTGGATCCGATCCGTAGAACCGAACCGTGGAACCAAACTTCAAACCGAACCGATGTATTTTTGCACACCTTATAATTATTTTCTCTAGAACAATTATTTTCGTAAATGTATTTTTGCACACCTTATACAATATCTAAACCATTCATCAAATGGACCACAACATGGATGGACGTGGGCTTGCAATTGGGCTGGATTATAAAAAGCCCAGAACCGTGGAACCGATCCGGAACCGAACCGGTTTTAACGGTTTGGTTCTGGTTCGGTTCTAGGGTGCCAACGGTCCGGTTTCGGTTCCGAATTTCCTAGAACCGTTAGGAACGATTCGGTTCCGGTTTCACCCCAGAACCGGACCAAACTGAACCGTGTGCACCCCTAGTGCTAGTGGTTGGGGGATGCTGATTAGATAATGACAGGAGGGACAGGAGGTTGAGTAGCGAGTCTTGCTACTGAAGTGACGTCACCAAGTTCTGTGGATCCCACCATGATGTATGTGTTGTATCCACACCGTCCATCTATTTGGAGAGATCATTTTATGCCAGGATTCAAAGAATGAGGCAGATCCAAAGATATAGTGGACCCCACCACAGAAAACAGTGGAGAGAGTGACACCCACCGTTGAAACATTGCTAAGGTCCACTGTGATGTTTATTTGAGATCTAATCTGTTCATAAGTTATCACAGACATTAAATAAGGGAAAACACAAATATCAGCTTGATCTAAATCTTTTGTGGCCCTTATAAGTTTTTAACGGTGGATGTCACTCTCTCCACTGTTTTCTGTGGTGGGACCTACTAGAGATTTGGATCTGACTAATTCTTTGGCTTATATCCTAAAATGTTCTCTTCAAATGGATGGACGGTGTAGATACAAAACATAGATTATGGTGGGACCCACATAACTTGGTGACGTCACTTCTAGTATCACTACTCAAACTATCAGTGGCTAATCCGCGTCCAGTGGTGGAGCTCGTCCGAGGTGCACGTGGCGAGAAATTGCACGTGACATAGTTGTGCGAAACCGATGAATTGCACTGGGAAACTAATACTAACCGTCCGATTTCTTGATTCAGACTGGACCACACACAATTGTACTGTTAGCCGTACGTTTCACAGTATTTCTTCATCGACGATGGGATCCACTATTTGGATGGTCAGGATGGCTGTCCGTCAGTTCCACGGCGCGGATTGGGTGTTACCCCCACCAGTAGGGCTGTCAACGGGCCGGGCCTAGGTTGGTTTTGGCCCAGATTTTGAATTATTTGGGCTGGTGTCAGGCCGGGCTATTCAAAATTCTGCTTTTAGTAGGCTTGAGCCCGACCTATTGACACCCACGCCGACCGGGACTAAACTGAGACGAACGGTCATGTCATGGGTTCTATACGGCACACCCGGATCTATATATTTTATCCATGCCGTACGTCTATTTTGAAAAGTCATTTCACTGCATGAGCATAAAAAGGAAGCAGACATAAGGACACGGTGGAGCTACATTTTTGGATAAAGCTGATATTTATGTCCCCCCCCCCCCCCCCCCCCCCCCCCCCCCCCCCCCCCCTTCATGTCTATTTAAATAGCAAATAAACATCACCTAAGGCCCTAGGATGTTCTGAACGGGAAGAGTTCGATCCCCAATGTTTCATGTGGTGTGCTTTACAAGAGCCTTGAATCTACCTTCTTCTTTTTTTTCTTTTTTTCTTTTTTAAATATTTAAATCACGCTATAGACATCCCATGTAAACGAGATTTAAATTACTTTCCGACTTTAGTTGAGCTTCAAATCAAAAGCATCCATACAGCTCAACACTGATCGTACTGTAACATCTGTGACAAATTGGCCCACCAACGGAGCCGCCCCAAGACTATGCCAGGCAGACTACAAAAGGCAAACTTGTAAAACCTAAAAACTATGAGTAAATAGGGTCGAATGACCACTTTCACAAATCATGGAAGGATGACGTTGCAAACATAGCTATTTCTAAGGATGATTGAGACCTAAAATGAACCTTGGGGTTTACTCCCCAAGATTCGCCCCAACAAACCAAATTAGAGCTAGACCGTGCACTGCAAGTCTATTATGTATGAAACTATAGGAAATCGTTCGTTTCACTGAGCTCGACGCCTATCGTGGGTGGCAAACTAAGATAGTGCCTAGAACTGCTTAACTTGAGCCAGATGTTGAGTGCTTAGGATACACGAATGCCTTAAGCTGAAACCTAAAACTTAAGTGAAATAAACCTCTCGCTCTTTAGCGAAGTTGTGACTTTCCGACCGTTAGATCGCAACAAAACTCGAAGTGCGAGTTAAAGATATTTTTCCACTCATATTCGTATAGTCGCAGCCCCAATTGATCATCGATGATCGTCTATCGCAAGTGGGGTCCCCACAGTTGATCGAAGCATCCGATTGCCACCTGATTGTGATAAACCATAGATCCCATAGTGGGTCACATGCCCCTAGTGCAGATGAGCCAGTGGGTCCCCAAAAAAGCCCTGTAAGTCGAAAACAACCTCCCCCAGGACAAGTCTAATGAAAAGGGGGCACCGGGCTATATGTGCACATTCCTGGCACTATAAATATTCCCATTTCCCACTCTCTCACTCTCATACGAAATTTTAGTTGTAACAAAGGAGGGAGAAAGAGAGGGAGAGAGAGAGAGAGAGAGAGAGAGAGGAGAAGAGGGGAGAGAAGGTGTAGGAGGGAGCTGATTGGAGAATTCGCCCACCATCGCTAGCCTGCAACGTAGCCATGACTGTGCCGCACCGTCGGAACTGCCCCAACAACAAATAGAGGGCACTGGTAAGCCGACCTACGGAGCCTTAGCCCTAAGAGTGAGTCCAGATTCGATGTACCAACCCAAGGTGCGGACCATTATCCCTAGGTTGCCCTTTATCGAACCCGTGTCACAATTGACGATTTGTGTAATGAATAGACGAATACATGCTAACCAATGTACACTCATGAGGCCGTTTACTTTCCATGAATTGCTATTTATGTGTGTGATGAAGCCTGCATGCTTAATTGGTTGCTAAAGTAGGTCGAATTTATTGATTTAATGGTCGTACTTCCTATTACTCACTTGTGTATGCATTTAGTTTGCTTTACCCCTCATGAATTGTTACCTTAGTTATAATACAACTTGCATGTTCGATAAAATGCTTGATAAGTAAAATTTCTTGATTCATTGCTTATATTCCCCATGTAGTTGCGGTAGTTAATTTATTTACATTATTGACTGACCGAGACTATTTGGGTAGTCGGGTTGGCCGGCAAACTACGGAACAACGAGGGCAGCCCTGATTAGGTCGGCCGCCCCAAACTAGTCCGATTGACAGAGGCCGAACGCGAACAACCGACAATAGTCGGACTACATGGGACACTTACGCCTAATGTCGGTTATGCCAAGGTTCACCCGAGTCAACCGAACTAGCCTAATAGCCGACCGACCATGTATATCTACCATGTATGATCACGCCTGCTTGAATCTGGAGCACCTCATACCCTAAGAGGCCCATTAATAACGTTAGTGATACGATCCCCGAGTCTCGAGAACTGGGCATGGTAGTATGGGACATTGTGACCATGTTGTCGGCCTACGTTGGAGTGACGAGCCTCCCCGTAGTGACCACGAACAACTCTATTCGTAAATCTTGCCTATCATATGAGTTCAACTAGGAGTGGCGAACCCAGGTGGATCATGGATCGCAAGTTTAGAGCCGCTACGGCCACCCTGAGCTTAGCAATCTAGATGGGGTCATTGACTAAATGGTGGTGTTCCGACTTTTCCAATTCTGCTGGATGAATAGACTTAATTAATCTTCTCAGCTAACACGAACGTTCATCGCATCACATTAGTTTATATTGTGGCGACTTGGGCGTTGTGGTCGCATGTTGAGATAGTGTTGACATTTGTGAATGTGGTGTCGATGTCACTTATGAGGGAGTATTGGACTGTGAGGGCATGCATCATCTCATGACAACATACACATGCATTAATAAGAGTATTTAGGAACTGAGTGTTTAAGTTGTTTTATCATTACTTGTGCTAGTGGAATTAATAACATATATAACTTAGAGTTAATTGAACTACTGAGTTAATCATGCACTCCCACTCTGGGACGGTGTTTTAAAACACCAACCAGACACTGTCATAAATATAGGTACTATGGAGTCTGATGCGTTGGAGGAGATGCACACGGACTCGGACGAGGAGTCCTCGTACTTGCAACTGCTAGGCGAGCTGATGTAATACACCTGCGGGGCATCAATGAGACTTTAGGGTCGTCACATTTTGTGTTTTTGGAACTGTATACATTTTTCTCAGTTGTAATCCCGTACTCTGGATAGATGTATTTTACTTGCTAGCTGATTTACTTGCATTAAATTCTATGTTCATTTCAGAGTACCTCCATGATCTATATTGATTATATGAACCACTCAAATGCCGAGAAGAAAGAACCGTAGAATCTCACTTTCACAAAGCATAAGTAGCACTTGGGATATACCCCCCCCCCCCCCCAAATAATAATAATAATAATAATAATAATAATAATAATATAATAATAATAAATTTAGGGCGTTACACATACAACCATGTAAGTTGGACATAATATAACTCAAGCCTTGGAAAACAACCACTGGATCCAATTGGCTGTCGTAAGAGTAGACAGGCGACAGGGCAAACGAGGGAACACCACAACCTCGAAATATGTCGTAAACGCCCACCCCCAGTGCGCATGCACTACTGGGGTGATGTGGCAAAGAACTACTTTTCACGGATTGACGTGTTTCATTGTGTGCAATTGATATTTAGGGAACGTTGGTAGCCTGGTGTATATGGTTTGTTCGAGCCATCTTGACTTCCTACGTTTTGTAATGCCTTTCCCAAGAGTAACCTCTAAATATTGTGTTTAAAAGACTGGAGTCGTCAGTAGCCAGTTAGACTATTAGGTGTCTGTAAACGGCTAAAAACTGTTGAGCCACCTAAGATAGAGGAACTGTGAAGTTCCCCAATTTGTATGACTCATGTGCGTGGCATGTGTCATGGATAAGGATCTCAGTTACGAGGGAGGAAGGGGTTAGGTACTCTCTCTCGCCCACACTTATGTGCGGTCTCTACTTTAACAAGCATGCAACTTTAAGAAAAATCTTGTATTTGCGAAAATGCTAGTCATATGGCCATGCTTCGCATAACCTTATAAGAGAGTCGGGCAGGCAGAAAGGAAATAATAAACACAAATTCTAGCCTTGCTTCGTAGGACTAAGGGATTTCAGGCAGGCAAAACGAAATAAAATACAAACAGGAAAAGAAATGCAGTAAAAGAAAATGAGATAGCAACACTGTGAAAAGGGGTGTGCAGAATAAACCATGTGTTGAGCTTGATTGAGATGTGGGCGAGAAAAGAGAAAATCAAACACCCTTCTTCTTAAAAAGGATAACTTGATCTCCCTAATATCGACCATGCTCATGACTTAATTGAGATTTCTTAGAGAATCGGCTTTTGTTGGTTTTAAATGGGGATAAAAGCTAGGTCTAGGTTACAGGGCTTTTAGGGGCTTCCTAGGGGGAAGCATAGCTTTCTTCTATTTTTGGGTAGGGGCTAGGCTATAAGGTGAATTTATGCAGCAATCTAAGGATTCTCCCTGATCTTCTCTCCTTAGAGTAACTCATCAATTCTCTCTGCTCCTCCTATTTGTCATCCCCTAGACGATGGCTAGGGGGTGAATTTATAGACTCTGAAATCGTTGATCATCCATTAGCCACCAGACACTTGCTAATAATTTTTCATGCAAAATATGTCAGAAGGAATCGCAATGTCATGGTGAAAAAAAAGTTGCAGCGCTAAGTGGCCGTTGGCTGATCATTAGTCGACAATTTGTTTCCCTCAATCTTAAGGCAGTGTTCGCGCCTTTCCTCCTATCCATTTGATTCTTAGAATTTTTCTAATTTCAATTATCAAAGATCGGAAGATCTGGTAAGTTGATTCCTTTCTAGAGTGATTGTAATGTCCCGGGAAAATCCATACAAAGACCCGAGTTTGACCACGAGTGGAACTGCCCGAGGGCCATGCCCGACTGGCTAATTATGACAAGAGTTACGTAGGTACTAAGCATTAGGTAAATTAAGTTCAGGCCACCGTTTTACAAATGATGAGAGGCTAAGATCGTAAGCGCCACTGGCCCAACGCCATCCGAAGACCCGAGAGAAATCTCGAGGGTCCGCCCCTCTTGGGAGTACCCTGAAACTCTGTAAAGGACCTGGACCGTACATCGGGGGTCTGGTAGCTTTGAAATTATAGAGAAATGTCTGTCTTACTAGGCTCGACATCCATCGCGGGAGTCAGACCTGGGTAGTGTCCAGAACCGCTCAACTTGAGCCAAGGGACGAGTGCATGAGAAGCGCGAATGCCCTGAAAGAAGAAGCTAAAAACTTAAGCGAATTGGGTCATCCGCTCTTACGCAAAGTTGAGGATTTCGGACCGTCAGTCTGTGACCAAACTTTACATGTAGGGTAAGGAAAATTCTACGCACACATCTTTATAACCACGACCCCGATTGAGCATTCCTAACCGTTGAACTGACATAGGCATCTCACGGCCGATCTGTTTATCCGACCGCACCGAAACTGTGTCCTAGTGTTGATCCATTGATAGAGAACCTACCACATGGTATAGATGAGCCTGTGGGCCCTCGTAGGAGCCTCGTTAGTCAGAAATGACCACCCATAGGGTATAACTATAAAATAAAGTGGCCCTAGGGCCATTCACACACTATCTGGAGCTATAAATAGCTCTCAATTCACCCCACCTCCAAATACGAATTTGAAACCCAAAGGTAAGAAAGAGGAGAAAAGAGAAAGATAAGGAAGAAGAGATTGAAGGGGTGCTTTCCACGAAGGGAAATCCTCTTCCATCGACTCACAAGCCTAACCACCACCACTCTCGCTACCGGAACTCCTTTGACTACGACGTAAGGTAAAGAATATAAAGTCCCTTATAGATGTAGGTCTTCAAATGGGTTTTCTCCAACCCTAACTAACCCGTGTGCTCGTTTAGGCGGCCGACGATTCGTCCTTGAAAACATATTCATAGGAGCGAGTCTAAGTCGGGCATGCTACCGAAAGATGAGGACTATAAATGCTTAGGTTACGATTTATCAATACTTTCATTTCGGTTAATGATGTATGATTGTTAAGGTAGAATTTCTTGTTGCCTTAGGTATACTTATACCCCTATTTAACAAATTGATGAACTTCATGTTGTAGTGTAATGTTGTTTATGTGTTTGATGAAATACCTAAATGAATAGTTTATCAAAACTTGCTTATCAAATGTTAACTCATATGTTACGAATATTTGTTAACATGATTTGGATAAGGATAGGGCTACGAGTGTAGTCTAGGTAATAGGTAAACTTCCACGTTTGGGTGGCCGAATTGGGTTAGCCACCTTGGGTAAATTCGAAAGATACGGATCGGACATTGACTATCGACAGTGGCTAGGCCACGAGGGGCGCTTACGCGCTCCATGCCGGTTATGTTAGTGTGCACCCATACTAATCAAAATTGCTTAACGAATCGATTGATATATTGTATGTTCACCATGTATGAGCGCAATTGCTTGAATCTAAGGTACCCCTCTCATTATTGTAAGGATCCACCTTTAACCATGGTACCATGATCCTCAAGACTCGTGAGGCGGGCATGGTGGTATGGGATACTGTGTCCGTGCTGTTGGCCTACGTTAGGGTGACGAGCCTCCCCGTAGTGACCACAAGCACTACTTCTTACAACTTGCTTATCGTTTGTATTTATGTAGGAGTGACGAACCTAGACGGATCATGAACACAAGAGTAGGACCACTACAGTTATCCAATGCCTAGTAATTCGGTTAAGATCGATGTTTTAAAGGGAGGTATCCTAACTTCCCCAAATTACTGAATGAATGGGCATAATTAATCACTTGGCTAACATGATCATGCACCGCATTACACTAGTTAGAATGTGGTGAGAAAGGCGTTGGAGTCGCATGTTTGAGGAAGTGTTGTCATGTGCGAAACAGGTGGTCGGAGTCGCGTGTTGAGGGAGTGTCGATGGGCGAGGGCATGCATTATTACATAAACTCCATTCTCGCATTAAAAAGAGTAGTTAGGAAGTGATTGACTTATATTGCTTTATCATTACTGTATTGATTGACTTGATAACATGTGTAACTTTTGCTTTATGGAACCACTGAGTTGATCACTCACTCCCACTGTCGGATGGTGTTTTAAAACACCAACCAGACGCTAGTTTAGATGCAGGTATCGTTGATGCAGATACACTGGAGCAGGCTTTCATGGATGAGGAGGAATTCTCCTATTTTCAGCTCTTGGATGGGTCGATGTAGACCATGTACCTCTGGACAAGGAGCGCTGGGTTTATGGGCTTAGCTGGATGTTACGTTATTACATTTTATTTATTTTTGAAATTGTATATATACATTAAACCCAGCCGTGGACCCATACTCTGGAAGGAACTTCACGATATATATATATATATATATATATATATATATATATATATTTCAGTTTACACATCTGCTTTAGTCACATCAAACCTAGAGTATGGTAAGTTGTTTAGTATAATTCTATGCATGCTCAAATGTCCAACGTGAAAGAAATCAGGATATTAACTTCTGCAAAGCATAAGTGATGTCCGAAATTTCGGGAGTCGAGTTTTGCTCAACCCTCGAAATTCAGGGCGTTATAGTGAGTCTTTGGCCTAGGCTGTCACGCCTAGAAATTCGGGTACAGAGTGTGCACCCTCAGATCCGAGTTTCAGTTCGTAACTCGTATATAAAGTGTACTAATTTAATTCCTTAATCAGATATGATAATTATATTCAGTCTAAGTTCCATCATAATCTCAATCACACATACATAACACTTAGCACCAATCAATCAGACATACATAAATCTTGACAACCCTTAAAATAAAATAAACTTTAAAAAATTATTCATTTATTATATCATCGTACTATAATTATATTTATTTCATACTAACATTGTTTCAATGAAATAAATCTAAATAATTTCTTAAAATCTCAAAATCAATACCAATATACATTATACGTTAATCAAACTATGCTAACAAATAAATCACATAATCAGAAATTGTCTAATGTCGCCACTTTATCTTCAGATAAGTATGACCACATTTCACATAGATCATGTTCAGGTACGGTGCATTCTTTCGGTTCTTGCGCCACATCATCTGCTAATGGATCCTCTATATGATTTTTCCATCGATAAAAAGATAAGCTGACCAGGCTTAGTGAAATAACCCAGTATGGTTCATAATCATAGCAATTAAAATAACATAAAAATGGATGTATAATGATATGGATGCAAATGATGTATGAATGTATCAGATGAGATGATCATCTATCTGCTTGGGTTGGAGGTCGTCAACCCAATATACCCGTTGGGTAGACTTCTACCTTTCAATAAGCTTGGACATAGCCCGCATCTGCTAACGCTCTACCAGGATCGACATTTCTTCCAAGGGGGGCCCCTAGGATCGACCATGCATTATACAAATGCAATGAATGATGAATGATATGTAAATGCGTATTTTTCATATTTGACACAGTCGTCTTGATCAGAATATTCACGTATGAATTTAGCGTACAATTATCATAACAAAATACTCAAATCAGTATTTCAATCAATCAAACAATCACAAATGATTTATTTTAATTTTAATGAATTATGAGACAAGTTGGGTTACTCACATGAGTCTGATAGTGTAGAATCTACAAGGTAAATAAGTTGGTTTGAATTAAGAGATCCTATTAGTTATATCAACAACATTATTATTTATCTAATTATTTTACATGGTGGGGCCCACCTTTGATATACATCCTAGGTGACCAAATCTTAAATAATCAAATAATTAAAATTATATGTTTATGTAAATTTAATTATCAAGATTTATATTTTCTTTTTAAGATCTTGTAATTGAATAATTAATCGGGGTGGCCTACCGGCTGATTGGATCATCCAGATTCTTGAGGTATTATCATGTTTTGCCTCTACACATTAGATGGATAGTGTGGATCTAACCACACATACACCGATGATCCATCTCGACCTTCTACGCCAAGTGATACCAACACTTGCATAAAAATCTAAGATTCCTTTATTAAACACTTTTAGATCTGACTAATGTGGCCTATCTGATGGTCAGATTGATCTGAAAATTATGGCCCTGGTATATTTTGGCCTTATGGATCATATGATCCGTACAGATCTATCTTAACATAATCAGATTCCATCCATTCAATATATCCTAAAATATTACTAACCAGATCTAAAATCATAAAAACATCACTTTATTAAAATTGACTCTACACACCTATACAATGATCGTGTGGATGATCCACACCATCTATTATATAGATCGGAAAGAAATTCATAACATGGTAAAAAATTAAAAAGATCAAACGATTAGAACTTACTTGATCAAGTCTTCTTAGAATTTTCTATTCCTTTTACTTTAGGGCTTCTTATCTCCTTTTTATTTTTATGGAGAAACCTTCCGTATCCCTTTTTAAAGAAAATTCTTATAAGATAGGATGAGCACATCCTCCCTTATCCTGAATTTGATTTTTTTTTTTTTATGACATTTGATAAAAAAATTATTATTATTACTTCAAGAATTGATCTCTACGGGAGTGTTTGGGCAGTGTGATTAGAAGGGATTAGGTGGGATTCGATTCATCTGGTCCTGTGACAATTCCACTCCATGTTTGGGAAGAATGGAAAAGCTTGGAATTATATTAGATGGAGTTTCAATGGGTCCCGTGCCAATTTCACTCAATGTTAGCAAGTTGTGTAGGTCCCACCATGATGTGTGGGGTATATCCACACCGTCCACCCTTTTTTGAGATTATTTTAGAGCATGGGCCAAGAAATCAGATAAATCTAAAGCTCAAGTGGACCCCACCATAGAAAGCAACGGGGATTGAATACTTACCGTTGAAAACTTCTTTGGGGCCACATAAGTTTTGGATCTACCTCATTTTTAGGCCCATGCCATAAAATGAGGTTACAAAACAAATGAATGGTTTACATATAACACATGTGTGTTATTCTCAGTAATTTCAAATGATGGTGGGTATATCCATTCAATGTATCACCGTATTACCAACAAAGCATGACATTAATCTTATCCCATGGCAAGAGGGGACAATCCCTGCCATGGGTAATAATTATGTTTTTTGAATCCCATCCCACCTAATCCCTTCTAATCTCACTGCCCAAACACGCCCTAAACCTCTCTCTCAACTAAGAATATCTCTACCAACTCAACTATTAACTTATTCTTATTTTTTATTTAAAAATAAAATCTTTAAACATTTAATTTAGTTTTTTTTATAATGTACTAAAATTTAGGGTTGTTACATAGGCAATCTTATTTGAAGGATTTTCAACGGTACCTTAGATAGGTAGGTGTAGTTTTATCTTTAGGTGTCAGGATAGGGGGGTCTCATGGGTAGCCAATTTGGGGATCCTTTTGCATGACTTGTGGACAGTGATATCTGGATCGGGTCTTGTAAGACCCGCATCTTAGACCGTACCGTTTCGTAGGTTTCCGCGGTCTTTCCGGTCGAATTTCGGCAACCTTCGACCCTTAACCGGCGTTGCGCGCGACCCTGATTCACACGCTGTCAACCCGAGTCGACTCAACCCGAGACTTGTACCATTACGACCGCACCGTCGCCGCGGTTCCGATGCCGCGACTCGCGCGCCGAGGCGATACCCTGGTCAGGAGATGTGTGTCAGCGTTCGGTGCGAGGAAAACACCGCGCGTTGCAAAACCCAAGAGAATCTCTACGATGTGTCACATCAATCCATCAATCCATCAACCCATCAATCAATTAAGGGTCAAGTACACATCACTTTCACCTTTTTCCAAATAAGCCTCAAAAGTCAAAAAGGCTCTTACACACCCATGCCTTTCTTACACAAATGGCCAACAAAGTAAAAAAGGTACCTTACACACATCACCACCACATCAAACATCACCCATCTCTCTCTCCCTTTACAACAACCCTCTCTCTCTATTGCAAACCATTACCAAGCCAAGAGAAAAACCCCATACGTGAGCCCTTCCCCATTCCTTCCAAGCCACAAATGTGTCCCACCTCTCCACCCTCTCATCTCCCATCCTAGCCTTCCATTTCTCATCTTCACCATCAAAGAGGAGCACAAGGAGACCGGCAAGCCGAGGGAGCAAAAAGATCAAGCGGTGGGTGTTTGTAGCTCCCTATTTCCTTCATTTTGTTGATTTAGGGTCCATAATGTGGGACCCACCTTGATGTACTTTTGAATGAGGGGCCCATAGTGGCGGGGTCCCTCCATACTCACCGATCATCTCTCTATGTCTCACTCTCTATCTCTCTTTATTTCTTTTCCTTTTTTTTCTTTAGAACACGTGGTGTTTGTGTGGCCCACCAAGATGGACCCCCCACCATGAAATAGTACTTTATCCAAGCCATTCACTGGTGGGGCCACTTTAAAGGTGTTGTACCCACACCATCTACTCATTTGGTGGCCCACCTAAGTGGGGCCCACCCTAATGCATGAACGACAGGAACCGTCCAGCGTCCCTGGTTGAGAAAGACACAAATATCAGCTTATTCCTAAGCTTTTGGGTGGGTCCCGTGCATGGACCCCACCTTGTTGTATGTGTTCAATCCACGCCGTCCATCCTCTTCACAAGAAGGTTTTAGGCGTTGAGCCGAAGATGGGGTCGATCCAATACTCAGGCGGCCGTACCATAAGAAAACGGTATATGCTACCGTTCAAAACTTCTAGGACCCACCATGCCTTAACCACTCATCGAAAAATTCCAAACTTTGGACTTGTTTGGTGCATTCCGGCGGAGAGAACGATATGGGCGGACTAGATTTTCAGAAAGTGGGCCCCATACGCTATTTCCTACAAGAAAAAAAAAAAAAAAAAAAAAAAGGAAGAACGAAGAAGCAGAGGCTTCTGCCTCTGCCGTGTCAGGCGGGCGCAGGCAGCGCCTGCGCGCTAGTTGGGCGGACGGACAGGGCCAACCCACGGCCCCTGGCGTGGGCCCCACCATGATGTATTTTGTGTATCCACTCCGTTCATAAGGTGGGCCACCCCCTGATGCGGGTCCCCTCCAAATTTCAGGTGCATCCAAGACTCAGGTGGCCCACACCACAAGAAACAGGATGAATTGAATCCTACCATTGAAATTTTTGAGGCCATAGACGTTTTGGATCAACCTGATATTCGTTTTTCCCCCTTCGTCCAGGTCCTTGTGACCTTATGAACGGGTTGGATGGCATGTAAACATTACGGTGGGCCCCACGTGGGAGCCCACGGTGATGTATGTGTTGTACTCCACCGTCCATTGGACGGTGGAGCCTCTGTAATGTTTGTGTTTTCCCACCGTCCAGTGGACGGTGGGTGGTGGGGGGTGTGCGTGCGTGTGTGCATGTGAGGTGTGTGTGCGTGCGTGTGCGGCGTGCGTGTGTGTGCGCGTTGTGCGTGTGCGTGTGTGGAGTATATATATATATATATATATATATACTTATATATATATATATATATATATATAATACGTGTATATATATATGTTATATTTTACATATATTATATATATACTATATATCTATATTATATTGGGTATATATATGTATATAATATACATTTTGGTAGGCCCGCATGAGAACCCTACCTTGATGTACATGTGGCGTCCGATTCGACTATCCATTTTGAAATATCATTTTTTTTGGCGTGAAGAATGGGGCAGATCTAACCTTGTGGGCCCACTTTGATGTCTGAGTGAGGCCCACCCTTGTATTCATAGAGGCCCATGTGATTAGGCCCATATTGATGCATTTGTGGCCGTTATTGAGGCCCACCTTGATATGCAAGAGGCCCATATGATTAGGCCCACCTGATATACTTAAAGGCCCAGGGGTTAAGGCCCATCGAGATGTGTTAGGGCCTATGGGTTAGGGCCCATTCGATGTACATATGAGGCCCATTCGATGTTGCCATTTGATGTACTTATGATCCATGAGGTTAGGCCCATTGCAATGCACTTAAGGCCCATTGGTGCAGCCCATTGATGTGGCCCTCTTGATGAATATAAGGCCCATGTGACATGGCCCATTCGATGTATTTAAAGCCCAATGGGATGTACCTAAGGTCCATTGCAATGTGTGATCCCTTCATGGTTTATGTAATGATGTTTACGACAGATAATGCCTTGGGAGCGATGTTGGTTTGACGTCCACATTGTGGGTATAGTGTTGGTTAAATGTCCACATTATGACTCTCCCTAGGGCCATCGATAGACCCGTACTGGTTGTGTGTAGGCCGTCCATGTCTAGGCCCATTTATGTTGCAAGAGTAGCTCATTACTTTATAACATGTGTAGTATAGTTCTATGATTCATGATCATACGCATCATATGTATGCTTGGCATGAGAAGTGACTGATCATAGCATGTGCCTTCGGGCAGGTTGTTTAGGGGCTCCCAGTTAGGCGGTGTTGCCCCACATGAGCGCACGAGACGCGCAGGATTGTTGCATGATTGGATAGTGTGTTTCATGCATCCACATTGTGTGATGTAGTTACTGTACGCCCTAGCGACATCAGGGTCATAGCCTCCACAGGCGCATCGTGGTTGGCAGGATTGGATACCGAAAATCTTGTTCTATATGGGGTGCTATAGATATCCCTGGGTGAAAGTCCCTAAACCCTTATGGTACCAAGAGGTTGCTCCAACGTCTAGACCGAGTGGGTGCATGAGCGCTGATGGCCGATTACCAGGAGGCTGCGCTTTCCACTGTGTCATGGTCAGTTGGAAGGGGGTACGGCCTTACCCGCCCGAGAGGAGGGGGCAATGCTAGGCTGAGTCTGACCAGCTCGAGGAATGGGTCCGCTATCG
This sequence comes from Magnolia officinalis, assembly GCA_021015155.1. NCBI lineage: Eukaryota > Viridiplantae > Streptophyta > Magnoliopsida > Magnoliales > Magnoliaceae > Magnolia > Magnolia officinalis. Next base: position 27,370,604 of record JAJHSJ010000001.1, read on the forward strand.
ACGAGCCGAGCCCGATATTGGCAGGCGGGTAGTGAGGTCTCTTCCACTTACCTTATTGCGTGCGATGGGGCGGCAATCTGGTTTAGAGTGTACTAGACCCCGGTGATATCCCAGATTTGAGCTGTATTGATATGTGGATATAGATGAGGATTTGTATGCTTGAGTTGCATCTCGCATTGCATGGCCTTGGTATGGCCAATATCATTCATGCCTCGCATCGCATAGCCTTGGTACGGCTAGTGGTATTCATGGATTCACCAGCATGTTCCGTATTACTCTGACACTGCATACTGCATTACTACCTTGCGCACACACTTTCACCACCCTCTAAGCTTTCTATAAGCTTATGCACGACCGTTGCGTGCAGGTGACGCGAGGACGCAGCAGCGCTGAGGCAGGAGCGCAGAGCAGATCTTTTGGAGCTTTTTGTCCATTCTCATTGTATTTCCCTTCATGCTCATTGTACTTGTAAAGTTTTTTATTATAGTGGAAATGTGATGGAGTTTTTGGTTGTTGTTTGTGGGTTATGCCTTTGGTTATGCTTATTACGATTCGAACTGATATTAGAAATCCTCCTCGTAGCATCCCAGGATCGGAACCTGGCGAATGGGCGCCGGGAGCCGAAAATGGGGTTCTACGGAGGCTGTCGGCGTCGGATTCGGCGATCAGAAATTTTGTGAGCCTGGTCCCTGAGTTTGGGGGCGTGACAGGTCTAGTGGCCAAGTTCAAGAATAATCAGTGGGTTTAATCCTAAATTTACTAGAAGATTAGATGGTGGCTTCATGTCAAGGGATAGTAGTTTTATTAATAAGTCAGCCAATAAATTAAGAGTAGAGTCTTGGATTTGGGTGGGGTGTCTACAACAGTCAACCTACTATACTGGGGTTGAATTTTAAAAGCATCGAATTGACAATGACCATTTTTTAAAACAACCCATGAAGGGTCGTTTCTAGGTGAAGAACCTTTAGTGATTCCCTACTGCTTCTGCAGTGCACCCGCAACATATATGGAAAAAGTTGAAGACTTGAAAACGCCCCTTAATGCCTTATGTCGCGCCCTGAAAATCTGCACCTCAGTACAGAGACTTAGATTCTGAGTTCCCGGGTGTAAACTTAGCAAAAAATGCATATGGACGAGTTCTCATATACATGCATAGTCCAGTTAACATTTACCCATGATTAATAATCAAAATAACTTTAAATCAGTGGCATTACAAGTTAAGTAGATATAATTAAACCCATAAATAGATGACTAATATTCAAAATATACAATTCCAAAAGTAATATCTGCCCAAACGGGACTATACATTCAATAAAACCAAACCCTAAAAATATTCGCAATAAAACGAGCCAATATATGCCTGCACATCTGAGACTTCGGTGGTACATGCATTAATAATATTGTCTGGTTAGTGTTTTAAAACACCGTCTCAGGTGGGAGCGAGTAGCTAACTTAGTAATACAATTTTCTAAGTTGCACATGTTATCAACACAATCGGCCATAGACAATGATCGCATTACAAAATAAATAATTTGTAAGTTAATTACTTAATGTGTGGATTTCATGATGATATGCTCAATGGTTTGCCTGCAACCAACAATGTTTACCAAGATGATATGTGCAATGGTTGGTCCGCAACACAAATCAACAATGTTTGCCATGATGATATGCATGATTAGCCAAGTATTTATTATTCCCAGTTCAAATAGCATTTCGTTGGTTTTTTAAAACATCGTCTCAGATGGGAGTGAGTATCTCATTCAGTGGTATCATTTTCTAAGTTACACATATTATTAATACAATCAAGCATAGACAATGATCATATTACAAAACAAACAATTCATAAGTTAATTATTTAAATACATGAATGACATGATGATATGTACAATGGTTTGCCTGCAGTACAACCCAATAATGTTTACTATGATTATATGCGCAATGGTTGACCCACAACACAACTCAACAATGTTTGCCATAATGATATGCATGATTAGCCATGTATTTATTATTCCCGGTTCAAATAGCGTGTTTGTGAAGCTAGGAACCATCGTCGTATTACCGATCTGTACCTGAATCACATGGCTCATTGCAGTATTAGGCGACTCTTCACCAGTGTTCATTGATCCAAATTTAGATTCATCACCAAATAATCTGTAACATCCCAGATTTTTACTGTTTTAGGTTTCCAAAAAATTTTAAAATTTTTTTTTTATGTAATTAACTTATATTATTACTTACTGACCATTGACACTCAATGTTAGCTTATACATGGGTGATTGTAACGTCCCGTCCGACCAGCACAGTATCCTGTGGCGTCCACGTAGGATTTGCCACAGGACCATTCGTTTAAACTACTCGTAGTGAGGTACCTCAAGTAAAATTAATCTAGGATTAACCCAACTGAGTAGACCAGATGAGTCATGATAGGGCCTAGTGCGGGCCGCTAAGCCTTATGGCCGGATACACTTAGCATAAGCCTGTACGGGCTATACCGCGACGTAAGAAGGTCAGAAAATTATAAAAATTTAGGGAGCTGAAGATCTCACTGGGCTTGTCGTCCATCGCGGACCACGGACCTAGTGGAAGCCCAGAATTGGAGTCTGGCACTTGCCAAATGCACTATACCAATGCCAGAATTGGAATCTGGTACTTGCAAATAAAACCTAGATACCAGGCTTTCCTGCCGTCGAATTTCTTTCAAAATTACGGTGAAGGTTTAATGTATTTTTCTACACCCTCCACCAAATCTGGGACCCGATCATGGCACGGTAACCGTTGATCGCAAATCAGACCCGTACGACCCAACCCCATATCCGATTGTTTCCAAATTTTGCATGGCCCTTCATCGTGCCATGGACCACTTATCCTATAAGCTTCATTGCCAGGGGGGCACCAAAACTACCCTAATCATCGAAATGGGCCCCATAGGGCCACATAAAGATCGAAATCGTATGCTCAAACCCCATACTCATTCATCCGTTTATTCCTAAACTTTGCATGAACCCTCATCGGGCCATGAAACACCTACACACCAAGTTTGGTAGCCAAAGGGGTGTTAGGGCCGCCCCAACCCCAATAGGGAGCCCCATAGGGCTATTTTAGGAATTTGTGAAAGCTTGGGGCCAAAGGGCCCAACTCTAGCAAATAAATCTCTAACCCTTATCTCAGAACCCACACCACAACCACCATTGCCAAGGGAGAAAGAGAGAGCTAGAGAGCAAGGAGAGAAGAAAGAGAGAGTGAAGGAGAGCTATGGTGGACCCGAGATCAACGTAGAGCCCAAGGAAGTCAAACCCCACAACTCCCTACATCTTCTCCAAGAAGAATCCCTCATTCACCACCACAAAAATCGTCCATTGGTCGTCTAGGTAAGATCCTTCACCCCTTCTTCTTGAAATCCATGTATTGAGAAGAGATTGACTTGGATTTCTCACATGCAAGAGTTTGTTTTAAGGATTCCGGCCGATCAACCCAAAAGCCCTCATTCCTACGTCGTTTTTTGAATCTCCAATGATCCATAGGTGCGGACTATTGTTCTTAGGTGGCCTAGCACCAATTTTAGTATGAGCTTAATGATTTTGATTGCTTGGATGTTATATTTGAAATTCGAGATAAACCTTAAGAAATTATATGTTTGTTGGAATGGTATAGATGTGCATGCTTAGCCCTCTCATGATGTTGTTCTTGCCTCTCACATGATTTTGTGTATGGATGATTACATGCTCATGCCTTGTTGATTTTCCCATATGTTGTGCATCATAGTATGTATGATTCATTACTCTTGTGCACATGATTTCTTGAGATGGAGGAAGTGCTTAACTTCCTCACAAATCCACACAACTCACATGCACTTTGTTTCATGATAACGATAGCTTGCTTATTAGGAGTATTTGATTCGTATGCTTGAGATGCATGAAAACATGATGTTGATATGCTAGTTGATAACTTGGATAGTTGGCATGTTATGGATCTCCTCCACCCTCTTGGGTTGGTCAAGAACATGATGAGAGAAGGTAGTATCATCGGTAGGATTACGCTAGGGCTAGATTCGTGGATTGGGTGGGAGTGTTCGGGTAGCTGTAGTTCGACTACATGGGTCCCTTGTGCCCACGGTTACTCGTCTCACGCTCGCCTGACTCGTGTTGTCTAGCCTACTGTCTGACCAACCTTGTTTGTTAACCCCGGTTGCTCACACATGTATGGAACCTGGAACACCCTACAACCGTAAGTGGCTCACCGATAACCAATTGCAACTGGTCCACAGTCTCGTGAGCTGGGCATGGTGGAATGAGATACTGTGTTCGAGTTGTCGGCCTACGCTGGAGTGTCGTGCCTCCCCGTAGTGACTGCGAGGGATCCCTTTCTCTCGGCACTCCTCATGTGCTTGAAGTCGAGGATGAGGAACCCGACAGGATCACGGACCGCGGGGCCTCTGCCTCACGCGTTGATGGGGCATTGGCCTCACAACCAGTTTAGGGCATTGATACGTGGGGTGTAACAGATTCTCCATCCTGCTGGATGAATGGACTTAATTAATAACTCGGCTAATACGATCGCATTGCATCGCATTAGTTAGGGTGACGACTCGGAAGTCGAGGTCGCTCTGAGGGAGTGTGTTCATACGCGATCGTTAATGGAGTCGCTCGAGGGAGCGTTGTGGCGAGGGCATGCATCATATCATCTCGCATGCATGTATTTTAATAAGTGCTACTAGGTGTTGATGATTGACTATTTTTCATTAAGTTCATATTATAATTGATGCCTGTTATAACTTGAGACTAATAGCACCCACTGAGTTGATCACTCACTCCCACTCTGGGACGGTGTTTTAAAACACCAACCAGATTCATTCATAGATGCAGGTGACTCAGGGCTTGAGGAGCCTGGCGAGGAGAGTTTTGAGGAGGACGTCGAGCTGTCCTACTTCCAGTTGATGGATGGTTTCCTGTCAGCTGGAGAGGCGGGATCGGATCGCTAAGTAATGGGCTTAGCTCTATTTATTTTAGACTCGTTATCCTTTTGAGATTTTGTTGGGTGACGCCATGTGTGACCCATAGTTGTATTTTTAGACTTGTAAATATTTAGCATTTTTTATTACAATAGACTAGTTGTGAATTGTGATTCATGTTTCAAGTAATTCCATGCTACGCATTTAAATCTGATTAATCATAAAACTATAAAAATTAATCATAAGTGATACCCAGAAACTTGGGAGTCGAGTATATGCACGACCCCCAATTTTCAGGGCGTTACATAATCTATTTAACATAATCAAATTGATAATAGGGCTCGACGCCCAACGACCATCACAACTAGGGCAAAGGTTGTCACCCAAGCCCCAAATGCAGAGAATGCGCTCCACTCAAAACAATAACAACATGGTAGGATCGTTGCATTCATCAATATTCATTGGTCACAATGGGTAGGCTTGTCACCTAATATTTTACCAATGTGGCAGACACATCACCCCAGCATAGGCCGATAACTCAGACACGTGTTCCATACCATCATGCCCCGCCCTCGAGTCTTATTAGATTGTAACGCGCTAACGGTTATGAGTAAACCTCATTAATTTGTAACTGTATATCCTAGATTCTTTAGTGTGCTATACAAACATCAAACATAAAGGTGATTGAGCTAGACATTAAAGTGATTTAATTGGCCAATGGGAAACTCTGAACTAACAGGTATTGAATGCAAAAGCATCCATGTAGTTCTGACTACTACCAATCACCCATATTCCACCTAAGTCAGTTACATGAGTCGAGAATGACCAACTACGACGACCATCCCTTACTCCAACGATTTGCAAGGCTTGATCTCACTCCACGATAATTTAATTTATAAAATGTACATATACAATGATATAACAATATACTAATATCAACAGGTATAATCAATACAAAGCATTACATGCCAGAGCACATCAATTTGAACCCGCAAGTGACCATAGTCAAGCCACAACATGAGTGCATGAAACATGCCCAAAATAAGGTACACACTAAACACCATTTGGTGTCAATAATCATTATCATTAGCCCTAACAAAACTCCAATGAAATAAACATTATATCAAGCAAGCACTTCATCATACATATTAAATACTAATATTACCAATATGAGGGTTACTAGGATAAAGCATTATTATTTCTACTTAATCAATAATAAATCATGCTCTATAACCCTCAAGGATTGATAAAAAGAAAATGTGGGAAAATAGTATGCATCTTATAGGGTTTCATGCGATCTAATCGTAGAGTTAGAAATTTTTGAGGAAAACGCCAATTCCTATACAAACACTAAGGGCCTGTTTGGGCGCGTGACATACGGTGTATCAGAAGCGATTATGAGGGATAGGATTGTCAAATCCCGCCTACCCTACCCCTCTTCCTGTTTGGGCGGCGTCTTCTTTAGGACGTCTTCTGTCCTTTAATGGATTCGATTGAGATATGGAGGGATTGCAAAATCCCTCCTTGGAATTGTCGCCGGCTCTCTCATACTGCATCGGGCCACCCTCACACCACCATCCACTTTCTCTACCATGGAACGAGCCATGAGCTCTATAAGCAGAGCATCTACCTTCTTTTCCAATATGATCAAATCCTCTTCTTCTTCAATTCCGTCTTTGATAACCATAATTTCCTCTGCAATCCAATATCTTGTCGGCAATCCCATTTAAAAAGCCGTTGTGAAATTTACTGAAAATAACAGGAGGTAGAAGAAGCAGTCAAGGACAACATGGGGAGTGAAACAGGCAGCGATGGTGGGAGAAGAAGCGACAATGATAGCCTCCTCCCGTAACACATGTATGGACAAGTCTTCATATTCAATGCTCTCCTTTGATACCAAACTTATATTGCTGCTAACGTATACAACCTTTGTATCATACGAGAATACCTTTTTAATATTTGGAACACCCATTGCGTTTGAATCAATGTTGTCATCGGCATCTCTTAGTATTAGCAAGAACCTCCGTCCAATCAGTGATTCATAGATTTTAAGTGAGACTTCCATCTGTACATCTGTTTCACCATCATTCTTGTCGTCGTCATCCTCGCCTTCGACACCTTCCCTCATCCCCAAGCAATGCACAATTTCCCTTTGCACGTTCCGAGTACTCCAATCCTCTTTCGGTAACTTCACCATTATCTGCACATCGAACAGTTCAGATCCCTTCAACTTTCGAGCTGCATATTCCACGATCCTCCATCTTGCAACATCTTCATATCCCTTTACATGAATGACTCTGATGTTTGGATTCCTCAAGCTTTGCAAGAGCTTTTTCCCAGCACGTTCTACATCAGCAGAGAAATTCTCTAACCCTCCTTCGAATGTCATAGCCTCTCCTCGCTTTTGGACAACAGAAACATCTCATCTAGCCATGCCTGTGGGTCTCTCTTATCTCTGAAAATAGGATAGCCACATGGGTACTTGTGGTGGGATGGTTGCAATCCGTCGGTTACCCAAATAGGTGCTGGCGGTGGGATGCTTGCAATCCCACACCACCCAAACGGAAGATGCGCGGCGAATGGGATTGGCGTGTACCCCCAAAGCGCCCGACCATCCATTGACGGCAATAACTGCCCTGACGGCGATAATTCCATACGTCTCACTACACCGTAAGTCACGCACCCAAACAAGCCCTAAGAATTATGTGAGATTCATGAAATTTGTTTTAAAAAAAAAACCCGAAGTCGGGGGGTTGGGTTCATTTATTTATTTTTTTTTATCTCCAATCACGATTGTAGATGGATTCGATAGAGGAAAATAGTAGCTAAGGTTTGATTGAAGGAAACTCGGTGAAGACAAGCACCAAGAACATTCTCTCTCTCACTCTCACTCTCTCTCTCCCTTCTTCTCTCTTGTTAGGACAATTCGTATGGAGCAAAGGGGTTACCCAAAGTTGGATTTTTATAGTGTCATAAGGGGTACAAATGGCCCCATATACTAGGTATTCTGTATTATAACCGTATGGGATGTTGTTTCTAGCTATTGGGGTCCATTGAGAGGTGTGTTGGGGATTTGTGCTGCGGAATCATACAGATCTAGATCTAGGATAACAATTCAATAGTAACAAGCAATCACAGAAGAACACAAAGAGTTAACATGGAAAACCCTTGCGGGAAAAAACCACGGCACAAAGCGACAGAAATCCACTATGAAAGGAAATAACAAGAGAGAAGACTTACCCGATTCGAACAATCTCGAATCTCACCCTTGCTACACCCTTTGATAACCCTAGAACCCTTTAGGAACCCTTTGAAAACTTTTAGAAAACTTTAAAATACTTTAGAATAGCCCTAAGGACCCCTATTTATAGTTTAGGAAACTCCACTTACGCACTTAGTTCGGAAAAGTCCGGAAACCCCCTCGAATTTACGCAGTCCACGCAGGAACTGCGTAACCTCGACTAGTCGAAAGGGGGCCTTGACCGGTCGAGCAACCGGCTCGACCGGTCGAGCCTGACCCTCGATCGGTCGAGCCTGACGGACACCCAAAAAACCAGCTCGCTAGACTTTGAGTCGTGCGGGCCTCGACCGGTCGAGTGGACCCTGGACTGGTCGAGAGCGAGACTTGAAGACTTTCTGACAACAAGGTGTATGGGTCAATTACGCCATATGATAGTTGTCTATAATGATGTATGGTTTGATAGCCCTATAATTCGGATATTTTGATTGGCGGTTATGATTAAAAGTCAATTTGACGGTCATCGGTTATCGATTGAGGCCGCAAATATAGGTATACGTGTAGGGTATTAACTTATATTGGTACCCTAAATTTAGTCATGATCTAACGATCCGAAAGCCACAACTTTAGCTAAAGATCAGACGGGAAAAACTAACTTAAGTTTTTAACAAATTTTAAAGGGTATTCACACATCTCATGTGCTCGTCTTGCGAGCACAAGTCGAACGATTCAAGACGCAATCTATGTGGTTTGTTCTGCGATGGGCGTTAAGGTCGATAAGACAAACATCTTTCTATAATTTAAGTTTAATGGTCTACTAACAAGCAATCGAGAGCTCGTTTAGTTTATGTAGGGATTTCCATAATAAAACAATCAATGAAACTTATTGTATGCGATTAGCTAAGCCTGTATTACTTATGTTTATGATGTGGGCCATTCGAAATAAGCAGAAATGGTAAATGGATACTTTGTTATAAAAAAATTTGTACATAAGGTAATCATAATATAACCCTTTGGTTAAGTAAATTTTAGGTGAATCTTAGTTAACTACAATCATTCTGATTCATTGATCTTGGCCTTTGACCAATACATCACATGGTTAGGCAAAGATTTAGGTAACCATACATAATTGTTAGTTTCTTATGGATAGTTTAATCAAACATATACAAATTTCTGACAATAACACTTGCACATATCCTTAGTGCCAAGTACATAAAATCCGATCATCCCTTTTGTAGAAGAGGGTGTTGGATTTTCCATTTTCCTTTTCACATATGAAATCAACTTACATCCTAATCCACACATTTCAAATCAATACGCAACTCACATTTTTATTTTACTTATATGTTCCTCTCTACTATCTACCTTGTTTTTTTATTTTATTTGCTTACATGGGTCTTAAATCTTGCTCAATAAACCAAGTGTTATTTTTATTTTGCTTGCCTGGAGTTTTAAACTCTTCGAAACACGGTAAGATACAATGACATTAAAGAAATTTTAAATCTCATAAAATAAATACCATACATTGTTTATGCAAAAAATAGTGCTTAACCCTTCTATTTTTCATAATCTAAACCCTTATTTAGAATCTATGGTTGCATAATAATGCATGAGTTACTTGAGTTAAAGAATCTTATACCAATAATCTCCACAAAACTCTTACATGAACATACATCTCTGACTAGTTAGTGGTATGCGAATTTCCATGGACAGAAAAAGTTTGTGTGGCGGAAGTTATGTGAGGCTTACAAAGATTCCTGCAACAAATCCTCCGTCCATCAGTTTCAAAGGACCACAAAAGGATAGTCAGCCAAAAATCAGGCAAATCAAAACTCAGATGGGCCACATAGACGAAACAGCAAGAATGGAAACAAATATCCACCGTTGAAACCATTTTAGAACCTACCATGATGTTTATATATATGCCACTCAAACCGTTCATAGGGTTGTTACTGTCCAGATAAACTGGATGTAGAAATATCATCCTTATACGGAACTTCAGCGGACCTTACAAAGTTTCTGTTGATGCAAAAATCTGATCCACCCTCTTTAGACCTTCGAGTACCTGCACAAGAAGAAGACAAAGGAGACCCTGGCTAGAGCAGGGGACCCTTCGATGCCAAAGTCAGGCTAGGAATCTAGGTCTTATAGTATTGAAGGGTTCTGGAAGAGAGTTTTTGCGTACCTTTCTTCCTTTGAATATTTCTTATTTATAGGAGAGGGAGGATCCCGCCGTACCGGGGTTCTTTTCCCATATCTTCGGAGATTTGATCCTTTGACAGATTTCACCCGATCCCGAGATCATTGCGATCGGACACCTATACTTCTGAATTCTCGGGACGGTATTTGATTTCACATCGTCTTTCCTTGGCTCGGCTCGGCCGTTTCCGACTCTGGAAGAGTCTCGGCTGGCTCAGGAACACAAGTTTTTTGCCTTCTTACAGGCGGAATAGGCTCGGTTTTTATCCGTCACCCTTCCTTACCCTAGTAACCGACGCAACCAACTTTCCAAGTCGGTTTCTCATTATCGGTCGGGAGACTTACAACTTATTTGGCCTTAGTCGGCTTATATTGATGTTGCTAACTTGTCGGCCGAGTCAACTTATCGAGCCTTTGGCTTCGTATCTTGAACTCAGCTACTTTCTTTCGAAGACCGAGAACAAGGGGGTTAGGGTCGGTTCATTCCATACCCGAGTCTTCAGACTTAGCATATTTTTTCCCCAACAGTTTCTATCGGCGATATTCAATACCCGCTGTTTTGTGTGGTGTGGCTCACTTCATTTTTAATCCGCTTGATTATACTTTTGTGGTTTTAAAAAACTGATGGACGGAGCGGAGTGGATTCATTCGGGCGCGGGTTAGATACTGACAAGGTCAGTAGCCAAATCGGCACTGAAGTGATATCACCAACCTCTGTGGACCCCACCATGATGTATGTGTTGTATCCATACTGACAAACCATTTTTAGAGATCGTTTTATAAAGAAAATGAGATAGATCTAAAGTTCAAGTGGACCCCACCATGGAAAAAAGTAGGGACAGTGACATCTACCGTTCGAAACTTCTTAGGGATCACAGTAGTTTCCGATGAAGCTGATGTTTTTATTTTCACTTCATATATCTCTATGTCAACTTATGAATAGAATGGATCTCAAAAATATATCACTGTGGGCCCTATAAATGTTTCAACGGTGGGTGTGACAGCTCGCAGGTTTTCTACAGCGGGTTCACTTGAAATTTAGATCTATCTCATTCTTTTTGTAACGCCATAAAACGATCTCTAAAAATGACTGGACAGTATGAATACAGCACATGCATCATGGTGGGGTTCACAGAGGTTGGTGACGTCACTTCAGTAGCGATTTGGCTACTGACCTTGTCAGTATCCAATCCGCTCCCGATTCATGGACGCGGATTTCTTGCGAAAGCCTTTCGCAGGAAGCTCCTGTGCTGGGAAATTAGGTAGAGCCCACTGTGATGTTTGTGAGAAAGCCTATCCGTACATCTTTTTGTAAGATCATTTTAGTACAAGTTACCAAAAATGAACCGTATCCAAAGCTCACGTAAGCTAAAAAAGTGATAATTAAATGTCTACAGTTGAAATATTTGTGAGGCCACATAAGTTTTGATTCATGCTAATATTTTTGTTTTCAGTTCATCCCACTAGGAATGACGTTACTAACGGTATGGATGGCATCTGAATATCACTGTTGAACCAGAAAGGTTTCAATGGTAGGTATTTCCCTGACCACATTTTCCTTTAGTACGGATCACTCAAGCTTTGGATATGTTTCATTTTTTACAACAAGTCTTAAAATGAAATCACAAAACGGATCGACAGAGGGATTTCTCAAAAACATCACAGTGAGCCCCACTTAAGTTCCCAGCGCAGGAACTTCCTGCAAAAGGCTTTCGCAGGAGATCCGCGTCCCCGATTCATTACCGGAAACTGTGTGGTCCACATCGTTTCTGACCACAGCACGTTTCTGCAGCAGGGGCACAGGCATTTCTCGTCGGACGCGGATTTCCTGCCAAAGCCTTCCGCATTAAGTTCCTGCGCAAGAATGCTGGACGGGGTCTACTGAAATGTACGTGAGAAATCCATTCGGTTCATCCGCTTTGAGAGATCATTTCAGGATGATAGACTAAAAATAATTTGTATCCAATACTTAAGTGGGCCACACAAGAGGAAACAATGTACATTAAGTGAGCACCATTGAAGCATTCTAATGGCCATACAAGTTTTGTATCAGGACATTATTTCAGTTTTTTCACTTCATACCATTGGGAATGACCTTATAAACGGTTTGGATAGCATATATCAAGGTGGTGCCCATGAAGGTTTCAACTGTTGTAATTTCTTTCTCCAATTTTCCCTCTCGTGTGACCCACTTGAGCTTTGTATCCACCTCATTTTTTGTCATACTTTTTAAAATGAGATCGACAAATGGATGTACGGAATAAATTTCTAACGTACATTGCAGTGGGCCCCACCCAGCATCCTTTTGCAAGAACCTCCTGCCAAAGGCTTTCGCAGCAAAATCCACGTCGATTCTCGTCATTTCACGCGTAAACCACACCTCTTTTGATAAAGAGGTGCGGTCTAAGTGCTGCCAGTACCAGGCAGATGTGGAACACGTGTATATATCACATTCCCGGACGCGGATTGCGTCCTACCCCCGCCCGGACGGGCAGGGCTCTGTGACACCGTCCGGGCAGGGCTTTGTGGGGTCACCGTGATGTAAGTGTTTTATCCATGCCATTAACTGTTTTTCTCATATCATTTTAAAGTACGAGCCAAAATATTAAGTGGGTTCACAGCTCCAATGGACCACACCAAAGAAAGTTGCAGTGATAGTGACACTCACCGTTGAAACCTTTCAAAGGCTACCGTCATTTTTTTTTATATACATACAACTTATTCATAAGGTCACGTAGACGTGGATGAAGTTTTTAATGGTGGACGATCAATCACCGATTTATGGTCCACTTAAGCCTTTTTCATGCCTCATTTTTTGGCTCATATCTTAAAATAATATGAGAAAAAGGATGAACGACGTGGATAAAACACTTACATCACGGTAAGCCCCACAGAGCCCTGCCCGGACGGTAATCCGTCCGGGGGGGGTTAGGACGCAATCCGCATCCCACATTCCCACGCGTCCATCCAAAGCGGATTGCATCTACCTCTGCTTTGGTGGACTCAAATGGTCGTCCATCCATTTTAACATATAAGATTTAGAATATGGCCCAAAAATGTGGTAAATCCAAAGCTTAAATGGACCACTCTACACGAAGTAGATAATAATGTCACATGAAGGAAAACAGAAAAATCATCTTGATCAAAACTTCTTCTGGAAGGTCTTATTGGCGGGCGTTCAATCCCCGTTGCGTGGTCCACTTGATCCCTGGATCTGTCTCATTTTTTGGCTCATCTCCTGAAATGGTATGGAAAAATGAATGGACGGCGCAGATCAAACCCATACATCACAGTGGGCGACCGAGTGGACTCCACAGTCCGTCCAGGCAGAGCCAGGACGCAATCCGCTTCCACGCCATCCGGTTCCGAAAATCAGGTCTACCCCAAGACCCTGGTGAGCCACAGCTCTCTGAAAAATGGGGAGGGACAGCCCACTCTTGATTTTCACCAGGGCTCATATAGAACAGCTAACTTTTATTTATTTATTTATTTTCCTGTCCCTTCATGCTGGTCAGATGAATGGTCTGGACGGTCTGGATACCTTATAAACAACATAATGGCCTCCAAAAAAAAAAATCAACGGTGAGAATTTCCTCTCAAATTGTTCCCTGTGATGTGGCCTATCTAAGTCTTCATTTGAACTGATTTTTTAGGACTGTTGGTAGCACTACGCGAAGCATCAGATGCAGGAATTAGATGTCGTGAATACATTATGTGGACCCCGGAGCGACGCTTCTTTAAAATGGTGCAGGTCTTTCTAGGTAAAAAAGCAAGGTATAAAGGTTCTCTAACCAAATAAGCCTGGATGGCCCACCCCTCTAGAGGACACCCCACGTACGAATCTATCACAGTTGTGCAAGATCCAAGTCGTTCATCTGGTGGTCGCAGTCATTATATTCCTTGATTAAAAAAATGGTGGGGCCTTCCGTGTTATGATGGCAACTTCACGTCTTATTACAAATCCATGAGAAAAAAAAAGATCAAGCATGCTTGATTGACACTCTTGAGAATTTTCTCAGATTCTTTTAAGTAATATTTAAATTTAAGAATGGCTTTGGCTAGTGTTTTGGGAGGCTGTGTAGAGGTGCAGCTTGACTCGGCTCAGTCACTAGCTGACCCAGCTTGAACTCGGCTCGGTCCTCAAGCATGACCGGCCAGCTCAGCTTGGTTCGGTCTGCAGCTCGGGCTAGTTCGAGCCGAGCTCGTCTATGCAGCATTTTTACAAACACATGAATTGTATCTTCAAATTCTCACTGTATATAAAATAACAATAATGATTTTACAAAGTATTTTATCAAACAACTTGTACTTAATATCAAAATCAAGAAAAGAATAATATTTGTTTCCTATACATACCTCCCTTGCTGCCAGTGAATACTTCGTTGAGTCACTTGGTGAACAACATCAATATCAAAGTAACCAATTCACCAGTTCAGTCCGAGTTTGATTCGAGTTGGGGTTCCATCTGAGTCGAGTCGAGTCAAGCTCGGGCAAGCCCGAACTCGGTTCAAAATTTTTTAAGCTAAAACAATCAGCTCAACTCAGGTCAAACTCAATTTTAAACCAAGTCAAATTTAACTTTTTCAAGTAGAATTGAGCGAGCTAACCGAGCTAACTCGGTTCGTGGACAGCCCTAAGGCTGTGCGGTGCCCACGAAGACCAGAGGTTCTGTATCACCTTCATTTATTATTAATTGAAATAGTGTGTGGTGTGGCTGAGAAACAAGTTATGTAATGGGCCATAACATGAAGGGCAGACAAGCTTTGTCACTACTCCAGTGGTGTGAAAAACGACTACCAATAGATAAAGAAATAAAAAAAAAAATGACAACGGTCCACATTCAATTAAGAAAATTTCAATGTTGGGATGCTAGAATTGTCAAATTATCATGATTGGCTGACTATTTCCTCCAAGTAAATCTTTGATATTGAGCAGAGAGCGTGACGGATGATATGCAGGCTCTTATAAATTACTTACAAATATGTGCGTACAAACAATTCCAATTAAATTGTCCAAATCACTGGACACATTTTAAATGTTCCACGAACCAAAATTTACAATTATTTGATCATCTGACTGTTGGATTGGTTGAATTATTGGACGGTTAAAAATGAAGAAAATATCCAACGGTCTTATTTCAGCCAACAAGCATCATGAATCATAGGTTGGGATTTGCTCGACCAATCTGGTCCGAAGCCAACCAGCCAGTGCTTGCCTCCTGAGTTTGTAAGTGGGGCCCGGTTTTCACTAATCCAAACCATTGATATGATGGGCGTCATTATGTATGATCCATGGACCAAAAATCCCTCAGATTTGAAGATTCTAGCTATCCAATGTTTAGTGTATTTCTTTGTTGGCAATCTTCAAAAGATTCTACTTCTTCCATTTGTGAGATTTTTGGTGTGTTTGTCACGCACATCGCACATAGTAATGCTGGGTATTTTCAAACCGGGTTCAAGTAGGATGACACGTGGGATGCAGGGGCATACTGGGCGGTCCGTGATAGGCGGGCCCCACCCTTATAAGATGGGTGGCTCATGTGAGGCAGAATTCATGTGATGTAGGGCCCACGAGGGAGTTTGGCCGAGGACCTAACCCATGAAATGTGGAGCCCGGCATATGAGATAAATGGATTGATTTTGATACGCTTGATCAGTTCAAGCTTTTAGAGAAAGTAATTAGTTGTCTTTGGAAACTCCTCACCGAAAATGATTAATGCATGGGTATTGACTCATGTGGGGTTATTTGTCCTTTGAGACTTCTATTCGAAAGTGATTAATGTATGGACATTGGCTCGAGTGGGGTGGCATGTGGGATGTGGGGCCCACAAGGGGGACCGTGCTTGACAATAATAGGCATTAGATAAATTAGGCCATTGCTTAAAATTTTCTTAGTTGCCCATCTGCAAGCGAAGAATGCAAATTGCTGAGACAGTCTGATGAGCGTGTTTTATGTGTTAGGTCATGCCCCTTCATGTTGTGGCCCATCGGATCAACGATTCTGATCTTCCTAAAACTCTGCTCCAACATCCCAAACGTAACAATTATTGATGAAGAGAGGTACACGAAAGCGAAGAGTTTGTACATCTTCCTCTTGTTTTCAGTCTGTACGAACGGAGCCCATGTTCCAACGATCCTAACCGTTGATTCCACAATTGATGGTTCAAACATTTTCCACGTGGGAATATCCTAACCCTTGAATTGGTGGCCATCTACGGTAATTGTCTGCATTCAACCGATAAAAATGGCGAAAATGGGAGACCAATAGCAAGGACCAGAATATCAACGGTCTGGATCACTTAACCAAGTGGCCTGTTTGTACAAACCCAAAACCCAAACACTGTCGGTAGAACAAAGAGAAATCTTCACATACATTGTACTTGGAACTTTTAATTACAGCCCCATCTTTCCTGCCAACATTCAAACCTTTTAAAGGCAGACCATGGATAACTGATGGTCTAAATCAACTCATGTGAATGGCCCACCAAATAAGTGGATCTCCCTCATTTTAGTGGCTAGCAGTCTACACGACGTGGCCCATCTTTAGCCCCATGCTCAGTGTTTTTCACTTACATATGAATGTAGGGTTTCTAGTGTTTGGCACTCTTTACCCTTAAACTTGGCCCAAGGGCCCAATTTATGCTTGATGTCCAGCCCAGGCTGGGCTGATGATGAATGTCCCAGATAAACTAATTAGCATTGTCCACACATCAAGTGGGTCACTGTTATATAAAAGAGTGGACAATTTGAACACGCGAATATTACAATATATAAATACAATTTAAAATCTGTTTAAAATGGATGTCATGTTTTATATGATCAAAACCATTCATACAGTGGAATTCATATGGATGAATATATTGTAAAAAATTTCTTAGATTTAAACTAATTTCAATCCTTGCTGCTCTATAATTTACTCAACCATCCTTGTAGGGATAGTGCTTGAGTAGAGTCCTTTTTAGCCAGGGATAGTGCTAGGGCTAGAGGGGCTTGTTTGGTATGTCAGATTAGGTGGTATGGAATTGCATTTGGTCTCATGTAAATTTCAACCAGCGTTTGAAAACAATGAGAAGGATTGGATTAATTTCCGGTGGATTTTGAAAGCCACCTGTAACGCCCTAAAAATTGGGGGTCGTGCATATACTCGACTCTCAAGTTCTCGGATATCACTTATAACTGATTTTTACTAATTTACGTTTAATCAAGTTTATGCACAGCATGGAATTACTTGGAACATGAAACACAATCACAACTAGTCTACTGAAGTGAAAGAGGTTAAATATATACGAATCCAAAAGAATGTAAATGGGTCACACAAGACGTTGCCCAACAAAAATATAAAAAATGCTATGTCCAAAAAGAATGTTGCGCTGAACCCCTACTCGGAGATTCAAGTTCGCCCGTGAACTCTACGGCGAACCGCCCATCAACCAGAAATAGGACAGCTAGTCCTCCACATCCAGACTCGCGACGCTATGCTCCTTGTACTCTGTGTCACCTGTATCTACTGAAGAGTCTGGTTGGTGTTTTAAAATACTATCCCAGAGTGGGAGTGAGTGATCAACTCAGTGGGTGCTATTAATCTTAAGTTGTAACAAGCATCAGTTATATTATTAATTTAATGAAAAACAATCATTCATAAACACTTAACTAGTATTATTAATGCATATGCATGACATATGACATGATGCATGCCCTCGCCACAACACTCCCTCGAGCGACTCCATCTAACGATCACGTACGACCAACACTCTCTCAGAGAGACCTCGACTGCCGAGTCGCCACCCTAACTGGTGCGATGCAATGCGATCGTGTTAGCCGAGTTCTTAGTTAAATCCATTCATCCAGCAGGTTGGGGAATCTGATACACCCCACATATCAATGCCTCAACTAGTTGCGATGCCAAGGCCCCTTAACGCGCGAAGCCAGGGCACCGCGATCCTTGATCCCGTCGGGTTCCCCATCCCCTACTTCAAGCACATGGGGAGTACTGAGAACTGGGATCGCTCGAGGTCACTACGGGGAGGTTCGTCACCCCAGCGTAAGCTGACAGCTCGAACACAGTATCCCATTCCGCCATGTCCGGCCCACGAGACGGTGGATTGGCCTCAATCGGTTATCAATGGGCTACAACGGTTGAAGGGTGTTCCAGGTTCCATACATATGTGAGCAGACAGGGTTAACAAATAAGGTTGATCAGTAGGTAGACTTGACTGCACGATTTCAGGCAAACACGTGACAGATGACATTGGGTACGAGCGACCCATGTAGTCTAACTACTGTCACCCACACGCACCCGCCCAAATCCATGGGTTTAGCCTCAGGATAGTCCTACCAACGAGACTACATTCATTCTCCTCATATTCTTGACCAACCCAAGGGTTCTTATGGTATTCCGTAACATGCCGACAATCAGGGTTATCAACTAGCATAGGCAATATCATGCATTCATACTTCTCAACATACAATTCAAAATTTTCCTACAAAGTAAGCTAACAGTATTATGAAACAAAGGTGCATGTGTGTTGTGTGGGTTAGTGAGGAAACTAAGCATTTCATATATATCATAGGAATAAAATGCACAATGGTAATGAATCATACATGTTATAGGGTAACATCATGCACGAATCTACAAGACATGAACATGCAAACATCGGATCTATACCCAATCATGTGAGAGACAACAACAAACATTCCATAGTTAATCTCTATTGATTAAGGGATCAAGGGTAAGGTCCTTCCTAGGTTTTCTCTATATTCTCCAAATACATCATACAAGCAATCAAAATCATTAAACTCATACTAAAATTGGTGCTAAGCCACCTAAGGATAATAGTCCGCACCTATGGATCGTTGAAAACTTGGAAAACGACCTAGGAACGCCGAACTCGATGTCAATCGGCCAAAATCCTAAGACAATGTACTTGCATGTTAGAATCTCATGTGAATCCACCATCAACATGAGAAATTTCTAAGAGATGAGGGTTTTACCTATTCATCGGTGGAAAGAGGCTCTTCCGGTTGTGGGTGAAGGATTTGTTGAGGAAGAGGTGAGGAGTTGCAAGAATCGGTCTCCTTTAGGCCCCACTAGAGTTATGGCCTACTTTCTCTCTTCTTCACTCTCCCTTCCTCTCTTTTTCCTTTCTTCTTTTTCCATTTCTCTCTTCTCTCTTTCCTTTTTTTTCTAGGGCAAAATCGTATGGGGAGAGGAGTGCCCAAAAGAAACTCCTTTTATAATGTCAGATTTGGTGCAAATGGCCCCAAGTGTTGGATTTTACTATACTAACCCTATGGGAAGATTTTTCTAGCCTCCAGGGCCCACTATGGGGTGTACAAGTCAATATACACCGTAGGATAGTTAGCCATAATGATGATCTACGTATGAATACGATCGGCCCGTCATTTGGATGTGTCAATCAACGGATATGATTGGAAGTTGTTTAACGGTCACCGATGGTCAATCGGGGCCGCGGCTATATGGATATGAGCAAAGAAATATCCTTACTTCACGTGTGAAGTTTGGTCACAAACCGACGGTCCAAAACTCTCAACTTTGCATAAGAGTGGACGACCCAATTCACTTAAGTTTCAGCTTTTTCCTTTAGAGTATTTGCACTTCTCATGCACTCGTCCTTTGGCTCAAGTTGAGCAGTTCTGGACTGTTCCCAGGTCTGACTCCCTCGATGGACGTCAAGCCCAGTAAAATGGATATTACTCTATAATTTTGTAACTAGTGACCCACCAATGAACGGTCTAGAGCTTGTTCGAAAAATCGGGGCATTTTTGGAACGAATTAGGTATTGAGATTTCTCGTGGGCGATGATTAGGGTTTAGATTAACTATGTTCATAGTGTGGCGTATTTATAGCAAGTGAAAGTGGAGATTTAGTCATAATTACTCTAAACCGTCGGTTTTAGACTAAAAGAGTAACGAGGTTGATTTGGTCTATTAGTCAAGATCCGGGCCTTATCTGATTCGGCCCCGGTTAAATCTTTAATTTAGTCATGATCGTCTTGATTAGTTAGCGATGAGTCGATTAGATTTGGGTCCTATGTGAGTAAATCATGGGGCTACACCTGCTGTTCAAGCGATCGGGCGGATTCGTTGGCTTTCCTACGGTTGATTTAATTTAACTTGTGCGGTTCTTTACTGATTTCACCCCTGTATATACTAACATTGAATGCTAATGATCATTAAGTGATATTATAAGTTAATTACACGAAAAAAAATTTCAAGAATTTTTTTGGAAATCCAAAACAGTGAAAATCCAGGATGTTACAACACCACATCCGTGAACTCCATATTGATGCATACATTTTATCCACTCATGACAATTCCATGGTCCAACAAACACAAGTTCACTTAATATAGTATTTTTCCTGAAAGAAGAACTTGATCCCAAATATAGGATTAGGCCATTAAAATACCGTAGTATATTTAGACATGTAATCACTGTGTTAATTCCATCTAATGATATTCCATACCATTTAGTCCAAATAGGCTAAGGGACTAAGGAGGCCAGGACCAATCGGGCTCAGCTCTAACACAGTCCCTTATTGGACATCTAACCTGTTTTGGCCATGCTTGTTATTTCCTAATTGGTGTTCAGTTACTCTATTTTGGTTTTCTAAAATATTTTAGGCTTCTGGGTGTGTAGAGAATCATTTTGTATTGGTATGTTTGGCATTTATTATGTAATGCATTGGCTTTAGTGTTTGGAGTAATGCACAAAATTTAGATGCCATTTTAATATATTGGTGCATTTGGTTGGCTAGTTGGTAAAAACAAAGTTCTAACCATGAGACATTTAAGTAAGAAAATGATAGCTGTTGATAGCTGCAATGCCAGTTGTGCATTCGCCGTCCTCTTTCGTGTTGGATACGGGTGGTGAGTTCTATCCCTCGTTGATATGGTGTGGAAGATGCTAGGCTCATTTAGGGCTTGTTTGGCGGTATTGAATCGAATGGTCACGAGGATTTACATTTTTTATTTTTTTTGGTTGATTGGTAGCAAGGAATTTGAAGGATATAGACTTGAGTGGAATCCAAATCCCCCAAAAGAACTCCTTTTGAATTCCTACCTCAAAGCTATGATTTCAAGTCCTAGCTCAATACCTTATGGACTAAAATCCACCAAATTCCAGAAGGTTTCAAATCTACGCCGCCTAACAAACCCTATTCGTATTTGGCCATTAAAGAAACAAGCGCACTTGCTATTTGAAGCTAGTGTGATAAACCTTCACCATTCCTCGGCGTGGAATTGAGTTTCCAAACTTTCAAAATTGTGAAATTAAGAACACATTAATCCAAATATCAAAACATGCTATTAGAATAAATGATGATTTAATTAGTATGAACAATATCAATACAAGATGTGAGAATTCCTCCTAACAAAGATTAGAGAAATGCATAAAGAATCTGGCGAATGTGGTGTCTCGGTGGAGCAAAATCAATGGATGAGATAGGTGATGGCCAGGGCCACAAGTAGGAGGATGTAAGCAATCCCTTGATCAATTGTCTTGCCTGCATTAGAAAGAGAAAATTGGATTTAATCAATGGTGTAAATTACAAATAACAACAAAATATAAATACAAACACCCTTTCACTACACAATGTTGTTGAAATTAAGCGTGTTTGGATGTCTGATTGAACTGAATCACGATTCATTCGAAAAAGAACTTTTTTGGGTGGCACAATTTTAATTTCGAAGTTGTAGTAGAAAGAACATAAATTGCCAATTTGGATGGTGATTTCCACACCACTCAGCTGCAAATTGCAATTCTATTCAATTGAACATCCAAACACGCCGCCTTAAGGCATGGCGATCTACCCAAATACCGTGGTTGGTGGAACCCAACATCCATTTCTAAAATGGGATCTTTCAAAATCCAATTCTGGAATGCGCCGGGATTCCCGCCTACTAGAGAGATGAAGTCACAGCCGCCTATCTCCGACGACCCAAAGACGGCGGGTGGTGGAATCCAACATCTGTTTCTAAAATCGGATTTTTCAAAGTCCAAATCTAGAACGCGCCGGGATTCCCGCCAGGCCGTCTTCAAGGGCGGCTAGAAAGAACATCGGCATGTCCCAGGAGTCACACCCACCTATCTCCGACAGCCCAAAGCCGGCAGCTGGTGGAGGAACCCAACACCCATTTTCTAAAATGGGATTTTTCAAAATCCAATTCTGGAATGCGACGGGATTCCCCCCGGCCGTCTTTAGGGCGGCTAGCAGAGAGATCATCGGTCCATCTCGACTCTTGAGTCTGGATGCACACTTAAACAACAGAAAATTTCACTAAAGCAAGATAATAGAGAAGATGGAGGGTTACCGTCGCTCAATGGAGGGGGCGAAGGTGCTATCCCTTGTCCATGGCCCAGATGCAAGATTGCCAACAAGAAGAAAACAGCAAGGAAGAGGGCGTGCAGTCTCGTGGAATTCATTTTCTAAAATCTTTAAGGAAGAATGGAGAAATCAAAGAAAGTTAGGAGAAGAAACGAAGGGAGATTGAAATGAGAATAGATGAATGGGAAGAACAAGGGTGGTTTGGTGTGTATATATTAATCTAGGAGTGAACATGAGCCGTTGGATTTAATGGGCCCTTTAATCGGAGAAAATGGTTTCCAGGAAGGGGGAGAATACGCGGGTTGTTGACTCAGAGACGGCTTGCTTGACTTCAAGCAGACGGTTGATCGGTAGCTGGACGAATGTGATCGTGACACGTGGCGTACGAGTCACGTACTGACGAGGGACGCGGATTGCATCCTTCCCCCGCCCGTCTCCAGCTGGGAACGGGCAGGAGTGGCCACCGTGATGTATGGGTCTTATCCACACCGTCCATTCATGTTTTTCGTATCATTTTAGATTGGAGGCTCAAAAATGAGGCAGAAAAAAGCTCAATTGGACCACACGATGGGGATTAAACTCTTACCGTTGAAAACCTCTTGGGGCCACAGAAGTTTTTGATGGAGCTGATATTTCTTTTTTATCTTCACCCACGTCTATTTAAATTTATGAATAGGTTGGATGGAAAATAAACATCACGGTGGGCCCTAGGAAAGTTTCAACGGTGAGAATCATTATCACCGTTGTTTCCTGTGGTGTGGTCCACTTGAGATTTATATATTTCTAATTTTTGGTCGTCTACCATAAAATGATACGAAAAAATGTATGGACGGTGTGGATAATACCTATACATCACAGTGGCCACTCGAAGCTCTGCCCGTTCCCAGCTGGATACGGGCGGGGGTAGGACTTAGGATGCAATCCGCGTCCTCTGACGAGAACTTCTGGAAACCATGTGGATTGTCCGGGCCGGACGCGAAATGACCGTGCCACCCCGCCAACAGGAAGTTCCGCTTACGGAAGCTATGTGGGGCCCACCTAGATGTTCGTGTGAGCATCCACTCCGTCCATCAGGTTTTTAAGTTGATGTTAGGGTGTGAGTTTAAAAACGAAGAAGATCTAAAACTCGATTGGGCCGTTCTATAAGAAACAGTGGGAATGAAACGCCCACCGTTCAAAATGTCATGGCCCATTGTGATTTTTAAATGCCATCCAAGTCGTTCATGGGATCATTACCCAGCTTGTAAAACTGATGGACGGAGTAGATGTCACAGGGACGCCTCCGTGGCCCCACATAGTTCTCGCTACGGGAACATCTTGTTAGCCAGGCACATGCAGATGCGGATTGCCTGGCGACCCCAACACCAGGTAGGATTCCGCGGGGGATCGCCGTGATGTATGTGTTTCATCCACTCCGTCTATCTGTTTTTCAAGATCTGGACCACAGAAACCGTAGTAATAGCTATGTCCACCGTTGAAAACATTTCTGGGGCCCACATTAATGTTTATTTGTCATCCAATCTGTCCATAATGTCACACGTGCCTGGATGAAGGAAAAACACACATATCAGGTTGATCTAAAACTTATAGGGTCTTAAGAGGTTTTCAACGGTAGGAATTCAATTTTTACTGTTTCCTGTGGTATGGCCCATTTGAGCTTCCGATACACTTAACCGTGAGGTTCATTCCAACAAAACGGATGGCCTGCATGGATGAAACACATACATCATGGTGGGCCCCAAAGAGTCCTGACACCACGCAGCTGCGTTGGGATAACCACGAAATCGTCCGTCCACGCCATCAGTGGCGGGATTATTGGAGAATAAAAATAACTGGGTAACTTTCGGAAATCAAGGGCTACGTGGTTGCTACTTTTATGAGATCCACTCCGTCCATCAGGTACAATGCGTCATTTTAACCATTGAAACAAAAAATTTATTTTCATACAAAATTAAGTAGGCCACACCATTAAAATAGTTGGGATGAAATGCCCACCATTGATTTTGTGTGGGAGCCACTGTCCCGTTGCATCCCATCCTGATGAAAGACAAAACTCGAAAAGTATTCTAAAGCTCATAAGAACGTGAATCATCCTAATTTTTGGGATCAGGGCCAAAGATTATTATTATTATTATTATTTAAAAAGTGATGAACGTGATGGACGGCGTAGATTTTGTGTACGTTAAGTTTTTTTACTCCACGTGAGTGAAAATAACCATGGCATTTAACTACCGGCAGGTATCCGAGTCTTTTGCAAATTCAAACTCTTGCGTCAGTGGTTGGCACGCAAGAACTAGAGCGGATACGGTGAGACCTCGGCCTCACCTATGATGGTTCGGCCCTTACCGTGGGGCTACTGTGGGCTCACTTTGATGCATGTATCATGTATCCAGACCGTCCATTCGTTGTTTTCAGATAATTTTATAATATTATCCGAAAAGTGAAACAGATCCAATTATCAGGTGGACCATACATAGTAAACAGTGTTGATTGATCATTAATGGACCACGAAGTTTTGGATCAAGCTGATATTTGTTTTTTCCCTTCATCCAAGGTTACGTTACGTTATCAACAGATTGGATGGTAAATAAACACAACAGAAACATCAAGTTTAGCCTAATAAGTTTTTAATGACATTACGGTCAATCACTACTGTTTCTTATGGTACGGTCCACCTGATAATTGGATCTAATTAATTTTTGGAATAATGCAATAAAATGATCTTAAAATACGGATGGACGGCTTGGATAATACATACATCAAGGTGGCCCCACGGTAACCCCACGGCCGCACCGTCTTGGGTGTGGCCGAGGTCTCACTTAATCCGCTCTCGGCAAGAACGTGCCGAACGCTTCTGCGATGGGAAGGACTTCACGTGAATGAGATCGATACCAGATTGCGTCCTGTCCCCTGCGGGTACTACTCGAATAGAAACGGACTAGGTGTTTCCCGGGTAATACTTTATTAGGTGTTTCCTGAACATCAGGCCCACCTTAATGTATTTTTTATATATCCATTCCGTTCATCAGTTTTTTCAGGTCATTTTAGGATATCGTTAGAAAAATGAAACATATCCAAATTCAAGTGGATTATACGGTAGTGATTGAATCTTCACCATTGAAAATTTACTGAGGTCATCAAAGTTTGGATCAAGCTTATATTTAAATTTTCACCTTCATTCAGGTCCGTGTGACCTTATCAACAAGTTGGATGGCAAATAAAATTTCTGTGGGCCTTAGGAATTTTTTAATGGTGAGCAGTCAATGAACACTTTTTCTGGTGGTGTGGTCCACCTGAGATTTTGATATAATATATTTTTGGTATTTTGTTCTAAAATGAACTTAGAAAACTTATGGACGGTGTGGATATATAAAATATACATCAAGGTGGCCCATGGTCAGAGAAACACGTGATACCCGACTAACACCTAATCCGGTGTCCCCGAGAAATTTACAAATGTGGACTCCACATTTTACCCACCGTCTTTTCTAAGCATTCCAAAACTTTAATTTCCCAAACTAAACCATTCTATACGGCTACACAATTTTCAGACGAAAATACCATTCACTTAGCAAGTTTTAAGCTTCCATACTGTAGATCTATAGTTACGGCTATAAACCGTAGCTATGTGTCTGAATGCTCACTACAACCATGCTGAATGAAGAGTATTTTCGTCTGAAAATAGACTGTCCGTACAGAATGGTTTAGTTGGGGAGAGTAAAGTTTGGGACGCTTAGAAAAGACGATGGATAAAAGGCGGAGTGTACAGTATTAAATTTCTCGTCGGTCCTGGCACGGCACAGTGTGATTAATGCGCTTTATCAACGTGGGAGCGAGATTAGGTGTTACCCGGGTAACAACTTAGTAGGTGTTACACCGACCTTATAGGACCCACCTTGATAAATTTTATGTATATCTACACCGTTCATCAGTTTTTTCATCTAATTTTAGGAGTTCATCATGAACCTTAAATAGATAAAAATCTCAGGTGGACCATACTATTTGAAACAGTAGTGATTTATTATTAAAAGTTTATTGTGGGCCATGAAAGATTTGGATCAATCTGGTATTTTTATTTTCCTTCATCCAGTTCTTTTTGACCTTATCATGAGGTTGGATGACAAAAAATTTACATTAGGCCCTAGGTGTGCTCTAGGTAGTTTTTAACGATGGGCATTCAATCACCAGTGTTTCCTGTGGTGTGGTCCATATGAGATATAAATAACTTAATTTTTGAGACCATGTTCTAAAATGATCCGTAAAAAACAGATGGACAGTGTGGATATCTAACACATTCATCAAGGTGGGCCCTAAAGTCAATGTAACACTGGAAACGGATTGGCTACTCCCCTGCCACCAGCCAATGGCTGATGGTCGGTGCTCTGTGAGCCCCATAATGATGTATGTGTTTCATCCATGCCGTCCATCTATTTTTAGAGATTATTTTAGTTTATGAGACAAAACCAAAGTATATCCGAATCTCAAGTGGACCACATTACTTGAAACAATGTTGAATGAACGTCAACCATTAAAAACTTTTTGGGGGCACATTTTGGATCAAGATGATGTTTGTTTTTTCCTTTCATCCATGTCTGTATGACCTAATCAACAGATTGGATGACAAATAAGCAGTACAGTGGGCATTAGGAGGATTTTAATGGTGGATATCCGATCACTATTGTTTTCGTGTGTTGTGGTCCACCTGAGATTTATATTCCTCTCATTTATTGCATCAGGCCCTAATATGATCTTTAAAAATGGATGAACGGCATGGATGAAATACATACATCATGTTGGGCCCACAGAGAACCGACCATCAGCTACCGGGCTAGTGGCAGGCGAGTAGCCCATCTGTTTCCCGTAACACCCGCTACCGTGTAATCTGGGTAATACCTAATCCGTTGCCAGCTCTAGTGGACCACACACCATACTAAGCAAGTCATGATAATGACGCCCAACGTTGAAACTTCCTAAGGCCTGGTAAAGGGAAAAGCACAAATATGCTTAATCAAAACTTGTGTACCTCTGGAGAAGTTTTTAATGGTGGCCGTTTAATCCACACTGTGTGGTCCACTTGAACCTTGGATTTGTGTCATTTTGGGTCCATGGTATAAAGTAATCTGGAAAACTGGATGCACGGTGTGGATAAAACATATACACGATGATGTTGGGATTTGTTCCGTGATTCCACGGATATGGATCTAGGATAGCAATCCAAGAGCATCGACTTGGAAGAGTCTAGAAACCGATTCAAACTAATGCAATTTGCGCGCAGTCTGCATAACTTCGACCAGTCGAAGCTTCGACTGGTCGAGCCTGACCTTCGACTGGTCGAGGATCACGGAAATTCCAAACTTTTTCAGATTTAAGATATCTTTTAACAACAATCTTTACCATGTTTGGGTCCTTACTCTTTCTCGGGTGGTAGACTCTCAGGAGTTTCAAGACCCGGTCAAGGGTTCGAGTACCCATAGGTGGTCAAATTCCACTAGCGTGAGTGTGTGGGGATATGTGTGCGTGTTTAAAATTTTTAAAAAATAATCTTTACCATGTCTTCAATCTTAAAACGTGTAGCTTCTTGCACTCTTCTCTTATCTTTGCGTCGCATCATAGTTTCAATCAATGCTTCTCGTGCATACTCCGCTCTTCTCTTATGTCATCGCGAAGCCCAGAGAAGTTACACAGAGCTTGAACTTCTCTGTAGGAATGACCTTGGTAAGCATGTCTGCTGGATTCACGTTGGTGTGAATCTTTTCTAGTGTTACGCCTCATTCCTCAAGCACCTGTCGGATAAAATGGTGACGAACATCAATGTGTTCAGTACGTGAGTGATAAACAAAATTTTTAGTCAAATTGATAGCGCTCTCGCTATCACAATTAACTGGCACGGCCTCCTGCTGAAGTCCTAACTGATTTATCACGCCTCTTAACCAAACACCTTCCGTAAACGCTTCTGTCACTGCTATATACTCTGCTTCGGTCGTGGAAAGAGCCACCACGTACAGAGGCTTCGACATCCAACTAATTGCTCACCCACTAATACAAACGTGTAACTTGAAGTCGACTTTCCGGAATCCACACTTCCTGCATAGTCTGAATCCACATACCGTATCAACTTTGTTTCTGTCTTCTCAAAAGTTAAGACGTAGTCTTTTGTACCTCGAATGTATCAAAGTAGTCATTTCACTACTTCTCAATGTTGCTTGTTGGGGTTTGACATGTATCTTTTCACAACACCGACTACCTGTGAAATATCTGGTCTCGTACAGACCATGACATACATCAAACTGCCAACTGCATTCGAATAAGACACATGAGACATAACCTGTTTTTCCTCATTTGATTTAGGACATTGTTCTGAGGAAAGCTAGAAGTGAGCTGCGTGGGGAACACTCACCGGCTTTGTCTAGTCCAGTCCATACTTGATCAATACCTTTTCAAGGTATTTTGCCTGTGATAACCAAAGCCTGCTCCTTTTCATATCTCCATGAATATCTATGCCGAGAACCCTCTTTACAGCCCCCGGATATTTCTTCTCGAATGTCCCTGATAACTGAGTCTTCAATACGTTGATTCTAGACATATCATGACTGGCGATCAACATATCATCAACATACAATACTAGGATGATGAATTTGCCATCACTCAGTGTCTTGTAATAGACACAGTTATCGTATTCATTCTGAGTAAATTTCTGACTCATTATGAAAGAATCAAAATTTTTATACAACTGCCTGACGATTGTTTCGGGCTGTACAACGACCTCATTAACCTGCAAACTTTTTTCTCTGCCCCTTTGACTTCGTAGCCCTCTGATTGCTTCATGTAGATCTGCTCTTCCAACTCCCTGTGTAGGAATATAGTCTTGACATCCATTTGTTCCAACTCGTGATCGATTGGGCAACCAGTGCCAATACGAATCTGATAGACAGCTGCTTAACTACCGGCGCGAATATCTCTGTGAAGTCGATTCCTTCTCTCTGAGTATAACTCTTCGCTAACAACCTCACTTTGTATCTATCATGTTTTCTTTTGAATAACCACTTGCATCCGATCGCTTTTCGGCCCATTGGAAGCTCCACCAACTCCCATGTGTGGTTTTTGTGCAACGAGTCCATATCATTATCTATAGCCACCTTCCACTTTTCTGCATCAGGCTCATCAAAAACCTCCTGAATAGTTGACGGGTCCCCCTCATCTGTAATGAGGGCATATCCGATATTAGACTTGTCCCTATATCTTACCGGTAACCTGTGATCACGCGGTGGGTTTCTTCTCATAGGTGGTTGCTCTACCTGATCTTGTACCTCTGTCTAGGCATCTGTCTCTGCCTGAGTATCATCTGTATCCATCTGGACGTCTACGATTAACCTTTCTGGTTCCTCTTGCTCCTCTTGATAATTCTTGCGGAATATGGTGACGTCACGACTAGTGATGACCTTGCGTGTGACCTTGTCTAATAACCTGTAACCTTTCACACTAATACCATAGCCAACAAAAATATAGTTTTTGACTTTATGTTCTAGCTTATCTCTCTCAATTGGCTGTACATGAGAGTAAGCCTCACAACCAAATATGCGCAAATCTGAGTAGTTCAACTTATGACAACTTCGTACTTCCTCTGAGATTTTATATTCAATTGCAGTAGAAGGAGACCGGTTCACCAAATAGCAAGCTGTGTTAATGTGCTCAGTTCATAAGTCCTTGCCCAACGCAACACTACTTAACATGCATCAGGCACTCTCCAAGAGAGTCCGATTCATTCGCTCAGCCACACCGTTTTGTTCAGGTATGTGGCGCACTGTGTTGTGTCGAATAATCCCTTCATCCTTGCAATATTCATTTAACTCAATGAAAGTGAATTCTCCACCATTGTCAGTCCTTAAAACCTTTATTTTTTGCCCTGACTGTTTTTCCACTATTGCATTTCATTGTTTGAATATGGCGAAAACTTCAGATTTACATTTCATGAAGTAAACTCAAACTTAACTGGATTAGTCGTTAATAAATGAAACAAACCATGACGACATCCCAATGGAAACTTCTAGCGATGACCCCCATACGTCAAATTACACATAATCAAGTGCTCCCTTACATACATGTTTTTTAGATTTAAAAGACAAATCTAGATTGTTTACATATATCTAAATCAGAAATTTTAAAAATTGGAATCAAACATCGATCAGAAAGTACCTTCATGCCCCACTCACTCATGTGGCCCAGACGTGCATGCCACATACATGCAGACGTGGAATCTACAACAGCCGCTGTCACTCCACCTGCTGAAGTGTTTCCGATCAACCTGTAAAGATTTTTGTGTCTCTGCGCTCTTATAACCACGTGTACCCCCTTGGTAACTAGAGGTGGGCATCGGTCTTGATCGGAACGGATTGGGTTTAACCCGATCAGATCCGAAATAACAATGCTTGGACCCGAATCCGATCAGATCCGGAATCAAATCCGGGTAACCTGAATCGAACAGATCCTCTACATGATTCACCTTACCCGAACCCGGACAGAAAAACTGAGTCGGATCCAGTTGGATACGATTCGAATATGTGTAAATTTAATTTAACTTTTTATATAATGTGGTCCACTTCAACCTTTAACATATGCCATTTTTTTTAATCAAGGGCTAAATTGATATGTCAAAATGGATGAACGGCTTAGATAAAACATATACATCAAGGTGGGCCCCACATAGCTCTGAAAGAGCTTTTCACTTTCGTACTCATGTTTTCACTGTATATTAACACGACAAGTAAGTTTGTTTTTTAATAAATGCAAAGTTTTGATTTTGTATATTAATAGTTAGTTGTGTGGGTTTAATCATGGATATGTGTTATATCCAAACCGTCCATTCATTTTGTGACCTCGTATTAAGGCTTGAGACGAAAAATAAGACAGATCTAACTATCCAGTAGACCACACGGATTGTTTAACGGCGAAAATCATTTTCTGATTCTATTTGTGGTGTGGTCGAGATGATCTGTTAATATTATTCATTTTTTGGACAATGTCCTATAATGATCTGAAAAAACTGATGAACGGTGTGGATAAACCAAAAAGATTTTAAAACGGGCCCCACACACTTTACTCAGTAGACAAAATAACTCCCTGAATAAGCTTTGTACGAAGGGTTGCTTTGTGAAGAAGCTTTATACGAAGGGTAGCTTCTTGAAGAAGCTTTGTATTAGCTTCTTGAAGAAGCTTTGTACAACGGTTAAAGGGCAGCGGATTGCGTACTGAGGAAACTCAGTGGGCCCTAGTGGCATTCATGCATTTTATCCACTCCGTCCATCTCTTTTGAAACATAATTTTAGGGCATTATCTCAAAAATGGAGTATATCCAAACCTCAAATGGACGACACCACTAAAAATAGTGTGAATTGAACATATACCGTTGAAAAATTGTTGGTGACAACAGAAGGTTTCAATCAAGCTGATATTTGTGTTTTCCCTTCACCCATATCTTTCTAATCTTATGAACATGTTGGATGACAAATAAACATTGTCGAGGGCCTTAGAAACGGTTGAAATCAATACTTTCACCTTTTTCCAGTGGTATGGTCCACTTAAGCTTTGTATACCCATCAATTTTGGGTTGAACCCATAAAATTATCTGGCAAAACGAATGGACGGTGTGGATGAACTACACGCATTCGCGGTGGGCCCAAATTAGTTTACTCACTATGATAAGAGCGTGCGCTGCAAGCCTAACATAGGCTATAGCCTATATAGCTAACGCCAGCTATAACGCCAGCTATACCTACCTACTGTAGGTACGTGTCGTGCGAAGATGAGCACTGACGCTCCTTGAGCTCCGAGTTGTACGAACGGTCCAAAGGAGATCAAAGTTACATGGCCCAACAGTGATGTATTTATCATATCTATACCATTCATCTAGTTTCAGAGATCATTTTAGAGCATTATCCAAAAAAATGAATCAAATCCAAAGATCATCTGGACCACACCATAAATTGCAGCAGAGATAATGATTTTCACCGTTAAACAATTTGTAGGGCCACATAATGTTTCTTTTAAATCCAATCTGTTCTTAAGGTCACAAAGACCTGAATGAAGTGGAAAAACAAATTTCATGTTGATCCAAAACGTCTGTGAACCCAAAAAAAAGTTTCAATGGTAGACGTTCAATGCCCCGCTGCTTTCCGTAGTGTGGTCCACTTAATGGTTAGATCTATTTTATTTTTGTCCCAACCCTTAATATGATATTGCCAAATGGATGGACGGTTTGGATATAACACATACCTCGTGATTTAATATGATATTGCCAAATGGATGGACGGTTTGGATATAACACATACCTTGTGATTAGAGCCACAACTAACGTTACACTAGCCCATCCGCTTCCGTCTGTGGATTTGGCTGTCAAGACGACGCTGCTTCGTCTTTGGGTCTGGCTGTCAAGAGGACGCCCGTTCGATTCTTTCTCTCTCTCTTCCGTCCACAGCTATCCAATGTATGTCTGTGTATGTCTTTCCAACAGAGAAATTTTTAAAATCAAATAGCGGAAAGAGAGGCTTGGTAGATCTTACGGTATCTCTCTGCCTTCTACTTGCCTTCTTCTTCAACAGACGGAGAGACAGATATAAAGAGAGGGATAAGATAGAGTTTGGGGCTAGGGCGGGGTTTTTTAGCGCCAAACGAAAAGCAAAGACGCGCAGCGGTAAAACTTTATTGGGAAAGATAATTTTGAAAAACGGAGGGATATTTACATCCCGGGTCGGGTCGGTTCGGACCCTTTCGGTCCGGGTGTTCGGATCTGTTCTGTCCGGATACGTCACTATCCGAACCTGATCCGAAAAATGATCGGATCTGGATGGACAGATTCGATCAGAGCCGATCTTGGCTGTCGGTTCTGTTCGAAACGGGCCGGATCGGGGCGGATCGGGTCGGATCCGCCGGATCGGGTCCTTTTTGCCCACCTCTATTCGTAACTTTAAGGACACCTTTGTCGCCGGTGAACTTACACCCTACAACCTCAAGTGCACCGAGAGAAATCAGACTTTTCTTCATATCAGGAACGTGTCTGACATCATTCAGGGTACGCTCCATCCCATCAAACATCTTGATGCTCACCGTACTAATAGCCACAACATTACAGGCATTGTCATTGCCCATAAAGACCTATCCATTATCGCATTCTCTGTAGTTGGCAAACTAATTCTGTTGAGGAGTCATGTGATATGATGCTCCTATGTCTAAAATCCACTCATCTACATGATTGTCGTGCACATGTCCGATCATGGACACAGACAGAACTTCACCACCACTTGTCTCTTCATCAGATGTGACAACATTAGCTTCCTTGGTAGAAGCCACTGAATTTTCTTTCTTCACTTTAGGATTGGTATAATCCTTCTTCACATATCTTCCCATCCCACAATTCTAGCACTTTAACTTACCTTTGCCTTTGCCCATGGATCTAGATCTTGACCTTGGAGATCTTGTACCTTGCTTAGAATTCCTGTCCCTCGTAATCAGTGCATCAGAAGATATCCCCATGTTGCTGTTACGCTTTCTCATGATCTTCCCTTAAAGAGCTGAGATAACGGTGTCGACACTCAGGGTTTTATTTACGATGCACATCGTGTCCTTGAATGACTCATACGATACCGGAAGAGAATTCAACAACATACATACTTGTTTTTCATCTTTGATCACTTCCTCCATATCCAGCAATTTGTAAACTAATTTATTAAAGTTGCTGATGTGGGCCTCCAGATCTCCACCCCTGTCATCTTAAAGGTATACCACTGTGACTTCAAGTGTAGGATATTTTTAGAGATTTTTTTCGCATAAACATCCTCTAACTTCACCCACAACGTAGCCGCAGTTTTCTCCTCATGACATTGTAGAGAACCTCTTCCGTAAGACATAAATGGATGGAGGCTAAAACATTACTATCAAGAGTCTTCCATTCTTCATCTTTCATAGTCGGATTCCGCTCCTCAAGAGCCTTAACTTCGCTTTGCTTTGTTAACAGACTAATCATCTTAATTTTCCATAACTCAAAATTATTTTTGCTTAAGTACTTCTCAATATCAAACTTGGTGTTTTCCATTATTGTTAATCCTGCAGATTC
The DNA here is from genome assembly GCA_021015155.1 of Magnolia officinalis. Lineage (NCBI taxonomy): Eukaryota > Viridiplantae > Streptophyta > Magnoliopsida > Magnoliales > Magnoliaceae > Magnolia > Magnolia officinalis. The sequence continues at coordinate 27,405,438 of JAJHSJ010000001.1, forward strand.
AGATCTGTGCCCCAATGATTGCTCTGATACCACTTGTTGGGATTTGTTCTGAGGAATCACACAAATATGGATCTAGGATAGCAATCCAAGTGCACCAACTTGGAATAGTCCGGAAACTGCCTCAAATTTACGTAGTCTACTCGCACTTTGTGTAACATTCGACTAGTTAAAGCAGGGCTTCGACTAGTCAAGCCTGACCTTCGATTGGTTAAGGATCACAGAAATTCCAAACATTTCCAGATTTAAGACATCGTTTAACAACACAAGAAGCCCCCCACAAAACTCCTATCGGGACAGAGCAGGAATAATCAGCCTCCCATAAGATCCACTCCGTCCATCAGATGCCATATTTCTTCCTTTCTTTTGTACCAAAAAATCAGGTGGATTTAATCCTCATGTCGACTACCCAAAGGGAATTATACCTAAACCTCTTGAAGTTCAACATTATGTCCCACCTGAGTTTTGGAATAGCTTGGTTTTTATAGAATGCTTTCATGTTGATGACTCAAGTTAGATGAATGGATTGGATGAAACGTAGACAACACCATGGTTGTCACGCAACACCAATGGTGGGCATTCAAAACCGATTGTTTCTTATGGTGTGGCCTAACCAAGTTTTCAATGGTCATGATTTCTTGGTTCCAAAAACTGAACTAGAGGCCATGTATTTGATCAATGGTTTATATCTAATGAAAGTTTGGCTCGTGCAACAATAAGTACGCTTCTGGCAAATTGCCAGTGAGACTGGTGACTCGATTTTGTGGGCCCACCATAATGTATGTGTTTTATCCATGTCCGTTGTGCCAGATTAGTTTCGGGCATGACCTTAAAAAGGTGGCGATCCATACCTCAGGTGGATCACATGATAAAAAACAATGGGAATAATGAAATAACCGTTGAAAGCTTCATTGGGCTTACCATTGGGTTTATTTGCCATTGAAAGTGTTCACAAGGTACATGGACGTAAATGAAGGGAAAACATAAATATCAGCTACCCTTTGACGTTTTCAAAAAGTTAAGGGTTCAATCCCCACTTTTTTCCATGGTGTGGTCCACTTGATCTTTGGATCTACTTCATTTTTGGGCTCATGCCCTAAAATGAACATGCAAAAAGGATGGCGTGATAAAACACATAAATCATAGTAGGCGGGTTAGTCAATCTGCTTTTGGTGTACCTATTGTTATACCCTATTTCTGTCCATCTTTGTAAATCAGGAATAGAAATGTGTCATTGCAGGACGTGTGGTTGAGATATCCCGAATTTGAGTGCGACACGCAGTCGAGCAGGGAGAGGAACATGGCCGAGAATCCAAATGCGGCACGTGGTCGAGAGGAGAGAGAGGAACTGGCCGAGAATCCAGATGTGGCACGCGGTCTAGAGGAGAGAGGAACATGGCTGAGAATCCAAATGCGATACGCTGTTGAGAAGAGAGAAATGCGGTAGAGAATTCAGATGTGGTACTTGGTCAAGAGGAGAGAGAAACATAGTCGAGTAGTTCAAGATACCGAATGTCACTAAGAAACATATAACTTGATCGACGGAAGAGGAATAATTACAAAAGAAAAACATAACAACAAAAAGATCTAGAGAAAGACTTTTTTACCACTATAACCATTGCAATAATAGAAGAAAGTTCTGGAAGAAGAAGCTACAACAGAACTCTATAAGTAGAGGAAGAAACCAAGAGAGACGAATCAAATCCAACAACAACAACAACCAATCAAACTAAACAAATTTATAATTTATATCAACTTATCCCAGGAGTAGCAGTAATCAAGTAATGATAATTCTTAGCTATAATCTTTAGTTGTAATACAAATCTACACTCATATGTTGGATTTGTTCTCTATCTGATATCACGTAGTTCTTTTAAGAGATGCATTCTTATAGTTGTTCCTAGTGATCAATTATAAGTTTTATCTTTGTTTGATTGCATTGGTATTTTAAAAGTCCTTTCTTGTAGAAGGCACAAAGCAACTCAATTTTGGAGGAAGAACCCCACCTTCTGATTATCACCTGATCATTATAAAATTATGTAAGTGGTTGTGTAAGTGACCAATCTTCTCAGAATCTGGTCATGTACGTTCATGTTGGACGTATTTGCTTATTTCGGCGCTTGGGATCAAAGTTAACCGGTTTGAATTGAGTCGTTTTATCAATTCTGGTACGCCCACACATTACACGTGACAACAAATAAATTGAGCATCCAACATTTTTGGCCCACCCGATGAAACAACAAACTATTTGGTTGCTATAAAAAAAATTCATTGTGCACCGGTCATGCAATAATTTTGGCAACTGGCAACATTTTTTGCTCACACACTGATTATCAGTATACTTCTTACCACTTTATTAATCTTGTGAAATTATAAGCCGAAGACAGGTTCATTAAGTACTTGAGCAGTTAGGAACACAGTCGAGTAGTTCAAGATACATAAGGTGACCGATAAACATAAAACTTAGCTGACAGAATAAGAACAATCACAAAAGGAAAACTTAACAACAGAAAGACCTAGAGAATGACTTTTTGACCACTGAAACCGTTGGAGTAATGAAAAAAGGATCCGGAAGAACAAGCTACAATAGAACTCTATAAATAGCATAGGAATCCAATAGAGACAAATCAAATCCAATAACAACAACAACCAATCAAACCAAACAAATTTATCTTTTATCTTAGCTTATCTTAGGAGTAGTGGTAATCAAGTAACGGTAATTCTTAGCTTTAATCTTTGTAATCAAAATATATGCTCATAAGATGAATTTGTTCTCTATTCGATATCACGCAATTCTTTCTAGAGACGCATTCTTGCAGTCACCCCTACTGATCGATGGTGATTTTTTTTTTCTTTTGTTTAACTGCGTTTTTCCTTTTGTATTTTGAAAGTCCTTTCTTATGGAAGGTATAGAGCAACTCATTTTTGGAGGAAGAACCCCACCCTTTAATTATCTCCTTATTATTATAAAATTCTTTAAGTGACTAAGCGATCGATATTCTCAGAATCTAGTCATATACGTTTATATTAAATGTATTTACTTATTTTGATGCTTAAGGGAAAAGTTGATCAGTTTAGATTGAACCACTTCATCAATTCTGGCACCCCCGCACACACTACATGTGACAGAAAAACAAACCAAGCGTCCAACACCTGCTACTAGTTAAGCTGTGTGGTTAGATGCAAATTGCTTGCTACCCATCCATTAGATGTGGTCTTATGGATTAGGTGGGGCCATTATGATGTTTGTGATAGATTGACCCGACTATCCATTTTTCCGGATCATGTTAGGACATGACCTAAAAAATGTGACAGATACAAAACTCCAGTGAGCCACATGACATTAAAATGTGGGGGGAGAAATGCCTACGGTTGAAACCATCGTGAGATCGACCCTTACGTTTTTATGCCATCCAAATCAATCGTAAAGTCATTTGCTTGATCCAAAACTTCTATCACCTCATGAGTTTCAAAGGTGGACGTTCAATTCCCAATTTTTTCGGTAATGTGGTTCACTTGAATTTTGGATCTCCCATTTCATTTCCTAACATGAGCTGGTAAAACGGATGAGTGGAGTAGATTTCTCACAAATATCAGTGGGCCCCACTTAGCTTCTGACCTCAGGGCGGTCGTTGGTGCCGTTGGCAGCCGTGGGCAATCCGCGCCCTTGTCTAATTGACCAAGCACACCCCACACACAAGACACGTGCTAAGCTGTCAATTGTTCCTGTTCTCATGAATGAGGTGGGTCTTCTCATGGGTGGGCTAAGCCCATAGAAAAGAGTGGACGGTGGAGAAGCACTTTTCTACAGTTCATATTGGACTTACGCGCCAATCACTTTGTGGTCCACTCATTAAAGGGTCCTTTATGTACGTTTTTTTTTTAAAAAAATCTTATCCAAAGTGGAGGAACACTTTTCTATGGTTCATATAGGAGTAATTCACCAATCACTTTGTGGCCCACTCATGAAAGGGTCCTTTATGTTGTTTTCTCTTCTCCACAGGCGCACATATTGGGACCCTAAAAGTTGATACCACACCTGTGGAGCCCACCCAGATGCTTGTGTGACGTCCACTCTACTTATCAGTTTTACATTGGTGGATCGAGATTAAGTCAATCGTCCAAGAGCCCATTAGCTTGAATTGTTATCGTGAGATCATGACTTGATGCATGAAAGATGATTTAATCCTTAGATCTAAGGATGTATAAGGGTAACGATTTTGACTGATCGACTTTGACACTTTCTACAAAGTCCATGCAAGGGCCAATAAAGTATATGCATGGATGAGGTGGATTGACAGGTTTCATTCATAGTAAGTTGCATCGAAGTTTGTAGGATAGTAAACACCATACTAGGTGCACCCTTGAAATCCTAACCCCATCTTATTTATATGATCTTATCCTAAAGGAGTGGTAGAGCTAGCCATGGATGTCCCACCCCATGGGACATGTGAGTATGAGGAAAAAAAGAGAAAGTTTAAGAGAGGGCGGAGATCCACTCCATCCTCTTTTATTATCCTCACGTATGGTCCACTTATGTGGATGGTATACGTCCTCCTTGGCACCCACCAGAAGATTAGATGTTGAGCTATCTTGACTCCCAGATACTTGATAGATCATGGAGAGACTGTTTGCTTTAGGAGATCGACATCGATAGATTGGCATCACAAACATCTCCTTCGTACACATTGCGTGCAGGTATGATCTCAACCATTTATATATATTGTTATATTGTAGAATTTTGATATTATTACAAACAGGGACTCCTAAGATGGGTCTCATAATCAACTGTTATATTTGTACGCTAGGGACCCTATAGGTTCTTTAGGAAGAATCACGTCCACCTTGGTTATGCATAACATGTGCGGGGCTTTAGGAGTTGACTGACTTAACTAAGCTCCTCGTGTGGAAACAAATTGTGACCTCAGGCACAAGTCCCAAGTTTGTGTGGGGTCTGTAGAGATGCCCATGAAAAATCCACTCCATCCATCTATTTTGAAAGACCATAACAAGATAAGAATTTAAAAATAAGGAAAATCCAAAATTCAGGTGGGCCATACCAAAAGAAATAGTGGGAACTGAAATGTCCACCGTTGAAACATTCATGGAGCTGACCATGATGTTTATATGCCATCCAAACCGTTCGTAGGTTTATTACTGCTCATATAAAATGTAGACACATATCATCCTGATAAAGAATTTTTGTCACCCCTAAGCGTTTAATCCCCACTATTTTGTGTAGAATGGCCCACATGGGTTTTAATCCGCCTGATTTTTAGCATATTGTCCTATTGTAATCTTGCAAAACAAATGGACGGAGTGGATTTCTAAAGGACATCTCTTTGGGGCCCACACAACCCCTGAGCACAAGAATAACTCCGTTCCCAGGGTTAAAGGCAATCCGCTTCCTCCCCAAGGGGGAGCGGATTAGGTTAGACCTTGGCCTCATCCAAGGTGGTGTGGTCCTTATCATGGGCCCATCTTGATGTATGTATTCTATATCCACACCTGTGCAGTTATCTTGAAGCAAATCCAATTATTAGGTGGACCATACCATAGGAAATAGTGGTGATTAAACGCTCTACCATTAAAAACTTCTTAGGACGCAACTTTATGTTTCCGTGGTGTTTATTTGCCATCTAATGGGTTGATAAGTTCATGTACTAGTACTCCTTGATGAAGTAAAAAATAAATAAACATCAAATTAATCCAGAACTGCCCATTAATGGTCAATCACTACTATTTCCTATGGTATGGTCCACCTGATAATTGGATCTACTTCATTTTTGGGATAATGCTCTAAAATGATCTCTAAAAAAAGGATGGACAACATGGATACATAATACATACATCAAGGTGGGTCCCATAGTAATGGCCACACCATCTTGGGTGAGTCTGAGGTCTCACCTAATCCGCTCCCTATTGTGGGGCCCACATTGATGCATGTTTGTATATTAATGCTATCCATATGTTTTTCCATATCATTTTAGGGCATGTGCAAAAAAAATGAAGCAGGTCCAAACCTCAGGTGGACCATACCATAGGAAACAATAGATTAAAATTTTATTATGGGCCACGATTTTTGGATTAAGCTGATATATGTTTTTTTTTATTCCGTAGGTCAAAGTTTTTTTTTATGTGACCTTTTGAACAAGTTAGATGACAAATAAACATTTCGGAGGAAACATTACAATGGACCTTAGGAACTTTTTAATGGTAGGGCGTTCAATCATCATCACCATTGATTCCTATGGTATGTGACCTGAGATTTAGATCCACTTCATTTTTTGGACTCATTTGTTAAAAAATGAGTCCAATATATATATATATATATATATATATATATATATATTATATATATATATATATATATATTATATATATATATTGATTAGCACGTTAACACCCCCCACCATTAGCCACACCCCACTTGGGAATCAATGCCAAGATCTCAAGGTTGAAACGAGGTTATCTTCACTCAATCTACCACTTGAGCTAAACTGTTATGGAAAAACCGACAGCATGGATATACAATACACGCATAAAGGTGGGCGGCACAGTCTTGGTAGAGGCCGGTCCGCACCTAATCTACTCCTACTCGGTGCCAAGGTTGCTAGTAGTTGGTGCTCTGTGGGCCCCACCATGATATATGTATTTTATTACGCTGTACATCCATTTTTCTAGCTCCTAGGGCAGAGAAAAAAAAAGAGGCAAATTCAAATCTCACATGGACCATACCATAAGAAATAGTGGTGATTAAACGCCCACCATTAAAAACTTCTTAGGCCACCAAAGTTTTGGATCAAGCAGATATTTGTGTTTTTACTTTATCCAGGTATGTCCGACCTAATCAACAGGGTGGATGGAAGATAAACATTAATGGGCCCTAGGAAGTTTTTAATTTTGGGCATTCAATCACCATTATTTTCATGTGGTGTGGTCCACTCGAGATTTGGATATGCCTCTTTTTTGGGCTCATGCCCTAAAATAAGCTAGAAAAATGGGTGTACAGTGTGGATGAGACACATATATCATATTGGGGCCCATAGAGCACCAACAAGTGGTGACCTTGGTACCGGTCGAATGCAATCCGCGTCCCCTTCACATTGCGGCTATTAATTAAAATACCCTTAAATTATGATGTAATATAAGTGATAATGGCATAAATTTAAGCCATATCTTTTTTATCAATCTGGGCACTATTTGACTTTTTTCAAAATGAAAATTCCCATCTTTTAGTGTCCTCTTATATTGCGGTAACTTTTCACGGAAGTCGAGAGGGTCTTTGAGAATGGGGGTGTGGGCCCCACTAAATCAATGATTGAGCCTACCCCTATGCCGATATGATTTGTTTACTTTAATTGGATAGCCATGAATCCACAGTAGGGTCATTTCAAAAAAAATATTTGGAGCCGTATGTGGTCCACAACTGCATTAACGTCGTGAGTTAATTCCGATATGTTTTTTCTGGTGTGATTTATTCATGATGAGTTTTGCCCTCAAAGTGTTTTGCTCTGAAAGTTGGACAGATGACATGAAATTAAAATTCATTTCATATGGATGGCTTGTATTTGCTACAAGACGATCTAGTGGGCTCCACACAAGATATGTGATGACTTCAATAGGTGGGTCCCTTACACGGGAAGGCCATTTAGCATTTTCATTCTCTTTCTTCTTTATTTTTTCACAGGAGGGCACCATTTAGCCATTAGAACCATTGCCACCTCCGTGAGACCTACTCTGGCGAGCTTATGACGTTATTCCCTCCATTCTAGTGAGCTTCTGAGTATTTTTTTAAAAGATTTTCGGTTACACTCCCGACGTAGAAACTATGATGGCCAAAGGCAGATTTAGGCTAGGATAATAGTGGCTTTGTGTGTTGTTTTTTCTGTTGGTGGGTATCAATGATGTGAGTTTGTGAAAGGGAGTAGGGTGTTGGTGGTTCCCTTTATATATATATATATATATATATATATATATATATATATTATGGATATGAATGGTGGGAGTTTGTGAAATGAATGAATTTTGTAATGAAAAGAATGTTGTAATGGATGAATTTTGAAATGGATAAATATCTAATAGATGAACGTGATAAATGCTGTGATGGTTGAATGTCATAGTGGAAGAATGTTAAAATGGATGAATGGTCATAACTCCTTGTGGGTCGTATATCCCACGAAACGGTCTTAACTCTCATCGTTATATGCCTAATTTGAGTTATCTTATACTTGTTAGAGGGATAATTTAATGAACTTTCAAATTGATTTAGAATCAACTTATTTGGACACCATTTGATTACCTAAAAGTGAGCCCAAAGTTAATATGGTTCACTGATGCTCACTGTGGATTGCCGATACTCACTATGGATTGTCGATTCCACAAAAATGATCATAACTCTCTCGTTACATTTCCAATTTTGGTGATTTTATACTTGTTTGAAATGTAATTTAATAAAATTTCAAATAAATTTAGAATAATCTATTTTTTATACCATTTGATTGTCCTAAAAGTAAGTTAAAAGTTACTGTTGTTCATTGATACTCACTGTAGATCGTAAATCCCACGAAAATAACTATAACTCCCTCGTTATATGTCCGATTTGGGTGATTATATACTTGTTGGAAAGATAATTTGATAAAATTTCAAATGAATTTAGAATCACCTCATTTAAACATCATTTGATTGCCCAAAAGTGGGTTCAAAGTTCATTATGACATTTATTACCGAACGAAATATCCAAATAGATAAACTTTGGGTCCAATTTTAGGAAACAAAATAGTATCCAAATGAGATAATTTTAAATCTATTTAAAATTTCATTAAATTACCTTTCCAACAAGTATAAGATCACTCAAATCGAACATGTAATAAGAGGATTATGACCATTTTCATGGGATTTGTGATCCATAGTGAGTATCGACAAACCATAGTAATTTGGGCCCAATTTTGGGTAATTAAATGGTGTCTAAATGACGTGATTTCAAATTCATTCAAAATTTCATTAAATTACCTTTTGAACGAGTATAAGATTACTCAAATCAAACACGTAATGAGGGTGTTATGATCATTTTTGTGGGACCGGTGATCTATAATGAGTATCAGTGAACCATAATAAATGTGGGCCCACTTTTAGGCAATCAAATGATGTCTAAATAAGGTGATTTTAATGACATTTGAAAGTTTATCAAATTACCTTTCTAATGAGTAAAAGATCACCTAAATCGGGCATGTAATGAGGGAGTTATATCCATTTTCGTGGGATTAAACATTTTTTTAAAAAAACTTAGAAGTTCGCTGGAATGGAGGGCATGATGCCGAATGCATTTCGGAAGCTCGCTGGAGTGGGTCCCATAAAGGTGGTAATGGTTTTAACTGCCAAAATGGTCCACTCCTATGAAAAAATGAAGAAGAAAGAGAAAAAAAAAAAAAGGCTAAATGGCTTTCTTGAGTAAGGGACTTACCTATTGAACCCATCCCACATCTTTTGTGGAGCCTACTGGATCATCTTGTAGCAGATCCAAGCCGTCTATATAAAAGAGATTTTAATTTCATACATTCTGCTTAAGTTTGAGGGCAAAATTAATCTCAGACGGACCATACTGAAGGAAATAGTTAGAAATTAACTCACAATATTAATGTAGTTGTGGGCTACACACAGTTCCATTTTTAAAAAAAAATTATTCTAGTATGGGTTCATGATTGTCGGATTAAAATGAACAAATTAGATTGACCGAGGGGTGACTTTAATAATTGATTTACTAGGGACCACATCCCATTGTCAAAAGACCCTATCAACCTATGAGAAAAGCAGGGTCCTTACTCTTGCTTGGGTGGTAGACTCTCAGGAGTTTCAACTCCCGGTCAAGGGTTCGAGTACCCATAGGTGGTGAAATTCCACCAAAAAAAAAAAAAAAGACTACGAGAAAGGCAACCCTGACCATAGCACAAGTGGTAATGGAGTGAAGGATACCTCGTTTCAACACTGAGTTCTTGGTATGGATTCCTAGCGAGGGTGGCTACCTGTGAAGTGTGAACATACAGTGATTGTACTAACAAGCTAACAAAAATTTTATAAAAAAACTTTGAGAAAAGCTACAGCCTCACGAGGAGATGGTTGAGAGAGGAGCATTTACTTATGAAAAAAAAATAATAATAAAATCCAAAATGTGTTCAGATGGTTAAAAAAGATATGATTTAAAATTTCGATGTCAGCGCCTATATAACATTATAATTTAAGAATATCTTAATTAATAACCCTCGCGGTGCAGTAGAGTAAAGGGAAAATCTCTGATACTCTAAAAGAGTAAGATGCTTGATACTCGTGCACACAAATAGTGCTCGTGACATGAAAGTAAGTATATCCAAGCCGTGTAGTGGTGCCTATTTTAATTGGACTCTCAACTGAAAATTTCCACTGAAATGATTTCCTAACCGGTCCATTGGTAAGCTACGGTCAGGATCAACGGTCCAAATTCAACCATCAAACTATAGCAGTACCGCAACTTGGAGGCTTTGATTTGAGTTAGTGTCTGCCACGTGCACAATTTCTTAGTGCCTGCATATCAACCATCAAACTCTGCCACCGTATCAAATATCTCCCTATGATAAATTCTTGTGCACGTGTAAACCACCCACTATATTTAGGGCCCACCGCGTTGTACATGTGAAATCCACACCGTCAATCAGGTGATAAACCATATGTTAGCCTTAAATACAAAATATTAGTTACATTAAAAAAAAAAAAAACAAAAAAAAAAACTCATATTGCCCACGCCAATGGAAACAATATAAAATGCGCCTAAGTTTAGGCGCTGTGGTCCACTTTTCTTTTAAATAAGCCTGAGTTTTTTAATCAGCCGGTTCTCATATCTTCTCCTCATTTTGGTGACCCACACCTGATGAACGAGTCAGATGAAAGATACAGAGTTACACACCATGGTTGCCCCACACAAAACCCTATGGTCCACTTCCATCCATTCTTCCTTTCAATGTGGCTCACCTGACCTGTGGATGAGGCTAATATTTTACTTCAACGGTTATCATAGACGATATCACCTTATCAATGAAGTGGATTTCCTACATACAACATGGCGGGCCCCAAAAGCTTGGCTATTGTGTGCAGGCCTCACTTAAAACAGGTATTGTAGCAGATTCGGGTTCATGGAAGGCATGACTATGTTCGGGTCCGGATTTGGCAACCCGATTCTCTAAAAATAAAAAGAAATGCACATCCCACATGGGACATTGATAATTCACCAAGGCATGATTGGAACCTTTTCTTTTATTAGCTTAGAAAACGAACGACTTATGTGTACAAAATATTTTCTAATCAAAGATGAAGATAATAAGAATTTATATAGTAGTAGTGGTTGCCACATGCTTTGCATGTGAAATAGTGGCATGTTGAGTACACCTCTTGCATTCTTTGGCTGGGATCGTTTGGAGGATGGGCCACATCGGGTGGCCAAACTAGCCATGCTCGGCACTTGAGTCTTATTTTTCGCACCACCTCGGCCGCGAATGCAAAATTGAATTTGAATTTGAGCATTCATAACTACTATTTACAAAATCTAAGGGTAGAAGTGGACAGTTAAATACTCACCCTGATCCATAGCTCAAGTGGTAGACTTCGTTTCAACACAGAGGTCTTGGTATCTATTCCCTAGTGGTGGTGGCTAACGGTGAAGTGTGAACTAACAAGGGGGTGTACTAACAGGCTAACAAAAAAAAAAAAAGTTATATACTCTTAATCAATAATTGAAAGATTTGAAAATATGAGAAGTTCTAATGTGTTGGGCACTTAAATGAACCCATTTGATGATCCTCTCTTCTTAGGCAATTGGTCAGACCCTTTACTTTTTCTTCCTTGGAGCCTGGTCACCACATGAACCATTAGAAAGCCTGTTTGACAAGTTATGTGGGTGCCATTGTGATGTCCACATAACATTCGCACCTCTATAATGTTGGAAGTAATAAAGAGATAAATCAGAAAAATTAAAATTTTACAGACAAAAAATAATAAGAATATAATTTGGAGAGCCGTGGCATGTTATAGTTGTTATCTTGAAGACAAAACTTGATGCACTGGGTCTTAGCAGCTTAGCAACTCTATCTTTGGAATACAATAGCTCTTTTATTTGATAAATGGCTTGGATCACGTGCACAAACAATTTTAGCCACACGAGCCCAAGCTTGCTCATACTGATTGCCTAAAGAAAGATCACAGTGTATTAAATACATGTTAGCATATGCCAGCTCATTAAATAATTATTGTGTTAGTGTATGACAACTCTTTATCCACATGTGCATGACATCACTTGTGTAGAGAAAACAAAAGTGTTACTCATCATGCCACGCTCACGACTGTGATCCACATGCGCGTAAGATTGCACCTCTGGCATACTCTTGTTTCCCAATACGCGTATTTAATACATGTTGCCACATGCCAATTCATTAATTAATTATTGTGTTAGTGCATAACAGCTCTTTGTCCACATGTGCGTGACATCGCCCGCGTAGAGAAAACAAAAGTGTTACTCTTCATGCTACGCTCACGACTGCGGTCCACATGCGCGTAAGATTGCACTTATGGCATACTCTTGTTTCCCAATAAGTGTATTAAATACATGTTGCCACATGCCAATTCATTAATTAATTACCGTGTTAGTGCATGACAACTCTTTGTCCACATATGCATGACATCGCCCGCGTAGAGCTCATCATGCTACACTCACGACTGTAGTCCATATGCGCATAAGATTGCACCTATGACATACTCTTATTTTCCAATGCGCGTATTAAATACATGTTGCCATATGCCAATTCATTAATTATTACCGTGTTAGTGCATGGCAGCTCTTTGTCCACATGTGCATGACATTGCCCGCGTAGAGAAAACAAAAGTGTTATTCATCATGCTACGCTCACGACTGCGGTCCACATGCGCTTAAGATTGCACCTATGGTATTCTTTTGTTTCCCAATACAAATAATAAGCAGAGGATTTTGATATAAACCCTTTAGTTTTCTAGCTCCTTTCTAACATGGGACTAGACCCATCACCGCACAACAAAGGGAAAAAACCACAAAGCATTGGAAACCATTTTTTTCTAACACAAGTTGTGTCAACTTATATTAGGATATAAGCCCAAAATAAGTAGATAAAAAAGCCAAGCAAGCCTCGGTACTAGAAAAAGTGGGGATGGTTCACATGCTATTAAAGGGCTATTCCCTCTCTCTATTTGTATAGCCCATATTCTCTATTTGTGTAGCTGCATCCTTTCCATGAGAACTCTCTCCCCCTTTTCTCTCTCCCACTCTCTCTTGCTCTATCAAATTCTGTCTATTTTCTTAATTAATTAATTTTAATAAATAGATATGGTAGCTACTGCTCTTAGGAATGTCATTGGGTTGTGTTCAAGTGATGGGATTTGGGGTGTTGTCAAGTTCTTATGGGTCAGTGGTAGACTCACAAGAGTTTCAACACAGGTCATGGATTCGGGCACCCATTGTGGTGTGAGTATGCAGACATGTGTGGGGTGTGTGATAAAAAAAGTCCAAATCTCTTTTTTAGGAGTTGATTAGAATCAAAGGGATTATTAGTTTATATATTGTTATTAAAATAAAATTTATATATATATATATATATATATATATATATATATATATATATATATATATATATATATATATATATATATATTTTCAAATTATATATTTTCAAATGCCTTAGTCCAACAAAAGGCATGGCTTTGATAGAGTAGAATGGCAGAACATGATCTATATAATTAATTAGGATAAGGCTTAGATGATGGTGATCACAATTATGTATTTTTCCATCACTTTTACTTGGGTCAAGGTGGACCATATGGTGCAAAATACAGATATAGATACTATGATCCTAGCCTTCCAACTGACAATAGTAAAACCAACCGTAGAAAACAGAAATGGTTAGTGATCCACAATGTGTGGGAAATTGAAATAATTGATGGATAGGATTTTTATTTTTTTTTATTTTTATTATTATTTTTTTTTTCAATTTATTATTATATTTTTTTTTATGGTTATTATGTGGGTCACATGCAATCTGAGGTGGACCCCACTTATCCAATGGTCTTGTTAATCATGTGTATTATATATAGAGTTGTACATGAACTGAGTTAGCTTGGTTAACTCGCTCGACTCGACTCAGAAAAGCTTGACTCGAAACTGCATTCAAGCTGATTTTTGTAGCTCAAAAAAATTTCAAGCCGAGTTCAAACTAGACCGAGCTCGACTCAACTTGACTTGAACTTGACGCGTTTGAATCGATTCGACTCAATTGAGTTCACTTAATATAAACATTTAAATAAATTATATATATATATATATATATATATATATTATATATATATATATATATATGTTAAAAACCTTAAAACCTAAACTTGAACTTAGCTCACAGGCTCAAACTCAAACTCAGCTCGAAAGATCGAGTTCAAGCTCGGCTCGAACTCGATTCGATCTGGCCCGAGCTGTTGAGCAAGCTGAGCCGAGCTAGCCAGTCAAGCTAGAGGACCAAGTCGAGCTGAGTTCGAGCGGTAGCCTGCTGGCTGAGCTGATGCAAGCTGGCCAAGCTCAACTCGGTCCGGCTCGTGTACAGCTCTAATTATACATTGTCAACAATACCTCGGCTCTCATTCTGGACCAGCTGGGTCCCTGGGTTAGTGATCCAGACCATTGGGCTGTGGCCAACAAATTGGGCCATGACCCAAAAAATTTCCTCAATGGTACAATACTGGCCTTTCATGTGTGGATCCATTGTTTCTGTAGGGGGAAAATGTTCCACTGCCGATAGTGGTCTTAATTGCATTTGAACTCTTGGATAGTGATCAGTTGATCCGTATGACCAAGGTTCAGTCCACATTCAAGGGCCACAATGCGAAAATCACACTAATTGAACAATCTGATCCATCCATATGTTGGACTTCTCTTACAACCATCTGTTTTCAAACACATGGATGATATGGTCAGGATCATCTTAACAGTAGTGATCCTTCAGAGTCTATGTTTCCAAAAACGATCTTGACCGTATAAGCTAGTGATCAGACTGTAATAATCACCTGTTCAGTGTGGTTTCTGCATGCTAGGCATAAAATGTGCTCTGGGCTTAATGGACGGTTTAGATCAATTGATCGGACTGTTCAAGTCTCCCTATAGTGCTTTGAGAACACAGAATCATGTATTTGATGTTCCAAACTGTCAACTGTCAATATTCCATGTAATCATGGTAAATTTCAAATTAGTTTGGACCAAAACATGAATGACCAAACACCCATTCTCACTAAAATGAGACCATCGACGAAGTGAGAATTGACTGGACCGAATTTCTGTGCTAAATCAGTTCCCATGGATTGGCTCACATCTTGAATCAGTGAATGTTAATCAAGTGTTGGTTTAACAACTTGAGCTGACTCAGGCCCGATTTGCAAGTGGCAAGAAATGAGGCAGATCCTTGGATAACGAGTAGAGTTGTACACGAGTCAAACCGAGTCGAGCTTGGCCCAGATCAGCTCGGCTCGGCCAGCAAGCTACTGCAGCTCAAACTCGGCTCAGCTCGGTCCTCGAGCTTGACGGGGCAGCTCAGTCGAGTCGAGCAGCTAGAGCTGAGATCGAGCCAAGCTTGAGCTCAATCTTTCAAGCCGAGTTCGAGTTCGAGCCTACGAGCTAAGTTCGAGTTTAGGTTTTAGGGTTTTCAATATATATGATTTATTTAAATATATATAAATATATACAAAATATTTATATTAAGTGAACCCGATCCGAGTTGAATCGATTCAAACCGAGTCAAGTTCCGAGCCAAGTCATGTCTAGTCAAGTTTGGTCTAGCTTGAACTCGGCTCGAAATTTTTTCGAGCTAAAAAAATCAGCTCGACTTCGAGCCAAGTCAAGTCGAGTGAGTTAACCGAGCTAACTCAGTTCGTGTACAGCTCTAATAACAAGGCCACTCATTTGGACGCTCATCATGAGATGGGCCATCTCCCACTAGATGATCCTAGCCATTTGATTAGCGGGTTTGAAAACAGATAGGGAAAGAAAGTCGATATTTGACAATGAACAGGACTATCTAGTGAAGATATTTTGGACCATGGACCATGTATGATGGGGTCTGCTAGATGAACTGTTTCGATTACAAGGTTAAGGTCCTGTCTGATTATTGGACCAAAATATCTGTATCTTCTCATTTTTCCATATAGTTATCGGGCGCAAATTACAGAGCCCACCTCAACATCAAAGACCCTCAAACCTTATAGAAGATAATTCTCAAACCTTCTCTAAGAGTGAATGCCTCTGCTCTCAGCTTCTTCAGGAAGGACCCATTGAAGATTATTCGAGTGATGCCTTCGTCATCCCTAATCAATCCACTCCATGTGGACCCATGAAAGTTAAAATTCCACCCACCACTAAGAGAAGGCTTCCATCTAGGCTTGGGCAAGATCTTATCAGCTCGCTATCAGAGACCCAATTGAAACATAGATCCGAAAAACTGGTATCACCAAGAGGCCCACTTGATAGCACTAGTATTGATTCTCTCCCCGACTTTGCGACCAGGTAACTTAAATGCTTCAAAAAATATGTTTATTTCCATCTGGATCTCCCAACAAAGGACACGGAGTGGAGGATCCACCATAAAATTCTTGCTCTAGCTTTGATCGGCTTCATCCCGAAGAGAATTAAGCAGCCATGAATCAGCAAAGAGAAGCAGCCCCAGATCTTCTCAGCTTTGACTACAAAGAATGAGGAGATGATGGAGAGTTTCATCTTCCTTTTTGCACAAAAAGCAAATGCTAGGGAGCCTGTGGTCTTGACGCTGGAGATGATCAAGGTTAAGGGCTTCATCGGCCACAACAGTCCACGACAAAAACCAGTGGACATAATAATTCCTTTTTTAATTCCAGTCGAATTGTGCTTTTATGGTCCCACAAAATTAAGTGAACCTGATGAATCATTGCATGGAATCACCTCAAGCCATACTCAAACGTCCATTGTCCTTTACGAGTGCCTTTAAACAGTCATGTGTTAAAGCTTCAGTCAGTTACCAGTAATCTCCACAAGAACACTTCCCATCACTGAAATGATGGAATCTGTTTGAATCCCGCAAGATGATTTGTCGTGATGTGATCTTAGATATATACTGGAAAGCAGAATGACAATCCCCACAAACCCGAAGATTCTTCATTATCCGGATCGGCAATCCTGACATTCGGATGAGAACAAATGCAACAGCGAGCTTCTCGCTGTGAACACTTAGGAGCTCTTCTTTGTTCTCCACTTCAAGATCATATAATGCGAATTTTGTCTGAGGAACGTAACCGGCATCCCTCATCTTCTGATTCAGGATCCGGAGCTTCGCATAGATCTCATCTGTGTCTGGATGTGATTTGTCACCAGCCACAAAGATATGAACACCATCCTTCATGGTGACCCAACTGCACCCGGCTTCCTTCTTCACGGACACTTCCCTCATTGCTGCCCGAGCTTTCGCCACATCCTCCCATCTCCCTCCAGAGGCATACATGTTGGAAAAAAGCACGTAATTTACAGGGTTTTGAGGCTCCAATTCCAAAAGCATCTCTCCAGCTAGCTTTCCCAAATCCATTTTACCACCATTTGATCTACAACAAGCACTCAGTACTGTCCTCCAAACAAGAACATTGGGCTTCATTGGCATTCTTCTGATGAACTCCTCTACCTTATCAAGCTCACCCGCCCTGGCAAGAAGATCCACCATACACGAATAATGCTCCATCCTAGGAATTAATCCATAAGTCTTGCTCATAGATTCAAAATACTCAAGACCTCGGTTGACCAACCCAACATGGCTACAAGCTGACAAGACCCCGACAAAAGTGACATGATCTGGCTGCAGATCCTCACACTGCATCTCTGTAAACAGCTCAAGTGCCTTCTTACCATGCCCATGTCGAGCATAGCCTGATATCATGGAGTTCCAAGAAAATTCATTTCTCACAGACATCAACCCAAAAACCCTAGAGGCATAGTCTACCCTCCCACATTTGGAGTACATGTCAACAAGTGAGCTCTCCACCACAACATCAGATTCCAAACAAGCTCTTATGCCATGAGCGTGTATTTCCATCCCACGCCCCAATGCTGCAACAGAGGCACATGCACTAAGAACTGTAGCAAAGGTGAAGTGATCCATTGTCTGTCCATTCTGCATCATTAACCAAAGAAAATCCATGGCCTTCGGCAAAAGTCCATTATGTATATACCCAGCAATCATCGTATTCCATGATACTTCATCCCTCCTCTCAGACATCTTAATAAAGAGACGCTCACAGTCATCCATCTCTCCAGTACTTGCATAGCAGGAAACAAGTGCATTCTCAACAGCATTGTCCTCTGCAAGACAGTACTTCAGAACAAGAGCATGAAGCTGCCGGGCCAACTCAAGAAACGATAGTGATGACACTGCTGCAAGAATGTTTATGAATGTTACTCTATTTGGACTCCACCCAGCCCTCATCATATCCAAGAAGATCTCTACCACCTCATAGATAGATGCCTCTGAATCAGCTAAAGCCCCAATCATAGAATTCCAAGAAATTCGGTCATACTCCCGCATCGAAATGAAAACTTTCCAGCAATCAGTTATATACCCAGATTCTGCATAAAATGCAATAAGCGAATTCAAGACTGAAATGTCTGAATCAAGACCCAATTTGATCCCCTCACAATGTACTTGTGTTCCGAGTCTGACACAGCCCAAGCTTGCACATGAACTCAATGTACTGATCAATGCAAAATTCGATGGCATCAATCCACTCCTCTGAAATCTATGAAAAGTAGCCAATGCCTCTTTGAAATGCCCGTTCTGGTCAAGACCAGCAATCATGGAGTTCCAAGAGACCAAATCTTTAACACGCATGTGATTGAAAACAGTGCAAGAATCATCGACGGCCCCACACTTTGCATACATGTTGACCAGCCCATTTCCGATTGCGATCTTCTCATCATTCATGCCAGTTCTAATTAAAAATCCATGAACCTCCCTACCCTTTCTCTTCCCCTCTTCTGGTACTAAAAATTCAGCACAAGCACTAAGTAGAACCACATACGAATCGCATGTCATCCTTATTAAATTTCTTGTTTCTCTGAAAATCTCAAGTGCTTCTTCCCCACATTTCTGCTTTACCAACCCCACCATCAATCCGTTTGCAGAAACTGCATTCCTCTCACTCATCTGCCCCAAAATCCCCTTGGCAATATCAAGCAATCCAAATCTCGCAAATGCACTAACCAAAGCACTACCGACATACAAATCACTCAAGAAACCGGATTTCATGACTCGTGATAGCATCTGCTTGAGAAGAAACGAGCCAGAAATACCGGTAAAAGGACAACAAGAGTAAGTTGCAGTTATCAGACTGCCAAAAGTATACTCGTTAGGTTTTAAACCAAACACCAAACCCTCCCTTTGCATTTCCAAATATAACCCAAAAGCAGAGAAAACATCTCCCTTCTGAGAGTAAACAGAAATAACCGAATTCCAACTTATCGAATTTCTAATCGACATCCCCTGAAATACTTGACGGGCAAATTCTGTGGAGCCTATGCAGCAACTGCCATACATTGATATTAGTGCATTGCATACTACAACGTCTAATGCAAACCGAGTTTTTGAAATTGCACCATGGATTTGCAAGCCAAATTTCAAGCATGTAGGGCCAGAGCCCTGGCAAGCCCGGAGCACACTACCGAATGAAAACTGCGTGGGTGAAACTCCCGCACGAAGCATCAAGCAGAAAAGATCACAAGCCTCATCTGGCTGGCCATGCTGTGCATACCCAGAAATCAAGCAAGTCCAAGAAACAGCATTTCTTTCCGACATTTCATCAAACAGCCGATGTGCGGAAACTAAATCACCTATTTTACTATAAACATTAATGAGGGTATTCGATAAGAAGAGATTCTCAACGAACCCATTCTTGACAATTTGCAGATGGAGGCGGTCTGCATCGTTGGGATCCCGCGAACCCACGAACCGATGGACGAGATCATCGTAAGTGTTAGAAATGGTAGGAGAACAATCGGAACGATCATTGAGGGGTTTTTGAACTGGAATTGCTGAGGGTGGTGGAGATTCGAAATGTGGGTGAGTTCTTTTATAGAAATTGATTGGTTTTTCTAAGGGAATCGATTTAAAAGTGGCTGAAATATCAAAATGTGTGCGTGGATTTTCTCTGTAGAGTTGTGGGAGAAGGAGATTTTGACAAGGATTTGGTGGAGGAGAGGAAATGGTGCTAAAACGAAGGGTAAAATGGGAAAGTTGGAATTTAAAATCAGATGGCGGGAAAAGGCGTTTCATTAGTGTGGAAGAGGGACGTTATTTTCATCTCTTGCAAGAAGAAAACCTTGTTTTTTTTTTTTTTTTTTTTTGTCCAGTATCTTGCGGTTAGCCGATTAGTAGTAGGTATTTGGTACACGTGGAAAGTTGATACGAGATCTGAACCGATCATCAGTCGGGCAATACCTTGGATGGGCCGTTTACCGAAATTCAGATTGATTTTACAATTCTAATCCTGGGATTTGAAGACGTTTTAAAGAGAAAGAAATGGACGGATAAGGGAAGTTTTGTTCGTTAATTTTACTTCCCCAAAAGTGGGCGCGGATTAGATACTAACAAGGTCAGTAGCCTAGCTACTGAGGTGACGTCACCAAGCTCTGTGGACCCCACCATGATGCATGTGTTGTATCCATACCGTCCATGCATTTGGCGAGATCGTTTTATAGCATTACAAAAGAATGAGATAGATCTAAATTTTAAGTGGACCCCACCATAGAAAACAGTGAGGACAGTGACATCCACCGTTCACAACTTCTTAGGGCCCACAGTAGTTTCCGATCAAGCTGATATATATATTTTTTAACTTCATCTTTCTCTATGTTAACTTATGAATAGGTTGGATCTCAAAAATACATCACGGTGGGCCCTATAAATGTTTCAACGGTGGGTGTGACTGCTCCCACTGTTTTCTATGGCGGGTCCACTTGAACTTTAGATCTATCTTATTCTTTTTGTAATGCCATAAAACTATCTCTACAAATGGTTGGACGGTACGGATACAACACATGCATCATGGTGGGGTCCACAGAGCTTGGTGACGTCACTTTATATAATCCGCGCCCCCCAAAAGTCCTCTGAAGAATGGTTAGGATTATCAGATTAGTGGATTTATAGAGCACATGGCCCATCGAGGTCTGATTGACAATTGAATTAAAAAGGCCCAAAACGTCTTTTTTTTTTTTTGGAGGCGGATTGCCTAAAACGTACTGAGTAAACTCTTTGGGGCCCACTGTGATGTGCATGAATTATCCACGCCGTTCATCCGTTTTTTCATATTATTTTAGTGGATGAGCCCAGAATCGAAGTATAGAGAAAGCTCAAGTGGACCACACGACATGAAACAGTGGTAATTGAATGCATACCGTTGAAAACTTCTTGGGGTCCACGTAAGTTTTGGATCACGCTGATATTTTTGTTTTCCCTTCATCCATGTCTGTGTGACCTTACGAACAGGTTAGATGACAAATAAACATCACCGTGGTCCTTAGGAAAGTTCCAACGATGGACGTCATTATCCGGACTGTTTCCTGAGGTGTGGTCTACTTGAGTCTTGGATATCCTTCGATTTTGGGCTGATGCCCTAAAATGAGATGGCAAAACGGATAGACGGCACTGATAGTGACACATACATCAAGGTGGGCCCCACAGATTTACACAGTACGCAATCCGCATCCTTTTTCCCGGAAATTCTGCCTCTATTGTAAGAGCCTAAGAGGTCTGTTAATCTCACACGTGTGGGGAAACTCTGCCATCCACATGCAGCACACGTGCTAATATTGAACAAGTCCCATCTGCTTGAAAACCATGCTTAAATCTTCAACCTTAAAATTGAGGCCGTATCACTGATGTGGGCCATAATGTAAAAGGTGGTTAAAACATTTTTTTACCTGTTTGCATGATGTGGCCATGTTTGGAAACCATGCATTCTGAGGATTCATCACCATCTCTTGCAATCCAAACGGTAAAAACCAGTGAATTTGTAGAAAAAATTAATTATAATTTTTCTTTCAACAAATGTTCTGGACCAATGCTTAGAATGGATTGCTCATTATTTCTTGCAATGTAATCAGTGGAAACCAATGATTTCATGGAATAGGTAATTATGATATTGAAGATTCTTCATCATTTCTTACAATCCAAAGAATGAATGGCAATGATTTATTTTCATGAAGATTTTTCCTCCAAAACAAACTGGGCTTAAGCAAACTCAGGTGGAAATTCCTTCTGCAAAATTAGAGCTGGGCACGGGACAACTTTGACTCGTCCAACTTGTTCAGACCCGACTCGACCCAACATTGGGTTGGGCTTGGGGAGGATGTATTGGGTTAAATCTCGGGTTTGGGTTATACAAACAACAACCCGATAAAACTTGGGTCGGGCTCGGGTTGAGGTCTCGGGTTGCTCGACCTAACTTGAACCCGATCGATATATATACAAGTTCCTTATAAATTATAATTGAGCACGGATCATCTGTGTTGAAGACTGGAAATTCCAATGCCATCGGGTTTCAATGGTCTACGTCATTTCCAATTACTCAAGCTAACAAAATACGTCAAATTCTCTCTCTTTTAACTTGTTTGTTTAGAAAAAATAAACTTCTCGACCAAGCCTGCTTGGGTTGGGCTTGGGTTGAAAATTCCCATCTCTAAGTTAGGTTGGGTTGGGTTAGGGTTGAGGCACAGGAACCTTGGGTTGGGCTTAAGGTTGAACGCCAACCAAATCCAACCCAACCGACTTTCAGCCCTAATTCTAGCTGGTGCACCTAGGTTTTGAGTTGTGATTTCAGCCCGGGGATACCCGCTACACCCGACCCAACTCAGTGCTGACTCGACCCGACTCAGTACCTGTGACCGGGTCGGATTCAGTCCGAATCACTCCATGCCAGACCCGGACTTGGATCGGGTTAGGCATGCCAGACCCAGTACCAAGTCGGGTTGAGTTTGGGTCAGGTCTATTTCAAAACTGGATCGAGTCGGGTCAGCCCTAACTCGGTCCAAATCAGCTCTATGCCCAGCTCTGTTCAAAATCAACCAAATGAGTATCTCTTTCCATTCATTTTTTGAAGAATTGACTATGAACGTTGGGGGATGCAGTTAATCATGATTAGTGCTCGATAAGCTTGGATGTCTTGGTTCATGATCTAATCAGTAGAATAATTGAGATGCTGCTTATATGGAAGAGAAGCTGAAACAGTACAGCCAATTCTTCCCACCTACAGCCACTTCTTTCCTGCCAACATGTCACCTACAGCATATCCGATCCATGCAAAGGTGGGACACACTATGATGATCGCTTGGTAAAAAAAATCAGGCTAATCTGCTTGATGGGTAGGCCACAAAGTAAAAATCCATGGATAGCAGATGGAATGATTGAGTGTTCTGGTGCGGCCCACCCAATAAGTGGAGCTGCTTGATTTGCATGCCAAGTGATCATCATGGTGCGGCACACATTTTTCCCAGCGCAGATATTTGACAAATCTGATAAATTGCAGGAATTAGAAATGGCCGCATCCACAGTGTCGCTGCATCTGATTTCAAATCTCAACAGCCACTAGAATTTCCAAAAAAAAAAAAAAAAAAAACGAAATAACGCCTAGAGAACTCTTTTCTTTCCAGTATAATACACAGAAAAATGATTTTGTGATTTTTGAAAATTCTACTATCAGAGCTACCAAAATGGCCACAAGCCAAACACAAAATAACAAATTTGAAAAGATTTGTGAACTGTCCATTTTGAGACAGCAAATTACGCTCTGGGCTTACCTGATACAATAGTTGAGTTGTGCAGTGGATGACTCGTCCTATTTTGAACATGGCGGCGCCCCACATCATGATGACAGCCATGGATAAGGATGGGAAGCGGCACACTCCAGCGGGCCATGCAACAATGTGATCGGAAGAAATTCAAGGTGTCCCACAAATTATGGGAAAAATCTTTTATTTGCATCCAAGTGCCACAATACATGAAAGTCACTAGGTTCCAATGAGTTAGTATGGAATGTTCTGATGGGAAGTTTGTACTTGATCTGAAGCCTTCATTTCAAGTCAGAACTAAGTCATTTACAATGTGCATTAGATGTCCACTGATCAACCGGATAGGATCAATCCATGGAACAGATTAATGACCAAAACTGTGATTGTGTCAGTTTACAAGGCTGTGATCAGACACAAAATTGAATTCGACTGGAAAATTTTCAGTTCTGTGAAGAGGAAATTACAGAATTGTATCGACATGTTTTCTAGCATTTGCAATGTAGTTCTCAAATTGCAGTTGCATGCCTTTCATGTCCAACTTGAAAGTAATGCATTGCAGCTCAGGCCTAATAGTTTAACATGTTCCTCATTACCGAACTAAATTATTGCGATTTGATTCAATAATGCATCCAAACACATCTGAAATAAAACTGAATTGCAGATTTAAAATTCTACCAAGATTTTTTAAAAAATAAATCGGCAAAGAAGAGTTTGAAAGACGTCTTGATTACAGGTGGCATGCAAAAATTATCCAAGTTCAACAGGAGAGTCCTTCACCAAATTGATGGCTGTATCAGAGCTGTAGATTTGAGAGAGTCCTTCGCTGATTTGATGGCTATATCACAGCTGTAGATTTGATTCTCATCCAGCTAAAGCATCTGACCAGTGTTTTAAATAGCGAATAGTTTGTATCATAGCGTTCACCCCTATGAAGCATGAGGCTTAAGCTACACACTACTTCTAGATTTTTAGTTAAGGTTGTGTTTAGTTGCGCGAAATTTCATGATATTTGTGCATCAAATTAGTTTATTTAATAATGAAATTTAATGACATTTGGTGCAACCATACTCAATATAAAATAATAGCAAAAATATGCAAAGATTTATAAAGATAACAAAAGTGCAACCTAACTGATTTAATACGTATTTTACTAAATCATTGAAAATATTAATTAATTTTTATTTTAAAAATGAAAAAATGTAACAAATCATTGAAAACATTAATTAATTTTAATGTTTTACTAAAAAATAACTTGCAGTGTAAGCTATTTAGCATGTATCATAGGCTATGTAGCGTGTAGTGTATGCAAAATTAGCATGTAGCATAGACTACACATGGCTTGAGCCATTTTCATGAGCTACATGGTGTTAAGGCTAAGCGACCCTACATAGCATAAGCTACATGCAATGTAGCAAAGCCACTTAAAACACTACATCCAATGTTTGAGATGGAAAAGAAGGAATTTTCACATTCTTACAGTTCAACGAATAGGGAAGATACAGTATTCGATGATCAAAGATTTAGCAGAAGACACAGTAAATAGCTCAAAGAAACATTGCCATTTGAATTCTTTGACAATTACATTTTAAAAAAAAAAAAAGAAAGGAAGAAGATGGCGGCGATGGAGAGTGAATCAATCCAGGTCTGCAATTCCAAAATTGGAGAGAAGAATCTTTAACTGCTCGACGAAATCCGAACCCGTGGCATACTCCGTTAGCAGCCCGACAGCGAAACCAAACATTGCCCATCTGCACACCAACAACACACATCCAGAAACACGAATCTCTGCCTAAATCCACCGCAAAACAAGCTAACATGTTAACAATTAACTCGATTAGCACATTCAAGAACCCCCCACAACATAATAAAGGACTCATCTTATTGAGTCATTGCAAACCCAAAAAAATAAAGGAAAAGTAAAAGAATAAATTCTCAAAAATTCCATGTTAATTGAAGTTGTAGAGTCCTCCATGACCTGTGAAAAAGAAAGGGATGGCATAAAACAAAAGCCACACTAGTGATGTGATGCAAGCCCACTTCACATTAATCGACAATGCACTCAGCGAATGGTCTGTGGGTGGCTCAGCAAGGATCCACGCTTAGAGATTAATTTCCTTGGCATTGAAGCTATCAAAAACCTAATCTAAGCCTATTTCTAATTAATAGCTAACATATAAATCTGATAAGGAAACTACTTTCTTGCAACCGAAGGAGTCTTCACACATGGGGCCCATTGGTGGCATGGAAGGGATATGTGGAGCCCACTAGAAGCTGGCCATTCTGGACATATTGGTGCTGGTATTGATCAAATCTTTGGGATGGCATTGTGATGTCCTGGAGTAGAATTGGATTCACACCCAAATCAATGGGGAATTTGAAATGCTAATTGGCAGGGAGGAGAGAGTTGCCACCTGATTTGTAGGAAGAAAGAGGGGAGATCGAGTACCACTTTCATAGGTGTGAAAGTAGGCAGACGCCTATTCTATAGGAGAGGAGTTGGAACTAGATTTAAGGGGGGAAAAAAAGGTGAGTGAACACCAATATTGTGAGTTGTGTGGGTCCACTTGCGGTTGATATGTGGGGCCTCCAGCAGCTGTGTACATGAGGCCCACTTGCATGTGGCCCACATCAATAATGTTATGATAGACCGACCACCCGACAATGCATTGCTTTGATTTGGGGCCTCCGGGACCTGCAGCTGATGGTGCACTTGATCCATCGGGATCGTAGATAATGATTTGTTCACATTTCCATGTAAATCTGGGCCTTTGAGGGTCCATAATTGCAGGCCATTTGGTGATCAAGGGTGAATAAAATTTCGGCTTTGATGCGCCCTGCATCAAACTCCCCAGATTGAAAAAAAAAACTCCATAATGCGAGCACTTCATAAAGAACACGGGTACATTGACATTGGTGTTCTCATGATTAGTGTCATTGATGGTCACGCAATTTCTTCTGGTTTTTCATGTTTTAAAAAAGGGGCCTTTATCCCTATCCAAATCTTCGGCAAGATAACATCTTTGTGAACAAGAACATGTTTGAAAGCTTCATGGTATTCAGAGATGGTAGAGAGAGAACGAGAAAAAAACTGTTGATCACCAGTACGCTAGTGCTACTAACTACTAGCATCTCCGAGCATAGCTTAAACCCCTAGTGCTAGGTAACTTGCTCTCCATTACGCCTAGTGCTAGGTAACTTGCTCTCCGAGAAAAAAACTGTTGATCACCATTACGCCTAGTGCTAGGTAACTTGCTCTCCGAGAAAAAAACTGTTGATCACCATTACGCCTAGTGCTAGGTAACTTGCTCTCCGAGCATAGCTTAAACCCCTAGTAAAGAAAGAAAATACTTATTGGAATTTAAAGAAATTAATCAATCCTTGCTTATAATCCAAATCCAATAATAACTAATGGTAACTACTAACTACTAGCATCTATGGCCCATCGACGGGACCTATCTTCTGTGGTGCTTTTCTTCTACGCAATCACAGCTTTTGGTTGTCCCTTTGACAACCAAGATCACATTCCTCCAGGATCAAAGATGATGATCCCTACACAATTGCAAGAAAATCTGGGCCATTACGCCTCTTCATCTTGGGCCATTCGGTGATCAAGGTTGTAGAAGATTTTAGGGGCCCATGCGGCTGCATCAAGTTGTCTCTTGACACATGATCACTATTTAACCATTGAGATCTTACAAACCACAAAACCCATCTGATCACCAATGAATTGTTGGATTTTTACGAAACAAGTAACCCATTTGATCGCCACTTAACTGTTGAATTCTTAAGAACCTTAAAAACAATCTGATTACCTCCTCTTCTTCCTTTTTTTGAAAAATGATAATTTATTAGAAGCCAAAAAGGCAAGAACAACAGAAAAAGAAGAACCAGAAAAAAAACAAAAGCAAAAGTACAAAAAGCCTAAAGCCTCCAGCACCCAGGGGAGCAGGGGCCCACTCCCTGATCAGCAAGCAGACCTTCCTAAAAATGGAAGCAGAGGAAGTGCTACTGTTGTGGAAGCATCTGTTGTTTCTTTCCAGCTAGATTGCCCACAACACCACAAGCAGGGACAACCTCCACTTGAGGACATCTTTGGGGCTGACCCCCTTTTCAAACCAAGACAAGAACAGATCCTTCAAAGACCACGGCACAACCCATGACACACTGAAATGAGCAAGGACGTCATCCCAAACTCTTCTTGCAAAGAGGCAAAGAATAAAGATATGGTCTACCAATTCCTAATTCGACATGCAAAGGAGATAAACGTTCGGAAGCACCATCACCCTTTTTTGCAAATTGTTGGTAGTGAGAATTTTGTTTCTGCCTGCGAGCCATGCAAAGGCAACCTTAAGTGGGGCTCCAAGATGCCAAACAGGGATAGTATGAGAACACCCCACATCGGAGACAGGTCCCACCATAACCGCGAGGAAGGATTGGATAGAGAACCCTCTCAATCTATCAATCCACCAGATTAGCCTGTCTTCCTTGGCCGACTTTAGAGAAATGCCTTCCAAAAGAGCAAAAAGCCTCACCGGTTCCTCGACTTTGAAATCCAAGTGGTCGCGCTGACAAGGGGGAGACCAGACCCCACCACCTTGAGCCGAGAAGCATCTAGCCACTAAAATGTCTTGTGTCATGCAGAACCTTGCAATGTGGGAAAGGCAGAATGGAGAGAGGGGTCCCCTACCCAAATATCATCCCAAAACTGAGTCCTTTCGTCATTACCGACAGAAAATCCAATCTCAGAGAAGACTTTCCTAGCTATGCTAGCAATTGCTTTCCAGTAGGGAGATGCTCTATAGAAAGATGAATTTTTTATCCACCCTCCGCAACTAGAGAGCCCATACTTGCCCGCAATAATCGATCTCCACATGCTCCCCTCCTTAACCCTGAACCTCCACACCCATTTGCCCAAGAGGGTATTGTTGACGTCTTCAAGGCTCTAAATTCCCTCCCCACCCTCCTTGAGGGGTTTACATACCTCTTTCCTGTTTAAAAGGTGGAATTTCCATTTCTGAGCACCGTCTTGCTAAAGAACGTCCATTCACAGTTTGTCAATTTTAAGGATAACCAATTTAGGATAGGAAGAGGGACATATAGTAATGGGGAAGGTTTGAGAGAGTCGCTTTAATAATTGTAAGTCTGCCATCCACGAGAGAAGCTTGCCTTTCCATGGTGATAACTTCCTCTCCAACCTTTCAATGATCACATCCCAAAGATGCTCAGGAGGCTTGCCTATACAAAGTGGAAGCCCCAGGTAGGTGGAAGGGAAGGATCCAACCCGACAGCCAAAAACCTCGGCTAAGGACTCAATTTCCCCCTCCTCTATATGAATACCTAGGATTTCACTTTTTGAGAGACTAACCTTAAAAGCCGACACTACCTCAAAGCATCTGATGATTTTACGCAGATTGTCCACACTGGATTGAGTCATGCCACTAAAGATTAGTGTGTTATCGGCGAATTGGAGGTGTGAGACAGGATTAACGAAATTAGTAACCTTAAAACTTTGGAACAGATCAGCTGGCTGCCCCTTGTTGAGCATCCTGCTCAGGGCTTCAAACACCACCAAAAAGAGGAACGGGGAGAGGGGGTCGCCTTGGCGAAGGCCCCTTGATGCGTTGAAAAAAAATAAAATCGAAAGGGGAACCATTGATGAGGATAGAGAAATGGGAAGAGGAGACACAAGGCTGAATCTAGAACCTTCATTTTAACCTCAAACCCCAACCTACTCAACATGTAGTCTAAAAACCCCCAATTGACATGGTCGAAGGCCTTTTCGAGGTCCAACTTACAAACAATCCCCTTCCTACTCTCCTTGTGACACAAATCGACGCATTCATGTGCAATGAGCTCACTGTCAATGATTTGCCTATAAAAAATGAAAGCACTTTGAGAAAGGGAGGTTACCTTAGCCAAGACAGGCCTGATTCTCTAGGCTAGAATTTTAGCTACTATCTTACAGGGACTATTGATTAGACTAATGAAGTGAAAATGTTTCAGGCAGGAGGCACCCTCTTTCTTAGAAATTAGGTTAATGAATGAATTCCCCATTTCATGGGACAACCAACCCGATCCGAGAAACACAAAGGTAAAACTTAGGAGATCGAATTTGAGAATTTCCCAAAAAACCTAGAAGAAGACCATTGGAAAGCCATTGGGGCTCGAGACTTTGTCTCCCCCGAGAGCCGAAACAGCTTCAAATACCTCTTTCTCCAAGACCGGGGCCTCAAGAGCGTCAACCTCCAAGGTGGAGATGCTGACGAAAGCCAAGTTGTCTAAAGACGGTCGAATCCACTCTTCCTTGGACAGAAGCCCAGTGTAGAAGTTGACAATAGCTGAGCTGATCTGGTCTTTGTCTACAATACAACGACCGTCGACTGCTAGAGAAGAGATTCGGTTACACTGGGCATGAGTGCTTGCAATCCCGTGGAAGAGCTTCATGTACCCATGCCCTATTTGAGCCACAACGCCCTAGAACAATGACACCACTTAATTTCATCCTCTTTCAATCGCTAACAGTAAGAAGAGCACAAATCCCTCCTTTCTGCAAGCTCGACTTCAGGTAGAGATCCATTTTCTTCCTTATGGTCAAGATCTTGGATAGCTTTGAGGATACTGTCCAATTTGCTAGCCTACTGCTTATACACTTCCTTGCTCCAACCTTTCAATTTCAGGGCTTTGAGCTATTGGAATAACTGGAAACCCGTAAAGCCCTAAACCTGAAAGGATTTCCACCAATTCACCACCATGTTAGCAAAACCTTCCATCTCAAGCTAGACGAGCTTAAAACAAAAGGGTTTAGGGCTCCAATTGCCCTCATCCGCTTCAAGAAGAATGGAACGATGGTCAGAGATGGGCTTTGGAAGACCCCTTTGTACCACTAGGGAAATTTCTCCACCCAAGAGGACGGAACAAGAAACCTATTGAGCTAACATGGCTAAATTATGTTGCCTATTAGACCAGGTGAACTTCAAACCTCCAATTTGATTACCATTGCTTCAGTGATTGAATTAGAACCCAAAAAACCATCTGATCACCATTTATCTGTTGAACGAAAAAGAACCCAAAAACCCATATGATCACAATTGATATGTTCAATGAATAAGAACCCAAAAGCCCAGACGATAACCAATTATCAATTGAATGAATAAGAATCCAAAAACCCATATGATCACCATTAATTTGTTGAATGAATAAGAATCCAAAAACCCATATGCCCACCACTGATTTGTTGAATGAATGAGAAGCCCATACCACCACCACTAATTTTTTCTAATGCTTAAGAACCCAAAAGTCCATATGATCACCACTGAAAGTAAATAACTCCAATAGGCCATATGAGTATCCTGGAACCCAAAACCTGTCTCATCACCATTGAATTGTTGAATCCTTAAAAGTAACTGAATTGTCCTTCCCACCCCAACACACACGCACACCACGTTCAAGAATCAGAAAACCCATCTGATTACCATGGAATAGTGAATTCTGAGGACTACATAAAGCAACATGGATTACGATTGAATTTTCAGATCCTCATGAACAAAAAAAAAAGACATTGTATCACCTATCGAATGGTTCAATGCTTAAAAGGCTGAAAAGAAAAACAATCTAATCACCATAATTGTTGAGTTCTTGAGAACCAGAAAAAAAAAAAGAAAAAAAAAAGGGCATTTAATTACGTTAAATTGTTGAACTCTAAGAACCAAAAATTTCCATCTGTCAACAGCTGAATTATCAAAATTGCGAGAACCCAAAAACCCATCTGATGGCTGTTGAATTATCAAATTCTTAAGAACCCAAAGACTCATCCTATTTTCATTATATACAAAAATCCTGGAATACCCAAAAACCAAAAGAACCAAAGAAGATAATTCAGCACAAAAAAAAGGCAAAAGGAAAACAACAAACAACCATCTAATTTCGATTGAATTGCATAACAGAAAAAAAAAAAAAAAAAAGGAGAATAAATGAATTAATCCCAGTTCATTACCTGCCATTAGATATCTCATTCTTCCCGATGAATCCAAAGAAGGGTCCCTGGTCGGCTTCTTCAAGCTTCTTCTGCTTGAAATAGTCCTGCAGCTCTTTCGCCATCTTCCTCTGGAACTCCATAGTAACAACAGCCGGGCTAGAAACTTCCGAGATGGCAGCTGGCTTCGGAGGAGTCATCGAAGGCGGAGATGGAGATGGAGATTGAGAAGGAGGGATGGGCTTGAGAGGAGGAGATGGTTCTCTAAGAGGTGGAGCTACAGGTCTTCGGAGAGGCCCTTCTGCCTTGGAACTCCTGATAATTAAAGTTTTGGCGCGAAATTTGAATGAAGATGAGGAGGAAGAGGAAGAAGACGTAGAAGAAGAAGATAATTTGATAGAAGGAATTGAATATGCTACCGACATTTTCTCTCTTTTTCTTTCTCTCTTCTCTTCTCTGCTTTTCAGACTCTCTCTCTCTCTCTCTCTCTCTATCTGTCTTTGTTTTTTGGGTAATGTGTTGGTTGGAGAGAATTTTGGAGAGAAATGAAAACAAAAGCAAGATGTGGATAAGCTGCAGCCAAGCTTTTTTTCAATGAGAGAAATCCAAACAGTAGACAGTCTCCAGAGGTTTGGGTAGACTATTGGTGATAGTTAACCACCGTTTTTGAGTCTGGATGTCATATGGACCCAATCTAGAGAAGTGTCCCACTTGAGTTGGGACCCGAGCCCGATTTACTCAAACCGAGTTTGGATGGTTTGGGTCAGGTGGTCAAGGTCTGTGGGTTGGGTTAAGGTTGGAAAAAGTGACGTAGCACGGACATTTTCATGGCCAAGATGGATCAGGAAAGGCTCGATTGACTACAGAAGTGATCCAGACCGTCAGACCTTAAATGAGGCATATCTCACAATTTAGAATAAGTTATTTGACATACTATATATGATTTTGGGATAGGACGAGCTACTTTAGCCACCCAACCACGCTGTGCGGGGTTGCCCACGCCAAATTTGCGAAATACCATTAGATTGACGGTCATTTCCCTATTTTAATTCTGTTTTTATTATAAATATTAAGTTTTAGTTTGATTATAACTCTTCATCCGTTGGGCTTTAGGAGCTGCGCCTAATGTGAAAAGTGCTTAGAATAATTAGGAGAACAATGTGGTGAAGCCAAATAGGACACTATTTTTGGCCGAAAACCTTGTGCAGTAGTAGACATCACGACCGTCTATAAATAGTAAGTTTACTATTTATAGTAAGTTGTGAATTCTAAGAGTTTTAGTTGTAGTTTGATTCTGAAATTTCTTTCATTGCTTAGTATCCCTATTTAAAGGGTTGTGAACTCATTTATTTCATTTATCAATCAAATTATGAATTTTCTAGAATTTATTTCTATTTTTCTTGTTCTTTTCCTCGTAGATTCGAGAAGTCTATGTGAGGAGTCCAGAGAAGATCCGTGAATTAGGAGTAGTTATCCTTGAGGAAGACGGTGATCGACCTCATCACATTCATCCCTGTGCCAAAAAGCCAGCCCAATTTGAGTCTGGGATGGGTTCGTGTTGAGCCAATTCAAGTTGGGTTATAAATAATCACGTGTATTTAAGTAGAGTTGGGTCAGGGCATGCATAAAGTACGTTGAGTTGAGTTCGGATGGGCAACTCGGGTTGGAATTCAAGTCAGGTTGGGTTGCATCTCAATTGGACCCAAAGCACCCAGTTGCACCCTTAGTCCGACCTGGTTTAGTCAGAATTCTACTGGATTATTACATTGATTATTACCAAGGTTTAAAGTCGTGGACACTGCGCCCTGTAATGGTGGGCATGTGGGTTTGAAAATGTGCCTTGCACGTTGTTATTGTTATGGCTTGGTTTTGAATGAATGCGCAATGGACTTGAAATAGTATGTTTGAAATGCTTGGAGTAATCATTAGGTAGAAATGCTTAGAATTTATAGTCGGTTAAACCCATATAATCGCTTTAGGTTGAAGAATTGGAGACTTTCTAGCTAAGATGACTCCTGGATAAAGTTTGTGACTAGGGATTCTGTTGGTGTACTAATTTATGTACCTTATTTGTCAATCGCATGAGTCCATGTGCCATATAGTCGGTTGAGCCCTTGTAAACCGAAGACACAAGTGAAGGTGGAGCACCAAGGAATAAAGAACAGGTATATGAAGTGCTTTGGTGACCCTAACCGTTGACCCAAAACAACCTAAACCTTTAGATGATCTTAATTGTAATAGGTAAATCTTTTTTTGATCATCCCTTAAGTTATAGGAGTCTAAATTGATCATCGGTACCGTGTTGCTGGAAAAACTACACAAATTTTCAACAACCTTCGATCACACCAAACCTACCTTTGGTCTGATTGAAATTGGCTAAAACAGGATAGCATATTGTAGCAGAAATCCAGGTAATTCAGCTCCAACCAAGTGCCACATTCGATCCCACCAACGACCATGTTCGATGCGATCGAAGGTACCCAAGTCTGTCCAGCAACTTTCCTGTCCAATTCGGTGTGACGGAACCCTAATTCGGTACGACCGAAGACTAGCAGTTTCTGCCTATTTTATTATTGTTGGAACTTGATTCCTTTATAATGAAGATTTAGTCTTTGGACATTTAAGATGGTTTTTGGTGCAATAGAAGTTTAGGTAAATCCCCAATCATATCCCACATCCTAAGCCTCATATTTCATGAGATTTTATTCATCTTCTTGAGCTTCATCACTCTAATGAGGATTCCAATCTCAATAATGAAGATGAATTCAATCTCCACAATTTTCTAGAGATTAGACATAACCTTATTAGAGTATCATTTATATAAACTCTCTAGGAGACCCTTCTAGTATAATCCCTTAGGGGGCGTTTAGCGCATGGTATTACATGGGATTAGGTGGGACGAAATTGTATTTGGTCCTGTGCCAATTCCACTCAATGTTTGGGAAGATTGGGAAAAGCTTAGAATTAGATTAGATGGAATTGCATTGGGTCTTGTGCCAATTCCACTCAATGTTAGCAAGTTGTGTAGGTCCCACCATGATGTGTGGGCTATATCCACACCGTCCACCCATTTTTCGAGATCGTTTTAGAGCATGGGCCAAAAAATCAGGTAGATCTAAAGATCAAGTGGACCCCACCATAGAAAGCAGCGGGGATTGAATACCTACCGTTGAAAACTTCTTTGGGGCCACATAAGTTTTCGATCTGCCTCATTTTTAGGCTCATGCCATAAAATGAGCTTATAAAACCGATGAACGGTTTGGATATAACACATATGTGTTATTCTCAATAGTTTCAAATGATGGTGGGTATATCCATTCAATGTACCACTGTATTACAAACATAGCATGAAATTAAGCTTATCCCATGGTAACAGGGGACAACCCTTGCCATATGTAATAATTATGTTTTTTGAATCCCATCCCACCTAATCCTTCCCAATACCATGCGCCAAACACCCCCTTAGGCATTACAAATTCCCATTAGTTGTAGGAGATTTCACCCAATCTTCAATTACCTTGGTCACAAAGGAGCATCACATTTAAGGTGTTTAATCATAGAGTTGAAGCATTGGTGACGCATCGACATCATGATCGGGGGAGCAAAAGGAAGTTGATTGAAGCATGTGAGAGTATCGATCAAGCAATCCAAGAAGGCATTACAAAAGGGGCTCAATCCGACGAGTAAGTGGTCAATTGTAAAAGTCCACGTACACCCCTTCCTTGTGTAGGATTGAGTATAAAGTTTGAATTGTCAAACTTAACTAGTTTCTTGTGTAGAACATGCATTCTTCTATAGAACCTAAATTAAAGTGCTTGTGTAGGTCATCAGACACGGGTGTATACTTGTTATTCTCCAAGTGAGACTCTAGTGGGAGTGAACGTAAGTTCTTGGACAAGAACGGAGATTCGTAGCGAGCCTACAGAAAATTACGCAAGGCTCGGAGGGAGCCGGTCTTTGTGTAGGATTATAAAGGTTAGAGGTAAACTTGATTTAAAACCTTCGATAGTGAAATCTGGTAAACTCATGGGTTGAGTGTGTCCGCCGAGAGTGGAGTAGGAAAACCAAGTCACTATACATGCTTGTGTTTGGTATTGTTTTTGAGCACTTGTTTAATTATGCTTGCGTGATTGATTGTTTAATTATATATATGCGTGATTAAATGAATGCTAGGAGTTGATAGGTAGCACATCCCACACACACATGTACACTATTATATATACTAGTTGCTTCATTAGCATATTATTTGTGATATATGTGATTGGACCCTTTATTGGCACGAATGCCTTAGAATCAATTAACTTGCTTGGTTTAATTTGTATATTAATTTAAGTAGGCAATTGTGTTTAAAAGGTAAAAATTTTATTTGGTCCTAATCACCCTCCCCCTCTAAGACATAACCTTCATTTAGTAGCTATACCAAGCGTCTATGCATAGCCCGTGTGTCTACCACGTGCAATTTCAGATTCTAGGTAAGTACCTCAGTGTCAATAAAGGAAGGGGTTAGGCACCTTCAACCTCATGCGCTTACACACAATTTCTAGATTTTTATAGATTCTTGATGTTTCGAAAGGCCCTATACTAATAGACTAGCCTAGTTACTGATGATGTCAGAAACCAACTAGTAGGCCACTACTCCCCCAAATCACTACTAAAGAGATGGTGATGTCTCAATATATAATAGATTTGGAAGAGATAGTAGAAATAAAGAATGAATATAAATGCAAAATGTAATATATGAAAGATGCAACAATATATATAGTGATAACTAAATATATATTACTACTCCACACTGGCTAGGGAGATTGTGATGTCTCAATCAAGGGTGGACTCAGTGAGTTGGTAGATACTTAGTAAGGCTAGATAACTACCATGTGCAATGATCGAAGAAAAGAAAACAAATATTTTAAGCAAATTTGGTTTCTTGTGCACAAGATCCAAAAAGACATGCATGCAAGGTGCAGGGCATATGACCAAGGATCACTCGACTATGAGTAGGGGGTGTAGGAGATGAAGAATATCAGAAATGTGAATAGGAAAGTAAAGGTGGGCGGTTGAATCATCGCCAATGAATTTAGAAATATGGGAGGAGGAAATGAGAGCAAAGGCACTCA
The DNA here is from genome assembly GCA_021015155.1 of Magnolia officinalis. Classification (NCBI taxonomy): domain Eukaryota; kingdom Viridiplantae; phylum Streptophyta; class Magnoliopsida; order Magnoliales; family Magnoliaceae; genus Magnolia; species Magnolia officinalis. The sequence goes on from JAJHSJ010000001.1 coordinate 27,442,405, forward strand.
TCCTAAAGGAAATTACTATAGATCTCGAATCCCGACCCTACTTTGCTAATTTCGGACGCTTGAGATTGCATGGATGTATGTGTAGGCTAAGATGAGTGTTTGACATGGGTTGCATGTTAGGGGAGACTAAGATGGATGGTTGAGATATGGGTTGAACTCTCAAGGGTAGCAATGAGGGGATTTGAAGTTGTTGGACTTGGGACGCTAAGTGTTTTCCTGGATGCCTCTCTCTTTATGCCCAAGTATCCAAGCATATGGAGTGTGCAGAAATGAGAGGGGTGGACCCCTATTTATAAAAGTTGGCCTAGCATTTTGATAAATTTTAGCAATTTGGAGAATAAGCACTACCAAATAGCATAATCTGAATGGTTAGAGGACACATAATGTTATGGATTTACTTTGATAAGTGGTAAAGCAGGTAATTTCACCCTTTGCGGGGAGGAGATAAAAGGACCACTTTACCATGGGGAAACAATCAAATTATGGCACAATCGCTAGTTTTGCTTTACCGTTGTCCGAGAACCATCAAATTTGCAAGGATATAGGTGGTAAAGTTATTATACTTTAGGGTAATAACAACTTTGGGGCCCTTGTTTGCTGCATATGCTTGTTAGAATGGGTCTGGCTGGTGGCCTTATTTCCATCAATGCCTGTTGTAAATTCATGATGGGCCATTGTCCATTATAGATCGCTCAAGGTGACGTTGGTCATCCCAGCCATGAGTTTGCACTCCAAGTTTACTTACAAATTGTTCCACCTAGTTGGGCCCAATAGCCTTAGTGTGGTTTGGGGTTTTGAGGGTAGGCTACTTAAAAGGTTTCCAAGCTCACAAGTCATCTCATGTAGTTCAAGATAAGATGCATCGTGCTGATATGGGGTGTCTAAAAAAGTATAGTATGAAATCAATAGGTGTCGTCATATAGGTGCCCCTACTGCCCATAAATGATCGTATTAACCAGTATCAACTAAAAACATTAATTAGACTATATGTTCAACAAGGCAAGGTTGACTTGAATTCTTCAATAGATATGTAACATTTTTAAAAGAATTTAATATAAGTGTAATAAAATACAAATGATGTATTTCTTCCTATGAGAATTGGGTTTGACTCTCTCCTATCCCAGTGAACCTAGTTCTTGTCACCACGATTCATTGAGTTTTAAGTCGATGTTAAGATTTTATCTCAATTAGGTTGGTTAAATAAAATAATAGAAATATTAGAGTCTTGCACTTTCACTTTTGCTAAAATTTAAAAGAAATTTAAATTTCATTTTTCCTCTAAAACTTATTTAGAAAATAGAAATTCCTTAAAAAATCTTTAGTCCCACATAGAAATAACTATGGGGGTTTATAAGCTTTGAATTCTCTGGTATTCTTATTTGGAGAATGGAGAGATTCACACTAGAACACACGTACGTGCTCGCACCGGCGATGGGGCACGCGTACACATGGGCGAGGCTGTGGGCTGTGAGGCAGTATGGCTGTAGAGGCGCTAGTGGCGCTCCCACATGACCTACCGCGATCTGGTGCAATTAGGTTAAGTCGTTGCACAATCGGCTACAACAAGTATGTCCATCACAAGATCAGCAGGAAGAGATCGGCCGATTTACCTATCGGCCGAAGATACGACTGTTTTGCCATCAGTCGGAGGATTTTGACCATTACATTAATCAGAAACACATAACAGCCGTTGCACTGAACGACCGGATTCCGAACGTTGTATCAATTGGCTGACAAATATCAATTGGTTCGCAGATCGACAGATGAAAAATATCAATGTCAACCAATTGGTCAACGAATCTCGACTATTGCTATGTTTTGGCCAGCCGAACGGTCGAAAGATTTCAACCATCATCTGATCGGTCGACAAATTTTAACGTTGTGATGGTTCATCCGTCAGAATCCACTCGTTATAAGAAACGGTTACTTCCGCTTTTTGAGTTAAGTCACGTCTCTTCTTAAAAGACTTGACTGTTGTGAATAGTTTCAGGTGTGTCTTTAAGAAATGCCTTTTATGAAAACTCACGACCATGCATTCTCTATAAAACTCCTTGTAAATCAAGGATTAAAACATAACTACATTTATTCTCTTCTTTCTCTCTCCTAAGAAAGTGAAATGGGTTGCTCTGTTTTATCAATACACAAGGTCTATCAGAATTGTAAACTATGTACCAAGTTCCTGCTATGGTTTCTTCATAGTTGATGCACGCAGAACCACTAAGGCTTATCGTATCTGATAAGCGATTCACTAAAAACCTAACAGTGATCCCATACTAATGAGAGGGGACAAATAACGCTTTAAGGAAAATGTATCTGATACGGGCTTCAAGATTGTTTCTGATTTGATCTTCTATTTTATTTTATTTTGGTTTCTGCCTCTAAATTTGATGTAGAACGTGTCACAGATACGTTCCTAGCATGGTTGGGCCAAAAGAAGATGGATCGTAAATTGACCATAACTTTTGATCTGGGTATCATTATGGGGCGCACAACCTATCAATCTTTACTGAAACGGGCCATCCGAGGTGAACCGACCCACAAAGTGGGTCGCATCTGTCCGTTTCGTCAGAAAGCACGCGCTTTCAGCTCAAAAACGAATTTTTAGGAAACTTTTACTATTTTTAGTAATTCCGAATTTTTAATATTTTTAGAGTTTTAGATTTTCTTTCCTTTTAGAAATAACTATTAGTTATACTAGGACTCTTCTAGAGAAAATTTATTTGCAATTTTTATTTTTAGAAACTAGGCCTTTGAAGAGTTTTATTAGAATTAGGATTTTTATTAGAGTTAGAATTTTGCTATTTTTGGTAATTACGAATTTTAGTTTTTTTTTTTTTTCTTTATTAATGGTGTAAGGAGACGCATTAGACGATTATCAATTATTCATTAATCTATTTCAAATTTATTAGAATTTATTTATATTTTCTGCTCTCTTTTCTCGTGGATTCGAGAAAGTCTCTGTGAGGAGTCCAGAGAGGTTCCGTGGATTCGGAATATTTATCCTCTTGAGGAAGACGGTGCTCGACCTCACGTCCCCCCCTGCGTCAAAATTTATTCAACAATCTTAAACCATTATTTATAGAGATTGAAACCAGGGTTGCTTTCATCAAGTTGATCTGCGAAATCTAAACTCCTAGTAATGATCCTATTGAGGAATCTTAATCAGAGATACCTGTAAGTGAACTTGGTAGAAGTCAAATGATAAGAAAAGAGAAGAATTTGGATTCTAACCAAATAAATTCTCAACACATCTCCTTTCACCTTATTGAGCGTGATAAAAAGAATGTTATAAGAAATATCTCAATAGTACTCAATATCGAAGATGATCCTAGAACCTTTAGTGAAGCAATGTCTTCTAGAGACTCATCTTTTTAGGAATAGGTCATTAATGATTAAATGGACTTTATTATATCAAATTAAACGTTGAAACTAATAGATCTATCTCTAAGTTCCAAATCTACTGGTTACAAGTGGGTATTTAGAAGAAAATACCATACTTTTGATACGATTCATACATTCAAGGCTAGATTAGTAGCCAAATGATTTCGTAAAAAATATGTCAATTACTTTGACACATATGCACCATTGGAATGAATAACTTCTATTGAACATTTATTTTCTTTAGTATCCATACATTATCTTCTTATTCACCGGATGGATGTGAAGAATGCATTCCTGAATAATAGCCTTAATAAAGAAGTATATATTGGAACAACTTGAAGAGTTTATTTTTCAAAATATAAAAATAAAGTGTGTAGAGTTGTTAAATCTTTATATGGATTAAAACAAGTACGAAAACAGTAGCATGAAAAGTTTGACTTTAAGATTCTCTCTCATGATTTCATGCATAATGTAATTGATAAATGCATAAATTTCAAAGTTTGTAGTGATTACATTATCATAATATGTTTATATGTTGATGATTTGTTAATAAAATAAGTAATAATATGAATGGCGTAACTAAAACGAAGAGGTTTTTCTCTTCCACATTCAAAATGAAGGATCTTGAAAAAGATTGATACAATCTTAAGCATCAAAGTTAAACAACATAGTGGGGGTTATGCATTATACCAATTTAATTATATTGAGAAGGTAATAAACAAGTTTAACCACTTGATAATCAAGTAAGCAAATACCTCATTTAATCTAAGTATCAAGCTAATAACAAATATTGGAAGAGCAATCACACAACTGGAATATGTAAGTATAGTAGGAAGTCTCATGTATGCTAGGATTCCCAGTGAGTAAACAAAGTCGGTTTACAAATAATCTCAATATAGAACACTGGAAGACCATATGCAGAGTTCTGGATTACCTTAAAGGAACCAAAGAACTGAAGCTATTTTACTCAGAATTTTTTATTATATTGGAAGGATATACCGATGCAATATTGATATAGTGCAAGGGACAATAAGTCCACTATGGGATGAGTATTTACCCTAAGAGCTGCAACGATCTCTTGGGGACCGAAGAAACAAGCCTACATATCACACTCAACAATGAAATCTGAGTTTATAGCTTTGGCTATAACATGCAAATAATCTAAGTGACTAAGAAATCTTCTACTAGAAATTCTATTTTATTCAAAGCCCTATACCGGCTATATCACTTCGTTGTGATAGTGAAGCCACTTTAGCTCAAGCCTATAGCAACACATATAATGGAAAGCTCAGACGCATTAGTCTAAGACATAATTATGTGAGGCAATTAATTCAAGATCAATCATTGCTATAATTTATATGAAATCAAATAATAACTTAGTTAATCCTTTTACAAAACCTCTAACGAGAAAAGTAATAAGGACAATATCCAGAAGGATGTAATTGAAACTTTTTGATCAAAACATCCATTGGTAATAGAAACACAACCTAACATTAGTAAATCATTAGCTATCCGGTTTAATGGGTAAAATAAGTCACTAATTTGTGATAAGTTTTAACACTAAAATTTATAAGAACCTCATTTAGGATGGACAATGCTGGACATTACAGAAAGAGGGTTGAGCCATAGAACTCTTAAGAGGTCTAACCTTAAGGACAAGTGTCTAAAATGTAATGGGGACACTAGGACTTCACTTATGTGAGCGTGGAGGTGGTGTTATCTATCATGAGAGTTTCTTTTGGGACTACTCATGAAAACAGGACAAGCACATAACCATTAAAAGTGCTAAGCGAGTTTAAATTAGAAATCTCATATGCGCATACATGATTATGTGTGTGGTTTTTCTGGTTATGTCATTTATGAATAATTGGTTCAAAATCTAAGCTATCAAAGATTTCAATAGGACTTTGAGACACTTACACTAAGGGAATGTTTAAATTGAAAGATACATTTCTACATGCATAAGAATAATATCTCTTTTTCTGATAGAAGTTTCTATCATGCTTATTTAACCAAGTGGCGGATTGTTGAGATTTTATTTCAGTTGGGTTGGTTAAATAAAATAATAAAAATGTTAGAGTCTTGCACTTTCACTTTTGTTAAAATTCAAAAGAGAATTAAATTTTATTTTCTCTCCAAAACTTGTTTGAAAAATGAAATTCTTTAAAAAAATCTTTAATTCCACATTGTTTAGAAATAAAGAACCAAGGGAGTTTATAAGTTTTGAGTTCTCTAGTATTTTTACTTGAAGAATGGAGAGAGAAGAAGGTTGGCTTGAATGTTCTAGTGTGAAGCATTGAAACACATACACACGCACGCTGACGCACAAGTGGGCGAAGGCGTGGACAGTATGGTTGTAAAGGCACTAATAGCACACTTTGCACTTCACATGTGCGCATCGTGACACTCCCACGTGACCTACCGTGATCTGGTGCAAGTAGGCCAAACCATTGTAGAATCAACAATAGCGAGTATGTCCATCGCAAGATTGGCCAGAAGAGAGGGGTTGTTTTACCTATCAGCTGAAGATACGACCATTCTACCTATTAGTAGACGAATTTCGACCATTATGCCAATTGGTCAACTAAGAACTTCTGTTGCGTAAAACACCTGGTGGATTTTGAACATTGTATTGATAAGCCAGTAAATATCGATCGTTTCGCAGATCGGCCGGCAAAAAATGTCTGTGTCGACCAATCAGCCGATATATCTCAACCGTTACTATGTTTCGACAACCTGAATGTTTCTGTTGCATCGAATGGTTGGAGGATTCTAACCATTGTTCAATTGGTCGATGGATTTTAATGTTGTGACGATTCGAGCGTCAAAATCCAACCATTATAAGAAATGGTTACTTCCACCTTTTGAGTTAAGTCGCATCTCTTCTTAAAAGGCATGACCATTGTGAACGATTTTGGATGCGTATTTAAAAAATGGCTTTTATGAAAAGAATCATTCATTCTCTATAAAACTCCTTATAAATCGAAGATTAAAACATAACTAGATCTATTATCTTCTTTCTTTCTCTATAAGTAAGTGAAGTGGGTTTTTCTATTTTATCAATATACTGAGTTTGCAAAATTGCAAACTGCATACCGAGTTCCTGTTGTGGTCTCTTCGTAGTTGCTGGACGCAGAACCACCAAGGCTTGTTTGTTAAGAGAAAGATGACTTCTCAACCACACGCATAATAATATAGGAATCAAAAGAACGCAGAAAAAAAGAGGCAAACCATAATACAAAGATTTATGTGGTTCCCTTTTGGTACGCCCACGGATTTACACTGATCCACTATGCTTAAAGGAAAAAAAAAATAAAGTAGCAGCTCTCAATACAATGACGACTCTCTCTCTCTCTCTCTCTCTCTCTCTCTCTCTCTCTCTCTTTCACGACAGAATATATATTATTCCAAATGAACTAGGGTTTACATAAAATTTCATGTGAAATTATTAAATTATCCTCTGGGTTGGGGGCTACGCTTTATGATCCCTAGAGAGTTTATCACGAAGCTCGACCCATGAAAGTGATGGCTAGATGAGCAGTACACCTATGATGATCAGACTCCACATATCCTAACAATCTCTCCACTTGGAGACTAGTCATAGGCAATCTCCCCATAGAACATGCTACATTTATAAAAGCTCATGCCTCCATAGAGAACTCGATGTGAATCTTCCCTTGAAGAATAGAAACTGAACATGACTTTAGTTTCTCTTTGATGACCACCTTAGTCAACATATCTGTAAGGTTCTTATTTGTGTGAATCTTCTCCAAAGTAAAGTTTTCATATTTTAAAGGAAATCATATGAAATGATATTTAATGTCTATATGCTTGGTTCTTGAATGGAATGTTGAGTTCTTTGCTATATGAATTGGTTTTAACTGTTACTGTACAACTTATAATTTTTTTGCCTTTTACCCAACTCCCCCTTGAGACCATGTAACCATACAATTGCTTAGCAAGACTCTGTTGTAGCAATATACTCTGCTTCTGTTGTCGAGATGGTAACAATCTTCTGTAACTATGAGTAAGACCCAACTAAATGTTACGCTATCCAAAGTGAACACATACCCTATATTGTTCTTTCTGCAATCAATATTCCTTGCTAGATCTGAATCAACATATTCATGCAAACTTATTTATAACCCTCCATAACATAATGCTGCATCAATAGTATCTCTCAAGTATCTGAGAATCCATTTGACAACTTCCCAATGCTCATTTCCTAAGTCGTTAATAAACCTGCTGACACTCCCATTACATGAGCAATATTTGGTCTTATGCAAACCATGTTATACATTAAGCTGCCAATAGCCAAGGCATATGAAACCTTAGTCATGTAATCATGTTCTTCTTTCATTCTTGCACCATGTTCCTTTGAGAGTCTAAATTGGCTTGCTAAGGGAGTATTAATTAGCTTAGCACCTTTCATGTTGAATCACATTTTTGCAACATATTCAGCATGTGACAATTTCAACTTCATGTTTCTTCTGTCTCTATTGATTCTAGAGGTGTACACGAGTCGAGCCGAGCTGAGCTTTGCCCAGCTCGTGCTCGACTCGGACTGCTCGAGTCCCAGCTCGTGCTCGGCTCGGCCTTCGAGCTCAAAATAGCAGCTCGTGCTCGGCTCGGCTGAGTTTGAGTCGATAACTGCTCCTACTCCACCTCGATCCGCTCCAGGGTCGCCTTCTACTCTTCCCTGAGTGCGCGCACCTTCAACTCTATCTCTTCCATCTTCTCCCACCGCCGGGATGCCTTCTCTGACTCCAGTTACAGCTCCACCCTCCTCAGCCTCTAGGCCGCTTCCTTCTTATGCGACAACAAGCCTGATGCCCCTCTTTCAACTCTCTGCAGCACTCCACTAGTTTAGAAACCATCAGACTGTCTATGGTGGGGACTGCACCATCCTGTAAGCTACCCAAGAGCAAGCTATTATCTAATCCTCTTTCGGGCTGAATCCACGGAATGGAAGCTGAAGGAAAAGTCGGGCTAGATGTATTTTGAGAAGGGGGGTAGAGTTTTTTTTAAGGGTATATATACCCTGTACCGAGTCGAGCCGAGTTCAAGCAGTATTCGAGTCGAGTCAAGTCAAGCTGGGGCATGATTGAACTCGTTTCAAGCTCCAAAAATCAGCTTGACTCGGTTCGAACTCAGCTTCGATCCGAGTCGAGTCGAGCTTTTTCGAGTCAAGTCGAGTGAGCTACCAAGCTAACTCTGCTCGTGTACAACTCTAATTGATTCTCATATTAAGGATTTATTTTACATCACACAAATCTTCATTGCGAACTCCTTAGACAATTGTTCCTTGATATTTGAAATCTTATGCATGCTTGACCCTTCAAAATGCATATCATCTACATACAAAAGAAGTATGAGATACAAATTTTCAAGTTTCTTAAAAGAATAACAATAACCAGCATGGTATCTTTTAAGACCATTAATAGACATAAAACTATCAAAACTCATGTACCACTATCTTAGGGCATGTTTCAAATCATATAAACTTTTCTTATGTTTATATACTATATTCTCCTCGTTCAACGTAACATATCCGTGTGGCTGACTCATATAAATGTCTTCTTTAAGATTGTTATGAAGAAAAGTTATTTTTACATCTAATTTTAATTGCTCTAAGTATAAATCCTCTACAACCACAATCCTTAGAATCGATCTAATAGTAGAAATCTTAACAACAAGATAAAAGATTTCAGTGTAGTTGATAAATGTCTTTTGCTAAAAACCTTTCACAGCCAATCTGGCCTTGAGTCGCTTAGTACCGTCATACTCTTCCTTCAAACTGTAGAACTACATGTTATGCAAAGCTGCCTTTTCCATGGGTAACTAGACCAAGTCCCATGTCTGGTTTGATATCTGAGAATCCATCTCATCATCCATAGTATGCTTCCACTTGTTACTAGTCTCAATCTTCAAGACCTCTTCATAACGTTTTGGTGTACCATTATCAATCGGCAACAAATAATGCAAAGAACGAGAATAACAAATTGTGGACTTGTTAACCCTAAATGATCTCCTAGGAATAGGGGTCTAAGGTTTTACCTGTAGATTTTCTTCTTGGGGCCTTAGAACATCCTTGTCAAGCATTTGATCAAGTTTTACAAACTCAGTATGCTCAATTTTCTCTTCTTCTTTTTTCCAACTTATGCTTATACATGACAATTTCATTAAATACCACATCATTGCTCCTAATGATTTTTTAATTTTCAGCATCCCAAAATTGATAGCCAAAATCATTAAGACCATATCTAATGAATGTTCACATTTTGGACTTAGGATCAAGCTTGGTCCTATTTTCATAATTGATATGGACATAAGAGATATACCGAAATACCTTTAAATGGGACAAATTCACATATTTTTTAATCTATGCTTCCTCTGGAAATCCACCATACAAAACAACTGAGGGTCATCTATTAATCAGGTAAGTTGTAGTATTTACGACATCTACCCAAAATTGTATAGGAAATCTAGCATGGATTCTCATGCTCCTTGCACACTCCAGAATGGTTATGTTCAGGCACTCAGCTATTCCATTATGTTGTTGCAATTTTAGAGTTATTTTTTTTATTTCATTAACTGCATAATACTCTTAAAACTTGTTATTGCAGTACTCTCCATCATTATCTGATGTAAGACATTTCGGCTTCAGACCTGTTTCATTCTCAACTAAAGATTTCATTTATTGAATACATCAAATACTTTTGATTTATGCTTCAAGAAATAAACCCATAATTTCCTACTAGCATCATTAATAAATGTAACAAAATAAAGAGAACCACTGAGAGATGATACCTTAGTTGGTTCCCACACATTAGTGTGAACCAGTTCCAACAACTCCAACTTTGGAGTCCTTCCGAACTTCGAGAAGCCAACCTTCCTCTATTTGTCATAGATACAATATTTGCAAAAATCAATATCAATAGATTATAGTACTTCCTTTTGAAAGTAGAACCGTCATCCCATTTTTTACTCATGTGCCCAAGTCTATGATGCCATATACGCTTGTCCACACATGATGATGCAGCTAAATAGAACTATCAAAGCCAAAAGTTAAGTAAAGAGTGCCCTTCTTTCTTACCCCAGCAATTACCATAGCCGATTTTGTGATCTTCCATGAATCACTAGTGAAGGTCATCATGTGTCAAGAATCTGTAAGCTGACCAACGATAGCAAATTTCTTTTTAGATTTGGAACATGCCTGACATCTTTCAGCTTTAACACTGTCTCATTTGACTGGTTTATCTAAACATCCCCCTTTCTAATAATAGACAAAAGTTCGTCATCTCTCATATAGACGTTCCCGACATTATCTTGCACATAATTATGAAAAATATCTTTACTCGAATTGACATGAAACAAGGCACCAAAATCTATTACCTAAGAATCATTACAAGTATTGGAAGATAGAATTAGGGCATCGTAAATACTTTCTTCAGAGATGTTCACAAAATCTTTACCTTATTGATTATTATTTCCTTGTTGTTTCTTCGGGGCTTTACAATCCCGCTTTATGTGTCTATTTTTTTGCAATTCCAGCAACCATCACAATTTCCTTGTGGAGGCTTGGATGATTTGTTCTTCTTCGATCTCGATCGACTATGATCTTTGTTTCCTCCATTTGGTATTCTTTTCCTTTCTTCAATATTCAAAGCATTTCCTGATGTTTTACCTAAAAATCTCGATGCTTTCTTCTGAGATTCTTCACTTAGAATGAAGCTTACAATATCGTTATACTTCAACTTCGCTAATCCAGTAGAATTGCTCACAGTTACCACCAAATTATTCTTCAACTGTATAGTAACGCTGATAAGATAAGAAGAGCTCTAATTTCATCATTAAAATTAAGGCCTATGAACTCTAACTGGCTTGTTGCTATGTTGAACCCATTAAGATGCTTAGTCATGTTTCCTTCATCAGACATCTTCATATTGAACAACATCTTCATCACAATAATCTTGTTGGAAGTAGAGAGCTTTTCATACATCTTTAATAGGGCTACCATCAAATCAACTATAGTATTCTCCTTTGAGATGTTGAACGCAACATATTTCGTTAGAAAAAGTCGAATCATTCGCAAAGCTTTTCTGTCAAGCACCTCATAGTCGTTATCAAACATCTTCTCTGATTTATTCGATTTTCCTCTAAGAGGAAGATAGAGATCCTTCTGATAAAAGTAATCTTCCATCTGCATTTTTCATAATCCTAAGTTCGAACCATCGAACTTTTCAATCCTCACATTTCTTTTTTCCGATATTGCTTCCACTCAAAGTAAGAGATCTTATACCAGTTGTTGGGAGAAAGATCCTTTCTTGACCACACGCACAACAATATCATAATCAAAAGAAAGCAGAAAAAAAAAAAAAAAAGGCAAACCACAACACATAGATTTATGTAGTTCCTTTTTGGTATGTCTATAGATTCACACTAATCCACTATGCTCAAAGGCAAAAACAAAGTAGCAACTCTCAATATAATGACAACTCTCTCTCTCTCCTCTCTCTCTCTCTCTCTCTCTCTCTCTCTCTCTCTCTCTCTCTATTAGCTTGTTAGTACACCCACTGTCAGTTCACACTTCACTGTTAGTCACCCCCACTAGGGAATCAATACCAAGACCTCAGTGTTAAAATGACATATCTTTCACTCAGTCTACCACTTGAGTTATGGATCAGGGTGTAACTCTCTCTCTCTCTCTCTTTCTCTCCCTGTAACGCCCTGAAAATCGGGGGTCGAGCAGAAGTTCGACTCCCGAGTTCCAACGCATCACCTATGCAACATAGATAATGATGATTACATGTTAACCGTGTTAGTGCACTAAACATGAGTGGGATTATACCAAATCAACATATCATACCCTAGAGACAGTTAAATTACACAAGCGGAAGACCATGATAGGTATGTATAAAACATATAAGTGGTGGTGCGTCTCCAGAGTATAATCATGTTCCAGGTTAAACAATTACATGTATCGTTTCAAATTACAAAATATCAAAAGGTGTAGGTCCGTCTACATCATGAAATCCCTGTAGCCCCGACGATCAAATGCGGCCTACATGAACCCGCTTGAATACTGCATATACGAGAACTCCTCCTCATCGACATCAAAATCAGGCTCCGCTTCATAAGCCGGGTCGTCATCTGCAACTAAGATAGAATCTGGTTAGTGTTTTAAAACACCGTCCTAGAGTGGGAGTGAGTGATCAACTCAGTGGAACTATAAGGCAAAGGTTAACATGTTATCAATTCAGTCAAGCAATAATGATAAGACAGTACAACAATCATGTCCTAAATTACTCTTGTTAATGCAAGAATGGTATGCGATAATGATGCATGCCCTCACCTACACTCCCTCAACGACTTCATCTCACGTTCGCGCATGACATCCTCCCGAAACGTGCGCTTCCTCACCAAAGCACATGCAGTGCGATGCATGATCGTGATTAGTCAAGTTCTTAATTAAGCATATTCATACAACAGGATTGGGAAGCTAAGGTACCTCCCTTCAAATTATTTACCCAAACATTGATCCATCTAGGGTTGTCAATCCTAGTTAATCACATACGAAGAACAGTTTCAGGTAGCTACAGAGCGGCTCATCACCTCAGCGCAGGCCTGGTTTATACTCGAGGTCACTATGGGCTCGTCACCTGATCGTAGGCCGACAGTTCGAATATAGTGTCCCATACCACCGTATTCGGCTCACGAGTTTGGGTTGCTCATTAGACACTATGGGGAGACTCGTCGCCCCAGCATAGGCCGACAGCTCGACCACGATGTCCCATACCACCATGTCTGGCTCATGAGTCTTAGCGAATCGCGGTACCAAGATTAAACGGGCCTTTCGCTGGTAAGTTCGGTACCTTAGATTCAAGCAGTAGCGTCCATACATGGTGAACATGCATTGGGCCAATCGAGTTACTTGACAAGCTCGACTGGTACGAGCGTACGTTAACTTGATCGACATGGAGTGCGTAAGCATTTCGCATGGCTTAACCACTGTCGACAAACAGCGTACGACTCGGATTCATCAGGCATATCCGTTGTAGCTAAGCAGTACGACCACCGATCGTAAACCATTACCGATTGCCTGGACTACATCGTAGTCCCAATCACATTCCAACCAATAGCATCCACATGTGATATTCTAAGACAGCATGTGACAACCAAATCTAAACATAAATCCCATTCGAGCATTTCAACAAACACATACCACACATGTCATCATACATATGCATTCATTTGTAAATCACATGGTAGTAAGATAGGTCGCATAAAGGAAACTGTAACTATATATAAGGGAATTGAGAATCTTATCTCAACACCCTCAGTAAGTACATTACATCAAAAATTTTCTCATTCAGGCATTTTATCAAACACTTTGACCACACGTATTGCATATAGGTAATAAATTTGTTAAAAAAATATATATTATAGCTAGTCCTTTCACAAGGAGTAGCCACGTATACAACGATCATGTATTAGCGGTCAATAATCATAGCAAGCACAAATCATAATTTCATACTCATTCAAACATTTTTACAAATACTTAGACTACACACTTCAACATACATGGCGTATGTTGGTCATAACATGTATTAGGACAAATCCTTTCACCAAGGAGTTGTCACATATACAACAATCATATATCCATGACGGATAATCATGGCAAGCACGAATCCAAATTCCATACCCATTCAAACATTTTTACGAACACTTAAACTACACACTTCAACATACATAGCGTATGTTGGTCATAACATGTATTAGGGCAAATCCTTTCACCAAGGAGTTGTCACATATACAACAATCATATATCCATGACGGATAATCATGGCAAGCATGAATCCAAATTTCATACTCATTCAAACATTTTTACAAACACTTAAACTATACACTTTAACATACATGGCGTATGTTGGTCATAACATGTATTAGAGCAAATCCTTTCACCAAGGAGTTGTCACATATACAACAATCATATATCCACAATGGATAATCATGACAAACACGAATCCAAATTCCATACTCATTCAAACATTTCAACAAACACATGAATTATATACTATATTCAACATAGTTCATATATATCTGTAAAGCAAGGGAAAATCGTATCTAGCATGAGAAATGGCAACCAAGTCAGTTATAAATCATTAACCGACATTGACAGCCTTGAAAACCATAACCTAAACGTTTATAGTACGCACCTTTCGCCGGTAAACTTGTAACAGATTCAGTTTAAACACTCTCGCCTTGTAAACTAGACTTTGAATACCTAATCAATAAAACGGGTTAACTATTTTACCGATCTACGTATTTGGATTCCTAAAACAGGTTTGGGTTAGGGTTAGGATTCCTAAAATAGCAAATATCTTCACCTTTCTCACACACTTCGCTTAGGGAACTATCTCCGGTATAGCGACACGGAATCAGAATCTCCAGTATAGCGACACGGAAGCGGTAGTTACGTACGTGGAGTAGTGGGATCGAATCCCAAGAACTATCTCACACTCGCTCTCTCACTTCTCCACTTTCTCCTTCACTTTCTCTCTATTTTCTCTCTTAGGGTTTAGAATTCATATGAAATGAGAGAAGGGTGGGTAAAGGCCCTTATATAGGCTCAGAACTGAAGGGAATTGCCCCAGGGTCATGGTATACTTAGGTTATAGCTAAAGAGTGGTTGTTTCGGTACAACGGAGCACATCTGGAGACCCCTTTTCTGCATGCGATTTGGAAAAAGTTCTCTGACATTGGATCTAGGTCAGGTTAAGTTTTCGGTCCGATTGAATTCACGGAACAACCGCAGAAGACCAGTTCAGTTCAACAGTCACCGCCACTCGATCAGGGTCACAAGTACACTGACCTGCGAATGAAATTTTCCCTGATCCGAGGGTGTATTTGGGTCAGATTCTGACGGTCTGAAACCTTAGAATTAGCCAGCAAGTGAACGACCCAGTTTACTTAAATCTGAGTACATTTTCTAAAGATATTCGCGTTTCTCACACACTTCGCTTCGGGCTAAAGTTGTGCGTTTCTGGATACTATCTGGACTTAATTTTCGATATGGTCCTCAAGCCCAGTAAGGTGGTCATATTCATATAGTCTCGCAGTAATCAGACTTTCGACGTGCGGTACAGGTTCGATACGGAGTTTCGGTGTGCTCCCGAGAGCAACTGAGTTTTGAGATTGATTCTAAGTTTCAGGATAATGTAGCGTCAACGATTCTACACTTTTTGGATCTTGCAGTTCGTATTTAAAGTGGTTCAAGCTAATTTCACAGATAATTTAGTTTAGCACTTGATTAATTTTCGTCTAATTTCTAAAGGATTTGGTCCTGAGCAATTTCTACCTGAGGTGGAACTTGGGTCTTTGTACAGATTTTTCCGAGACGTTACACACACGCTCTCTCTCTCTCTCTCTCTCTCTCTCTCTCTCTCTCTCTCTCTCTCTCTCTCTCTCTCTCTCTCTCAATAGAATATATATTACTTTAAACGAACTAGGGTTTACATAAAATTTTGATGTGAAATTATGAAATTGTCATATAGGCCGGGAGCTACACCCCCGAACCCCAAGCAAGGGTATCCGCCCCCTTGCGAGCTCACCACAAAGCTCAATACGCAAAAAGTGATGGTTGGATAAGCAGTAGACCTTTGATGATCAAGCTCCGCAGATCCTAACATTGTCTCATCTTGCAAGTAGTTTGCTAAATTCCTGATTAGATCTTGTGATTTATTTTATTTTGATTTCTGCTGCTAAATTTACTCAACAATTGACCCAGTGAGTTTTAAAATCATGCCCGAAACAACCTGATAGAGGGGCATTTAGCCTTGTAGGGTCCAGGTCCTTTTACGTCCAGTTCTTTTTTTAAATCCATTAAAATTGGGTCGGGTTCACCGGGTACCAACAAGACCAGGTACACCTTGTTAACAGCCCTACTTAAATCAACTGGATTGAGAACATGCTGGACCAAGTGATTATACAGGTGGGGCCATTCAAACAGTTGGTGCAAAGGGGCCATCCACGCAAAAGAGAGTATATATATATATATATATATATTATATATATTATATATATATATATATATTATATATATATATATAGATGTGCGCCCCTAGCAAACCAATGAAAGGGCCAAAACATTCAATGGTTGGGATCTTCGAATCCAGGGGATTTTTGGCCATGTCACCAACGATTTGGATCACTGAAACCATGGGACACGGATTGCGGACCGACTTGGTCCTGTCAGGGGCTCCGTGGGGCCCATCGTGATATGTGTTTTATCCCCTCCGTCCATCCATTTTGCCAGAAATGAGGCAGATCCACTTGAACCTTGGATCTACCTCCGTTTTGGGTGGTCCACCTGATGTGTGGACCATCCTGATTATTGCTTGAGCCAGGCTGTCTTCATGGGGCGTCCCACGCACGAACCAGTTTGCAAGAGAGGTTTGCTACAGTATCCGGATACATTGCAATACAATACATTCAGGCCATAGCCTCTGAATCTGGGTCATCTTCCAAAGATCCAAACCGTTTATCTGACGAGTCTCACTTTGAACGGTGGAAAGACAACAAATAAAAGATATTAGTTGGATTACTTAAACCCTTTGATAATTTAGCTCTTCTGATTTGAAATGAACAGTCACCATAAGCTTTATGTAATCGAAATGTTGAAACATTCAATGAGATAGTTTATTCGGACATCCCCCATCCAATGGGAGCCCTATCACATAAACCGTCTGGATCATTAAAAGAAAAAATAATTGAAGAAATGAAAACTCAAATCCAACGGCTAAGTTGCAATACGTGAGGATGTATCCTAGCAAGCTTCTTTACAAGATACACGTTCGTTGTCCTTCATGTGGGCCCTGCTATAGATGCTCAAATGTAGGCAGTTAGCATCAATCAGACATGAATCTTAGGCCAGCCAAACCTATGGTGAGTGCACCCGATGAGTGGCTCAGATCACGTGTAAATAACAAGCCAGAGTCTGTCCGAGCATTGAGCAAGTAGCACAGATAGGGATGAATCGATACGCGTCTGATATCTCATAGAAAAGAAGCCAACGAAAGCACATCCGGACATCCGGGCTCATGATCATGGATTCAAACCACTGAAATGAGGCTCACCATGGATGGCTACCTCCCATGTAGAATAATAATAATCCTTATAATCAAGGAGCTAGCCATAGTCCACATTCATCAGAGAAAGCCAATAATTCAATGGCTACCATCCTCCATTTGGGTAAATTTCTGCTGTCTCAGCTAGGAGAAAAAAAAGAAGAAGAGAGAAATAACGTAGAAATCCATAGCCCCAGCATTCAAACATGCATATGATGCAATAGTCATTATTATTATTATTATTATTACTCCTTCGAAAGCACAAATTAAAATAATACTGACAATTCTCCATTTATCATTTGTTTAGGATGCATTTGGGTGGTGTTACTACCAAGTCATGGTTGACTGCGGTACAAAAATATAGTACTTCTGGCAATGCAAAACAGAAACTGCATCAACATCTGTTTCTCTGGTGTTTTTTCTACCCCAAAACATGATTGTGATGAGAATGCAATGGTCCCATTCTCATCCCAACCCACTACTGGCTTATGAAAGACTACAAAGAGCAAACACAGGGTGAAAAACCATGTTAGTTACAATGAAATAATGGCAATCGGCAGTCATATACAGTCGGGAAAGTACATGAATTCCAGCGTAGGAAGAAAAGGTATAACAACAACACGAGGAAGCAAGAAACCCAACACTAACAAAATTGAAACCTCAAAAAGAAATTACATCGTTAGATCAAAGGTAGGACTGAAATAGAGATCCTCACCGTCGTGGCATGAAGCCATCACTCTGCTAACCTGGAACAGCATGCCTTCCACCAAATGCATTAGCCAAAGCAAGTCATGCTAGGTCAACTGGAATAAGAAAAGCAGATGGCATTGTTGGACTAAAACAACAGTTGTTGAAGACAGCTGCTTCCCTTTTGGAATGGATCACGTGATTCATCCTTTGATGGTTGCACTTCAGGTGAGATCATTGTATCCAACACGAACAGCTTCGGCCCCCCTCCTCTTCGAATTCCTCATCGGATGCACCCGTTTCACTGCCAGATTAAGTTTCATACCAGCAAAATGAGCATCAGAATACTCACTCATCCACGGACATATTTATGTGCAAATGCATGCAAGTTGAAAGCTAAGAGTGCCTGTAAAAAGGATGGTATCGATTTTTTTAACAAAAAGGGGGGCAACCATCAATCAAAACAGTCCACTCTTTGGGTCCCGCCTTAAGACTGCCCATGTCTTTAGAGAATCATTTTGACTAGATGATGAACTTCCTTTTCTTTCCATTATTTGTTCACTAGCCATGGAAAAGACCACATGGTTCAGCCCCACTGAGCTGACTTGAACATCAATCTATACCATAGAGTTTAGCATACTCTTGGGCCATTGTGCCAAAACCTCATCGATTAGTCTATCCTAACAAAACCAAAAGTGCCCATAAAATGGATGGTATCAAACATTTTCAACAAAAAGGGTTCAATCATCAATCAGAACAACAATCCACTGTGGGCCACGCCTAAGACTGCCCTTGTCCTTCTTAGAGAATCATTTTGACCAGAAGGTCCTAACCATATGAGTCATTTCCTACGAAACTGATGGTTTTAACAAAGAAGGTAGCTGATTGAATGCTTACAGCTTGCATCAACCAATCAATGGGGATTCTGCGTGGTAGCCTTAGTAGAATGATCATGGTCGCCATGTACCCCCCCTCCTTCGAAGTTGGTGTTGGTAAAAGATTCAATCCTTGTAACATGTACTCTTTATTCTTTTCTTCCTTCAGCTGTGTTTATCTTCAGCATTTATTCTCAAGAATGGTTGAAAAGTGAAATCTTTCCCATCCATCCTCAGCAAAAAGCTAGGAAGCGACTTGTCCATTATCAGATGCTACAGTTCATGGGAAAACATGTTGCTGTTCAATGTTTGATGTCAGACCTGATATTGCGTTCTCACTAATGAGGTATGCCAGTTTATGCATCACCCTACCTGCCTGCATCATGATGCCATCAAAATGCATGTATGCTAACTAGAAACCTGATCACTCATTTGAGTTGTGCCTAATTTCTATGTTGATTAGATACTTCACTCCTTTTAAATTGTCCCTGAGCCAATGCTGACCAGACACCTCATCACTACTAATGCCGAAACCGATGCTGACTAGACACCTCATCACTCCTTTCAAGTTGTGCCTAAGCCTATGCTGACTACATATCTCATCACTCCAGAACTCTGCCTACATCGATTCTGATTGAGTTGGGCTTCCCAATGATAGACATTCCACAACAGATTTCTCTATCTTGGAGCAACCAAAGACAACAAACTGTTGCTCATTCTTGAACCAACATGGAGCATCACTGATGTCTAGTGTTAGAGTAGATTAGAATAATCTGGGAGATAATCATGATGTATCTCTGGGGTATCTCCCATATTAGATTATATTTGATCCTAGGCCATCTCATAAGATCTGACAAGAAACATTTTCTTGTATATATGTGGGTTATTACCAATGAATAATATGCAAGAGAATGTATATTATCAGATCTTATGATATAGCCTAGGATCTAATTTGGTAAACACCCTAGATACACCACAATTATCTCCCAGATTATACTAGCGACAGCAGAACTCACTTGGATTTGCTTCTCTTGTGAGATTTTTGTATCAAAGCCGATCTTCTATAATGCCATCGTATGTGCATGGTCAAAATATAATGACTATCACTTTTTTCGGGAGAAGGTGCTGACTACTGACTACTGAGCAAAGAGATTGCCTCCATATGTTCCTCCACCTAAACAGATTGGCAGTGTATTGACTGTTTCTTGCAAGAGATCTGTATCGTTTTCTCCCTTCCAAGCTTTCAATGCAGTGACCCCATCTCAGCTTCAGGGGAATGTATGCATGTATGTGTCTGTATGTCTGTCTGTCAATAAATGTGAGCATGTGCTATATCACATGGTCATTACATTTTCAAACTTTCTTCGCCGTTCTTGAATTGTGGGATTATATTTTTTCAATCATGTAACTTAGTTTTTGGGCATCCATGTCACTTTTTATTCCTTCAAAGCTTTGGGACAACATGACACTTCTGTGCAACTGATAAGGGTCAAGTAACCACCCATCCATTAAATGCATCTCACGACCCTATGTGCTTTCATAGGAAGCATTTAATATGGTGAAAGAAGACACGGCTAAATTGCAGAGATCTAGAAATATCAAGCATAGATACCAATACAAATCATGAAAAGGCAATGAAGACCCAATACAAGAGTAATCCTCAATCCTTAGTAAGAACACCGACATTCCTGTTGGACTCTCTTTATGACTGACAAACAGATACATCCATTCTCAAAGCCAAGTCTAAAATATCATCCAGAATAAGATCTCCACATGTCAAACTTGTACAATGAAGCTGGCTTTATTTTGTTTTGCAAATCTCCTTCCACTATCAAGCGGAGTGGATATGATCTGAAGTACAACCTTAATTCCTCAACGAGATTAAAAATTTCAACTGCTTTCATGTCCCGTGCACCCACCAGACCCTGTGGTGGGTCTGGTCTCTTCCTTTTTCATCTCTTTAATTGATCCATAATAGGAACTTCAGACAAATTCATTAAGACGAATTACAAAAATCCATTACAACAATGGACAATGGTTTCTGATAAAGAGTCAGATTCCAGAGACGTCTTCCTTTGTGAGAGAATCAGCAAAGGAATTCACATTTCACCTAACATGATCAAAACCCAATCCTCATGGAAGACAAACTATATAAGATATCATTTGCAAAAAAAAAAAAATCCGCTTCCAAGGAGCCTGACATTTGCCAGAAACCCAAGCAAAAACAGTCTTAGAATCTCCCTCGACAACCAAAGCAGCTAAAAATAATCCTTGAAGAGAGACATTTCAGGATAAATTTCCACTTCCAAGAAGCCTGACCTTTTCCAGGAATCAATGCAAAAGCATTCTTAGAATCTCCCTCGACAATAAGAGGACCCAAAAACGATCCTTGAAGAGAGATACTCCAGTTTTGATGCTAAGGTCTCCACAAAACTCGTCTCTCCATTTCCAGCCAGATGAGAAAGCCAGCTTAGTCCCCATGATGATCACGAATTACCCCGCCAATGTCACATTTTCCTGGATTTCGCATAGAACTTCCATCAACATTTAATTTCCAATGACCAGGAGAGGGAGGGAACCAAGGGGTTGGCCTTTTATGGAATAAGTGGACATCAATGATGATATCGTTCCAAGTTCCAACTACAAATGATGTCCAAAATCCCCCAAACCTTGAACTTCTGACCATGCTAGACCAAGTTTCAAGAACAAATTTAATATGCTCCACCAATTGCGGGTAAAATTGGTAGCGATCATGTGGATTCTGCCATTCCTTTCCTTCCATATGCCCCCACAGAATTGCGATAATTAATAAGAGCTCTCAATAACACTTTCCCCTAGCCTTAATCTACTGACTCCATGTCTTTCCAATACATATGACACATGCTAGGGAAAGATATAATCAATCGACTCTGCGTCTTTTCAACACATAAGACACATGTTAGGGAAAGAAAAATTCCACTTCTTCAGATTGTTCAAGGTTTACCAAATGAACTACAAAAATCCTTTTCCTTTTACTTTTCATCTCTCAAAACCCCTACAATACATAAGATCCCAGATTACCACACAAGCTACCATAAAAAAGTTTAACTTCCACTTTCCATGTAAGGGATACTTCCATCATAGAATTCACTTAGGCCTCTTGCTATCCTCCATCAATGCCTTCCAATTCCTCCATGTTGAAACATCTTTGCATGTTCTTTTTATTAGAGCTCATTGATTCAAGAATTATTCATTGCAACTTTTCTCTTTCCTTTCTCTCCTGCTCATAGGTGAGCTGGTAGAGAGAGTGTAGCGTGTGCGAGTAATCCAGGGTTCAATTCCTGGTATGTTACCTTTAAAAAACAAAAAAAAACCAAAAAAAAAAAAAAAAAACACTTTTCTCTTTGCTTTGATGTTATCATGTTGTCAAAGATTCCATTACTCCTCTACCCAAATACCCCACATAAGAGAAAGATGGGAGCATTGTCCATAAAATATCCCCACTATCTTTAAATGGATCCATCAACCACTATCCACCACTTTCGGCACTCTTGAAGTGCCCAGGATACCCAATGAGTTTGAACCAAATGGACATCAGTCTTCTAATGAAGAAGAAGAAGAAGAATCAAAGGGGGAAATTGTTCAGGATGGCAAAGCTAGTCCAACAATAGGACTTTATCATGAGAAGGGGAGTATGCAACACACAAGTACATTGGTAGCTACCTCATCCTTTGGAGAAAGAACCTTAAACAAAGAGAGTGCAAATGTTCAACTCAAGAGTACCTCTTCTAAAGCCCATCCAGTATATTCCTTTCTTTTTATTTTTGCATGATCCCATCAATTTTCTTCCTAGGAATGAACGCTTCAAAACCTCTAAAATTTCCTGTACCGATCAATATTTAAGTCCTTAATCTAAAGAAATATCCATACTAAATTATCTTCAAGGACTCGTAAAATTTGATATGTAGACTTTTTTTTATCCAATCCTCGTACCCTAGCAAACCCAGCCACCCTCCTAGAGATAATTGCTGTTTCCATGTGGCTGAATTTCTTTCAAAACAGATCATACACTATTTTGACTTTTAGTCCATTCAAAAGGAGTCCCTTTCAACCTTTCTATCCTTCAACAGACGCTAATGCACTCTTTGCAACTAAACCCTTTTGTTGGCCACCATTAGGAAGCATTTCAATATTAAAAATAAATAAATTATGAATTTAGTTGATTGAGACTCCAAAAAAATAAAAGTGTGCCACTGCCAAATTGGAGATGTGAAATTTCAATCACAGTTCTCCAAAAAAAAAAAAAAAAGAGAGTTCTGGTATAAAAATAAAAATAAAAAACACTTTACCACTCTTTGAACTATTTTAATTAGCCATTCAGCCACAATAAGGAAAAAAAAAAAATGAATTGTGATTATGACTTACCTTTCTTCAACCATCTGGAGGTTGGAAAGAACGTATTATTAGACCCAAAAGTGAAACACACAAATGGTGTTTGAAATGTAACTTTCTATCCAACCTGCCCATCTTTCTACAAATTATGTTATTTATAGCATGGACAATAAGACAATCCAAACCACATGACTGTAAGCATTTTTCTAGCTCAAGCAGCAGAACAAGCCTGGTTCATCTGCCCTCTCTCTCATGATTGATGGGCAAAAGTGCTAAGCAAAGGTCAACCTCCAAGATTCCCCTCAAAACAACTATTCAAGTCCATCCAAATTAATCAAATAAGATAGGATTATTTGAAGATTCTCAAGTATTCTTCCTCCTCTAACCTAAAAACCTAGAAGAAAAAGCTTGCCCGAAAAGGAAATTATTATTATTTTTTTAAAAAAAAAACATCGTTCGAAGAGTTAAAAGCAAACTCAAACTTCAAGCTTCAAAGTTATAAGAAAACATCTTCAAGCACTGAGAGTAATTCCTAGGAAGAGAAGGTTTCATTGAAACATGACTCCCTCCCAAGAGACTTGAAAACCCATCTCCAAACAGCTTGGAAGTTGGAACTTGATCATTGATCATTTTAGAGAAACACTAACCTGTCCACTTGGCCTCAAGCTTCCCTCTTTCCAAAGTGTACGAGCCCTTTCCACTAGTTACTTTTCCACCCTCATCTCTCTAGCTCCACATATTTTCTATCAAGGACGGTCCTCCACAACGCTTGCAGCTCACTCAAGATCCCAAAAAACATCTAGCAAGGCCCAACTCCCTAATATTACCACCACTTAACAAACTGCCAAGGACTCGAAAAAATATTTGGAAATGACTTCTTTTAGAGAAATCAGTGTATAAAAGAAAAAGAAGATTCATTGAAACATGCCCCACCTATGTGCAGTGTTACACAGACACGTGGTACAGGTGCCAAGTGTCGAATTGTTCGCAAAGTGTCCAGCACAAGAATCTCCAAAAAATTAGGAATATATGTCATTGACTTGTTAACTCCTTAGTCTTCTTGCCTGTGCGTAGGGGCGGCATTGGGCCGGGGGGCAGGCCCAAGGGTTAAGCCCAGGCTTGAAGTCTAGGTCCAGTGTATGGGCCGAGCCGAGCCCGGGCCAATGATGAATGGCCCGGTCCAATCATCAAGTGGGCCACCATTATACAAAACGAATGGACAATTCAAAGACGCTTGTGAGCAATTCCCATGCATTGTATGTGTAGTTTAAAGGCACTCGTTGGATACAGGGTCATGTTTCAATGATCCAAACCATTTATATAATGGGACTTGTTGTCGCTAGAGGATACCTCAAAGAAAATTCTTAGATTGAACTATTTCAAACCTTTGATCAATTAACTCTTTTCTTTATAGGACCAGCATTGGCCTAGCCCTATAGGACCAGGACCATGGCCTTTTCAGTCAATTAGGTCCATGGCTTAGGGGGACTAAGGCCAGCCTAGGAACAACCTCGGCGGCCCTAGTCTGCCCATTAACACCCCTCTACCCGTGTGACACTTATGCAATGCCCCAACATTGCTCGAGTCAACTTACCAGTTGCGTGCAAAACCCAAATGCTATGCACCATACTTAACAAGAATGCTAGAACACCAAAGAGTGACTGGGAATGCTTTGTATTGCACTACGGATGAGATGGCAAAGCACCTCCATGTCCATGACAATTCTGCCTAACCTATTGTGCGACACACTCATAAAGCCTTTGTGGATGAAATGGGCTTAATCTTTAAGTTGTCACAAAGTCACATCTTGCTCTTCGTCATGTGTGGAGTAAGTGGTGGTTGCTTCATCCTTTTATAATGCACTACGATTGTCCCCATCACCAACAAGTCCCCGCTTGCGCTGCCCCAATTCGTCACAGAAAGCTCCTCGCCCTTCATAACTAATAGACCATCCCTTCAAGCCCTTAGTCCTTCCCTTACGAGTCAATCTCATAAGCCTTGTCTCATTCACCCTTCGTAACTAAGATATCACCCTTCCAAGACCTCTTTGTTATGAGTCAATCCCACAAGGCTCATAGCCATTGGGTCAGGTTGGGGCTGGGCAGAAGTTGACCCTAGCCCTTCCCTGGTCCCATAAGCACTAGCCATGGCTTGGCCTTGGCTAAGTAGGCTGGAACGGTCCTAGCCCTACAGGACTAAGCTGGGCCAAGGCTAGCCCTATAAGAAAAAGAGTTGAATGATCAAAGGGTTGAAATAGTCCAATCTAAGAATTTTTTACGAGCATCCTCCATTCACAACGAGTCTCATAATCTAAATAGTTTAGATCATTAAAACATGATCCCGAATCCAACAAATGTCTTTAAACTATACATAATACATTTAATGGGAACTACCAACAAGTATCATTAACCTATCCATTCCTTGTGTATAATAATGGCCTACTTAATGATTGGACCGGGCCAATACTATGGGATGGGCCATTCATCATTGGCAAAAGTCTAGTATAGCTCGAACACTTAGTTTAGATTTCAAGCCTGGGCCCAACAATTGGGCCAAATTTAGGGGCCCAAGCCTTGTCCTATAGGTCAAGCTGGGTTGCCTAGCCCATTGCCAGTTCACCAACCCTACACTTCTCTAATGAGGTTGAGCATGCTCTCATTACTTGCTCTATCCTATAGGGACGTGGCTCCCTCACCATGATCCCCTTGTCTTCCACTTTGATTGCTTCATGCATGGTCTCACCCTCCTTGAGAACTTGAATTAAGCTACAACGCGGAGAACCTCTCGACCTTTGCCTTCCCCATGCGCACCACAAGGACCATACATGAGTAGTCCCCCATCCATGATCGAGACCATCATGAGGAAGGGCATTGGAATCGCCCATTTGGGAGCTTGGATTTGGAATGCATTGGAATCCAAATCACAACTATATTTGAATGAAGGTGATTTTGAATCATCGGCTGTTTTTGGTTGAAGTGCACTGGAATCTAAATATTCCGTTTGGAAGCTTGTATTTGGAATGCATTGGAATTCTCCAGTATATTCACAAGACTTGGATTTGATTGACTAAATCAGCTTTCATGTCCCAAATGCGTGCATGTGTGTATGTGATTGTAATGAGCCCATTGAAATATATATATATCTTGGCAAAAAATGAGGAAATTCCATGCCTTGGGCGGGCTACAAACGTAAGGATCACAAACAAGCGACTCACCGACATTTTTTAACCGTCCATTTAGATGTCTAACGTTTGGATGGTTAGGATTATTCTATTGATGTGATTTTAGTGTTGCAACGGATAATTGGATTGTTTTGGGGTATCATTAGCGTGCCACGTGTATAGTGGATTAGTATCCTATTAACACCTTTGTTACACATGCGACTTTACTGCCTTTAAAAAGGAGCCAAAAAAGGCATTTCATTTGGATTACACTGAAATCACAACATTTTGGTGAGATTTCAAAACAACCAAAAGGGTGTATTTGAAATACATTTGATTCCATTTACCTCCAAATCCAGGGCCGCTAAAAGCCAAAAAGTAAGTACTTGGATTTGAAATACACCCAAGCAACAGAAAGCCCGTCTTGTCCATCCACCCACCAATACATAGCTCCACTTTCTTACCCACACCTTGAATGGGCTCGACTTTTGAGCCGACTACTCTATCATGCTACAACTCTAATCATTTTGCCTCCTCATCTAAGATGAGGTTGTGAGTCTGATGAGCAAATATGAGCACCACTCAAAGTGTACCAGAGGAAAAGGAGAGTTGTGGCCCCAGTTCTAGCCTCTTTATGGTTGGATGATCATTATATGGGGCCCGGATCACATACGTAGCCACTTGGAAGACCCCACATGCATTTTATGCATCTTGGAAGACCTCACACTAGGAAGATGCATGTAGGCTACATATAGGAGCTTGATGGACACATCTAGACCTAAGGGCAAAGGTTTAACTAGCACCAAATCAAGGGTAGGTGAGCAAATCCGATGTTACAACTGCCAAGGATATGGTTATTTCGCGCACCAGTGCCCCACGAAGGAGCAAAATAAGGCCCTCGTGATTGGAAAGTTTGATAATGATGCGGATGATAAGGGCGATTGCAAAGAAGAAGAATATCAACCCGAAATTGATACTAATAATGAGGAAGTTGAAGGAATTGAGACCGTTTCACTTGCAGTTGTCAGATGCGCCTTAGCCTAGGCAAAAGAGTGATGAATGGCACCAGAATTCAATTTTTTACACTTACGTCAAGTGTTGTGACAAAAACTACAAAGTGATAATTGTTAATGAAAGTTACACCAATGTGATTTCCGCTAGCACTATATCTCGTTTGGGTTTGAAACCCGTCACTCACCCTCAGCCCTATCGAGTTTCTTGGGTTGATGCGTCCTCGATTCCGATTTCTCAACGGTGTCTTATCCCTATTCAGTTTACCTCCTACAAAGACACATTGTGGTGCAATGTTTTGCCTATGGATGTAGGCGGCATCATTTTGGACAGACCTTGGTTGTATGATTGAGATGTGACACAATTCGGTTGCTCAAATACGTGTTCATTAATGTATGAAGGTAGGAGGATTAAGCTAAATCCTCTTCCGCCCAAAAACACCCTAGAGAAGAAAGTGAACATCAAGAAGGGTGATTCTAAAGAGGTGAGGAAATCGCAGCCTAAATCTCTCCATATAATAAACGCCAAAGAGTTTGAGGGGAAACTAAGTCTGATTCGGTGGTGCATGCCATCGTGGCACAAGAGGTCACATCTGAGGTTATCGTAGGGTTGCTACCTGAGGTGAATCCGGTATTGAATGAGTTTAGCAATGTTTTCCCTAAGGACCTATCGGATGAACTTCCACCAATGTAGTACATTCAGCATGCCATAGACCTTGTCCCCAAGTCGACTCTACCAAATCTTCCTCACTACCGAATGAACCTTACAAAGCATGCGGAGTTGACGAGACAAGTTGATGAGCTTATTAGGAAAGGGTTCATTCAAGAGGATTTGAGTCCATGTGTTATGCCAACCCTCCTCACGCCTAAGAAAGATGGCACTTGGCGCATGTATGTGGACAGTCGGGCCATCATTAAAATCACAGTCAAGTATCGGTTTCCTATACTGCGTCTTGACAACATGTTGAACATCATGGCCAATGCCATTATTTTTTCCAAGATCGACCTCAAAAGTATGTATCATCATATACGTATTCGCCCAATGGATGAATGGAGGACAGCCTTTAAGACGAAGGATGGACTATACAAGTGGTTAGTCATGCCTTTTGGCTAGACCAACACTTCGAGTACATTCATGAGAGTAATGACCCAGGTGTCGATGCCCTTTTATGAGTAAGTTCCTGGTAGTATACTTTGATGACATCCTCATCTATAGTACCTCTAAGGAACAACATCTTCACCATTTGAGGCAAGTTTGCGAGGTCCTTAAGACAGAAATTATATGCCAACCTGAAGAAGTGTTCTTTCATGTCTGACAAAGTTATTTTCTTAGGGTTCACTGTTTCTTCTGAGGGCATGTCTGCAAAACCCGAGAAAGTTAAGGCCATAGTAATTGGCCCAAACCACAGAACATTCATGAGGTGTGTAGTTTCCACGGTTTAGCTACCTTTTATAGGCAGTTTATTCGAGGTTGTGGTTCTATTATGGCTCGCATCATAGATTGCGTTAAAAAGGGGTAGTGCAAATGGACTAATGTTGCCTCCAAGGCGTTCAAGGAGATAGGGCAAGATGATTAAGGCTCATGTCATGAGCCTTCCTGACTTTTCTAAAGTACTTGAGGTTGCGTGTAATGCATCTGGAGTAGGTATAGGTGAAGTGCTTAGCCAAGAAGGGCACACTGTTGCTTATTTTAGTGAAAAGTTGAATGAGGCGAAGCAACGGTATTCTACATATGACAAGGAATTTTACGCGATAGTTTGGTCCTTACGACATTAGCGACATTACCTACTACTGCAAGAGTTCGTCTTGTTTTCTGACCATGAGGCTTTGAGATACCTTAACTCCCAAAAGAAGCTAAACCAAAGGTATTATAAGTGGATTGAATTTCTCCAGGAGTACACATTTGTTTTGAAACACAAAGCAAGGGTTGAGAACAAACCTGTAGATGCCCTTAGTCATCAAGTGGCGTTACTCCAATCCATGAGCGTGGAAGTCGCTGGGTTTGAACAATTGAAATGAAAATATTTTGCGTGCCCAAATTTTGGGAAAGTCTACACGTCACTTATGGATGATCGGTCGATGCATGCTAATGAGTTGGTCCTAATCAATGAGTTTTTATTTAAAGGCGACGGATTGAGATTTTCTTGTTTGGATTTTCATGCCGGAGTAGCCGGTCAATTTGGTCGAGACAAGACTATTGCCCTTGTCGAGGATAGATTTTATTGGCCCGGTCTCAAGGGGGACGTTGCCAAAATTATTGAGCAATGTAGGACTTGTCAACTGGCAAAGTAGAAAAGGCAAAACATTGGATTATATACACCTTTGCCAATGTTATACGCTCCATGGCAAGATATCACTTATCGTTATGGATTTCGTGTTTGGGCTTACCCAAGATGATCAGAAAGAACGATTCCATCTTTGTGGTGGTGGACCGATTCTCGAAAATGGCTCATTTTCTCCCATGTTCCAAAACATCTTATGCCTCCAACATTGCCATTTTTTTAGAGGTGGTTAGCTTGCATGGTTTGCCAAAAACTATTGTGTTTGATACAAATGTAAGATTCATGAGTTATTTTTGGAAGACAATTTGGCATATGATGGGTACGAGACTCAAGTTCTCGTCGGCATACCATCCTCAAACTAACAGTCAAACAAAAGTGGTTAATAGAAGCTTAAGAAACCTGTTACGATGTCTTGTGGGTGACCATATTAGGACTTAGGATTCAGTTTTACCAGTTGCAGAGTTGCATATAATAATTCCATCAATAGGTCAATAAGCATGAATTCTTGTGAAGCAGTTCATAGTTACAAGCCTAAGAAGCCTATAGATCTCATTCCCATGTCAGTCTCCCATAGGCCTTCACAATCTGCAGATGCATTTGCATGACATATTCATGATTTGTATGCAGAAATTAAGAAACGGATTAACGTGAGCAATGAAAAGTACAAAATACTTGTTGACTCTCATAGCAGGTTTAAAGAAATTAAAGTAGGGGATTATGTGATGATTCGAATGAGTGTTCTGTAATGGTAACGGTGGTCGTAACGGCCACCACCATTACCTTTACGATACGGGTCGTAACAGCCATTACGCTCTCTTTTTTATTGAAAAATAAAATCCTGAAAAACCTGTATTTGCCCCGTAATGTTGATTAAAAAGTATGGAAAACATGTATCTACCCTATAACAGACAATTAAGGAGCTGTTATGGCCTTTATAGGGGACGTAATGTGTTATTAACAGCAATTACAGGTCTTTTTTTCCATAACGGTTGTTACGACCCCGTAACGCATAATGGTTACCACCGTTACCTTTACGTAACGGCCTTTACGGCACACCCAATAAGGTCATTACGGTTTCCACAAGGGACCGTGAAGAAATTGCAAGCCTGTAGTGCAGGACCTTATAAAATATTGAAAAGATTGGGATCTAATGCATATATTGTAGATTTTCCACCTACTATGGTACGTGAATCACAAAGACAGCTTCAGAGGCTAGACCTGGATCTCGTCGAGTGTTACTGCAACTTTATTTCACCAGAGACGAACTCTTCTCGGCCAAGGGGAGTTGATGAGGGTATCCGAGCACCATTCAAAGTGTACCAGAGGAGGAAGAGAGTTGTGGCCCCAGTTCCAGCATCTCTATGGTTAGATGATCATTATATGGGGCACAGATCGCGTACATAGTAGCCACTTGGAAGACCCCAGATGCATTTTATGCATCTTGAAAGACCTCACACTAAACAGATGCATGTGAGCTGCATATACAAGCTTGATGGACACATCTAGACCATTGGATCTTGATCGTTGGATCGTTGGACCATCATGACTGTGAACCACCCATTGGACACGGATAGTTCAAATCTAGTATTTTGATTAGTTTTAGTCACTTATTTAGCTATTTGTTTTATTATGGCGTTTATTTTATATTTTGTCAAGATATGAGTGTTTTGGTCATGTTTTAAGTAATTAGGCGTCTTTTTGTAAAAAGTATCTTCCGCGACTATATAAGGCTTAGACATCTCCACCCTCAGCCATTATTAAATATGTGAAATAAAATTTTTCTCTCCTTGCTTTGAGATGAAGCAAATCTCTTGTGATTGGAGTGAATTAGTATGATGTCGTGGAGTGATTCCAAGTTATCATTCTCTTCTATCAAAAGGTAGTTCTTCACTTCTCTCTCTATCTCTCTCATCCTCTTTTCTTCTTTCTCCTTCAACAAGCAATCCCTACCTTGATCCTTGTTCTTTTTTCTTCTAACCTCCACCGACCCAATCCCCCTGACCGTACAACCGTACAGCCATCCATGGCCGTACCTTGCCTGTACGGCCATATGGACATATTTGTGCGACTGTCCGTACACCCCCCACCGACCCTAGAAGCCTTGAAATATTGTTCTAGCTACCACAAGAAATTCTCAAACTCCTTACTACCCTTGCTTCATTGAAGCACTAGGGTCAAGGATCATGAGTTTAGTGAACCCCTTAGAGTAAATCCAAAACTAGATATGAACTTCTCTATGATGTCAACCCTAGAACATACCTCCTCAATCTCCTTTTACATTATCTCCCAAACCTCAGCAATTTGGGCCTTGAATACCTCCACCGTACTGGCCATGTCTCCACCAACCTACTTGACAATCTAAGCACGAACTTGTTCGGTTCACTCCAAGTTCCTTAGTCTCCCATGGCCATGGCAAGCTCCAACTTGCCAATGCAATCCTCTAATGAACTAAAGTCCACAATCACCCTCGAGTTATTTGACCGATCCCTCTTATTATGCTTGAATGGACGCACAAATGCTCTTTAAATGCTTAATTGTAGTCACATCTGATGCTGAAATGATTTCCACAGTACCAACCACACTCTGAAACTAAGTGTCAGGGACTTGCTATCTCCTTAGCCTTATTGCTTGTGTGGCAATCGTGGAACGCCATGACACTACCCAAGTCAGCCTACCACTTGTGTGCACAACCTAAATGTTATGCACTACACTCGGAATTTTAGAAAACAAGTGAGTGCGTAGGAAAGCTTTTTATTACACTTGGGGCCTGTTTGGTCCGTGGGCTTAAATGGTATGGAATTGCATTAGATGGGATTAACACCATTATTTCACAATGATTGAATGTCTGAAAATACCATGGCATTTTGGCAATCCAATCCCATGTTTGGGACAATTCTTGCCATGGGAAGAATATTGGATTAAGCAAAAGCCCATTTGGTGGACCATGGAATTGTAATCGACGAACCAAATTCACAACGGATGTTGGTCACTCGTACACGTGTATAACTAGAATGTCAAGTGTAAAGGGCGTATATGAATGGACAGCATGGATAAAACACATGCATCAATGTGGGGCCCACATGTGTAGTGGATTTCAAAATTCACCGGAAATCCTGCATGGGACCATAAGCAATTCCATCCCACCTAATCCCAACCCTTCTCATCCTCCCCAAACACCTGTTGGAATTTGCATGGGCCAAATGCAATTCCATCCCACCTAATCCCATCTAAGCCCACATACCAAACAGGCCCTTAGGAAGATATGCTTATAACTCTGAAGGAGTGAGTCCCAAATGAGGATTCCTCTATATATTGGCTTAGGCACCAAGGTATTCAATAACAGTAATGTTGGCACTAACAACCAGCATTATGGCCATTATCATTATGATGCATGCCGTAATGACCATTACAGCCCTGTTATGATCAAAAATATTTTTAAAGAAAGGAATGTGAAAAAATATTAGAAATTTTCAGGGAAAAAAAAAATGAGAGGATCCCTAATATGTATTGTTTTCTAGTTTTGGACATGTATATGATGATGTAACAGGTCATTCTTTGGTAAGAATGTTGTCTTGGGCTACTTATGTTCTATTTACCTGATTGATTCTAGGACTCCTATATTTAAAATTCTAACCAAATCATTATACACAAATTTCCTCAAGAAATTTGAGGGAATAAAAAAAAAAAATTAAAACTAAAATTCAGATGAATAGTTTCCGCCCAATTTAGGTACACTTGAATGACATGAAAACGGCCTTATATTCATGAAATCCATGGGATTCACTCCACTTAGGAACATCCCTTATCATTATACAAATTTCATTGAACAACATCCCAAGATGGCTCATTACAGGTGTAAAGGCCATTACAGGCACGTTACAGTCCATTTCTTCTGAACGGCCATTGCAGCCCCATATCATGTAACTATGCCCACATTACTGTTACGTAATGGCCGTAACTAACCATTTTAAAATACCATGTTAGGCACTCTCCAAAGATTTATATTAACGACTTGGATTGTGTCATGTGGCATTCACCCAATGGCCAAGAACACTATAGTACTCTTCTAGACTCTTCTACACAAGCCTAGCCACCAACGAACTTCAGAACCTTCCAGGGATCTCTACACAATGCCAACTGAGAGTAAACACTTTAGAATTCTCTACATTTTTCTACCATATACAAGCCTCCCTCTAATTACATATGCACATGTAGAGCCAGAAATGTCTGAATCCCTGGATAAACCTCCATGCCCATGACAACAGGGACAGTTCTGTACACAAACCAAAAAAAAGAAGGTAATTCTCAAATTAAAAAATCGAAGAAATAAAACATAAAAAGGTAAAGGAAGTTTTTTGTTTGATAGAGAATAAGAGGAAATTTAAAACCACATCCACATAGATCTAATATAAACCAATTAGTAGAAATCTAGGAAAAAGCAATAATCACTTGCTCTCTTTCAGAGAACCTCATCAAAAGCACATAAAAGAAAAATTGATATTTTTTTCACGTGTGCCATGTACCTACATTTGAAATGAACTTAAACCTAGAGTGTAGAGTGATATGTATGAATAGTTTCTTCAACACGGAGAATGGAGGCAAGCTTGTGAGCAAGGAGAGAGAAATCTTCAACTTGGCAAAAGAAATTTGCACAATGTGTCCAAATGGGTAGCAATTGGACGCACTTGAAGTATCCATCACAATGGCACTTTTCAATGACAACACAGACGCTACATCCATACAAATTTTGGATTATCGCGCCGTTGTCTATGAGTGCCCACTTCTCTCAAGTGTTCATCATGGTAACAAACCAAAAGTAGAGATGTGTCCGGGTAACAATGCCTAGGAAGCTTATTAAAATCTGTCTCCACACCATACTTTGAACTGAATCGCTTTGGAGAAACACTCACCAATCCCTTTAAATGAGTCTTCCACCTTACCTCCTTCCGTATGTATCACCCCTTTACCCTATTCACCAAGGCCCATTGATGTCCAGGCTCCCAATCGCAACAATCTGCCACTTAATAATTAGATTGGTTGGCCCCACAAGAAAGCAAAACAAGTCGGTGTGCCCCATAGGTGTTTCGTTCAGATTCTAGACCCACGCATGTACTTTCACACATGCACTATTCATCCATACATATACATGGGTTAAACATAAATTTATATCTATTATTAGTAGCTCCATGCTTGCTTAAACTTGATTAGCAAGCAATAAGAGATGTTTTAGTTAAATAATGAAACTGGTGCATCTATGCCTATGTGTATATAAGGACATAGGCATGGAACTTACAGACCTATGTGATGGAAGAAAAAACTCTTTTTCTTTGAAGCCGGTGATGAGTTGATTTTGTGGAATGTGATGCCTCTCAAAACTAGTGGTGTGACTCAATGATGCCCTAGAAAAAATTTGAAGCTCATTGAACAATCCTTTATGTTCCTTTTTTGCCATGTCTACTACTGCGTGGAATTCACTGAGAAGAATTTCAGCAACAGTTACTTCAAAACTGCTATGTAAATTTCATATTCAAATTCTTTCCAATTAGGGCTCAATTTCCACTCACACTATGCCAGCTGTCCCCTCCAACACATTCCCCCTGGACGATGTTCCTTCACAACACTTGAGGCTCACTACCAAATCCCTACCACCACTTACCAAACAGTGCTGAGTTTCTATCACTAAAAATTTCCATTCCACTTCTTCTTATTTGGAGATCTGGACTTCCAATTTTAGATGTAGAATTATGCCCGCATCTCAACCCTCCCAATATGCAGTTCTTAAAAATGGACTTGGCAAACCAGCATAATACATTTGGAAGCAAATAAGGATAAGTTAGGTTCTTCCCTCCTAATTAACTTGATGTCTAAAACATGTAATAATAAAAAGAAAAAGTTATAATCATTCCCAGCATAATCCATCAAATTCCATGTAAGAAGAATGACGTCAGATCCATCCCAAGATGAAAATATAACTAAAAACAGAAAATAGAAATGCCCATCATCAAAATCAGGAATTCAAACCGGAAACCTTAAATCAGGAATTCGCACTGGAAATCTTAGGAGGGTGGTGAGACATATAGTGGGAAGTAACCATTAAGTTACATAAGCTTCCCACGAACAACAGTCGACCGCTGCTGAAACTACACATCAGTTTGATATCAAGGCTCTTACAAAGTCTTGTCAACATATATAGTTCTGACATCCAAACTCCAATTTGAAAAAAATAATAATAATAATAATACAAGAAAAAAAAAAAAAAACAATAGCAAGTTAATTAAGCTGCAGTTTTGAGATCACACAAATTACTCACAGCCAATGACGTTTTTAGAGCAAGTAATGAAATTGGTAGTCAGAGCCAATTTTACCTAACTGACAATGAGTTCCAAGCAGAAATCATGTACTAAAGACGTTTCTCTTTTCAGAGAACCAACAACAAAAATAAAAGAAAACAACACAACACAATCAAGCTTAAAAAAAATGGAAATGCCGGAGTCTCATTCTTATGTGCAATTCTCAATTAATACTCAAAGAATCCAAACGTACCTAGCTTCAAATTCCCTGATATCAACAAGCTCTCCACCACATGCATCTGTCCACTGCACTTTCCTCCTTTCAGTACAACCCAAGGCATCATCGTTGCCCTTTTCGCTCAATATGCCACGTGTATCATCACCCCCATCCAAGGGTTTCTTAAGGCTACTCTTCAGTCGCACATTCCGTCGATTCTCATCGTCCACACCATCGCCATTGTCAGAAGCAGAAGAGGGACCCTGCAAGATGTCTGGCTGGCGTGCAGGACCCACTTTCGGGGGCGAAGGGCCATCAAGGCCTACAGAGGTGCGGCCAAAGCAGATAAAGTAGGCGCATCCACGGGAGCGCCGGTTCTTCCTGGAAGCCAGCTGTAGGTCAGGGTCTTTCTGCTCCAACAACTGGAACTGGTTCCACGGCGAAACTCTCATGGGTCTCTCTTCGCTTCTCTGGCCCAAGAGCAGAAGTGTGAGGCCTTTACTATATCCTGAAGCGGAAGAGGAGAAGAACCCTCCTCCTTCTACTGCCAATAACATCAGCACTGCACATCAGGGCACAAAAGGGGACCTCTTTTTCTCGCTTTCTGCCAAACTGACATACAACCTTTTCTTCCTACAATCCGGGACCACCAGTCCTTCACAGCTCAGCCTAGCTGTGAGAAAATTGCCAAAGAATCTGGAATAATTCAACAATGTTGTTTCAAGCGAGGAAACACATACAGTAACGCTTTTCATTCTTTTCTTTTTTCAATTTCTTCGGGAGATGGTCCATTATTATTAATATTCACAAAACGTACAACACATAAAAAAAGAATTGTAACATGAAATTTATAAGAAATAAATCATGTTCATGAAAATGGACCCCAAGTGTTAAAATTAAGGGTCTAAATTGGTATGTCACAGGGTAGCAAGCTAGTTACTTTTCAGGCTCCTATTCGAGGGATGGAGGGCCCCCATGTAGTCAGCTCACACAGATGGGTCCCATCATTTAATGTGAGAGTTCTTCATTTCCACCTAGGAACTCCATCCAGTAACTAATTTGGTCTTTCAGTGATAGAGCACCTAAGGTTTTGTGGCTTTCACGTTAAAGTTAAAACAATAGAATCATGCTGGCAAGAAAATAAAATTGTCAACAAACAGAAAATTGGAGAAGATTGTTAATAAATTCAAATTCATATAACAGGAAAATAAATAAACAGTACCAAAAATGAAAAAGAAAAGGAAAAGATGGGAAGTGCTTTACACAGGAAATGCAAAGGGAAATGATTCGATGTCTAACACCTTTTTTCTTATGCAGTCTATGCTTTACCTGTAGCACACATGTACAAGACCAGGACCATGCATCCTGGACCCAACCATGGATGAACTACAACCAAACATGTACACTGATCACGTGATCTTGCCCATCCGAATGGAGGACTTTGGGGGAAATTCAACCGAATAGGGGGGAGGATAATGCCCAACACACTCAATCTTGTGCGTGCAGCACGTATGATGTATGTGAGATCCAGACCATTCATCCACAATTGTGCCATGGATCAACCATATCTGAGAAACCACAATTACAGGCAATCCTAACCATCCAGAGGAACTTTGGGAATTAAAATGAATGGACCAAAATGGAGAGGTCAACCAGCAGTCAACATTCAGTGGAAAAACTCTCTAGCCTGGAAATTGAGATCATCCAACCAATGAGATTTCAGGGTATAGTGCATCTATGATTAGGCCCACCTCATGAACTGTCCAGATCTCATAAACATGACACTGTTGTAACACAATTCCAAATTACCAGAAATTTGGCAAAAAGAGAGGAGATCCACCATACAAATGGCAGATGCATGTGACGATCCGAAGCCTTCACACATCACTAGGCTCGAAAAATGCGCCATGGACAAAAATCACAATTAATACACAATTTTAACCACGCAAAAAAATAAAAAATAAAAATAAATAAAAGCGGCAGAAAACAGCTGGACAGATTTTTGGGATTCTTCACACCATTCCCAATATAGGTAGGAATCCCCCATCACCGTAATTTTTGTTCTATGATCTACTCATGGCTGTCCCTGATCGAGGAACATTTGAGATCATCAAACACATACGCCACATGTACAGTATAGAAAGGGAAAGGATGGATGAAAATTTGGTCCACCCAAGTGTACTGGATCTCTACCCAAACAACCCCAAATTATTCTAGGAAAAGAATGTATTGAAATATTTACATTTTCTATCATCAACACAGGAACCATCATTCATATGAATCCTCAACGATATTCGAAAATTCAGAAAACTAGCGCTGAAAATACAAAAAGGAAAAAAGAATCAAAAAATGGAATTGAGTTACCAGAAACAATCAAGAAACTCCAAAACCTTTCAAAAATCAAAAATCAAAAAATCAAAACCCTAATTCTTGTATTTGATGAAATGAAGCGCATTTTAGTAATATTCTGCCTAACTCAGAAAAAAGAAATGAGCTAAAATCCATGAACGTCGATTTTGAAGAATTACAGCAAGTGAAGGAGCAGATGAGAACGGTACCAGAAGAGGAGAGATTTCAGATCTGCAAACGAACGGCGGAGATTTCGCAACAGCTCACATCGCGAGGAACGGGTGCTCCGGCATTTCTGACGACCTGTCCGGAGGAGAAGCGCATGAGATCGGCGAGGAATTGAGAATAGATCGGGAGTGCGGAGAGCATGTATGCTGGAGTGAGTGCAGGTGCGCTCCTTTTTTTAGAAGGGAGAGACAATGACGGGACGGCGCATGATAGCGACAAGCCTTTACTATTATCCTTTTTTTTTTAATTTTTTATTTCAAGGGGTAGAAAAGGAAAGCATGCTTTTGTTGGCATTCGCCGTGGCTGAAGAGTGCGTACCCAATTTCTCTTCCTCTTTCTTTTTTTTCTATTATTTGAAAGTCTATGTATCGACTCAATTACTATGGTACGCCAAAAGTACGGGTACTCCCTTCTTTTATTCTTGTGGAGCACTGATTTAGTGCGCATCGTGAGCACTGAAAGTTGGTGTGCATACCTCACCTATACTCCCGGGGCTTGTTCGGCCGGACGGATCCCATTGGACTAGGAGTGGATTGGTTTAAGATCCATGGGATTGCCTGGACAAGTTCACTGAGTCTGTTTGGCACGCCCGGCATATCCCGGGATTTTACCTTTCAATCTTTTCCAATCCGCCCGACCAAACACGCCCAGGCGCGATTGAACGGGATTAGAGGGATGGGATCAATTTTAAGGTAATGATGATGATGTCAGTGAATTGGTTTAAGATCCATGGGTTTGCTATATATTGGGACAAGCTTACCAGGTCTGTTTGGCTCGTTTGGCATATCCCGGGATTTAACCATCCCATCCCTCCTCATCCCTCTTAATCCGCCAGGCCAAACAGGCCCTGCTGTTTGAAGATGATTTTCAATGTGAGGTAAGATGGGGTGAGCAATCCTAGTGTCTGAAATAGGTGCATTGGATTTTTATTTTTTTTCATGTCCAAAAAAATCCACCCATCAAGTAATTGATAATGACATTAAGGGTTCTTTCTGTTCAAAATACATCTAAACTATTAAAATTAACAAACCATTAAAAAGATAAATGCTCACATGGAACTGTGAGTACTTTTTAACGAGTAATGCAAGCACAAAATTCGAAAGGTACACTAGATGAGTTATCTCATGAAATCCCGAGGCCTAAAAGTTTGCTTAACTTAAAATTTTGATGAGCTACATCAAAGTGAGAAAATTCTCAACTTAAGAATTTGATGAGTTGTAGTAAAATTAGGAATTCTCTAAAATCAAGCTAACATTTGGGCTCTAAGGGTTTCATGAGGTGACTCATCTAATAAACCGTTTGGATTTTGTGCCCATATCACCCGTTAAAAAATGCTCACAAGTTCTGTGAGAACATCATTCCATGCGCATCTTTCACCCTTCAAAAATATACATTTCTTTATAATGCCAATGGATATTATTATTATATAGGCAGTGCAGTTTTGTTTCTTTTCACACGGATTCGTACTTGTCAAATAAGCCCTAAGATGGCGTTTGAACCATAAGTTACTTAAGATAAGCTACTTATACCTTAAGTAGTTTATCTTGGTTTCTACTTATTGAGCTAAAGTGATAAAGTAACTTTAAGATTTTTTTTTAAAAAAAGTTATTTATAATTAATCTTAAACTAAACTTACTTATCTCTCAGATAAGTTATTTATCTATTGCTATAAGTAGAAAAGGTAACCAATTTGGTGGTATCAATGAGTAGTAAGAGAACATGTCATTTGCAAGTAGTTGTAGTGTTGAATTTCCTAGATGTACGAGGCTTGCAATGGTGTGTATGGCATCGAACAAATCCAACAAGGTTGCCCACCATGAAATTGAGATGCCTTAAGGAAAATATAATTCTTAAGGGGACCAAACCATAGAAGACAATGAAAAACCACTGAAAAGTCTCCAAATTAGTTCACTTGACGTAACTTATGATTAGATCATGCCTAACTCTTTGAGGCATCCCATTTTCATTATATGCAACCATGCTAGTTGGGTTGGATACCATATAAAGACTACCATGGGTCTCACAAGCAACTTGCTATATATATATATATATATATAATTACTTGTCAGTCTTTTAGTTTATTAAATTGCAGCTTTTAAATAGCATGTCGATCAAGATCATTGGAATCATTGTCTCTAATTGTAGATAGAGCCATCAAACCATATGATGTAGAGCAGGTCGCGGACAGTTTCATGGCCAAGATGGATCAGAAAAGGTCCGGTCGGCGACAGAAGTGATCTAGACCATCGGACCTTAAATCGGGTGTATCTCACAATCCGGAATGAGTTACCTGACGTAAAATATATGATTTTGGGGTAGAACAAGCTACTTTAGCCAACCAACCCCGCTATGTCGGGTTGTGACGCCCAGAATTGCGAAAAACCCCTGGATCGACAGTCGTTTTCCTGTTTTAATTTCGTTTTTACTATAAATAGTAAGTTTTACTTTGATTATAACTCTTCATCCGTCGGGCTTTAGGAGTTGCGCCCAACGTGAAAAGAGCTTAGAATAATTAGGAGAATGGTTTGGTGAAGCCAAATAGGACACTTACTATTTTTGGCCGAAAACCTTGCACACTAGTAGACATCACGACCGTCTATAAATAGTAAGTTTACTATTCATAGTAAGTCGCAATTTCTAGGAGTTTTAGTTGTAGTTTGATTTTGATTTCTTTCCCATTGCTTGGTACCCCTATTTAAAGGGTTGTGAACTCATTTTTATGGATTCATTAATCAATTTTGAATTTATTAGAATTTATTTCTATTTTATACTTTCTTTCCTCGTGGATTCGAGAAGTCTCTGTGAGGAGTCCAGGGAAGTTCCGTGGATTCGGAATACTTATCCTCTTAAGGAAGACGGTGCTCGACCTCACATCCTCCCCTGCATCAGTTTGGTATCAAAGCGACGTTTCTCCTCGGATTGATGGCTTCTAACGACGGGTCGAGCAACAATCTCATGGGCGGTGCTCCAGGGAATTTACCTTTAACGGCGGCAACTTTCGAAGTAGCTCAACAAGAGAATCGGCAAGTCATACAAGGGCTGCAGGCTTCCATCGACCGCATAGCGGATCTCTTGGCGGAAAACCTAAGGCAACTTCGTGTTCCAGTGGTAACCTCCACCGCCAATTGCTGAAACTCGTAATCGTCCTGATCGCAAGATAGTACCAGCAGTGCATCCAAGGGTCATTCCTGAGGAAGGGGGCTCCAGTGAGGAGGAAATCGACGACATAATCTTCCAACACCCCAGACCTGACGGCGATCGAGTAGATTAAACGGATCGAGAATTCAAGATGTGAGTTGATATTCCTAACTTCAATGGCCAACTACACATTGAGGATTTTCTCGATTGGCTTTCTGAAGTTGAGCAATTTTTCGATTATATGGACATCCTTGAAGCAAAGAAGGTCAAGCTTGTGGCTTATAAGCTGAAAGGAGGAGCTTCAGCTTGGTGGAAACAACTGTAACTCGCGCGAACCAGGAAGACCAAAGCACCAATCCGAACATGGCAGCGGATGAAGTAGCTACTACGTGCCCGATTCCTCCCTAGCGATTACGATCAGGTATTATTCCAACAATACCAAAATTGTCGACAGGGTAGTCAGTCGGTGAAAGAATACGCAGAAGAATTTTACTGCCTGGCGACGCGTAACGATTTGGTCGAAACTGAATCATAGCAAGTCACCCGATTCAACGGTGGATTGCGTATGACTATTCAGGATCGGGTCCACATGCAGTCCGTCTGTACGATGAATGATGCGATCAAGTTGGCTACTCGGGTAGAGGCGCAACTTGAACGTCCTAACACACGGACTTATCCTACTACAAGGATCCCTGTGGTAGGTCCGCCCTAGGGAACTGCACAGCCCAAGGGGAAGGAGCCCGTAGGAGCACGTACTCAACCTCTTATGTCTGAGAACCGAGATCAGGCTAGACCCCAAAGGGGCATATCGACTGTTGTTGGTCCAAGTAGAATCCGGAACCCCTATGCTCGGCCAAGGCCCGACAACTGCTATCGTTGTGGCCAACCGAGCCACCTATCAAATACTTGTCCCGAGCGAAAAGTGGCAAACCTCACCATCAATGATGGTAGTACTGATAACACTTATGAAGATCCAAATATTGAATAACAGGAGCATACCACCGAGGAGACGCAGATGATTCAGGTTGGATTCAGGAAGATCACGGCGAGTCGCTCGTCGTAAGGCGACTATTATATGCGCCAAGAAATGAAGTGCATCCACAGCGGCATAACATCTTCTGTACTAGGTGTACGGTGAATCGAAAGGTTTGTGACGTGATCATTGACAGTGGGAGCAGCGAGAACATCGTATCTAAGGTCATGGTGAAAAAATTGCAATTGAAAACGGAGCATCATCCCTCTCCATATACAATCGGTTGGATCAAGAAGGTCAGCGAAACATAGGTAACTGAACGGTGCACCATATCTTTTTCAATTGGCAAACATTATAAGGATGAAGTAGTATGCGATGTGGTTGACATGGAAGCATGTCACATACTACTCGGTTGGCCCTGGCAATCTAATCGTGACGTCACTCATAAAAGACGAGATAACATATATATCTTCATCAAGGACGGTCGGAAGACCATATTGGCCCCTATGGATTCAGAAGGACCACCTGAAACTTCTAAAGTGGAGGGCCATTTTCTCTTTAACCATACGGGACTTCGTGGAAGAATCCAAAGAAACAGGACAGACTTATGCATTAATTGTAAATGGGGAAGAACTCGAGCCTACCATCATCCCTGAAAGACTAAGGCCCCTGCTACATGAATTGAAATAAATCTGGCCTGATGACCTTCCCAATGGGTTACACCCCATGCAGGATATCCAACATCATATCGACTTTATCCCTGGGTCCAATTTACCTAATCGTCCTCATTATCGAATGAGTCCGAATGAGTATAAGATTCTGCAGGGACAAGTAGAGGAGTTGATCCGTAAGGGTCTTATTCGAGAAAGCATGAGTCCATGTGCTGTACCAACTCTATTAACTCCAAAGAAAGATGGGAGTTGGCGCATGTGTGCTGACAGCCAAGCCATCAACAAAATTACCATAAAATACAGGTTTCCGATACCACGGTTGGACGATATACTGGACATGTTAGATGGTGCAAAAATATTCTCTAAATTGGACCTAAGGAGCGGCTACCATTAGATTCGAATAGGGTCGGGTGATGAGTGGAAAACGGCCTTTAAGACCAAGGAAGGATTATACGAATGGATGGTCATGCCCTTCAGTCTTTCGAATGCGCCTAACATATTTATGAGATTGATGAACCACATTCTGAAACCTTTCATTGGGCGGTTCGTTGTGATTTATTTCGATGATATTTTGATATACAGTCAAGACGAAACCACCCATATGAAACACCTCAAGAAGGTCCTTCAAGTGCTCACTAAAAATAAATTGTATCT
This sequence comes from Magnolia officinalis, assembly GCA_021015155.1. NCBI lineage: Eukaryota > Viridiplantae > Streptophyta > Magnoliopsida > Magnoliales > Magnoliaceae > Magnolia > Magnolia officinalis. The sequence continues at coordinate 27,486,820 of JAJHSJ010000001.1, forward strand.
CAATTTTAAAAAGTACAGCTTCATGACTAATAACCTATTGTTTCTGGGTTTTGTCATAACATCCACGGGCATTTGGGTGGATGAGGAAAAGGTGAAGGCAATCAAAGAATGGCCGGTTCCCACAAATATTCACGAAGTGGGAAGTTTTCATGGACTAGCGACATTCTATCGTCGGTTCGTGAAAAATTTCAGTACCATTGTGTCACCAATCACAGATTGCATGAAGAAAGGACAGTTTCAGTGGATTGACGAAGTCGACAGGAGCTTTGCCGAAATCAAGCGTAAATTATCCACGACCCCGGTTCTTGTACTTCTCAACTTTGACAAACTATTTGAAGTCGAATGTGATGCCTCATATGTCGGAATTGGGGGAGTTTTGTGTCAAGAAGGTAGGCCGATAGGCTTCTACAGTGAGAAACTTAGCGATGCACGCAAGAAGTGGTCTACATATGAGATCGAGTTATACGCGGTGGTTCATGCACTGCGACACTGGTGACATTATTTGATTCAAAGAGAATTCATACTTTATACGGACTATCAAGCTCTCAAATTCATTAATAGTCAAGCTAACATTAACCGTGTGCATGCTAGATGGATCTCGTTTTTGCAGGAATTCACGTTCGTACTAAAACACAAGTCAGGGCAACAGAACAAAGTAGCTGATGCACTGAGTCGCCGTGTAACTTTGTTAGTCACTATGGGCAATGAGGTTGTCGGGTTCGAGCGCCTCAAAGATATATATGTCGATGACGATGACTTCAAGGACGCATGGGTTAGATGCCAAGAAGGTCACCCTGGCGACTTATATATGCAAGACGGGTTCCTTTTCATGGGAAATCAACTGTGCATCCCGAACAGTTCGCTAAGGGAACAGATAATCCAAGAGCTACATGGAGGTGGCCTCAGTGGACACCTTGGGCGAGACAAGACGCCAGCTCTTGTGGAAGAACGGTATTACTGGCCGTAATTGGTATGTGATGTGGGAAATGCAGTCCAACGTTGTTATATTTGTCAGACCGCCAAGGGGCAATCTCATAATACGGGCCTCTACACCCCGTTACCCGTGCCTGACGGCCCTTGGGAGGATTTATCTATGGACTTTGTGCTTGGTCTCCCACGAACACAACGCGGCATGGATTCGGTGTTCGTGGTAGTAGATCATTTCTCCAAGATGGCGCACTTTATTCCATGCAAGAAGACTCTCGATGCAACACACGTGGCAAATCTATTCTTCAGAGAAATTGTGCGGCTACACGGGGTTCCCAAGACTATTACTTCTGATCGTGACACGAAGTTCATAAGCCACTTTTGGCGGACTTTGTAGACTCGATTCGATACACGACTTCAGTTCAACAACGCCTACCACCCACAGACTGACGGTCAAACTGAGGTTGTAAATTGCACGTTGGGAAACCTCCTTCGATGTATTTCAGGAGAAAAACCGAAGTAGTGAGATTTGGCTTTGTCTCAAGTGGAGTTTACATTCAACAACATGGTGAACCGCTCGACAGGAAAATTCCCGTTCCAGGTTATTTACGGACAAGTACCTCGCCACACACTAGACTTGGTCCCTCTGCCCAAGCTCCCAAGCATGAACATTACAGCAGAACATATGGCTGACAAGATCATAGGCATTCATGCGGAGGTACAAACCAAGCTACATGCCTCGAACGAAAAGTAAAAGGAGCAAGCAGACAAGCATCGGCGACAAAAAGTGTTCGAGGTGGGCGATCAAGTAATGATCCATCTGCGCAAAGAACGATTTCCGACCGGAACGTACAACAAGTTGAAGAATAAAAAGATTGGATCGGTACCAATCATCCAAAAGATCAATGACAATGCTTATGTTGTTGATCTTCCAGATGCATGACGATCTCATGGACTTTCAACGTCGCGGACCTGACCGAGTATCATGAACCAGCGCAAGATGAGAACTCGAGGACGAGTTCTTTTGAAGTGGAGGGGACTGATGTAGAGCGAGTCGGGGATAGTTTCATGGCCAAGATGGATCAGAAAAGGCCCGGTCGACGACAGAAGTGATCCAAACCATCGGACCTTAAATCAGGCGTATCTCACAATCCGGAATGAGTTACTTGACGTAAAATATATGATTTTGGGGTAGAACGAGCTACTTTAGCCAACTAACTCCGCTATGCCTGGTTGCGACGCCCGGAATTGCGAAAAACCTCTGGATCGACAGTCGTTTCCCTGTCTTAATTTCTTTTTTACTATAAATAGTAAGTTTTAGTTTGATTATAAATCTTCATCCGTCGAGCTTTAGGAGTTGCGCCCAACGTGAAAAGAGCTTAGAATAATTAGGAGAACGGTTTGGTGAAGCCAAATAGGACACTTATTATTTTTGGCCGAAAACCTTGCGCACTAGTAGACATCACAACTTCTATAAATAGTAAGTTTACTATTTATAGTAAGTCGCGATTTGTAGGAGTTTTAGTTGTAGTTTGATTCTGATTTCTTTCTCATTGCTTGGTACCCCTATTTGAAGGTTTGTGAACTCGTTTTTATGGATTCATTAATCAATTTCGAATTTATTAGAATTTATTTCTATTTTATGCTTTCTTTCCTCGTGGATTTGAGAAGTCTCTGTGAGGAGTCCAGAGAAGTTCCGTGGATTCGGAATACTTATCCTCTTGAGGAAGATAGTGCTCGACCTCACGTCCTCCCCTGCGTCACCATACTAATTCACTTAACCATTGCTTAGACATGCATAATAATTCATAATTGCTTAAAAATAATGGTGGCTCTTCAACCACGTGGATAATTGTACGGCAACCCAAACCACCTAAACTGCTAACTCGATTGTGGAAGGAGGTAAGCGAATGGTTACACTAAGAAGATACTAGCAACCATTTAATTTTGCCCTTTAAATTTTGGACCCTCCATTGCTTTTACATTAGGCACGAACTTTGGTGGCCATCAACTATATGGGTTGTTAGGTTTTCTTGATAGTGTGAGTTTATAAATATGGTCCATTCATAACTTATGTCACAATTCTTACATTTGTAGATGAGTGGTTTATGCAAGGAGGATCTAACACATACATCGTGATGAGGCCCATGGCAGTTCCACATGTCAACATCCGGTCAAAGGTTCGAGCATCCATAGGTGGTGAAATTCCACTAGCGTGAGTGTGTGGGGGTGTGTGTGCATGTGTTAAAAAAAAAAAAAAAAAAAAGTTCCACATGTCAACACTTCCAATTTTCTTCTCTCCTCGAAATGTGTTGCACCACACAGCAAGTAACAAAATTTCTTGAGTGTGACATTTATGTGGACCACACCATGACTTATTTCTTAGATCCACATCGTCCATCCATTTTTTTAAAGATCATTCTAGGATATGAGCACAAAAATAAGGCAAATCCAAGGCTCAAGTAGACCACACTACAAGAAACAATAGGAATTAAAAGTCTACGGTTGAAAATTTCTTGGGGTCATCAAGTTGATATTTATGTTTTCCCTTCATCAGATCTACGTGACCCTATGAATAGATTAGATGACAAATTAACCTCACGGTTGGCCCTAGGAAGGTTTCAACGATAGTCCAATCAATCACCACTGTTTTCTATGGTGTGGTCCACTTGAGCTTTGAATGTGCCTCAAATTGCGGCCCATGCTTTGATAGACAATGTGGATCTAACACATAAATCATGGTGGGGCCAGAGAAGTTCCACACATTAAAAGCTATGTTGTATAATACGCAATCTATTCGAGAAGGAGAAAATTGATGTGTATTTGTGAGCTGGTGTAATCGGCAGTGAGGTGGACCAACGAGAAGCGGTGGCACAGGAATTTCATTAGTCTTCAACACATGATCTGCACTCTTATTATTATATAAGCATTGCAGCTTTGTTTTTTTTCCCTTTCACATGGATTCCTACTTATCAAATAGGCCTTAAGAGTTTCTGTCCTACTTATCAAATAGACCTTAAGAGTTTGGGTCCTACTCATGGCTTAGCAGTAGAATCACGAGAGTTTCAAAGGTCATGGGTTTGAGTACCCATTGTGGTGTGTGGGTGTGAGGGTGTGTGCATAAGAAAAATAAAAAATAAAAATAGGCCCTAAGAGAAAGTTTCATTTGCAACTAGTTGAGGCCATGAAATACCTCAGGGCATATGTAATCATTAAATGGGTCAACCTGTAGAAAACAATGAAAACCCACCCAAATGTCTCATGAAAATGAAATACCTCAAGGTAGATGTAATCATTAAACAGGCCAAACCATAGAAAACAATGAAAACCCACCCGAATGTCTCCAAATTAGTTCACCTGACATAACTTGATGGTTAGATAAACCTAATTCTTTGGGCCGGGCATCCCATTTTCGTTATCGGCAACCATGCTAGTGTGGTTGGATGCCATATAAAGACAACCATGGGTCCCACAGGCAACTTGCTTGATTTTTTTTTATCTAGAATTAATTGCTTGTGAGACTTTTTTTGTTTACTAAATTGTGGCTTTTAGATAGCATGTCAATGAAGATAGCCTGAGTCAACATCTCTAATTGTAGTTGGATCCTTAAATCATACTAATCCAGCTAACCATTGGTTAGACATTTATGATAGGTCACAACCACTTAAAAGTGGTGGTGGTTCTTCAACTACATGGAGTAGTTGTATGGTAATCTAAACCACCTAAACTGCTGACTCAAATGTGAAGGAGCTAGCATATGCAAATAGTTACATTAAGAAGATAATAGCAACCACTTAATTTTTCCCTTCAAATTTTTTACCACCCATTGCTTTACATTAGGCATGCATTTTAGTAGCCATCCACTCTATGACCCCACCACGATATGTGATGGACATCCATCCCATTAATCAAATGCACCATTCTATAGTGAGCCATTGGCTTAAAAATTAAGCCAATCCATGACTCAGGCGGGTTACATCATAGACAACAGTTGAGAATGCTTTTAGATGTTTTAGGCATGATTTCAAATGGTGCGGCCCACTTGAGTTCGAAATATGGCTGATTTTTTACACATCTCATAACCTAGAGGCTAGAGGGGACCTACCAAATGCACGGCATGGATGTCCATCACACATTCAGTGGGGCCCATAGAGCTCGACCTCATGAGAAGCTCCCATGAGGTTGACCTCATAGTATCATTTCTCATTTTATTAATAGTGTGATTTTATAAATATGGTCCATCCATTACATGTCTCACAATTTGGATGGTTTTATAGTTGTACATGAGTGGTATATGTGAAGAGGATAGCATACTTATTGAATATACAGGTCATCTATTAGGTGTTTGACAAAGTCATCCCATATGTTGGGATATTTCAAAAACTTCAAAAGAAAAAAGAAGTGTTTTGATGATAGTCGCCTTTTCATCTTTTTTGTATTAAAGCTTAGTCATACATTGGATAGAGGAAGAATTAGAAAGGGTTTATAAGTCTTTCTTCATCTTAGTATTTTAAATTAGTGTAATAGTGTGCATTAGCCCGTGTGCATGCCCAATCGAGTCAAGATGGACTTGGTTTTGCCAAAAATTACATTGTCTTTTAGTCAGGTTAGATATGTGTCACATCTCCACACACATGAATCGCCTTTCTGTGGGCATGGCGTGTACATATGGTGTAGCAGTGTCCCAGTGGAATCAAGTCTCTTTCTCTCTTTTATGTTTATATATAAAAAATAATAATAAAAATAATAATAATAAATGCCATCTTTTACATTATATACATCATCTCTCATCTCTATTTAATTTTTTTTAATAATAATTTAAAAAAAAAAAAAAAAAAAAAAAACTCATTTTCACTATGGGTGTACATGGAAGGTGTGATGGTGTTCTTGGTGTTGAATCTTGACGATGCGTGCATGCTATCGAGATCATATATCGTGGAATTATCTGATGGGAACAACACGCTGCAAACCTTCTACACCAAAGAGATAGTTTGTACCTCGTCAAACAAGAAGAGATGACTTCTGCATCGACCAAGAGTATTGCTTTTGCAATCATCTTAATAATTATGATGGTTTATTTTCTACAAATTTATTTAATTTGAATATTTCATGCTCCATTGTTTCTAACACCATATACCAAAATTTAGTATTTTATACTAAGTGAACTCTGTATGTACATTGAATTTGGACTAATAAAAATTTCTAACTACTCATTTTTCTCATATACGCTTTTCAAATAAATAGCTTTTAAGACAATAGATAAAAGTCAAGTTTGACATCTATACACTTGTCCTCCAAACAATATGGGAGCCTTATAGGTCGCATTGCTCACACTCTTACAGCTTCACATACCTCTTTCACCAAAATGTGAGGTAGGAGCAACTTTTAAAAGCTAGGCCTACTTAAAAATTAGTTCTCGAGTCAACATCAACAACCCCATGAAAAAAGTATATGGTTGCCTATTAATCTGATCATAGGTGAAATCCAATCTCTTCACTTTGCACCAAGCATGCCAGTCGCAATTCAAGCTCCATTCGCCTCTCATAAACAAAAAAGCAAGTAGCAAGCTGCTTCAAATCCATTGCATGCCATCACAACTTTAGATAAAGATTAGGCCTAGTAAGCAACGGCTGAAAAGTCATTGTGCCCTAGCACCTTTCATGTAATAATCATTTTGAAGCTATAAATACATCCACACTAGCACGCAACGACTTTCAGCTGGGTTTTTTGTATCGACTCGGCCTCTTCATATAATACAATAAGGCTCGTCAAAGTCCGTCAATTCACGTCGTTGCCCCATCTTGTGCCAGTAAAGAAAGCCAATACACGGGCGCGGTTTGTGAAGCATGACCTTTCCAACAATGTTACTTGTCCAATGTCCAAAGTATATTCATAGTCTACACAAGTTTGGCATACCTGCTGGCATTGATGTTTTTGTTGTTAATAGCATACTTCAAAAAACTCCTAAATTGGACTCAATTCAATGCATACCTACTGATGTTGATGTTTTTGTTGTTATTAGCATACTTCAAAAACCCTCCGTACCCAACTCAATGTCTAATTGATCAAATCGACTTAGGAGACTTTATAAGTCTTTGCTTGATTCAATTCAATGTTTAAGAGTTAAATTTGATATATTTATGATGAGAAATACAAAAAATAAATAAATTTATGTCTAAAGTAATAAAAATGTTTAGCATAGACAATTCCAAGGTGTATGTTGCATTGGATGTGAGCCCTGCTTTCCAAACATGAGTTTTAAGTTTGAATCTCCATCTCCCATGTTTAATAATTACAAATAAACAAATAACAGTTTGATTTGGAGAAACTCAACATGAGTCACTGTGAGTCATGTCGAGTCGAGGATGAGCCATGCACAATCTAAGTTTAAAGGACAACTTGGATAGCCAGCCGAGTTGGGTCGAATTGACAGAGTTCCAAGTCAAGTCATTGAGTTTTTTAAGTATGGTTATTATAGCACAAATTGTCAATTATCAACTAATGAAAGTTCTCTACATTTTATGGATTTTGTGAGAGTGGACCGATCGTTTGGTAGCACAAATTACTAAGCTTGTGGCTCCCATCATGAATAGAGCATGTCCAAAGAGTATCATAAATCAACAACTATAAACATTTCAATTGTTGTGACACACACACACACACACATGGTACCTATTCACAATAATAAACAAGACATAGACACACACACACACATGGTACCTATTCACAATAATAAACAAGACATAGTGCCGCCGGTAGTAACTAAAATGGTATTAAACTTGTGATTTGTGAATCATATTATTAAATTTTAGGAGAGTAATTGACTAAGGTGTGAGATGTATGTATTGTACAATCAATTTAGATTTATTTAAAATAAGGTTGATTATTAAAGTTATTTTACTATGTAGACAATTGATGGAAAATCACTTACCCATGTGCCATAGAGACTAAAAATTGCATTAGTTAAAAGGATTGAAATTTTCGATTAAAAACTCTAAAAAAATATAAAGAGACTCAAAAGGCCGTGGATGGAGATAATAAAAAAGAGGTAAGATTTTATAGGTAAACTAATGCTATAGGCCATGATAGGGAAGTGGATTGCGTGATGTTGCGCCCACACCATCGACCTCCGTGGTGTGTTGATGTCACCAAGTTTTGTGGGTCCACCATGATGAATCTATTATATCCACACCGTCCATCCATTTCGCAAGATCATTTTAGGCCATGGGCCAACAAAAACTGAGGCAAATCCAAAGATCAAATCTACCACACCATAGAAAGCAATGGAGACAATGACCCCCATCGTTGAAATGTTCCTATGGTCTAACATTATGTTTTTTTGCCATTGGACCTGCTCATAAGGTCACGTGGACCTGGATGGAGGGAAAACACAAATATCAGCTGATCGAAAACTCCTATGCTCCCAAGAAGTTTTCAATTATAGGCATTCAATCTCCACTAATTTCTTTGGGGTGATCCAATTGAGATTGGTATCTTTCTCATTTTTTGTTCCATGCCCTAAAATGATCTTGCAAAATGGGTGGACGGTGTAGATGGCGGGGCCCACAAAACTTGGTGACGTCAACACACTAGAGGCACATGAAATCTGCTTCACCATGATAGAGTGGAACAAGGATATGATGAGGCTTAGGGGTCGTTTGGCACGTGGATTGGAGGGGGTTTCAAATCCCCTAGTTGTTTGGCAGCATAAGGGCCTGTTTGGGAGCATGGATTTGGAACCCTGGATTGGCAACCCCCAGGATTGGAAACCCCCTGGATTGGCAATCCTCTCGGTGTGTTTGGCACCATGGATTGTGAATCAACTTTAATTCAAAAATACCTATATATGGCATATTTTCGGGGGTTTGAATTTAATTACTAAATCAACTTTAATATCCCCAATTAGTGAGATATATAATTTTTGACACTATGGTTGTGATAAGCCTGCTAAAATATATGTTTTGCCTAAAAATGATGAAATTCCAAGTCTCAGATGGACCGCAAGCACAAGATCATGTCTGAGTGACTAACCAACGATTTTTAATCGTTAATTAATATGGACAATGTTTGGACGGTGCTGGATAATATTTGGACAGTGCTGATCTACATGAATAATGTTTGGACGGTGCTGATCATCGTTAGTGGGCCATGTGGCCAGTAGAATGATAGTGTACAGTGACATACATTTATGCCTGCAACTATTGAAACAATTTTAGGTGTAATCCAAGCTCTCACCGTGGATTACAAACCCCTCAGAGAGGGGATTGGAAACCCTCTGGATTGGCAATTCCCAGTTGCTTTATGCTGCCAAACAACCAAGGGGATTTGAAACCCCCTCTAATCCCCTCCAATCCAAGGTGTCAAACGACCCCTAAAGTAACCTGGGGTTTCAAATCCCCCCGGAAAACACCTAAAAGCATTTCATTAGTTGCAGGTGTAACATGTGTGTCACTATACACTATCATTCTATTGGGCGCATGACCCACTAATGATGATCAGCACCGTCTAAACATTGTCCATGTAAATCAACGATCAAAAATCGTTGATTAGTCACTCAGACATGATCTTGTGCTTGTGGTCCATCCGAGACTTGGAATTTCATCATTTTCGGGAAAAGCATATATTTCAACGGGCTTATCACAACCATTGTATCAAAAATTACATATCTCACTAATTAGAGATATTAAAGTTGATTTAGTAATTAAATTCGAATCCTCGTAAATATACCATGAATAGGTACTTTTGGATTAAAGTTGATTCACACTTCAGGGTGCCAAACGCCCAAGGAGGATTGCAAAACCAGGGGGTTTCTAACCCTGGCGGTTCGAATCCAAGGGATTACAAATCCACGCTCCCACTCTCAAACAGGCTCTTAGGGCCTGTTTGGCCGGGCAAATCCCATGGGATTAAGAGGGATGGGATGGATTTTAAGGTAATGATGGTGGTGTCAGTGGATTGGTTTAAGATTCATGAGATTGCTATATCCCGGGACAGGTTCACTAGTCTGTTTGGCACGCCCGGCTTATCCCGGGATTTTAGCTTCCAATCCGTCCAACCAAGGGATGAGATCAAATTTAAGGTAATGACGGTGATGTCAATGAATTGTTTTAAGATCCATAGGATTGTTTATATTCCAGGACAAGTTCACCGGGTTTGTTTGGCTCATCATGCATGTCCCGGGATATCGCGATCCCATCCCTCTTGATACTGTGGGATCGGTCCGGCCAAACAGACCCTTAGATAACAATGATGATGCTGAAATGCGCCCGCATTTGATGAAAATGGCCATAGATTGGGCGGCTAGGATCTTCTAATTTAAGTGATTGATGTAGAGCGGGTCGCGAACAGTTACATGGCCAAGATGGATCAGAAAAGGCCCGGTGGACGACAGAAGTGATCCAGACCATCGGACCTTAAATCAGGCGTATCTCGCAATCCGGAATGAGTTATCTGACATAAAATATATGATTTTGGGGTAGAACGAGCTAGTTTAGCCAACCAACCCTACTATGCGGGGTTGCGACGCCCGGAATTGCGAAAAACCCCTGGATTGACGGTCGTTTCCCTGTTTTAATTTTAATTTTACTATAAATAGTAAGTTTTAGTTTGATTATAACTCTTCATCCGTTGGGCTTTAGGAGTTGCGCCCAACGTGAAAAGAGCTTAGAATAATTAGGAGAACGGTTTGGTGAAGCCAAATAGGACACTTACTATTTTTGGCCGAAAACCTTGCGCACTAGTAGACATCACGACCGTCTATAAATAGTAAGTTTACTATTTAAAGTCGCGAATTCTAGGAGTTGTAATTGTAGTTTGATTCTGATTTTTTCCCCATTGCTTGGTACCCCTATTTAAAGGGTTGTGAACTCATTTTTATAAATTAATTAATCGGTTTCAAATTTATTAGAAATTATTTCTATTTTCTGCTTTCTTTCCTCGTGGATTCGAGTGTGAGGAGTCCAGAGAAGCTCTGTGGATTCAGAGTATTTATCCTCATCACGTTCATCCCTGCGTCAGTGATTTAGGGGATATGGTATATGAGGAGGGCCATTAAACAATGGCAGGATTAACCAAACCATGTATCGCGTGGGGATGCACAGTAGAAATATTCCCTATTAGTCTATAATAGAGAAATTGCCCTCACCATTGATCAACGGCTCAAAAAATTGATATTTTGTGTCTACTCTGGATGGCCCACGCAACGACAATCCACCTCATGTGAAGAATCTTGACCTTTCAATGAACGGTCAACAAATAGACAGTTAAAATAAACAAAGGAATAACGGTTCACACGTTAAATATAGACAGTGGAACAGCTTTCGAAGCTAGTGGGAATGCACATGCACATGCATTATACAAACACATACGTGTGCATTTGCATGCAGAGGGGGGATCATGTAGCATCCCAGCCATACACAAACATGTTAAGGTGGGCCCATGATTTCCAACGTTTAAAAGCGGATGCCCATATTCATGAAGGACCATCAAACCTTTCAATAGAGTAGCTTGATCCTCACCGTCCAATTTTTAGATTAGATGGGCCAATATTCTGTCCTCCAATTTTGGATTTTTTTCATAGGTTTTGGATAATCCCATCAATTGGACGGTCAAGATGATCTATCCTGTGCAAATTTTAAATATAATTGGTCGGTAACGGGATCCACGGTTCCGATTGTGTGTAGAATGACCGTATGCATGTGCATTGATCCTCATACACTGCCAAATTATAAAACCGCTTACAAGTAGGCTACAGATGTCCACGCCTGTATTATATTCATCATTGGGAGGTGGATTGGGTGTTACCCAGGTAACACCATGATGGGTGTTTCCCTGACCGTGGGGCCCACCTTGATATATATGTTGTATATCCACACCGTCCATCCGTTTTTTCAGATCATTTTAAAGCATAAAATCAAATATGAAGTAGATCAAAGTCTCAATTGGACAACAACATAAGAAACATTAAAAACTTTTAGTGGGTCACAAAAGATATAAATGAAGCTGATATTTGTATTTTCCCTCCGTCCAAGTCCGTGTGATCTTATCAAAAATTTGGATGGAAAATAAATATTACGGTGGGCCCTAAGAATTTTTTAATGGTGGGCATTCTATTACCATTGTTTTTTGTGGTGTGGTCCACTTGAGATTTTTATATGCTTCATCTTTGGAACCAGTCTCTAAAATGATATGAAAAAACTGATGTACAGCATCGATATATAATATATACATCAAAGTGGGCCCCACGGTCAGGGAAACACTCCCACTCCCACATCGCGCTGATCCGTATACACCCATTTTTTAAATGAGAGCTGATCACATACACTCCATGTACCACAACCTGTGGTACCGTACCATCCATGAAAATCGGTAGGCCCCACCACAAAGATCAGTTGGGGCAATACCATCCAAATTTCCTAGAGACCGATCGTTATTGTGGGGCCTACCTGCTCAATGGCACAGATGTCCTGTAGAAGTGTGATTCTGGCGGAAAAGATGGCACCATACAAGAACATGAGGTACCATTGTCTGTATGAGATAAGTTAGTTTTCTTTTGACATTGGAATGGCATATTATTTAGTAGCACATCAACATTTATTTCCTAATATAGACATTATGTACTTTGTCGAATTAAAAAAAAATGGAGGAATGGTTGTATGCATGTATAAACGAAAAAGACAGTGTAGCTAACCTAGTTAGCTGCTGCAGGTAGCTTTCCCTAACAAAATGACACATGGGAAATACTTAAATACTCCTTGTTGGTTTTGCACCTTTTAAAATGTTGGCTGACTCTTCAAATGTAAACATGACATATTGTATGTCCATCTGAACCATCCAAACCACTGACCCAAAATTGTGAATAGAGTATGATGGGAAAGTTGCAATAAGATGAATTTTAGCCGTTTGATTTTTCTCTTTATGTTTGACAACTGGCTAGCTTACTTGGATAAAATGAAAATGGAAAAGGTAAAATGTTACATCACAGAAGGAATGACGGGGGGGGGGGGGGGGGGGGGGGGTGTTTTATCACAGGAGGAATGACATGTGGAAAGAGTTGCGCCAATGTGAAAGCCTTTACGGTGTGGAAAGGGCAACCTAATCAACTAGAGTGCATAACCACCATATCCTAAAAAGGGCTAACCGGAAAAGAGGTTGAAAGGAGTACTGCCGCAAAGTGAGCCGCCGTGGACGTCGACTGCAGAGCATGGTGGAATGTTACGATCCCAATGGTTTAAAGAACCTAACTTGGCGTGTTATGTCACTCCTAAAACTTTTGATGTATTGGTTAAGTTCTTAACATAGAGGTTCTAAAGGAAATGTGTTTAGATTTGCTTTCATATTGGTTAGATTATTAATAATTGATATCAAAGCCAACATTATGTCTTGTGTTTGAGTCACTGGAGGAATGACTTGTGGAAAGAGTTAGACTAGTGTGAAAGCTTTCACGGGGTGGAAAGAGCAACTTAATCAAGTAGAGTACATAACCGTCATGTCCTAAAAAGGGCTAACCGGAAAAGACGTCAAAGTGAGTACTGCCGCAGAGTGAGCCACTGTGGACGTTGACTGGGGAGCATGGTGGAATGTTCCGATCTTAATGGTTTAAAGAACCTAGCTTGGCGTGTTCCGTCACTTCTAAAGCTTTTGACATATTGGTTAAGTTCTTAACATAGAGGTTATAAAAGAAAAGTGTTTAGATTTGCCTTCATTTATATATATATATATATATATATATATAAAGTTAAATGAAAAAATAAGTTTTCTTCCATAAATTTTAAATGGTTTGGAGGGAAAAATCCATTTAGGGCATATTTGGATTCACAACAAGGAAATGAAGCAGTTTTGCTATGAAACTAACTTTTTATTGCTTATCAAGCATTATTTTGTGGGATAGGTCAATATATCATTTTTATCACCCCCGCAATTTAGATAGTATGCACAATTAGACCCGAGTTGTGGTCCATGACTCGTACACCAAGTGTACATAAACCAACTTGTCATATAGTTAATTGGAGTCATAGTTTAATGTCTTCTACATTAACATCCAATTTATAATCATACATCCATATACGTCATATGTTCTAACACATTTCATTTATACTACTAACACATTTAAACCACATTATTCAATAATAAACCAAGTCCACTCATTTGAGACTTTATTCAACTATAATATCAATTTATATTCAGCATGATATGTCTATAAAATTATATTGAAGCAAACCTAAATATCAATAACCATAATGAAGAAACCAAAACTCTTAAATAGTAAATTATGTGAATAATCTATCAATCGAACATAACTAGTTCATCTTCTACTAAATAAGACCATCGATCTTGAGATTCATCTATCAACTGACCTCATTCCCCAACATATGATTTATGTTCCCTGTCTCTAGCACCTTTCTATGGATGTCATCCCACAACGTTATTTGACCAGGCTAATGAGTAAACCATCATGATTCATACACAACATAAATAAGATAGCACAAGCAACAATCAAATATATGTGTGTAGACAAAAGTATGTATGCAGGGATGTCATAAAATGCATGTCAAGTAGGATGATCATCCACTTGCTTGGGTTGGATATCCTTCAACCTACATCTGCACCTAGTAAGCTTCTGCCGTAGGTAGCCATGGGCAATGCCCATATCTATTCCTTGAGTAAGCTTCTACTAAATGTAGGCATCCGACAACAAATCTACTAGGAAACCATATAGGAAGATCCCTTACGAACCCAAGCACGAGGTGTGCATGTAGTCACCTAGAGCGGGTTCTAGGAATCAACACATGAACACTATGGATGCATATAATGCATGCTAAATGTTTTATGCATCAACATACGCAATCATCAAGTACATCTCTCCATATGAGAGGAAACAATGAATTCATGGTTATAATGATGTACATTTTTATTTGTTCAATTCGTAATTATAACCGTTCATCATAATCATTATATATCAACAATCCATCATAATAGGGCAATATAAACAATCATAACAATAATCAATCCATCTTGACTATACAGATATGAGACATGTTGGGATTCACTCACCTGTTCTTTATAAAGTTAATTCCGTCGAACAGTGGTATGCTTTGGAATCTAGAATTCGAATCCCTATTCAAATAATTTAAACAAAACATGAATTTAATTTAACTATTCCATCTAGTGAGGCCTACCTTCAATCCATTTAAGGTAACGCACTATTATTAGTTTATTAAGTAGTAATTATGTTAAGAAAATTACATGTATTATGGTTATATTAATTCCACTATTTCAATTTAGAAATCAGAAAATTAATGTAGAGGATTGTCGATCAATCCGGTCGATCGTTCGAGCCAGCTCCAAGGTCCTCGATCGATCCCTTCAATTAGAGATCGAGGGAAATTCAAATTTTACAATTTAAATCTCTGCACATTTTCGATCGATCGAACCCACTCATCAATCAATTAAAAAGGATCAGATATAATTTAATTTGATCGTTATACAATTTTCTCCATCTTTAGTCGATACCTTCGATCAAGACCACTCGAGGAAACTTCAATCGATCGAAAATAGACATTGATTAATCGAACAACATTACGAATTTTAACTTTTGGTTGCTGGACAAAAATTGACATGTTTGATCGATTGAAAGCATAACTTCGATTAATCGATCAAAGTTAGTCGGGTTCTATTACACGATCCAATTTTTTTTAAAAAATCGAGTTTTTCCCTCAATCTTTTTAACTTTCATAGATTTATCAAATTTATAATATCTATCACCAAGTTTGGAAAACCACAAGATTGCTCGGATCTAAACCTTCTGTAGTTTACAATTGCTAGTTGAAATCATTTTATAGCACGGTTTATTATTGATACTTTTCATAGTTTGTTGTGGACAATCTAACAACCATATCACTCTAGAATTTGGGGCCATGGCATGCTTTGGCCTTAGAAAACTATGATCTGAAGTGATCTAGATTGGCACGGTTAGATGGTCCAAAGCCGATCTCTATGACATGAGATTGTGCGAAACGGTCTTCTTCTTTCTTCAAACCTTTCCATAGATCAAAACAATAAAAATAGAGTTGATCTACCCTGTCCATTATGTAAATCTAGGAATTTTAATCAAAATATAGAGAATTTTAGAAATAAAAACATATATAAACTCCTCTCTCTCTTTCTCTCTTGCCCTTTTCTTAGAGTTTTCACCAAAGAATTCTCTATAATCCCTCTTTTTATAGAAAGAGAAGCCCTAGATGTAAAAGGTTTATCCGAGATTTTGAAATTTTACGCAAAGAGTTATATATCACAATGATGGGAATCAATCATTTGACTTCACCCTTGACTAAGAGTACTTCTACCAACATGCTAAGTATCTTATTTTATTATTAATCATAAACATTAAATTTTTAATCATAATTAATCCGATTTTATGTGGTTCAAAAATTCATGGCCGTTACAATTTTTTACTTTCTATCTTTATTGAAAAATAAATAAATTTATTTTTTCACTTCCACACCTAAGAAATACATTTTCCCATGATGGAAAAAAAATGAGTTTCTCAATAGTTAAACCCAAATGTACCACTATCCATCTTCAATCACTTCACATGTGCCATATATACCAATGTTCTAGATGAGTTATTATCCATATTTTGTTATATCCCACATGTGCCACTATACCACACAACCCAATGTGTCACATGTTCCACCGTCTATCTTCTCATCCACCGAACATATGCAAAGTGTCCCAAATGTGTTAATGGGCCACATGTGCTACCATCATCTTCTCTTGTGCCCCACATGTACCACAATTCATCTTCTCATGTGCCACACCTGTTCAAAGCTCCCCCCCATGCACCAATGTCTCACATGTGTCAATGGTGACAATGTACACAAGTTCTTTCTTGCTTTGCATTGTCCACCTAAGCTAACATATGCCAACAACTATAATTTTTCTGTTAAGAAACCTTTTAGTTTGCTAAACAAGAATTTTGAAAATAGATACTAAATTTTTAGAAAATTTTGTTGAAATTTGCACAGAGAAGAAAGTGGATGAAATTCCTTCATCACCTGCGTGTGGGGCCCACCGTGGTGTGTATGGCATCTAAACTATCCATCAAGGTAGTCCCACCATAAAAATGGGCTGCCTATAAAATTGGTCTGATCCAATTATTAAGTGGGCCATGCCATGTAGAAATCAATGGACAACCACCCAAAACATATAATTTTTACAGGCATGCAGGGTTGCAAAGTGTGTTTTATATGCATAAGGAATGATCTGTATCCTTTTTTTAAAAAAATGTCAAAGCTCATGTGGTCCAGATGCTCTCAGTGGTCCCCGTTGCTTCTGAGCACCAAAGAATGTCTTAAGTGTTAATCTGCACCGTGCATTAGTTTCATCTCATCTGTGGTGAGCCACCATGAAAAACTTATATTGAACAGAGGAAGCTAATCTTCCAAACATTGACCTCTTACCAAACCAACGGATGGGATGGCTACAATCATCTAAGCAAAATGGTTCCTCAGAGACATCTAATCCAAAGCAGACTATAAAATGCGTAATCCATATTGATTATTTGAGCTTCTTTTGTCCATTTTTGCATCGCATGGATCAGACATAAAAGTTCATTCCTTGTGATTTGTAATGTGGGCCGCCTAATGGACGGTCTGGATCGATAATTCGAAAGACCACACATTTGAAAGACAATTAGCAAATGGAAGGTTTCAAGATATCATCTAGATACGTATGCACTCTAAGGCATCTTATTATGAAAGAATAATGTCTAATAAATAAAATACCATGTCATGATTTAGTGTAATCACTTGCAATGATTTTTTAGTGAAAATGATTATGATAAGTGAAGAAAATACACAATGCTCAGCTGAGTATCATGCCATTTTTTGCTCGGCCAGCAATGGTAATCGAGGGTGGGGCCACCTTTCAAGTGATCTGGACCGTTCATTTAGTGAACTCCATTACAGATGGTTATCTCCCAAAATCTCCCCACAGGATAGCAATATCCATATGATCAGCGGACCTTTTTCTGTTGAATGGGCTGGATGTATATTTTCAATAGTCCATTGGCAGGCAAACTCTCCATCAAATGGGAGCAGATTTCGGTTGGACGGCCATCAATGATTGGCCAACCAGATGAACCGTCCTGATCATCAAAAGTGAGTCCCACCTGTATGTTACTCGGCCGAGGAGGAAGATGTAGCACTGACAATGGCATCATCATATGGTACTCTCAATTAAAAGTGTTCTATCTTGATAGAACGCCAATCACGTTTGGGCCCACCACTTGAGACCAATTGAGTGTGGGTCCCACAGGCCTACAAATGTTTGGTCTACACATGTGACAACTGTCAAATTAAGATGGATGCAATTGTTAAATCTCTTATACAGAGAATGTGTGTGTGGCCCAGCGCCATGGATGTATTATGCTGCCGGAAATCATAGAATACACAGCTTGAAGATCGGAAAGCATGCAATGTATATGATTTTTAGTCCCAACTATAGTTAGCAAAACTCCATTTTGAATTCTATATTAAAATAAAACCTGTCCAATTGCAAAACATGTGTGCATGCATGCATGTGTATATAAAGGTTTTTTTTTTTCATTTTGATTTTATAAATATAAATTGTATTACACCTAAACTTTTATTTTCTGACTCTAGGGGGTGTTAGGTTTTTCAATTAGAACAATAATTAGTTGGAAATAAATAATGATTACTTACTCTATAACTATGTAGTTACATCACTTACATTTAGCTGCAACAATTGCATTCTACTTTTGTTTGTTTTACGGGAGCATTATTGTAAAACAAGTAAATTTTTAGTGTAAAAATTTAATGATTACAATTTCTTTTGTGTTTATTTTATAAATAATTTTTAAATTTGATTTTCGTACTGTAATTTTCTCTTAAAAAACATTTTGAAATGATAATGATAATTCATTTACTTTGAATTATACTTGAAATTAGAAAACCAAACACATCATTGGTATCTTTACATTGTTCTTACTGAATTTTTTACTGCATTTAATAATCAAAATTGAATAAAATGCCAATAAGTCCTATCTATTTTTTTCCTCCATATGGATTTTGCACCTACGGTCCCATCCATGATTTTAAAACTGGACATTGCTCTTTTATGTGAACTCGACAGGATTTTACCAATTTGAAGAAATTCAATTTGTTCGAGTTTCACTCAAAACCCCCGAAAAATGGATTCTACCTATAAAAGCTGGGTAAAATCCATTATATGACTAGATGAAACTTTACTCCGCAGGACACAACCGAGACATAATTTATATATCATTTATATTTTAAGTATTAAATTTTATTTTAAAAAATGTAAAAGTTCTCGTTAGTTCCCGAGGGGCTCATCCCAATTTTCGAGTTGACTGGACACAATTGGATTTGAGTCTTTTGCTCGTGTTATTCGATTCAAACCGTTGTTATATTTCTGTCATGGTAGATTGAATGTGGAAGTGTATTGCCTATGACTAGAGCTAGGCATAGGCAGGGAAAACTTGACTCGGCAAACTTGACTCATCTGACTCATTTTGATCCGATTCGATCCAAACTGAGTGGGTGAGTTGATCCGAACCGAGTTGACTTCGTCAAATCCGAACTCAAATCGAGTCAAGTTTGAGTTACCTAGTAACTCGACTCGAAATCCAACTCTGTACTGACTCGACTTGTACATATATATTTTAGATTAAAAAAAAAAAAAAAACTGTCAGATCTAAGATGTTGATGGAGAGGCTACAATTCTGGCAAGTGAATCTAGGTCTTGAGTTATGATTTCAGCCCGTGAATACTCGTTACACCCGACCCAACTTGGTGCCAACTCAACTAATCTTGGTACTTGTATGGGGTCGGACTTAATCCGGATTAGTACAGGCTAGACCAAGACTTGGATCGGGTCAAGCATGTTGGACTCAGTATCGAGTCGAGTTTGAGTTATGTCTATTTCAAAACCGGATTAAGTTGGATCAGCCCTAACTCGGTCCGACTCGACTCAATGAACACCTGTAACGCCCGGATTTCAGGGGGCCGAGCAGGAACTTGGATCCCGAATTCCCAGGTGCCACTTATGCCCTACTGGGTTTCAAAATATATATAATTGGTTTGCTTCATAAGCAATGGAGAAATTTAAGTGGACCATGCAGCATAAATCAAAACTAAAATAGTAAAAACATGTGCAACTATCATGCAGTAAGCAGATCCGACAAAAAGATAATGTAAGTGAACGTGAGGGACCGTGTCCCATAAAAATACACACAATCCAGAAATATAAACCCTACCCTAAACCCCATCACCAGTCCTAGGAAGACCTATGGTGATCTGCCCAAAGCTGAAAGTAGAAGAGCTCCTCCTCCTCGTCTATACTCACCCCATCCAGCGCGTCAAGATCCATGACACCTGCATCTAAGATAGGGTCTGGTTGGTTTCTTAAAACACCGTCCCAAAGTGGGAGTGAGTGATCAACTCAGTGAATACCATTATCAATAAGTTATGCATGTTATCAAATACATGGACAAAGTTAGTGAAAAGCAATCATTCATAAAATCATAACTACTCTTATTAATGCATATGCATGGTTTCATGATATGATTCATGCCCTTACTTTCAACACTCCCTCAAGCGACAACGTCTAACAATTGCAATACCCAACACTCCCTCAATGCGACCTCGACTGCCAAATCGTCAATCCTAACTAATGCAATGTGATGGTGAGATGTTAGTCGAGTATTTAATTAAGGAAGTTGAAACACCTCCATTTAATTAATGACCTTATCCAAATCACTTGGCATAGGGCGGTCATAGTTGCTCTGAGCCTGCGATCCATGATCCAAATTTAGGTATCATCCATCTATCTCACAAATCAATAATTTCAAATGTAAGGCATGATACCTAAAGGTACGAGGATCAACTTGGTAAGGGTCGTCACCCAAACACCGAATATGATTACTCGGTTCCGAGGTGCGGGCTTGTTACATAACCAAATCACCACAAGGAATGACTCGTCGCCCAATTCCATTCATGCTCGGGTCGTTCGAACGGTAATCTGGCACAGAACCATCGGCCGGGTAATTTGACGGGGGTCATTCGAATAAGGACCTATCACTTCTTATGCTCGTTGGTCACTACGGGGAGGCTCGTCACTCTAGCGTAGGCCGACAGCACGGACACAGTGTCCCATACCACCATGCCCGACTCCCGAGTCTTAGTTGCTCACTGGTCACTACAGGGAGGCTCGTCACCCAGCGTAGGCTGACAGCTCGGACATGGTATCCCATACCACCTTGCCCGGCTCATGAGTCTTGGGGATCGTATCATTAACGGTTAATAGTGGCCTCTTAAAGGTATGGGGTGTTTCAGATTCAGGCAAGCGTGTCCATACATGGTTAACAAATATGGATGACCGGCTGGTGAGCCAATTTGTCTTCTGTAGACGAACTATGAATCGTAAGGCATTGGGAGCAATGTCCCGCGTAGTCCGACTACAGCTGACTATTCATAATTCAACTAATTGGGTCAAATTTGCCCGTGGACAGCCCTACCAGAGGGGCTGCTCATATGGGTTCTGAAATTTGTTGGTCAATCCGGAAAGGGGACATGGTATAAATGAACGATACTAAAATAGATGTCGGTCTACTTCTAGTTGTGAGGAATTTAGGCATACATAGTAGTAAATTGTATACATGAAAATCATGATTCATCAAGCATTCTTAAATACATGAAAATTTTAAATAAACATGTAAACAAGCTCAATTTTAAAGAAACAATCATGCATAGAATGAAAATCAGTAATTAATCATGTACATAAGAGACATGCAGCGAAATTTTCCTATTTGTTTCAGAATTTGGGGAATGTGTCCTACTTTTATACTCATGAATATTAAGAATTAAGACAATGCAAAGATCTTAGGCGATTGAGAGCCCAATTTCCCCCTAAATCAAAAAACATTCGAAACAACACTCCAATTCCACAATTAACATTCATGCAACTGACATGCAAGCAAATTCTACACCCATAATCACTAATTTCGGCCTAGATTTGATAAATGGTCACCTATAGTTAATGGTCCGCACCTAGGGGTTGTCGAAGGCTCGCGGAGTGGCTTTTGGGGTGCCGGACTTGTGGGTTGACGTGTCGGAGCCTGTGTCACATAGATTCGTAGGTTATGACACATGCATGTGGCTCCTCTTGCTGAAATTAGGGAGATGATAGTGTGGTTACCTTTTTGGATTGCAGCAAATCCCCTCTTGTGGCGGCGGAGATGCAGTTTCCGGCGTGAGGTCGTGGTAAGAGAGGGAATCCTCTCAATTCCCACCCTTTGAGCTCTCTCTCTCTCTCTCTCTCTCTCTCTCTATCTGTCTCCCTCCTTTGCTGGAAAATTCGTATGAGAGGGTGGGAGAGGATTTTTAGAGCTTATATAGCCTGTAAATTAGCTCATTTGGCCATGGGAAGGCCGAACCTAATGCATATACCCTTTGTGGGTATATTTTTGGCCTTTGGGGCTGTCCCAGTGGCCCCCTGGCCCATCAGTGATATGGAATAGGTGTCCCATAGTTAGATGAAGTGTTGTCCCAAGTTTGGTGGCAAACAAATGAGTCAATTGATCGCGGGGGCCCAATTTGCGATTAACAGTCACCAATGTTCGATCAAGGCCCTTGTTATGCGGATATGAGCAGGAAAATATCTTTAACTCATGCATCAAGTTTGGTTGCGATCTAACAGTCAGAAAGTCACAACTTCGCGAAAGAGTAGAAGATCTATTTCACTTAAGCTTTCAGATTTCAGCATAGAGGATTCGCACGTTTCAAGCACTTAGCTTCTGGCCTAAATTGTGCAGTTATGGGTATTATCTTGATTTGCCACCCGCGATGGACGTCAAACTCAGTGAGACGGACATTATTCTATAATTTCGGAGCTAGTGAGCCACTAACGAGCGGTTAGGAGCTTATTCGGATAATTGAGACATTTTTCGAATGAATCGGGTAGGGAGATTTCTTGGGCACAGTCGTTAGGATCTGGATTAACTAAGTTCTCAGTGTAATCTATTCGAAATTAACGAAAATGATGATTCGAACATGATCACTCTATATTATTGGTTCTTAAGCTAAATGAGTGACCGAGTTGATTTGTTTTATAAATCAAGATCCGACCCATAGTTAACTTAGCTTTTAATACATTTTTATTTGGTTATGGTTATCTCAATTAGTCAGTAATGGGTCGGTTAGATTTGGGCCTTAGATGAACAATTTACGAGGCTGGACTTGAAGTTTAAGTAATCAAGTGGATTAGTTGGCTTCATACGATTGGTTAATCGAATCTGTGCGGCTCTTTATTGGTATCACCTGTGTATAGGCTCATCTCGAGCATAAAGGGCCAATAAGTAATAAGGTGGGATAGTTATAATTTTCTATTTTTTTTAAAAAAAAAAAAAATTGACAATCCAAATTAGTTAAAAATTATGATCTATTTTGCAAGGCTGCAGCAGTACATGAGTCTAAAATTTAGGCAAATTCAAAAGTCAAGTGGGACATACCACACGAAACAGTGGGGATTAAATGCCTGGGGTAATAGAAGTTTTGTAAGAGGATGATATTTCTCGGGCAGTTTATCTTAATGGTAATAACCTTTATGAACCGTTTTGGATGGAATATAAACATTATTGTCAGCTCCAAAAAAGTTTCAATGGCGAAAGATCCATTCCCACAATTTCATTTGGTGCGGCACACCTGATTTTTAGATTCCGATCTTACCGTGGTCTTTCAAAACAGATGTAGGGAGTTGATTTGTCACGGACATCTGTGGACCCCACAGCCTGGTGACCGGGGTAACCGGAAATCCGCTTCCATGGAACATGCCCCAAAATCTCCCACGTTAGTAGATCCTAGCCACCAATCATTGTACATTTTTTTTTACATTTGAACATGGACCATTGCTAGGTTTCTATCTTTAATGGTCTATTTTTAGCCCAAAAATCGAGATGCTATGATTGTTCTAACAAGAAGATCTACAATAGGCCCCAACTTTGGACGCACAACTTTCTATTGTGCAGGGTCCAATGCGTGAAAAATGCCTTTACAAAGACAACTTTCTCATTGATATTCTTTTTTTATAAAGCTTGGAATGCTTGGAAAGGTGCACCTAAGGGTCCAAGAAAAAGGAGAAGTGGTTGGGTGAATGATTGAATGGTCAAAATGGGCCATATTTCTTCTTTCTAGAGATCACGAATTTTTTAGCTGTGTGGTGGAGGATCACCATCTCCTAAGATACCTTAAATAAAAGAAGGGGAGGAGCCAGTTTCAATTTTCATTATTTTCCACTGTTTTTCGTAATCTAGACCGTTCATTTATTAGGCCTTATTGTTGATGGGCATTCGTCGAAAAATCTCTTCAATAAGCTAATTGGAGCATTTTTACTTTTTAGGTCTGAAAATAGACGATCAAGAAGAGAGATATTGGAATGGATCATATTCAGCTAAAAAGGGCCCAAGATTAGAGAGGTAGGATTTGGGGAGGTTTGCTAATTCTATGTGCATGGGAGCCCTGTCTTCGTAGGTGCTTTCAAGCGTGCCAATATTGTACACGTGAGGGAGCTTTCTGCAAATGGTGGGGTTTGGGCTGGTTTTAGCCAATCGAGTGCATCCTTTGATTAATCTGAACCGTTGATGTTCTCATTACTATCATAAACAAGTTATGATCTTATAACTGGTGATAATTCTTGTTGGCAGTCGGTTTGTTTTATGTCACACGTGGTGTGTGCAGGCCTGCCAAAATCGATATAATAGCTTGATTTAAATAGATTAACTTTGACCCCAAGTGCTAAAATAAGAAGATATGTCAAATTTGACCATATATGATTAGAATTTGAGAAGATATGTCTAATTTGATCATATGTGACTAGAATTTGAGGAGATTGGTCACTTACTCAGCCACTTGCAAAATTTTATAATGATCGAGTGATAATCAGAAGGTGGGATTATTCTTCCAAGAATGAGTTGTGCTTTGCCTTCCACAAGAAATGACTTTGAAATCAGACGAAAGAAAAACTTACAATTGATTACTAGGAACTACTACAAGAATACATCTTTTGAAAGAACTGTTTGATATTTGATATAGATCAAATATAGTATATGAGCGTATACTTGGATTACAACTATGAATTATTTTTACTGAATTATCCCTATCCTTAGGATATAATGGGATAAAGTAAATTGATAGATTTGATTTATTTTGATTGGTGATATAATGCCTTGGTCTATTAATTTCTTATACTATTTACATATTTCTCTTATTGTTCATATTCATATCTTTCTCTCCTTCAATCCAATGGTTATGGAAGTTAAAGAGTCTCCACGTCAACCTTTCAGATCATTCATTCCTTTCTTGATATGTGTCCTACTCGACTACTTTCCGCTTCTGAGCGCCTCTTGGTTGCTCATTCCGCTTCTGGACGCCTCTCGACCCCATATTTTCTTTCGACCACACTTCGCCAGATGCTTTTCGGGTACTTTATTGCTTATAAATACCTCTTGACAACTCCCTATCTAACTATCCTACCCGCTGTGATTCCATAAAAAGCTCTTCAAATATTTTTAGAGATTTTTAACATACTATATCTTTTTCCTATTATAATACTTGTCCATTTTCATTTCTGATTGACTACTACGATAACAATTAGAAATAAAGCACAACAATTCTAACCTTTGAATCATTGATTTAAATATGAGCCATTAAATATTTGTCTTCATCTGCAATCATTAGTTCAGCAAATGGTTCTTTGTGTGGCAGGTAGCATAGATTCCAAACCATAAACGGCTCAGATCACCCGAGGCTGTGGGAACTAGCCCCTACTTTACAGGCTGGCACCATACCCTATAAAAAACCCAAAGTGACATTTTTCTGGCCTGAAAATCAGGCCATGTCACACCTCAGGTAGCCCAAAACATACCAAAGAAATGGATGGTCATGAGAAAAAAAATGTTTTTAACTGTAAGTTTACTTTACACATGCTTCTGGCCGACATGAGGAGTAAAACTGAGATAGAAGATTATTTCAAACCAAATGGAAAGCTCATATCTCTTGCACGTGTTCTATATCACACATGTGATTATGCATGGATAGGCAAGTTGGACTGCATGCTTGTGGAATTAGCAAACCTCAGATCTTCCGGCCCTGGAGATTTTTGGGGAATGGTCCATCTATATATTGTAGGGCCAGATTATTAAACTATAGTCCCACTTTTCCAAACAGAGATTACCATCACATCATGGGCATCATCGGTTAGTGGGATGATCAATGATGGGGTGGGGCTAGAAGAGTCGGAATATGTAAAAGCCATCTCCCCACTGGTGTAATATATCAATCTGGTCCATCCACCTAGTTGGCCCAAAAATGGATGGATGGATTATGTTTCAAAAATCCAACTTCCTAAAAAATCTTATCCACCACTTTTATTTAACACATTGAACTTTGAACATTAACTATTTTCATTTTGGACCAGTCACTTTGGGGCCACCGATTAAAGGGATGGAACTACATGATAGCTTTTAAATATTAAAGAAAGCTATCCATGCTAGGCCCCACACTACGAATGATAGATTGTCATGGAGATGGCTTTATGGTTCTTCCAGCTTTACGTGGTCATAGTAATTCCTCCGTATAGTTGTGATTTAGTGACTAGCCTACATGTGTGGGGGTGGACACGTGTTGGAAATCCAGGTGCATAGGAATTTTATTTATTTATTTATTTTTTTATAACCACCCATTTATTATTATACAAGTTTAACCTACCTAATTAGTGGACCACTATTATTTTGATCTATAAATCCATGTACCATACCCAGATCTCTTTGACGGCTGAGGGCCACCGTCTAGAGGGATAGAGTTGCTTAAGAGGTTTATCTTTTAGAAAAGGTATCAAGTCCAACCGTTTAGACTTACAAGTTGCTGTCCACCCAACTTATAACTTCCAAGCTTTTGTGTATAAGAAATCTAATATCCAATAGGTTGGGCCCATCACATGGATCACCTTTTGTAAAAATAACATATATCGGCTCATCTAGTGGTTGTATTTTTCCATTTAATTATTAGAAAATTTGTCTATATTATGGCCTATCTGATGAGTAGATAGAACTGATTTTTACACAAAGTGACTCAGATTTTAAGGCTAATCAATTGGAAAGTTGGATTTCATACATATTTAACTAATTGGAAGTTATCTGTTGGGGACCGTATCTGATGATCGAGCCAGTTGAAGATCTCTTTTTAAAAAGTTAGCCATTTATGCTCGGAGTAATAGATGAATCGCCCAAATTAGTGCATCACCATGTTACATGAACCATCCAAAGATGGCTGTCTTGCGTAGACAAAACTTGTGTTAAAAAAAATAAAAATAAATAAATAACAAGAAAGAAAGAAAGAAAAAGGACGAAAGTCATGTAAAATGGGGTGACTGTTTGGAAAATGGGATTATAGGAAAATTGCTTTTGGTTCCGTGCAAATTCCAGCTAGTATTTGAAAATGATAGGAAGGCTTGAATTAATTCAAATGTCATATCATCTAATCCCAACAATAAATACTATGGGATTTTTCATGAATTTTGAAATTCACAACATCCGTGGAGTCAATGTTGATGCATATGTTTTATTTATAATCATCCATATGCACTTTACAGACGTGACATATGAGTTACGTATGCATACAGGTGACTGGCGTCATATTAGAAATATGGTGTGTTGATTATAATTCTATAATCTACCCAATACAAGTTTCGATAAATGTTATTTTTCATCCAAAGAAAGAAATTGGTCACAAGTGTAGGTTTGGACTATCAAAATACCTTGGCATTTCTTGACACTTAATGATTGTACAATAATAATGTTATCTAATGCAATTACATACCATTTAATCTCACTTTCTAAACAGAGCCTCTTGTTTTCTTTTTCTTAGAGCTGTACACCAATTGAGTTAGCTTGGTCAGCTCGCTCGACTCGACTCAAAAAAACTCAACTTGCCTCAGCGTGATATTGGATTCGGACCAAGCTGAACTAATTTTTGGAGCTCGAAAGCTCGACTCAACTCAGATCGAACCTCAACTCAAATTAACTCGGATTGAATCGGCTCTATGACTTAGTTATTTTGATATTAATGTTGTTCGTCGAGTGTTTAATGAAATGACTTAACAAAGTGTTGTTTTTGGTGCATACATTCTCGACGGGATCAATTAGTGGCATGGAAGGAATGCATACGAAAGAAATTGCTATTAAAAAAAAAAAACTTTACTTTATAAAACTATCATTGTACCTTGATTTTGATTATGCACGTTGAGTTTTTTGTTTATACTCATAAATTGTTGTTACTATTTTGCATTACGTGAAAAATTGAAAATACACTTTATATATTTAGAAAATGTCGCACAAGCTTGAACTCGGATTGAACTCAACATGCTACTAACCGAGCCTAGCCAAGTTTGTGAGTCAAGCTTGATGATTAAGTTGAGACAAGCTCAAGTTGAGGTTAGCTACTGGCCGAGCCGAGCATTGCCAAAGCATGACTCTGTTCAACTCATTTACGGGTCTACATTTTTTGACCGTCCATTTTTTCTTAATACTAATTCCGAAGTGACCGACATTAATTATTTTTAATCCATGACATGTTGACTGTGTTCCCTATCTGATCAATAGCTCCTGCTTTGACACGTGTGTCCAACATACGAATCTTTGATTATTCAGCCCCTCACATGAGTGGCCGTCACCCAACCAACGAGTCATAAAAGAGTTGAACGGCTAAGATGTGATAGCCCAAAAAGCAAGCAGATGATGCAACGCTCTGAAGGCCTTGTGGGGTGAGAAAACCGAGTATGAATGATAGCAATCGGTAGGAGACATCAATCACTTTCGCGCACTCTCAAGGTCTCCCAAGGTGGGACCCCAATCTTTTATGACACCTGCTCTACGCACCACGTGAAACACTCAAACTAATGAGGCCCACCATGATGCATATGTAAAATCCAGTCCGTCCATCAGGATCTCTTTTCTATTCTAGGTCTTGGAGATAAAATAATTACCAAGATACATGACTTATATGGGCCACACCACAGGAACAATGGAGATGTGATGCCAACCATAGATTTGCGCGTGTGGCCCCCATGCTGTGTATCATTAATCAAACCTGTTAATCAGGTGAAATTCACCAGGATGAAGTGAAAATATAAAAAATCATTATAATACAAACATTAGGAAGGATACACCGTGTGAACTTAGAGGTTTCAGTAGTAGTTTTACATTGTTTCGATTGAGATGGACCATTAAAAGTTTCTGTCGATTTCATATTTTTATGTACGGTTAAAATAACAGTTCTAACGTAATTGACGGAGTAGATTTACAAATTAAAAATGGTGTAGCCCACCAAGCTCGGGTGTTTTACTCAGCAACCGCGTGAAACAGCTGTTGGATGCGATTCCGGTCCCCCCAACGTGCATGGGATTCCATTTTTGCACGGATGTGACATTTTATGGGCAGGTGGGCATGTATGGAGGAGCTTTGCTAGCAATGGTCGCCGCCCTTGTGGCCCACTACGTGATCATCCAGATCGTTCATCGGAAAGTTCACACCCTTTGGTGATGATATAGAGAAGATCTCTCTGATCAGAGATCATCGCCTTCTAAATGAGGTGAATTGTTTGAAACTCGTTTTGCACGAAACTCCCACGTGAGAGTCGTTTTCCTTGTGGCCCATCCACGTTAATGTGGTGGGTCGTTCTAGATGAACGGTCTGGATCGTTACCAGCGAGCTAGCCTCTTATTATTTCTTATGAAAGAGTTGCAAGAAGACAAAAACTTCGATACTCTGGCAGATTTATACAATCTATGGACGTACGTGACTTAAATCACTTGCATACATGTACTGACCAGACTGTGGTCCCACCATAGAAGGAACTAAACCCAAAAATTCCCACTGAAGATACCATCAGTCCACATCAAATGAACAGGTTTTTTTTTTCCTTGCTTGTTAAGTACACCCACTGTAAGTTCACACTTCACTTCTAGCCACCCCTGCCAGGAATTGATACCAAGACCTTAGCGTTGAAACTAGTATCTTTCACTCAGTCTACCACTTGAGCTATGGATCTGATGAGCGGTTAATAAACATAATGATGAACAAATGTATATTAATAGGGGTTAGGATTATTTACAGATGACAAAATGCATTCTACATTAGCTAATTTGAAGTTGTGATGTGCTGGCACATTCATACAAAAGACGGTAGAGAAACCTAATCACAGTGACGTACGGAAGAGAAACATACGGTAAAGAGAAACCGTCCATGCTTATCTAATCAAGACATACAACCTATCAAAAAAGTTACTTGATCTAAGTCATACGCAAGGACAACACAACACTAAAAAGATGGTCGGGTCCTTACTGTTGCTCCGGTGGTAGACTCTCAGGAGTTTCAACACCGGGTCAAGGGTTCAAGTACCCATAGGTGGTAAAATTCCACTACAATGTGAGTGTGTGAGGGTGTAGGTAAAAAACGAAAAAAAATAAAAAAAAATAATTAAGAAAAAAGGCACTTATCTCTTACATGGCACGGATATTGTAGATGCAAGTTACATTGTTTCCAGTCAACTCAAGTGAATAAATTTCAAGGCAAGATTTTCTCAAAAAATCATAAGAAATTAAAAGTCAATAATGAAAAATCTTGAAAGATTTATGTGTAAGTCATGGAATCTTACACATCCATAGCTTCTAAAAGGTTTATAAAAGCAACACTTGAAAAAAAGCTCTAGGCCTTTGTTAACACAAATCAACCATCATCTTTTCAGCTCTACATTGTTGATCCCTTTTGTCCTCCGTGGACAGTTAATAGTTTAGGTTGTTAACTTAGTTCCTTCACTTTTTCTAGCCATGTTGTAATAAGTTTGGAATTATTAATCTTAGCTTAATTACATTATTGTCTAACACATTGTTGCAATACACTCATAAGAGCAGATTAAATATTCACAACTCAGTCATCGGATTCCATATTATAGCTAGAGTTCTTAATACATCCCTAGTCATGTTTGTTGATCTCACGCCATGATTGTATAATATTTTTCATAGTTGTTTTGTCCGCACAAGCTGCCATGAACATTTTTCCTCTACTTATTTTAATTTTCTTTATTAATTGTATTGCTTTAACATTCTAATCGATAAAATCAACAACCTAGACATATCTTCAATTTATCATTATTGCTTTATTGGTAAATATAATTCAAGCCATAACTATTGAAAGAAAAATTCTTGTTTTCAAGCTAAAAATATCTCATTCAAAACAACCAGTACTTCCATTCTAAAATCACCATTTCATCACTAATATTCAGTGGTTGAACAATCGGTCGATCTTCACATATTTGATCCTAATATGGCTAGTTCGAAGCTTGTGATCACAAGTATTCAATTTGATTTGAGTTGAATACGATTCTAACATATTCAACATCTAATCTAATCGCATACGTTTAATTAAAATCGGATTGTGGATCCGTGCTCTTGCTCGGGTGGTAGACTCTCAGGAGTTTCAACACCCGTTCCAGGGTTCGAGTATCCATGGGTGGTGAAATCCCACTACGGCGTAAGTGTCTGGTGGTGTGTGTGTGTGCGCGTGTAAAAAAAAATAATAATAATTAAAATCGGATTGTTAGTTACATGTGTGGCCACTTGTCTAGATTGAAAGGCAACAAGGATTCTCTCATCAATCTTAAGACTATGCCCTAGTACAGTGGGCAACCAGGCCCATTTATTTGGGTGCTTGGATTTAGATACAGGCTAGCATGTGTCCTGTGACCAAGTGCATGTCTATAGCTCTTGTACTCCGCTGGCGTACCAAATAACCCCTCGGCCCTCGTATATGAAAGTGTCACGGGTAATGCTGGTAGTTCATACTCATGCACATAAAATCATACAAGTGTCATGCTTTTACGCTAATCCAATCCATCCAAACTTCCAGTCCCTCCATAGATGGGTCAAAATCCAAAAATTACACTGATCAGATTATCCTAACAACCATAATTTTCCCATTTTAAACTGGACCGTCCACAATTTCTTTTAAATGGAACTTTGACCATAGATCAGACCATCTAATCATTCAAAAAATATAATTTTCAATCCACACCATCCCCCTATTCACCGAGTCTTATCATACTTGAACTCCATTTTTTTAATTTGATATGCACAGTTAAAACCTAGATTACTTATTACCATCCTTGAATAGATTGACCGACCCAGAAAATGATATAATGATTAAAAGAAGGAAACAAAAATACCTAATTCTTTTAAAAGTTACATTGGACAAAGTGATCTGACAAAGTCTCATGGACAAACCGACATTCTAAAGTCTCCATCAAATAGGACACGTGGCAGCTAATGCTGCTTTGGAAAGAATAATCCGAACCCTTGATTTAGATAAATCGAATCTAACCATAACCAATCTGGCAAAAAGGAAGGAACATACAAAAAAATGCCGAATCATTGCACTAGATTAGGTCTCTAGTCTATATGGGTCCCACACATTTGGAGAATCAGGGCTTGCAATTAGAGCCTATTGAACTGAGCCAGACATGGGCTGGGCCTGGGCTGTATCTGGGCCCCACTGGATTGGGTTTCTATTCTCTCTTTTTTTCATTTCTTTGCTTGAACAAGGCCTGTATCATGAATTAGAGAAATGTTAAGAGACAAAGTTCCCTTTCCTGCTAACATGGCACTTATATGAACAATCTAAGCCGTTAAAAAAGGTAGGCCTCAAGTAATGACCATCTGTAGTGAAAATTGGACGAAACCACTCATTATGTGAGCCACAGCTATACACTGACTCACATCAACGGCTGTCCATTAATTTCAACGGTGCAGCCCTCCTGATGATTCGACCATCGCGCGGCCCACATTTTGAACGGATACGATAATCTAAAGAAGTAGCAGGTTGTTGGGAAATGGGAGTGGTACATGAAAGTAAGCAAAAACTTCTCAATTAATGAATTAAATGGAGAAGGAGAAATAGCCAACAACAACAAAACCATCTCATTTCATTTTAATATGGACCACAACCGGTATTTTAATTGTATTGGTGACCACAAATCATATGGTTGTGATCATGCAGCCATTATGAATTATGGTTTTGATGGTTTTCATGTGTACCATAGATGCATTATAGTTTGGAAACCCAAAAACCCAACTCGACTCAATGTTTAACCAGAGGTGGGTTGACTCGAACCCTCAATCCGACCCTAACAACGACGTTATGACTCACTGAGTGACTCAGTTTGAGTCACTGCTAGTCAGTCCAATCTAAGGTCGAGTCATAGCCACGTCTGAGTTTCTCAGTGATTTGGCTCAAAATCTCACTGAGTCGACTCGGCCGAGTTTTGAGTCAAGTCAGGAAGTTTTAGACCATAGACAAGTCTTTAAAAAATAAATAAATCAAAATACAGATGTTATAAAATTTGAAAATCCTTCCTAATCTCTGTAATTCATTTGTGTTAGGATAAAAGTATGTTGGAGTTTCATGGGCTTTCACAATTTCGCACATTTATATGTACCAAAAAGAAAAAAAATGGACAACCCATGTGCCAACATGACACAAATGTGATTCAGGACATTGATCAGCTGAGCCCTCTAAATTCATCAAGTGGACCACGCATACCTTTTTGTGGACCATGGGTTATTCTTTACGCAACCATCTTTTTTTTTCTTTTCTTTTTTTCTCTTTTT
Source organism: Magnolia officinalis (assembly GCA_021015155.1). Lineage (NCBI taxonomy): Eukaryota > Viridiplantae > Streptophyta > Magnoliopsida > Magnoliales > Magnoliaceae > Magnolia > Magnolia officinalis. The sequence goes on from JAJHSJ010000001.1 coordinate 27,520,501, forward strand.
TCTTGTCTGTCCCACCACATGGGTGGACGGTCCGGCCCTCGACTATATTTGCGTCGTCGGCACATGCAGGGATGAATGTGTCTTTGAACAGTAAATCACTTTAGAAAGAATGAGGACCTTTAAATTTCCCACACATGAAAAAAGTAGGGTTGTCAATGGACTAGACCTGTGATGGCGTCGCCCGGATTTTGAACTGTTGTAGGCTTTTAAATTTTTTTATTTTGCTAAGCCCGAACCCAGCCCAGTGATGGCCCTATGAAAAAGGTTCTCTCTCTTATGCATTGAATTTAGAGAATTTTGATTTTATCAAAAAATTGCCTTCCCTTCTGGAAAACATCCTCAATGGGGGGTGAAATGACTAAAAATATTCTCATCCATTTCTATTCCAAAAAGAAATTTTACAAAATATTACCTACTTAATATAAAATCTACATTCCACTTTTAAAAAAGTTTTTCGATAAGCCACCTCATTAATCCAAATAATTACCATTAAATTATTTATTAAGCTAGGGTCTACAGTTCAAGTGGACCCCACCATAATGTATATGTGAAATCCACCCCAACCACCAGGTGCGTCACCCCCTTTGATCACAGGCCAAAAACTTAGCTCCATCTATGGTTCAGGTGATCCACGCGAGAGGAACCACGATACAAGGCAATGCTCACCCTCTAAACTATTTTCGTTGGTGCCGCAGACTTAAATAAAAACCATGATTCAGTTGGACCATGCCAAGGAACGGTTACATTGCTCCAATCATGTGTTTAACCTGATGGGTTGGATTTGACATAAACACCATGGTGGGCCCACCCGAGCTACAGGCTCTTTTGCACCCATTGGCCCACCCAAGTGGCCATTACAAAATCTAATGGAAAGTACTCTAATGATGATTAGTTACACAAGGGGAAGTTGCTTTAATAATAATTGTTTATATTTACAAGGATGTTAATTTGTTGAAAATGTTCTTGTAAAAGGTACCAAAATGTAAATTTTATATTAGGCAGGGAGTTCATGTAAAATTCCCTTCTACAAATTGGCCAATTGAGCGTCATGGGGCTTAAATGGTGTTCATGTAAATTTTATATTAGGCGGGGAGTTCATGTAAAATTCCCCTCTACAAATTGGCTGAATTGAGTGTCATGGGGCTAAATGGTGTATGTGTATGACGTCCAACCGTCTCCATAGGTGCACCCTACTACAACGATCAAAAAGACAAAAAGCCAATCAATTCAATCATCCGGCGAGCAACAACATTTAAAAATAAAAAAAAAAAAAACAGTTTGCAGCCTCCAAGTTCCCTCAAATGCATGTATGGTCCACCTGATGATGATTAGATGGGCCTTAATTATTTTTTTTTAATCCAATTATCTTCATGGGTGCACTCAATGTTATCAAATAACTTATGCGATTCTCAGCGTTCCGCTATGTGCAATTGCTTATGAGACTATCGCACAATCCCATAAGCAATTGAACATGTATATTTTTAATTAAAAATTTTTAAAACATAAATTTGAATTTTTTCAGAAAAATTCTGAAAATTTTGTCAAAATGACTCCAAATTAGTTTTGTTATCTATTTCAATGTACTTCTACCTAAGATATAATAAGTTAATAACCATTAACCAACATACAAAATACTAAAGGATTTTTTTCATAAGGGCACCTACCTTTTCAGCTATGGACCGAGAATCTCCCACTTTTAAACTATTTTCTGACCGACAACCAATTTCGTGTATGTCATACAAACCGCTTGCACTATCGGATGCTAAATGGATGAAGCTGTTAACAGTAAAAAGTCAATTTTACCCTTCATTGCCTGTAAATTGTGTGAGAAATCCATCTTATTCCTCAGATTTTCCATCTCATTTTAGAAAACGTACCCAAAATGAGACCGATATGAAGCTCAAGTGGGTCCCACGACAGGAAACAAGTGGAATTAAACACCAACTATTGAAATATCTCAAAGCCATTATGGGGCCCACTTTGAGCTTTAGATCTGCCTCACTTTTTATCCCATGCCCTAAAATGAGCTGAAAAAAATACATGGACGGGGAGGATTGCTCATAAATATCAAGGTAGGTCCTAGTACGGTTAGGGTGGCACCTAAATTAAAGGGGTTTGAAGAGGTTTGGGGTGTAGGTGGGGCTCACCATGATGATTTGATGAATCTACTCCATCGATTAGATTTTCCATCTCGTGTTAGGGCAAGGGGCTAAAAATAATGTAGATCTAAAAGCTTAGGTGGGCCACATGATAGGAAATAATGGGATTGAATGTCCACTATGAGCACATCTTGGAGTCATGATGGGACCCACTTTGAGCTTTGGATTTGCCTACTTTGGTCCATGCCCTAAAATGAGCTGGAAAAAATAGATGGCGAGGTAGATTTCTCACAAGCATCAAGGTGGGGCCCATATATGATCGGAGCTACCTTCACACGTAAATATAAGTTAATAAATAGGGTTAAGAGAGGTTGTACCTAGGGCTGTACACGAGTCAAGCTAGCTCGAAAAGCTCGCTCGACTCAACTCGGATTGACTCGGCATGAAAGGCCGACTCAAGGTGAGTCAAGCTTGTTTACTAAAGCTCAAGTTGAGTTCAAGCCAAGTTCGACCATGGTGTATTTCAACTAGAGTCGACTCGAAGCTCGAGCTTGAGCTCGACTCGGCTTGAGTAACATATTTTAATAATATATATTGTATATTATATTAATATTATATATATATATATATATATATACACATATAAGTATTTTTTATTTTTTTTAAAAAAAGTTAAAACTTAAAAGTTTTTACTAAAAAACCCTAGCCGACCCTACCCGTCCCCATTCCCTCTTTTTCTTTCCCTTACCCTACCGAGGTAAACTCGACTCAACTCGAGATAAACTCGACTCAATTCGAACCACTAGCTCGACTCGAAAGCTTTGGCAAACAAGCCAAGCTTCAATGTTGAGCTCGAGGGCGAGCTCGAGCTCGAACTCGAGTATAGCATGGACGAGTCAAGCCAAGCTTGGCCTACCTCAACTCGACTCGGCTCAATGTACAGCCCTAGTTGTACCACATTTGGCTAGGATTGATGGATCGTATGTGGAGCCTCCCATAATGTTTCTCACAAAGCCACAAATCCACCTCATTAATTAGATTTTCCATATTATTTTAGGGCATGGCTCAAACCTAAAACAAATCTGAAAATCAAGGGAATCATACGACAAGAAACAGTGGAATTGAATGTCCGCAGTTGAAAAATCTTAGGTCCATCTTGGAGCCCGCTTTGAGCTATGGATCAAACTTGTTTAGATGGTAATGAGCAAAATTTAATTATGATTGGCCGATGAAGTCCTGTAAAATGTCATTAATGAGACAACTACTACAGGATAATGGGCAAAAGTTGGAGAGCATCTACATGACGAAGTCGCTCACTAATCGCCAATATCTAAAGAGACAATTCTATAATCTAAAGATGGCAGAAGGTTCAGATCTCTCTGAGCACATTAACTTCTTCAACAAACTAATTTTCAAGTTGACAAGCATGGAGGTGAAGATCGATGAAGAAGACAAATTCCTAATCTTGTTGAAGTTTTCCGGAGTCTTATGAGTATCTAATTAGTACTCTATGCTATGGTAGAGATACCTTAAACGTCAATACCATTATCTTAGCCCTTCAATCGAAATAGTTGAGAAGAAAGAGCGAAGATGAATATACTTCTACGAATGCATTGTTTGCTCAGAAAGACCATTTATGCGAGAGAAGGGGAAGTCAGGATCTAGATCCAATTCGAAGGGCAAACAAAGACAAGTTGAAATGTTGGAATTGTGGAAAGTGTGATATATGAAGAAGAAACTATCACAATCCCAAAATACAGAAGGAAGAGAAATCAGATGATCCAACAAAGGAAACCAATTCAGCGGTATCTAGTGAATGAATGAGTGGTTGTGACGTATTGTCAGTATCCAAAGTCTATCACTTCTATCATGAGTGGATTTTGGATATGGGGGTATCGTACCATATGTATCTTCATTGGAGTTGATTCACCGCATATATCGAGAATGATGATGGACTGGTTCTTATGGGCAATAATCATGCCTGTAAGATTATAGGAATTGGTTCGGCTCGCATTAGGATGTGTGATGGGGTAAAGCATACTCTGACTGATATGAGACACTTCTGAATTTGAAAAAGAATCTAATCTTTTTGGGAGCTCTAGATGCACTAGAGTGTAAATTTACTGATTATGAAGGTGTCCTTACAGTTTTAAAACAGACACTAACAGTTACGAAGGCACAGAGGAGTGGAAATCTTTACAGGTTAATTAGGAATACTATATCAAATGGAGTTACAATGTATGTAGTGAAGTTCACATTGGCATGTTTGTGGCACGCACATCTAAGTCGCATGAGCAAGCGATGTATGAAGATATTCCTTAATCATTGTTTAATTTCTCATCTTAAAAATTTTGATTTAGATATATATGAGCATTGCATATACGAAAAACAATCAAGGTTAAGCTTTAAAACCGGGAACCATATTAGTAAAGATCAGTTTGATTATATACATTTGGATGTGTGGGGGCGTCGCCCATTGTTTCTAATGGAGGGTCGTCATTTTTTGTTACATTCATTAACGATTTATCTATAAAGATTTGTGTTTACTTTATGAAGCATAAATCTGATATTTTCACTACTTTCAAGATGTATAAGATAATGGTTGAAAAATAGACAAGGCGAAAGATAAAAATTTTGAGGACAGATAACGACAGATAAGAATGGGGAATAGTGAGCCATACGCCATAGTAGAATGATATGACTAAATGTATGAATATGACTCTTTTGGAAAGGGCTCAGAGTATGTTGAGTAATGCTGGGTTAAACAAGGAGTCATGGGCTTAGACCGTCTCTATGAGTTGTTATTTAGTGACTCAATCTCCATCTACAACCATTAATTATAAAATTTCAGGAGAAGTATAGAGTAGTCAAGTAGTTGATTACTCGGGAATGCATATATTTGGTTGTAATGCTTACTCTTATGTACTATCAGTTAAGAGAGATAAGCTAGACCAAATGGCTAAGAGGTGTACTTTTGTTAGCTATGGTAATGGGGTAAAAGGATACAGATTGTATGATCAAATTTCATGAAAAATTATATTTAATCGGGACATCAAATTTGATAAAGGTTCCTTATTTCAGGAAAATGGGCACGAGTAAATGAAAAAAAAAAAAAAAATTTAAATCAACGATTGATGTTGAAATATACAAAGGTAAAACACTTAAAGAAGTTGAGCCGTAGATAGAGGTACAAAAAGAGGTGGTTGCACTACTTATTAGGGAAAATCCACTGAAGGATCGCAGATTACCGTTAAGATATTTGGATGACTCAAACATTATGTTTCCTATCATTATAGATAAGGGGGATCCGTCTACTTTTCAAAAAACTCTAGAAAAATGAAGATGCTAAGAAGTGGATTCCAACAATACATGATGAGATGGACTCTTTGTAGAAGAATGAAATATGGGATGTAGTGGAGCTGCCCATTGGACAGAAAATGATCAGTTACAAGTGGATTTACCAAAAGAAACTAGATAAGTACAGGCTAGATTAGTAGCAAAGGGTTATGCTCAAAAGAAAAGCGTCAACCTCAATGAGATATTCACGCTAGTAGTAAAAGCAAGTATATATTATATTTGTATTAGCGTTGGTTGCCCAATGCAATCTGGAACTGGAATAATTAGATATGAAGATTATGTTTCTATATGGAAAACTAGAAGCATGAATCTACATGAAGCAAACTGAAGGGTTCGAGGTACGAAGAAATGAGCATATGGTTTGTATGTTAAAAAGGTCATTATAGGTACTAAAATAGTCGCCCAAGCAGTGGTACAAGAAATTTGATTCTTTCATATTAAATCAGCAATTTATAAAAAGTAAATTCGATCATCGTGTCTATTTTAGATCACTATAGTGATAGAAAATTCATCATTCTAGTGTTGTATGTTGATGATATTCTTACCATCAACTATAACATATATAAAATTAACATATTAAAGGATCGGTTATCCAAGACAGGGAAAGAAGCAAGTTGTGGTTGTCTCAGGAGGAATATTTCTTGGTCAAGTTTAGACTAGAATAGGCTAAACTGGTTAGCACACCCCACGCTGCTCACTTTCGGCTTTCTTCACAGCAATGTCGTATGTCAAATGAAGAAAATCGGTATATATCTTGTGTGCCCTACTCGAGCGCGGTTGACAATCTTATGTATACCATGGTCTATACTAGATCGGATATTTCGCATACGTTAGATGTTATGAGCATATACATATCAAACTCCGACAAGCAACATTAAGGGGCAGTGAAATGATTATTTCATTACATACGAGGTACGGTATACTACGTCTTGACATTCAAAAATTCTAAGAAAAAACTTGAGGGCTATGTGGATATAGATTATCTAGAGAATGTGGACAATAGAAGGTCGACTTCCGGTTTATGTTAATGGATAGAGTTATCAGTTGGATGTTGAAGCTTCAGTCTGTGGTGACACTTTTCACAATTAAAGTGGAATATATGGCAGTGACAGAAGCATTCAAGGAAATTGTTTGGTTGCAAGGGATGTCTATGCATTGTGATAGCGAGAGCGCTATCAATTTGACAAAGAACTCAGCGTATCATTCCTAGACTAAACATATTGATGTTCGTCATTATTTTTTTTCGGTAAATATTAGAGCAAAACGGTGTCACTCTTGAGAAGATTCACACTAGCAAGAATCTGACAGATATACTACGAAAGTTATTCTTGTAGAGAAGTTCAAGTCTTTCTCAGCTTCTCTGGACTTGGAAAAGAAGAAATGAAGACGGATTGTGTATGAGAAGTGATGATGATGGTGTTACTATTGAAGATTGGAGATGGTGATAACAAGCAATGGAGATGTAGGATTAAATCCATAGTGGAGATTGTTGATTGAGTACCTTTAATCCTAATGCAAAAAAAAAAAAAAAAAAAAAAAAAAAAAAAAAAAAACAGAGTTTTCGATTCGATTGACATGGCAGTTGATTCGATCAGAATATTCTCGAAAATTCTAGTTTGCTCGCTAGACATTTTTGGATGTTGATGGTTTGTCGAGTCTTGATGACTCAATCAATAGCCTGATCGAAAGTGCCCTCAGGTTTTGCGTAAGTGCAAGTTTTGTTTCTAATCGGGTACAGGGTATATGAATACTCTTTGTAATATTCGATTAGGGTTAAGAAGAATAGAGCTTGAGAGCCAAAGAGGATTTTAACGGGGATATAGGGTTTTCAATTGTAAGTTGTTTCATATCTTGTAATTCCTCTGAATATAGTGGATTGATCGTTGCTTTGTATCATGGTTTTTTTCTATGTGGGTTTTTCACGTAAACATCTGCGTTATTTATGTTTACTTGTTCTTTTTCGTTCTCTATTGCTTGTTTGATTCGTTCTAATATTGTTTCTGCGGGTTTCTACGCCCAACAGATATATGCGATTGGTCTATCATTATTAGACTATTATTATATGAGTGAGAGAGAGAGGGAGAGTCTGTCTTACTATAATGGTGGAGCTATAATTACAATAATAGTAAGAAAGAGAGAAAGGGTTGTAATGTGAGATTTAAGAGTTGAATGAAAGAAAAGAAGTCTTCAAACGAAGTCCTGAAACTTTAAATCTCGAAGTCTTTAAATCTTAAGTTGAACTCTAGTATTGATTGTTGAATTTCAAAAAAAAATAAATTAAATTAAATTAAGTCCAATAGGCAATTTTTTAACCATTGGACACTGCGATCACATACCATACGCGACCATCACATGTCATGTGTCCATGATTATGCGATTATGTGATCGTACATGATAACACTAGTGCACTTTTTGGCTGGGTTGGATGTCAAACACATGCCACACAGGCCCCATAGTAATGAACTCTATATTTTTGAAAATATTTTAAAAACAATACCGCATTTAGTTCATTTAGAGTTTCAATGAGCATCATTTCATAGCATCAGCCTTAATAAGCACTGTTTAGGAGCTTCCCATGACTTGGAGATCATAGTAGAATTAATGGTCTATTTTACACACAAATACACAGGGAAATAGTACCATGCATGAGGTCAACCTCTTGGGAGCTTTCCATGAGGTTGAGCTCTATGGACTCCACCATAATGTGTGATAGACATCCACGTCATGCATTTGGTAGGTCCCCTCTGGTTTGTGAGATGTGCCAAAAATCAGCCGTATCTAAAACTGAAGTGGGCCTTACATACGAAATCATGCATAAAACATTTAAAACCACTTGGTGAGACCTACCTAAGCTTAGGAATGACATAAAATTTGGTATGACCCCTCATCCAAGTGGGACGTACACACACAATGGATAGACTGATTGTCTAAACAACATCTCACTGGCCCTATATACAAACAAGAAGGTTCTGATGGACGGGCATCCATTCTCAACTGTTGTCTATGGTGTGGCCCACCTAGGTCATGAATTGGACTGATTTTTTAGGCACATATCTCACCATGGAAGGGTGCATTTGATTAATGGGATGGATGTTTGCGTTACACATCATGATGGCGCCCAGAGAGCTCAATCTCATGGGCAGCTTCCCATGAGGTCAACCTCATAAAACCTTTTTCCATATATGTGTGTGTGGTTTTGCTAACTCCCACACCTTTAAAATGATATAGTATGTGCAATCATCAATTAGGATGGTTCATTTAATAGTACCATGGAGTAATTCAAGTCACAGAATGTTCCTAACCCCCTTTAAATGAGTTAATTTGTCATAACAATCCATTTTTTATGGGCCATCGCTGAAATGGTTAGAATCATCAAGCCAAAGTGCTACTTTAGAATCATTAAAATCTTTATAATTATTGGTCTTTTTGGACAAGTAAGATGTGCTTTAACTAATATCTAGTATTGCTTTAAACTTTTATGAACCTAAGTTATACATGTTGAGTTTCATATAAAAATGCCATTAGAATTAAAGTGTAAAAAGATCTGATTTAATGACATTATATGAAACCAGTCGAATCCTTCATCACATGATTCGATGAAATATTTTGGATCTATGTCGGATTGGTACATGTATCAATCAAGTGAATCTCGCCTCGATGGGTCAATAAAAGCAAAGCAATTAGGAGCGAAACAATTCATTGCATTGATATTTCTCAAATATAAATAATCATTTGATTTGACCCTAGAACTTCTTAGGTAAATCAAATGACTTGTTCATGAATGAGCCCATATTTCATTATCATATATATATATATATATATATATAATATATATATATATATATATATATATATATATATATATAATATATATATATATATATATAATGAGCCATTCATTACATGATTATACTGGTGCATGGAAAATCATTTGATGAAATTGTTGCATAAGGAGTCTCTCCCAATCTATCACAAGTAATGTACAAGGGAAGAATTTGCGTCATGATCCCTAATGGAGGCTGAGATATGACTAGAGCCATCCAAGGAGATGACTATATGCCCATGCAAGGGTGTGTGCTCCATACTTCCATCATTACTCTTCCGTTCTGTTATCCTTCACACATGCAATGTGTGTGGTCTACTTAGTGGATGGTGTGCGTCTCTTATCCCCTATTAAAAGTGCAATGATGGTTTTCTCACCTCTTCATAAGTAGCCTTGAAAAATCATAGTGATGGGATGCCAACAATTGCAGTACATTCTTCTTAAGCTTCCTTGAAAAATCATTCTTCATATTGATCAGATCACATTATTCTAATAGTATAGGTGGGCCATCCAATTGATGTTATAGGTTGGTAGTAGTGGAAGAAGAGTGGACTGAACCTAATGAAATGTCCATGTGGATGGATGCAAATGAGTCCAAATGCAACTAGTTGCATAAGAAGGCTTCCAAAGACAGCCTCAAAAGCTCGAAGAATGTTAAGAGATGAACCTTCATGATTTCTAACTATAAATGTCATTGTTGTCTGTATTGACCGATTAATCAGTTCTTCGAAAGATCTATTAGACTCGGGAGTGAATGATTTGATGACTGAATATTCAATTCTTCCTTCACTTGGAGTCGATTCACAGTAATTCTTAAAATTTTCATATAAAATAATATGGATTCAAGTCGTGATGAATAAAGACAAAAAATCACTTGAATAAAGGGAACAAATTTAAATGGTTAAAAGAAAGGGGACAAAACTACCGTACTAAAATTAACTGAAAATGAAAGGTGTAATAATGACACAGATTAAAGATCCTAGCCATTCAATAGGTAATGTGTAGACGAAGAAAGAAACGTGCTAGAATTGTTGTGAGTCTATCATGTATAACCTGAAATAATGGGCGTGACAATGGCCTGTCCTACCAATGGCCCATCCATCGGCATCTTATAGGTAGATTTGTACACGAGCTGAACCGAGTCGAGCTTGGCCTAGTTTGACTTAGCTATGCTCCGCCAACAAACTACACCAGCTCGAACTTGGCTCAGCTCAGTCCTCAAGCATAACAGGGCAGCTCAGCTCGATCAACAGCTCAGGTCAATTCGAGCTGAATTTGAACCAAGCTTGAGCAAAATCTTTCAAGCTGAGCTCGAGTTTGAGCATATGAGTTGCGTTCAAATTTAGGTTATATATATATATATATATAATATATATATATTATATATATATATATACACGGAAAAGGTACTATGCGCTGGAGCGGATAGGACCGTCGCATGAGGTCGAGCTGTGTGGGCCCCACCGTGATGCATTTCGAACATCTACCTAATCAGTCAGATGCACCATTCCATCATGGGCCTAGGTCTCAAAAATCAAGTCAATCCGTGACTTGTGTGGGCCACACCACATACAGAAGTTGAGAGGGGCCGTGCACCATTAAAACATTCATAATCATTTTTTGGGCCCACCGAGATGTGGTTTGCAAATCCAGCCCATCCATTATGTGTGTCCCACTTGGATGAGGGTTCAGACCAAGTTTCAGCAGCATTCAAAACTCAGGTGGGCCCCACCAAGTGCTTTTATATGTTTTTGGCATGTCTTCACATGCTTTTAGATGGTATGGCCCACCTGAGTTCCGTATACGGCTGATTTTTGGGATATCCCATAATTTAAAGGGGACCCATCAAATGCACGGTATTGATGGTCGACACGCATCACGGTGGGGCCCACACAGCTCGACCTCACGTGAGCTTATAATGAGGTCGAGCGCATAGTACCTTTTTCCCATATATATATATATATATAATATATATATATATATATACACGGAAAAGGTACTATGCGCTGGAGCGGATAGGACCGTCGCATGAGGTCGAGCTGTGTGGGCCCCACCGTGATGCATTTCGAACATCTACCTAATCAGTCAGATGCACCATTCCATCATGGGCCTAGGTCTCAAAAATCAAGTCAATCCGTGACTTGTGTGGGCCACACCACATACAGAAGTTGAGAGGGGCCGTGCACCATTAAAACATTCATAATCATTTTTTGGGCCCACCGAGATGTGGTTTGCAAATCCAGCCCATCCATTATGTGTGTCCCACTTGGATGAGGGTTCAGACCAAGTTTCAGCAGCATTCAAAACTCAGGTGGGCCCCACCAAGTGCTTTTATATATTTTTGGCATGTCTTCACATGCTTTTAGATGGTATGGCCCACCTGAGTTCCGTATACGGCTGATTTTTGGGATATCCCATAATTTAAAGGGGACCCATCAAATGCACGGTATTGATGGTCGACACGCATCACGGTGGGGCCCACACAGCTCGACCTCACGTGAGCTTATAATGAGGTCGAGCGCATAGTACCTTTTTCCCATATATATATATATATATATATATATATATATATATATATATATAACTCAATCCGAGTCGAGTCGAATAAGTTAACCAAGTTAACTCGCTTCGTGTACCGCTTTACTTATAGCTACCAACCCAGATGCATGTTAGGCATGTTGCGCAGGTCCCAAGACTAAATAAAGGGCCTAATACATTAGCGGTCAGGATTGAATCTTAGGGTTGCAATGCTTCTATTGAAGTCCCGCCACCTCTCATCTAGGCTGTTTGATGGCTGTCATGGAGTGGAGTTGGACCTAAAGTTTAAGACCATGCATGGAAAATAGCCATGCCCATTTTTAGGACAAAATGTTTCTATTGAGGGCCCTTCCCATGGTATGCCTTTTTCATGCCATGAATATGGGTTCAGATATTCATGGTTAAGGATTTATTGTATCCTTTTTTTAGTGGACCCAAACCACTTATATTAGGGCCAAAAGTTGGGTGGGTTCAACCCGACTAACCCGTGATCGTGACCGACTCGACATTGGGTTGGGCTCAGGCAGGATGTATCAGGTTTGGTCTCAAGCTTGGGCTATATAAACACCAACCCGATAAAACTTGGGTCGGGCTTGGGTTGAGGTCTCGGGTTGCCCGACCCAACCCAAACCCGATCGTTATATAAGTTACTTATAAATTATAATTGAGTACGAATAATTTGTGTTGAAGGCGCAAGAAATTCCAGTGCCGTCAGGTCTCATTGGTCCACGCTATTTGCGATGACTCAAGCGACCAAAATATGCTGGATTTCACTCTCAGAAATAGATTGTGTGCTACACAACATGACTTTTAAAGGAGTAGTTGTCCTGTATTTTAGCTTGTTTGTTTAGAAAAAATAAAACTTTACAATAAATAACTACATATATAATTAATAAAATGATAGGTACAAAAAATAATGTGTATTGAAATATAATAGACTAATGTAATAATGAAAATATTAGCGTATATTCACCTGACCCGCCCGAGCCCGCTTGGGTTGGGCTTGGGTTGAGAATTCCCAACCCGAGGTTGGGTTGGGTTAGGGCTGAGGCATAAGAACCTTGGCTTGGGCTAGGGTTGGGCTTAGGTTGAGAATTCCCAACCCGCCCGACTTTCAGCCCTAATTTATATAACAGGTAAAGAATATTTTGGGTTGAAATATTCTAATCTAAGAATTGCTACTTTTCTTTCTATTCCTCCATTGATAGCCCATCAAATAAACAGTTTGGCTCATTGAAGGATGACCCTAGATCCAAATGCTAAAGTGGTTGTCCCACTCTAAATCCAAAAATCGAAAATGCTACTCATCTGGCGCTGACAGGGGTTTTTTTTTTTTTCTTCTTTTTTCTGTTTTTGCAATGTTGTTACGTCCCAAGTTCGGCGCGAATGGGCTCCTAAATTCCCGAGCGCTTAATCTGATTTGTAACAAAGGAAATCCATCTTGGAATATCTTAACTCACTACACCTTCCACCATAACACCAATGATCATCTCACATCTGCATCGCAGGTTCATGGGCAGCACAAGGACGTGGATTTCTTGCCTTTCAACAGTAGAGCTCCTAATCTATTTGTGAGATAAATAGGGATTGAACAACTACTGTTGAAACATTCATATGGCCAAAAAAGTTTTGTATACACTAAGTTTTTGTGTTTTCAGTTCATGCCAGTGGGAATGAACTTATAAACAGTTTGGATGGCATATAAACATCAAGATGGAGCCCAAGAAGCTTTCAATGTAGGCGTTTCTTTCCCCAATTTCAATTTCCCCCCTCTTGTGGCCCACACCTAATTTTCCCTCACTCGTGGCCCACTTGAGTCTTGGATCCAGCTCATTTTTTAACACGAGCTCGCAAAACATATATGGACAGGGTGAATTTCTCACAAGCATCATGGTGGGGCTCACCTAGCTTCCCAGCGCAGGAACTTCCTACAAAAGGCTTTTGCAGGAAATCCACTGTCGCACCCTAACTGGATCCAATGGCAATTTCTATTGCTTTTTTTTTTTTTGTCTCGACTCTTTATTGACTCTTCATTTCGATCCATCATGTTTCTTGTCACATTCTGGCATGGATCTAAGGCCGGTTACCAGCACAAGAAGTGGTAGTTTGCTACTGAATAGAATTTCCACAAGTGCGCAAGCAAAACATACAGCAGAAAATCCCAATCCACAAACAGCTGATTCGCCACAAATCTAGCCCGACATGAAAGTTGGAGGGCAGCAAACAATACACAATGTATCTGTAAAATGGCACCTACTACAGCGAGAAGTCAGAGAGCATTTTTCTTTAAAAGGAAATCGGTAATCATATTTTCATCTAGAACAGCAAAAAGGCAAGAGAATGGAGGGCGCATCTCGACAATTGGCCAAATGATTTTCCTTGTAACCATGCTGGATGTTGTAGCTTTTTTTTCTTTTTTCTTTTTTTTTTTCCCCCTTTTTGCATACTCCAAGATGCGGGAATCACTTGCTTATTTCCTAAGTAGTGACTCTTGGTATTGCGTTTTCAGCTCTGGGAGTCGCAGCAAAACAATGATAAGTGGTCTTTGAAAATCTGTACGGTGGCCCGCCAAGGCATAGGAGCTAGTGGCGGTTCCAACAGCCTGCTCCTGTTAGTAAGGTTCCTGATTGGGGCTATCTGCATGCATGTCCATTGATGAATCATTGGAACTGAGGGAATTGGACTCCCGGTTTGGATGAGGGAAATTCATTTCCTGATTCCGTGCCGCACCATTTCCAGGCTGCAAAACGTTATTTGGATAGTACCCTCCCTGAGCGAAGTGATAGGGCTGAAGGCTCCGCCGAACAGGACTGGATAGAGCATTTGAGAAAACTGAGTTCTTGGTTTGATCAGAGTGGCCAGACCGCAGACCCTGTCCAGTTGCAGCCTGGCCAAATGAACCGGAAGTTGCTTGAACGCTTGAATTTATGGAATGGATTGCAGTTTGGTGATGTTGGTGTTGTTGGTGTTGATGTTGCAATCTTGGGGACATCGATGGGTCCTCTCCACCATAGTCGAGTTCATTCTGCATAATCAGGTAAATAGGTCAGTGAAGCTTTGCCTAGTGCTAAAACGTCATGAAACCAAAGTAGGCAAATGAAAACAGCATTCCACCAATGGAAAGTTCAAAGAACCTTCTAAGCGGCAAACTCTAAGACTTTCAACAGTTTCACTTCAAGCACAAACAGAACGAAAAGATCCGTAAAACGTAAAGCTTCTTTCTTGTTTCAAGAAAACTAGAAAAAACGGGCATGCACAATGCAGGGAAAGTGGTTAGCATGGCGTTGGGAAGAGTAGCGGCTTGTAAAAAGTATATCCCTTTTGGTGAAGAGAGGACCATGGCACATCTTCATCCCGAATGACCTATATGCCATTTCATATGCTTATAAACCTGTCTCATATTCTTCCATATTACATGGTTTAGTTGTTTTGGATGACCAATTGAAATATAAATTTTTTGCCCCTGGCAATTAATGTTATGTATAGCAGAGATACTCCCAATTGATCAACAAAAGAAGTGAAAAGAAAAGAAAGAAATACTGCTCCTTTTCACCATTAGATGAATCAAAAGGAAAATAGGATATTATCTGCAATACAAGAAAATCCCGCTCAAATAAACTCTTGGTGCAGAAAGTACCAACTACCAAGGTAGTTTTCAATTCTGGGGATTGAAATTTCCTCAAAAGATTACCAAAATATCTTTGAAAGAAGTAAAAGGCCAAAAACTAGGATTTAGAAAGGAAAAATACATGTTATTATATTCTTGACCCTGTCATGTTTGTTTGGTTCAGGCATGTTACGAACTGTTGGGTGAAATATAGATGAAAGGAATTTTGAGGGAAATTTCCAGCAAATGGCAAAATAACAGAGGCAGTTAGGGAGCTTGGGACAGCATATACGACAATATGAGAGAAAAAAACGCCTACTCATTCTAGTTTTTTTCTTTTTTCTTTTTTCTTTTAAAGGAAAAAAAAAATGTGTTTTATTAAATAATAAACTGCCATTCACTTGTAACCCCAAGTGGGACGTGCATTGGTCTGTTGAAGCTTCTAGTGACTGCTTACAAGAAGTAGAAAATGAAACTATAAGCTGATATTTACAATGGCAATAAAACCACCACATATTATATAATAATATCACATCAACCAAAGCCATTTACATAAACTTACATCTGATCCAAAACAATCTCAGTAGTTGCTTGTCATGATACAACTGGTACAATATACATCAGCTTGACTTAAATCCACATTAGATAGGTTAGATTCGAGAATTCAAATTGGCAAAAAAGAAAAATCCAGAATTCAGATTGACTTAAACGTTCCTAATCCCTGATTGATAAGCATATTATTCATTGAATTTGGGCCATTGACTGTTTTCATTCTTCCATCCATTAACTACTCAACAATAAGCCATTTAAAAAATTAGAATTGAATCCCATGATTTGTATGATTTAGGATGAGTTCAGGTATTCCACACACAATTATTTAGTGTCACAGTATCAAATCCTCTCTGCCAGAGTATCAAAATTTCTCTCGTTTTGAAGAGGAAGAGTCGAACAGACATTTGGCCAGTAATAACCTCGTGCTATAAGGGCCAGTGTCCTCCGTGGGTGACCAACTGCATGGCACTCCCTTAAGATCTCCTCCTTCCTTAAGTCTCCAACCATCGGGCACGTGCAGGCAATTCCCTCTGGTGATCAAGAGCCCATCCATCAATCCTAAACCTCCTAGTAGATCCTGACTTGGCCTGTTGCACTTCCAGGTCCATCACAAGGATCACAGGACATATCCATGGCTTGATGATGCCTTAATCTCCCAAAGCAGAGCTTTCATCCATAAGTTCACAAGCTGTGAAGGCCATTGCCCGGTATTCTGCTTTTGCACTGGACCTTGCTACAGAGAACCACCATGGCACCTAATTAAATTATTCAAGTACCCTAAAAGTGGGTAATTTAGTCCTCACTACTACCGTTATATATAGTGGAGATTATCCTAACACTGATACCCCTCTTATCTGAAACAATTTTTTTTCTTCTAAAAATGAACAGAACTCTTCATTCTAGAGACCATTAGCATAATGTTGATATCACTCTACCTTGAAACTAAGGCTGTGATTGATCAGTAGTGACACTATTCTGTAGATAATAAACTTTCCCAAACCATGGCACCTAATTAAATTATTGAAGTACCCTAAAAGTGGGTAATTTAGTCCTCACTACTCCCATTATATATAGTGAAGATTATCCTAACACTGATACCCCTCTTATCTGAAACAATTTTTTTCTTCTAAGGCTGTGATTGATCAGTAGTGACACTATTCTGTAGATAATAAACTTTCCCAAACCACGAAAGGTTGATTGCATCATCAGAATGTCTAGGATCATTCCAGTGTTGCCCTGCTGATCTTAAGTTAGCTTCGCTCTCTAAACCTGTGTTACTACTGCCTGCACATATAGCAACTTCCAAAAAGCATCGAGGACAGTATCAGGGTAAAGATGGCATCACCACCATGATGTAAACAATAGGAATCATTGATCAAGAGCTCATTATCAGGCCTACAAAAATGGCATGAATGATAATAAAAAATGGATAAAATAGGCCGAAGTTCAATGAGTGAGCATCCTTGATCCTTACGGGCATTAAGGCCCTAAGTTAAAAGTGGGTGCTGATTCTTATTAGTTGCTGACAGTAATGAGAAGAGCCCGATCTAAACACTGCAATATATTAAGATCCCATCATAAACGTGACACAGGGTTCCTCCTCCACTGGATAAGTGATTATCCATAAATGGCTGCAAGGAAAAACACAACCATAAAAAATAAAAATAAAAAACTACCCGTAAGAAGAGGACCAATCATCAAACCTGAAGGTAAGCAACTATATCGGCTCCCATGACTCTTGAACCCTCCTCGTGTTGTCTCAAGATCCACTGGTAAAGTTTCTCCTGCATAAAACAAAAATCCACATCAAGTAAGGAACTTAGAAAATCCATAATCAAACACCTTCAATGCTCATGAAGATCACAAACACAATTTTCTTTTACCAGCAGAAGGCTAAAGACATTAGAAAAGCAATAAATACAGGTGAAAAAGGCTTCCACATGACTAGGGAGAAAAGATTGGGCCAAATTCACAATGCCAAAGTGGAAGCCACAAGCCTAAGGATCATTATTGCAGAATTGGATAGGGTTAGAGCAAAACAAAAGAATGGCAAGAGAAGAATATCAAAGAAGCATATACCATGATCCAATTAAAATCCACGAAGAAAGAAACCTATATCTAAAGGTACACAACTAAACAAAGCCAGAGAAAATGATACACTGGTTCAAACTATAGTTTGCACAAAGTGTGACATGAAGTGGCAATATATTTGGCAGCGAGAGCAGGGACTCGGCTGTTTCAAATTGCTAGCAAGCAGGAGTGGGAGAGTGAAGCGTGATTCGAAGCGAGAGAGGCAAATAATTAGAAGAATCCTGCAACTAAGGGTTCAACCATTAAGAAGATAAGCTTCTCAATCTTGACAACCAAACTATCAAAATGAAGATTCCCTTATTCAAGACTTTTCAGATGAATATGAGGAGCCCAGCGGCAGCTCCATCAGGTGGTTGCTTATTGCCAATAAATAAATGTTTATTTACTTGACACAATCTACATACAAAATCTGAAACGTGAACAGAATTTTCATTAGTGAAAGCGATCTTTTGATGTTTTGAAGCTGACCCAGCAAATCTTCCCAATTACAATCCCTGGAAATGAAAATTCCTAGAAGACCAAAAAATCATCCTTCCTCTTGCCCTTTTGGAACACCACTTCAGCCCTATCCACCTTGTTGTTGAAAGTCCTATTATTCTGTTCCCTCCACTGGACCACAACACTGAGGAAAGATAAGTACCATAAAACTTTCATCATTTTTTTTTTCACAAACCCACAATTGGCACAATGCCTCAATAGGCCAAGGAATTACACAGAATCTTGAACAAAGCATCTTCCTCCACACCATAGATGCATACTTTCAGTGAATAAAGATTTACTGATTTCCACATCCTTCAGGCATAAAGAACAGATTCTTAATGATCATATTCCTATTTCTCAGATGGCCAATGGTCAAGACTTTGTTCTTCGCAACCAACCAACTAAACACAACCACCTTTGGGGGTCCAGGGAATCACCACAAGCCAGGTTGAGCTGATCTCCCACCAACTTTGATTATCCAATGCAAAGATTTGACTGAAAATTAACCTAATATCTCCCCTTTCCATCTCCATCTTACCACGGGTTCAGGAAGCAAGCCAAGTTGTGCATCCAAGCTTGTAAGCCAACTTCCTCAATCTTGACGTCAGATAGGTTCCAACAAAATGAAGGAGCTCACGTCACCACACCCCATAATACACTAAAGCACTGAGATATCAACTCTCCCTTATTGACATAGTTGTCAAAATCCTACAATTCACGATTGATGTCAAATCTTTAGGCAAAATTATTTGAACCCCTTCTTAGATGAATCCTAAGATTCCATGATTTGAATCCTATGATGTAGGATTCAGATCTGGATTTGCAATTCAAATTTACATGTTCTCTTCTTTTGTAGATTTTATTTGGCTTTCATTTTATGTTTTTAAATGGTGGGGGCCTTGAGAATCGTTTAAACCAGGTCAATTACTTCTTTTATTCTTTATACAGGATTGACTGATAGATACTCTCGCACGCACACACACCCCACCCACACACACTTACACACGCACACGCACCCCACACACGCACGCCGTGGGATTTCACCACTGGTGGGTACTCGAACCCTTGACCCGGTGTTGAAACTCCTAGGAGTCTACCACCCGGGTAAGAGTAAGGACCCATACTCTCTTCAACCTTAATTGTGGAGCTTCCCCTTTACTTAACTGGTCGAGATACTTAATTGATCTATGAACTATCTAGAATGTTTTCATTGACAGTTGCAATCATTTTGACTTACATGTATTGTGGTAACAATTGTTAGGATTTGGCAAGTCATCCATCTTGCTTAGGATTTGACATGACAAATATCTAACATTAATTTTGACTCAGATTCAACTTGAAACTCTAAAATGGAAACCTTAGGATTTTGACAACTATGCTCGCTATATGTATACCATCTAAAAATTCTCAATTGCCAATATCATGAGATGCATTGCTTATCACATATTGATGGGAAATGGATGATGATGAGTTATAAATTTTTTCTAATTTATTTATCCCCTTGCTTGGAAAGTGGCTTTGGGAGGTTCCGTGCTTTTGTACGGAATCTTCCAAAGCCACTTTCCAAGCAAGCGGCGATAGTTGGTAGCATTTAACCCTTAAAACACAAGGAGAAACTTTGATGCTCAACCGAGCGTGATAGTTGAAGCATAAGCACTAAGAAACATACATATAGCTTAATATGTAGTGGGCCCCAATTCCATACAACAAGACTCATTCAAATCGCTGCATTGACTCGCCTTAGTTAAATTTAGTTGGTGAGCCGGGTTGAGCATGAGTCCTAAGTTTAACAACCTTGATCACAACCATTGGGCTGCTCAAATGACCCAATTCTTGATTCTATCCTTCTGAGTTTTCCAACACATCCATCTCAATATACTAAATCTCTGCAACACTCAATTTGTGCTCATGCTACCTTCTAACTGCTCAACATTCCACCCCATATAACATAGTCAATCAAATTGATGTCTAATAAAATATACCCTTAAGTTTCATCGGCATGTAGCTATCACACAACACTCTAGAAACACATCTCCACTCCATTCACCCAACTCTAATTTTATTGGAAACGTCCCCAATTCCCTGTCGATCTCCTCATCCTTTTGAATAATAAAGCCAAGGTAAACAATTGCTTTACGGGATCTCTTCACCATCACTTTTAACTAGGGGTTGCAATGGGTCTAGTTAGGGTTGTGTCATGGTCAGCCCAATCTAGACCTGTTTACTCAACAGACCTAGAATCCAGGCCTGATCCAACTCATGACCAACTCTAACTCTCTTGAAAATGTCCTCATCGATTTCACCATCTTTTTCAATAATAAAGCCAATGTAAACAAATTGCTTTAAGGAATCTCTTTGCCACCAAGTTGAACGAGGGTGGGAACAGACCACATTTAAGTCGTGGTGCAACCCTGTTATCGAGTCAATGAGATATCGACAACTGAATCGCCAAGACAAACAAGAGTACACCCACGAGAATATTTGAGTACAAAGGGAGAAATAACTTTATTGATATTTTACTTCTCTTACAATACTTAAGAAAAACTCACAACTCAAAAAATGTGGAATGCCTACCTCCCCACCCCACCCTATTTATAGACTTAAACGCAATACCTATGAATATTTAATGAAAATCTCCCAACTATTAGATTGGTTTCAATTCAATCTATGGTTTATTTAAGATAATAAAATTCCCACTAACAAAGATTTAACCAAAAATATCTAAAGTAAATCTCCTAAATACTCCCAAAATCTTCAATCATATCTTCCATCAACCACCCTATTTTCCACAAATGGCAAATGTGATCTTTGGCATTTGAGCCCAAAATCTTGCCACAAACAACCCAAACTCAGCACATTTTGAGCCCTACGATGGGCTATGGGCCCACATCATTCCCCTTGGGTTGAAAAGAACTCGACTTTGGCGAGTTGGACGTTTCATACAAGCAATAGAGGTTTGGATCCAATCTTTTCAATTTGCCAGCTATGATCCTTGTGTATTTAGGATAGAGCATGTTCTCCCATTTCACCAAGTATTGCTTAAATTGGCCCCATCAAGTGTCTATAACCTTCATGCGCAATAATTGTTCAACTTCTTCCTTCCTTTTTTTTTTTTTTTTTTTGAGGGGGGGGGGGGGGGGGGGGGGAACCCGCCCAAAGGCGAGAAAAGAATACAACTCTACATTAGAACATAGAAATGAAACCCGAAATAATAGCCCTAGTTGCTTTGACATAAGGAACCCAACCCAAAATGAAGTCCATCATGATTCCCACCACCTAATCTACTGAGGATTCCTCATTCCTAAAACACCGCCCATTCTGCTCTTTCCAAATAGCCAAGATGGGAACCCTCCCAATCGCTTTAGCATCCTTCCCACTACCCTTACCATGCCAACCCACAAGAAAGCCTCCACTGACCCCGACATCACCCAAGGCGTATTATACACCTTAAGGAAATAACCCCACACTTCACGAGCAAAGGAGCAATGAACAAATAAGTGATCGATCGATTCTGCATTCTCCGTACACATAAGGCAGACGTTCGATATAATTAGAGACTCGCGTTAAGGGCTATCAATAGTCAACACTCTCTTCCTAGCAACCAACCACACAAACACCACAACCTAAGGAGGGGCGCCGTAAAACCAATGGTGAAACAGATGAGAAGGCGTAGGGCTTCGAGAGCCCACAAATAGAACACTGTAAAAAGAGCGCACAAAGAATCTTCCAAAGCGGTGGCCCGACCAAATCATGGAGTCTTCTTCTTGAATCAAAGGGCTTGCATTCATGAGAAGATCCAAAAGGCCAACATACTCAACAATCTCATCATCCGTCATATTCCTTCGACAAGGAGGGCTGCAAAAAACCAAACTGCCACAGAAAGAGTAGCACCGTCAACTAGGACAAATCTATCCGGGACAAACACAACATGCCTAGGAAATATATCTTGAAGCGGCTTGTCACCGCACCAAACATCAACACAAAAGCAGATGCGCTTTCCGTTCTCAAGATCGAATGCAACGCCTCTACGAAAGAGATGTTCAGTCGCCACTATCGCTTTCCATATGGCAGAAGCCCGATACAAAGAGGAAGACTTGACCATTCATCCTCCCTCTTGCATACAAATTTGCTAACAATAATGCCACTCTTCCTTTTTCTTCAGGAGTTGTTTATCTATATCGACAATAACTTCATCTTGCACGTCAAATGTTACTCGAACAAATCCGTCAAATTGATAGTCGACAAGATATCTAAGTTATCTAGCAACTCGATCTCATACGCATTGTCACCCAAGTTCCTCTTAACTCGGCATGGACGAATCTTCTTAGTCTTGAGCTTGTTGTAAGTTCCTCTCGAAAATCTTTCTTTATGGAGACGATCCATAACCAAGTCACCTTCTTTATATATCTTCCCATAACAATGATAATTTGTATCTTCTCAATACTTGGCTCTACTCTCTTTGATATGCTGTTTTCAAATCTTTTTATTCTTCCTCCTCCTTTTGAACTTCTTTATGTCGGAACTAATAGGAGTTTGGCTTGTTTGGCTGGACTCATGCGGTAGTGTGTAAGATTCAACATGTTCAAACTAGGTGCCAAGTCAAAAGCGATGTTCAACGTTCCTTGTAAGATTTAGACCAGCTAATAAATCTTTCGCCTCCAAATCTTTTTCTTCTTCTTTTTTCTTTTTTTTTTAAAGCAATAATCACAAAATTGTTATTGAAAAAAAGGTAGCCAAAGAATACAAAATAGAAAGGAAATAAACGCTGACCCCTTACAACTCTAACCAACTAGCGAGAAACGGGTCACTAGGCACTAGCTATTACATTAGAAGCTTGTGCCTATTCCATAACATTCAATTTTGCCCTATAAAACACTTCCACAAATCGACCTCTATGATTTTTGAAGCAACGATTTTTTTTTCCAACCAAATGCTCCATAACCCTACTAAAAAGCACAAGTGCCAAACCCACTTCCGGATTTTACCCTTGCCCCCTCCATGCCAAGAAAGAAAAATTGATCAATCGAGCATGGGATAACCCATGCAACTCCAAACAAATTGAAGAAGTTGAACCACATCTTTAATGCAAAAGGCAATAAACAAAAATATACTCAACAAACTCCTCGTTGTTATACTATAAGAGGCAAACATTTGGGAGAATCATCCTCACCTTCGCAAATTGTTGACCGTAAGAACCATTTTCTTTCCCACCAACCATGTAAATGCCGCCACCTTGGATGGAGCACTATAATGCTAAACATGGGTTGTGTGGCACTCAGCCTACTCAATAAAACCTCCTTCTATCCTCTTATAAGACTTAACCGAGAACTTTCCAGATAACGAACCACACGAAAACATCTTCCTCCGAAGAAGACGAAAGCCGATTTGGGAGAAATGCCAACAATCTAACCAACTCATCAACCTCTTCATCATTGATATTTCTTCTACAAGGAGGTGCCCAAATAACTTCCTCACCATGAATAAAATAACACCCCTCCACCAAAATCATTGGCTCTAAGGCGATACTTGCTAAACGAGGAAAAATCATGCTTAATTTTTATTCCCAACCCATACATCCTCCCAAAATCATATCTTCTTACCATTACCTAATGACAAGCCCACGCATTCCCAAATCTCATTTCTCAATGAGTGCAACGACTTCCAAAATGAGGAGGCCCTGTTCAAAGAGAGCTTTCAACTCCATACTTTCTACCCAACACTTCTCTCCGCAAAATCCCTACCTCAACCCCGAACCTCCAAACCCATTTTCCGAACAATGCCTTATTCATTTTCTCCAAGCTTCACAAACTCGCACCCCCCAAGCCTCCAGTTTACAAACTTCTTCCCACTTTACCAAATGGAAGTTGCGAGATTCTTCTGACCCTTGCCATAAAAAGTCCCGCCTAATCTTCTCTAACTTAGCTAGCACAGATTTTGGGCATTTAAAAGAGTACATGAAATATATCGGAAGAGTAGACAACCAACTTAATAACAACCTACCACCCAAGGAAAGATGCCTCCTTTCCAAGATGTTCAATGAGTTCTTGCATGAGAGGCGGAACATCTTATTGTTTTGCTTCTTCTAGGTGTTGGAAAATGTTTCATTAAGTGCAATGTGATATTAACACCATCCTTAAAGAAGGAATAAGTGTTAGCCTGAGTTAAATGCACCATATCTCGATCAAACAACCACGGTCTCCCAACAAAATGTGGCATGCATCCAGGGGACCATGTCACACCATACCATATCCTCATACTTAATCCAATAGATTTTTTTTAAAGCACTTGGAGTAAACAAAAACTTCTCAAGAAAGTCAATAAAAACTTCTCATTTCTTGAAACAATGAATTGATATGGATGTTGATGCTTGAGTTCTTTGAGTTCTAAATTATCCACCATTTCTTGTGGGACAATGTTCTCACTACTCCCCCTGTTTACAGAAATCATGCATATCTTCCCAACAGAAGCACAAGTAGTGTGGAAGATATTGAGTCACAACCATTGTCCCTCAATACTTCACCCACAGTGTCAACAATCACTCGAGGTGTTTGTGGTTTAAGATTAAGAAAAAGAAGAAAGGAGGAAGAATAAAAGGAAGAATAAGAGGAAGAGGAAGGGGAAGGGAAAGCTCACTAGAGCTCCACACACCCCCATTCTTTTTATTATATTCGAACTTCCATTAATTACAAGAAAATTACCCATATGCCCCTCTCAATAAAAGTAAAACAATAAAGATCTCATGGGCCTATGAATACTAACCCAAACACACCAACTAAAGCCCAAACATAAAACCCAACACATGAGACCCACATAAGATATTAAGGAACCACACGTGGTTGGGTCTACCCGCACGTGGCCCAACACTCCCCCTCAAGCTGCCTTCATGAACATGCCTACCACTTTATCTTGGGACTTGATAAATGGAGTGCATATTTCCTTGTCAGTGACATTCTCCCCAATGAAGTAACAGTCGACTTCGATATGCTTGGTTCTCTGATGATAAACTGAATTATTGGCGATATGTGATGCTGCTTGATTATCACTGCGTAATTTTATAGGAGCGTCCACCACAAACCCAAGCTCCCACATTAACATCTTCAGCCAAATAAGTTCACACGTGGCATGTATCATGGCCCTATACTCCACTTTTGCACTGGACCGAGTGACAACTTGTTGCTTCTTGCTTTTCCAAATAACCAGAATTCATCCTACAAATGTACAATAACCTGTGGAGGACCGCCTATTAGACGGAGGATTCCATTGCCAATAACTCCCTTTAAGTATTTGAGTATGCGAAACACAACCTCCATATAAGACCCACAAGAAGCCTTCGTAAGCTAACTAACTACATTGACTAGATGAGTAATATCTGGTCATGTAATTGTTAAATAAATAACTTGCCAACTAACCGAAGATCTCCCTACATCATCAAATAGTTCCCCTTCATTTATACTTAGCTTTGAATTAGTATCCATGGGAGTTGCAACTAGCTTAGCCCCCAGCAAACCTGTCTCTTCTAACAAGTACATCGCATGCTTCCTCTATGGTAGATTAATTCCCACTTTCAGCCTTGTTACCTCAATACCTAGAAAGTATCGAAGGTAACCTAAATCCTTAGTGCAAAAGTGTTGTTGCAAAAAACTTCTTCAATACAGAGATGCCTACACTATCACTTCCAATGACAACGATATCATCCACATATATAACTAGTCTAACAGTGTCAGTCTTCCTATATCGAACAAAAACCGAGTGATTTGCATGATTGCGTTTCATCCAAAACTGAATCACCACATTATTAAATTTGTCAAACCAAGCACAAGGAGACCAGTTTAATCCATAAATTGATTTGCATAGATAACAAACTTTATTTGACACCTACTGAGCAACAAAGTCAAGCGGCTGCTCCATATACACCTCTTCAAGTTGATCGCCATGAAGAAATGCGTTCTTCACATCCAGTTATTTCAAGGCCTATACATATTTGTAGTAATAGAGATCACTACACGTATGGGATGGAGCTTGGAATAGGAAAAAGGTCTCAGGGTAATCTACACCAAGAGTGTAAGTGTATCTTTTCACAACCAACCAGGCCTTCAAACGATCCATAGAGCCATTGGTTTTCTTCACACACTCACTGTAACAGCCCACGCCCACACTGTATGATATTGTCCGCTCTGGGCACAGCCCGCACGGTTTTGTTCTTGGGATCGCCCCAAAACGCCTCATACAGTATAAGGTGGCAACTATACATATAACCACCACAACTTCAGACGACACTTCCGATGTGGGATAAAGTTTCACCTTTCACTGTGTGCATAGTAGTCTGCCAACACAGTAGCCTGCCAGCCATCTTGGAGCCCACCCACGTGTGCCCGCCCACATGTAACCACAGTGACGAGGCGTCACAATATCCCCCACCAAGGGCAGAGCCGTCCTCGGCTCTGATACCATTTGTAACAACCCACGCCCACACTGTATGAAATTGTCCGCTGGGCACAGCCCATACGGTTTTGTTCTTGGGATTGCCCCAAAAGGCCTCATACAGTATAGGGTGACAACTCATACATATAACCACCACAACTTCAGATGACACTTCCGATGTGGGACAACTTCACCTTCACTGTGTGCACAGTAGCCTGCCAGCCACAGTAGCCTGCCAACCACACAGTAGCCTATCAGCCATCTTGGGGCCCGCCCACATGTGACCACAGTGACGGGGCGTCACAATATCCCCCACCGAGGGCAGAGCCGTCCTTAACTCTGATACCATTTGTAACAGCCCACGCCCACACTGTATGCTATTGTCCGCTCTGGGCACAGCCCGCACGGTTTTGTTCTTGGGATCGCCCCAAAAGGCCTCATACAGTATAAGGTGGCAACTCTACATATAACCACCACAACTTCAGCCGACACTTCCGATGTGGGATAAAGCTTCACCTTTCACTGTGTGCACAGTAGCCTGCCAGCCACACAGTAGCCTGCGAGCCATCTTGGGGCCCGCCCACGCGTGCCCGCCCACATGTGACCACAGTGACGGGGCGTTACAATATCCCCCACCGAGGGCAGAGCCGTCCTCGGCTCTGATACAATTTGTAACAGCCCACGCCCACACTGTATGATATTGTCCGCTCTGGACACAACCCGCACGGTTTTGTTCATGGGATGGCCCCAAAAGGCCTCATACAATATAGGGTAACAACTCCTACATATAACCACCACAACTTCAGACAACACTTCCGATGTGGGACAAAGCTTCACCTTCACTGTGTGCACAGTAGCCTGCCTGCCAGCCATCTTGGGGCCCACCCACATGTGTGCCCGCCCACATGTGACCACAGTGACGGGGCGTCACAATATCCCCCACCAAGGGCAGAGCCGTCCTCGGCTCTGATACCATTTGTAATAGCCCACGCCCACATGTGTGCCCGCCCACACACGTGGGCGTGGGCTGTTACACTCACCCACACACCACATGGGTTCTCAAACCCATGACCACAATGTTGAAACACACAGTGTCTACAATTGAGCCATGAGTAGGAGCTGCCATTAGGATTGTACTTGAAAATATATACCCATCTGCACCCTACTACACGTTTTCCTACAGGTAGCTCAATCAAAGTCCGAGTTTGATTTTGATGAAGTGCGATCGTTTCTTCTTCCATAGCTCACTTCCACCCATTAATATTAAGAGCCTTAAGGCAAGATCGAGTAACAAACATGGAGGACAGACAACGCAAAACTACCGAAAAGAAGGAGATAAGCCATGAAAGCAAACAAAGTTAGAGATTAGATGGGTACAAAAGCATGTACCCTTACGAAGAGCAATGGGCATATTATCTTCATTCAACAATACTAATGAAGACTCAAAGAGGATGACCTTCAAATGGAGTGGTAGGATTGACAAAGGGCACATTGATATGCATTTCACCACCTCTCGTGGAACGTTTGGAATAGACCTGTAATGGTGGTGGAGCTAAATGTTGCACGGGAGCTTGCTTTCTAGGTGAATTTGTATATGGCACCATAAGAAGAGCAATGGAACCCTCATAAAGCCATAGAGTTTTTCCATCCTCCAAAAAATGCAGAGTATTTTTTTTAAGTGACATCGGTTGACACATATCATCTACGAGTAATGGGATTATAACACTTGTAACCCCATTGAGTACTAGAATATCCCAGAAAAACATAATTTACAACTTTGGGTTCAAACTTATCAAAAATATGGTCAAATTGATGGCATGCACACCCAAAATGTTGAGGAATAAAAAAAGGTTGACATTGGGGATATAAAACAGAAAAAGTAGTTTTACAACCCAAGACTAATAAAGGCATCGGGTTGATAAGATAACATGCGGTCATAATTACATCACACCAAAAATCCTTTAGAACCTTCATATGCAACAACAATGCATTAGCGACCTCAAGTGATCATTTTATGCTCTACAACTTCATTTTGTTGCGGTGTGTGCACACACGATGTTTGATGAAGAATACCATGGGATAAAAGATACGAATGAAAATGGTTCGTTATATACTCAACATTGTCAGAACTTATAATACACACTTTAGCATCAAATTGAGTTTGGAATTGCATATTGAGTTCTTTAAAGCATATAAATACCATATAACAATATTTCATCAAATATAACCATGTCATTCTAGAGCAATTATCCACAAAGACAACAAAATATTTAAAATTAGATAAACTAGAAATATGAACTAGACCACAAACATCTGAATGTATTAAATAAAATGGTTTGTCACTTACTTTAGCATCACTAGAGGGAAATTGCAAGCTTCACACTCTAACCTAGACACATACGGACAAAGGCAAGACAAGACTCTTTAAATTATTTAAGGATGGGTGACCAAGCCTGGAGTACCACTAACGATGAGAGATGTTGGTCTGCGGTGTAGCTCCAGCTCCAGTTGTTCCACGATTGAGGTAATAGAGTTCATTTGATTCATGCCCTCTACAAATCATCCTCCCTATCTTTAGATCTTGAAACTCACAATAGGAAGGATACAATTTGACAAAACAATTTGGGGCTTTGGTTAGTTTACTAGTAAATAATAAGTTTAAAGGAAACTTGGGAATGTACAAGACTAAAGACAATGAAAGATCTACTGTAGGATAGACAATGCCCTCCCCAGATACACTAGTTGATGTACCATCGGCTTGTGTGACAGAAGACATGGATGATTGGACTAACTTGGACGGCATATTGCACTCACCTAGTCATATGGTCGGAAGCGCCAGAATCAATGATACATGGTATACTCTAAAAAAAAAACGTATAGCAAAATGTACCTAATTGGGTAAAAGTGGCGGAAAATGAAGACGCGTGGGTGAATCGATCTCTCAGAAGCTTGGCATATTCTTCCTTGGACAAAGTAACCGTGTCACCTGAAGTACTCAGCTCAGCAGGAATGGCAGACTTGGATACATGTCGTTCAAAACCATCATCTAATGAGCGGACTTGATTGGCCCAGGCTAGCTTTCCAACTAAATCTCAGCACGTATCTACAATGTAATTGTTTGAGGCCACAGTGGGTGCAATGTCGACTACCACAACCATGACCACTACCACCACTTGAATTTACACCACAACAACCCACATACTTTTGCCTCCAACACGACCTCCCTCGAGTCTCTACCTCCAAATCGACCAACGAGACGACAACCACCTCGGCTCCCCCCATCACCTCTGCCAAATGCAAAGATAAAAGAAGAATGATCAGATGAAGAGGAACTCTATGTAGACATACTAGTTGTACGTTGAACTTTGGAAAATGCCTCTATGACAAATGGGATCTCACTTCTTCTAAGAATCTGAGATCACAAAGGCTTGAACTTAAGTCGAAGGCCAGAAAGGAATTTGGCAACAAGGAATTCCTCCCACTGCCTTTGCATAATCTCAACATCTGTTGACAGCAACTGATACACAATCAATTCTTCCCACATTCTGCAAGGCAAAATAATATTCTCCCATACCCTTATCTCCCTACTGGAACGAAAATATATTCTTTAGAAGCTTATAAATGCGAGTTAGGTTTTTCTCGCCAAAACATCTCTTTCAAGTTGTCCCAAACTTCTTTGGCAGTCTTGAAGAAAATAATATTGGCATTAATACGTAGCTCTATGTTATTCCACAACAATGCCCTAATTTGGGCATTTCTGCTACCCAATCATCATAGTCTTTCGTGGTTTCATCAGGTTTGGGCAATGTCAGATACTTCACTTTTCTTTTCCTAGTTAGAAAAACTTCTACCAACGTGGCCCGGTATAGGTAGTTTGTTCCATTCAATTTAGTTGATGTAATTTGGAGGGACAGACTCAAATGACGACATAATATTTTTCTTCGATTCGCGTTTGGTATCTATCTTAACAAGGAAAAGAACTTTGAATATACATTGGGGAGAACTTTCAACAAGATTGAACTTCGCACACATAGAAGGATGACAATATCCACGAACAAAATCAACTAGATCATTACATGCTTCCTTGCTTGCACTTTTTCTCTAATCCACACCACCAACAACCTTCACGAATAATTTCTAACTTCAAATCTGACCTTATCCTTCAAATTTGACCATAGATCGAACTATAGATGAAAGATGACCAACTTTGGCCCATCACATGGGTATAAAAGTGGGCCTTACACACCTTTGTTGAACATGATTCCACCACCCACCAAATGGTGGTACAATGAGAGAGGGATTAGATCAACCCCAAGACGTTAGGGTTTCCCACAAAGAGAGAAGAAAGATAAAAAGAAAGAGGTGAAGATGGTAGAGAAAGATCAAAGCAATAAAATTAATCACTTACGCTCTGATACCATGTGGTTTAAGATGAAGAGGAAGGAGGAAGAATGAGAGGAAGGAGAAGAGAAGGGAGAGCTCAATAGAGCTCCACATGTCCTCACTTTTGATCACATTAGGGCTTCCATTAATTACAAGAAAATTACCTATATGCGCTACTCACTACAAGCTTGTTTCGTTTTCCAATTACAACGATAAATGATTGTAAATGGGTGATGATTATTTACTCTTGTAATTGTGTGGTGACATCACTTACATTTGACTGCAATGATGGTTTTGCTATATTGTTTGTTTCATCCAGAAACCATTGTAAAAATGGTAGTTCTACAATGTGAAAATGTAATGATTACAAATTACTTTACCTATTTCCTATATAAGTGTATTTGACCCTCAATTTACAAGCCATAATTCTCGTTTAAACAAACACCTAGAAATGATAATGATGGCTCATTTACTTTGCATTTCAAGAAATTGGCAAAAAAAAAAAAAAAAAAAAGGCATTAAAAGTAAAATAATAAAGATTTCATAAGCCTATAAATGCTAGCCCAAACAAATCAACTAAAGCCCAAACATAAAACCCAATTCATGAGAACAACATAAGATATCAAGGGACCACACGTGATCAGATCGGCCCACAACAGTGTTAATAGCATAGTTCGTTGGATAACCAACAACTCACCCCTATCACCATACACATCTATTACATCTTCCCAAACATGCACCACATCCTCATATGCATGTTCTTCATATTCCATGTCATCCTCGGCTTTCATATGGTAAAGAGTGTCTTCAATATATCTCCTTTCTCAGCCAAATTCACTTTAACGGTAGATTGATGTTCAAGACACCGATAAGAGCGATGCCTTAGCTGCTAATGCCTAAAACATGTGAAAATAATGTTGTTTTGACTCATCTTGGGTGTACTAGCCCTCGTCCATAACCACCTCACCTTAGGTTGAGGTTTGGCTTCATTAGGGATGTTGGCTCCTCAACTTTTGATGCAAGCATCTATGCATCGAACACCTTAATACATCTTTAAAGGCCGATTTATTTCTAATGTCCAGGTTAAGACCATAAAGATATCTTGAATTTTTTGTCTTATTCACGGAAACCTGCCCATGATGTCAATATATGGAACTCCTAAGTATATTCATTAATTTACCAATTTCCTCCCTAAAATTGATTATGACATATCATAAACAAGTTGGAACTTCCTTAACTTATCTTTCATCTTTTCCCAAGAATTTGCCTTCTCATTACCATAAGGAATTCATTTAGCTGGGAGTTCATTCTACCATGCTAACGTGTAACTAGAAAACCATAGCTACTAACTTAACCTTCCAATAGTTTGCAATTTCCTTATACTCAAAACACCTTTCTACCTTGCTTAGCCAATCAATGAAGTCATTAACATGCAAACGACCATGGATTTCGGAATTTCTAACTTAATTTTGGGCTCTCTATTATGTTCCAATAATCGAAGGATTCAATTATTGGTGTCTTCACAAACGGAGGCCACCCGTTGTTGGTTAGGACCATGATGAGGACCTTCCCCTACGTGTTCACATGCTCCAGCTTCGATCTCTAGATTCCCTTCATACCGAAACTCTCCCACTTAATTAGTGAGATTGCCAACTATATGCGTGAGTTTATCTACTCAATGAGTGTGTGGATCAATTGGGTTACCTGTGCAAACTCTTCATGTGTCACCCCCTTCGAAGCCATTAGGAGATGATGTAAAGTCAAAAATCCCCCAACAATCACTCGCTTTGATACCAAAGTGATGAAACCTAGTTATTAAGTTAATGAGATCTTGACACCCATATCACAAAGAAATGGAGAAGAGTACACCCACAAGAATAAGTGTGATAGAAGGTGTATCTTTGCCCATCTTCTTTGTTCTTGTAAATGGATAGCATGATGCTTCTCCTCCACTCATCTGGCAATTTCTTTGTCTAGTATTTTATTGTAAAGGCCAATTAACCAAACTAAACCTTTTGTATATCATCTGTCCCAACAACCTTTCCTTTCATCATCATTGTTAAGGCTTCATGTAGGAATTCTAAGATGAACACATGCTCCCAACCCCCAAGGGCCAAAGGCCTCTCCTAGTTCAATTCTCGCGTCCAATATATTCATTTGACAACCTCTACAGGCAGCTTCTCCATCTCTCCCTAACAAGGTGTACCGTTGCGGTAACGGTGCCTACCATTACCAATACGGTTACGGGGTCAAAAAAAAATTTATTCTCAAAAAAATCCAAAAAAAAAAAAAAAAAAAAATCCATTAAATCCAAAAAATTCTAAATATTCCAAATATGCATTCGTTTATAATTTTGAACATGTTTATGGTGGTGTAACGGTCCACTCCTTGGTGAGAAAGTTGTATGGAGTGGTTTGATGAATTTATGAACCTAATAGCCTGGAATTAACTACAAAACTCATAAAATTAATTTTCTAACTATCTAATACCAATGATAGATATATTAGAATGAATTTAATATCAAAATATCTAGCATGTATAGGTGTTTGCTAATTTTTAAAATTTGACCAAAAATAGTCCAAAATTTTTATTTAAAAAAAATTTAAAAAAAAAAAAAAAAAAAAAAAATCAATTGCATAATCTGTAAAATGCACATTCATATGTTCTAATTGAATAATGCATCATATTCAACCATAACAACAAAGATTTTTTTTTTTTTTTGTTAAGTATAAATACATATTTTTGAAGATTTTCCAAAAATTGGCCCACAGAGCTTCGATTCAACAAAATCCTTGAAATAACTTGTTTGAATTCTCAAATTCAAGCTAAGAGTGGTCGGAATTTGCAGTAGAATAGTTTAGGAAAGAATTTGGAAGAGAAAAGTGCCAAAAATAACAAAATTCACAACTTAAAAAAACATTTTTAAAAAACTAGTCATTTATGACTGTTACGCCCCAACCATTACCGGGCAGTAATAGCCGTTATGGGGCGCGACGGCCATTACAGCCGATTCGAGCCAAAACTGGGGGGTCACCATTTCGACCCCCGTATCGCATAACGGACGGTTGTTACCGTTACATATCGACCGTTACGGCCTATACATAACGGATTTGATACACCTTGCCCCCTACTCTCATTGCCTTTCATCAAGACCCCTCTAATCCTCACTCTTGATGCATCTATGTGGTATATGTCTCTACTTTTCCATTGCTCACTTCTGCCAATTTGCAGATATCTTCCTCTATCCCTATAATCATAAACATATCTCACAATTCATTTTTTACTATTATTGTGCAATTAATCCAACGTCACACACACACACACACACACACACACAACACACACACACACACACACACACACACACACACACACACACACATATATACACATCTTATTTTTTATTTACCTTACTATTTGGTTAGCTTCCTTTCTGTCATTTTTATATGCATCAATTCCCACATTTCCACTTCTTTGCCACTCTTTATAACCGGACCCCTTTTTGCTAATTGCTTTTCACACCTCATCACCCCACCAACCACAACAGCCAACAACAAAATGAACTTTTTTTTTAATCTCTAGAGGATAGTTGTGATGGAAGGATTAAGTTAGGTGATTGCTTTGAAATAGCGGGGTAGATAGGTACAAAAATTGGTCTTTAAGAGGATTAATAAAAGATAAATAAATAGGGGTTTATTAAATCTCATAGAGGATAGAGGAGTTGTGCATTCCTTTGGGGCTCTTGATGAGAGAGTATGGAAATTGAGTGGTGTGGATTCCTTTCCTTTTATATTTTGAAAGTTCTCTCAAAATAGAGTATATCCATCAGCTTGGGCTAATGCATGAATCACCCCCTTCCAAGAAGATTCCAAGAATTTCATAAGGGGTGTCAGCAGACAATATACTTACCCATCCACCTCAAAAATTGGAAGATTCACTTTACAAAGATGGTGCTTCATGTGTAGCAGAGGAACCAGTGGATTGTCAATTCACCCTTTACTCAAGGGCAAGGAAGATTTGGAATTTATTACGCCATTCAGGATTCATGGTTGTTGACAACATCAATAGAAGATCCAAGCAGTGGCTACTTGTGGGTACCAGAGAAATGGGATTTCATGGGGTGTTGGCAGCATCTGTAAAGAATTCATAATATGGCTGGATATGCGTAGCAGAGAAATGGGTTTTATCCTTTGAAGTTTGTGTATGCCATTCTGTGGGATATTTGGAAGAAAAGGAGTAATAGAATCTTAAAAGTAAAATTTTGCCATCACAAAGGTGGTTGAGAAAATAAAATTGGTGGCAAGGGCAGAAAATAAGAAGACCCAAGAGGCAATGGCATTGAACATCAACTAGCACCATTAAACTAAACTTAAAAGGTAGTTCAGTTAGTAACCTGTGAAAGGAAGTATTGGAGGAGAGAAGCATTTAGAGTCTGTCATGACAATTTCAAATTTTCCTTTTTCTGGTATGAATGGAACCAAGGATTGTGTTTTAAAATAGAGGCTCAGGTTCAAGCCCAGCTTAGCTTACCTATTAAAAGATGGAAGTCAAGGATTCAAATGCAGCCATGAAGTGTTCCTCCTAGAAGGTTTAAAGATTTTCCAACTCTTCTTTGTCAGTCAATCACTTTGTTGAAGGAAGACTAGTTCCCATGAGTTGGAGTTCGTCATATTTCCCAAGCCCATAGAAATCAGCTTGTTTCACTGATGAAATCTGGGATGACTCTAGCTCTCTCTTGGGGATGGTGTTTCATCATGTATTACATGAGACCGAGGATGTGGCCTGCAGTCTGAGGCAGCCCCTTTGAATATTCATATATGAGGGTTCTCTTATTGTTCTTTGCTAGCTGAAGAGAACCCACACCCCCCCTCATTATTTCATGACATTGCCTAGTCATGGAGTTAAAATGGAATTTGTATATCTACAAGGCATCCAAACTCTTTGGATGGTAGTTCCAACGTATGGTGTCACTAGTAACAATATAGTATTTGGAAAAAAGAAAAAGAAAAAAAAAAAAAAAAAAAAGAATTGTAAGCACTTAATAACATGACATCACACGCCATATGTTAACTATGGTGCATTTGCAAATGCGTTCAAAAGAGCAGAAATGTACTGATGCCACGGCAGATTGAGAAACAGTGCAGCATATGGGAAAGTGCATTCTGCATTAAGGATCATGCGCATTCCTATCAAATACCCAAGAGCCTGGTGCCACGCATCTTATGTAGTACATGAAACAAGAAGAAACATGTTTTGGCGGAAGAAAATTCCACCCAAGCACAATTTCAAAAATACAAATCCTAAGCCATCAATATACAATTGTTGAAGAGAAGAAACGAACACCAAAAAAAAAAAAAAATGGAAACAAAATCCACATCATCTCTTGAAGAAAAGACATGCTAAACCAAGAATAAAGATGGACGTGTTCAATAAAACCCATAAAAGAAGAAGAATAACCAGCAAATAATGTCTCCATGATTAAGAAAAATAAAACACATAGCCTCAATTCAAAATTCATAGTAAACCTATCAAAAATCCATATTAAAAGGAGGAATATATGTTTTGTGACCTGAAGCTTTGCACAGTACATACTTCTTACAAGCGGGACCCATGATTCCATAATACAAACCATTAGTCTCCTGAGTCCAACCATGGATGGACCATGCCCAAAAGTATTCAAGATTATAAAATCCTAGCCGCCAATCTCTGGAAATTTTTCATCTAAAGGGGAATCGTTGCCATATCTCTCTTCTCAACTGTCTACTTTTCGACCACAGATCGAAGGTCGAAATGGTCCTATGGATAAGATTTTCTGGCATGGCCCATCCACAGTGGAAAACAACAGACCAGTGGTTTGGATTACCAAACCATGGGCCCCACTTGTCATAATTTTAAACGCATCCTACAATTTCTGGGAAAAAAATACAATAAAATCAACCCCATGTAGAAAGAACGAACAGAAAAGAAATTATAAAAATAAAATAAAATTAAGAAAAAATTTTAAAAAAACAACAACAACAACCTAACGAACAGAAGCAATCATGATCGAGGAAACCCAAACACACGACAAAGAAAAACAGAATCAAACAAAACACAAATCCAGAACGCACCATCTCCCAATTAAAATAAGAGATCGAACCATCAAACAGAAACCCCCATCAAAATCAAAACCTAGAAAAAAAATCAAGAAAAAAGACATTAATAGGAAGAAAAAACGAGCGAAGAAAATGAAAAAGGACGGACCATGGCGTGCCGCTCCCCGGCCTGGAAGGCGAGCTTTTGTTGATTCATGGCCTGCGTGTAGAGCTGCGAGAGAGAATTAGCCGCGCTGCAGAACGTCGTGTACATCGTCCGATCGACCTCATCAAGACGAGTAGCGGCGGATTTCCTCTTCTTCGCCATGAAAGATCTCTCTCCCTCTCTCTCTCTCTAAACCCTAGAAATCCCAAAATCCCAATCGGTTGCAGAAAGAAACAGGCTCGAGGAAAAGATAGATAAGGGCTTCTCTCTTTTGTATTTATATATTTCTTTCTGAGGGGATGACAGGATAACTAACCTACGCATACCCCTGCAGAAATCCCTCTCTCTCTCTTTCCGTCCCAAGACAAAACCCGAAAAATATAATTTTTTTTTTAAAGAGGAAGAGAGTTTCGTAACAGCAAGCTTCTTTTCCCGGGAGGTATATAAGTATATTTAATACTCTGGCACCGCGTAACGCTTGATACGCAGGCACTTGGACGTTGTACACGGAGCGTACGTTATCTCAAATTAAACCTACTAAATTGTGGAATAGGAACCCACTCTCCCTAAGTCAGACGCAACTCAGATTTTTGAACCACTTCACCTGATCTGCGGACACTTTCTCGTTGAAGTGGGATCACTGGATTCTTAATTTTGACCGTCCAATAAATGTCTAGCGATCCCATGGTCAGATTATCAAATAAACTTAATCTTTTGTTATGATACATCTAAAATCTGAACTATAATTTAGAATTGTTTTCATATGATTTAATATTCAAAATTTCTGTGTGCATGCTTATCATGCTTGCACTCTTTCAGAGTATCAAAGTTTTTCTTTGTTACCTTTTCGTTTTGCTTCTTTCGGCTTCAGTGTTACTGTGTAGTTCACCATCGTTTAGAAAAGGTGGGGACTCTTCACCCTTACACATGGCATGATTCTATGGTAATCCAGACCGTACAATTTTTCCCAGGTGTCTATAGATCATAATCCAAAAATTATTTCGAAAATATTATCATAACCACCTAAGTTTTCACATGGAATATGGATCACTAGCTATTTTAATTTAGTAATCCAATTGATGGACATCAAATGAATGGTTATGATTATTGATTAGTGTGATTCTTGAAATATGATCCATCGACAGTGTGACCCACAATTTGAATTGTCCAGATATCAGTACATGAGCCCCGCACGTTTGGAGAATGTGTCACTTTCAAAACAATGATAAACAATCACGGAAGTGTACCTCACATTTCCAGGAATTAGGTAGTCTCACAATAGGAAGAGTGATTGGAAATAAAATTGGGAAAATTTCCAAACACGTGCTATGATCTTCGACGTTAAGCCGTTAAAATACTGAGAAAACATTTAGATTAATCACATACTCAAGATCAAAGTAATTAGATGATCGTGACATGGAAAACTTCTCGTCGAATTTGGATCGTTCACTACTTCCCATTTCACAGTCCATTAGTAATCATCTAATGTACTCGTCAGAATCATAATTTCAGTTTAAAATTGGATTTCTAATCTATATACAGTGGTCCCCACAATTTAGATGGTTCGGATTGCACTTTTCATGCCACATGTACGGCATCGAAGCTTTCATGTACCAAAGCTGGCGCGCTGCACCGGAAAAAAAAAAAAAAAAAAAACCATTTTATAGATTGTTGCTTTCCCGGAGCGGACGCGGGTCGGTTACTATATTACTAGGAAATTCCGACGAGGCGCGTAAGTGATATTGACCACGTGAGATGGACGAGGCTTCGCGGCACGTGATCATACGGAGCACGTGTGGAAGATCCTCTGGGTAGGTGGCGTGGAGAGGATGCACTGAACGTCAAAACAGGCAAGGTTGGCTATTAAGGTGGGCCATACCTTTACTGTAAGAGTAAATGGTTAAGTAAAAATTACAATAGTTCAAATGCAACCATCAATTATACCCACTTAGAGTGTTGTTGACGCTACTTCAATTTTGGTCACGTGATTAGTACCCGCGTGATTTGAATGTGAAGCACAAATCAAACCAAACATCTTACAATCCCAAGCGTCAAGATAAGAGATGGGTAGAAAATTGACCCTGACTTTTAATAAGAGAGTAGCGTATTCAGCCACTTGCATAGTCTTGCTTAAAATGATCAGGTGACAGTCAAAAAGCGGGGTTCTCTAAAATGGGTCACACCTCTACCTTGCGTATGAAATAATTTTCTCTCTTCAATACAGATAAAGAAAAAATAAATTTTTATAGTCAATTGTAAAGAAAAACTACGAAACACCTTTCTGGATGGAGAATTTCGCTTAATATTCGAACTGAATTCAGTGTACGAGCATAAAATCAAATTACGGCTAAAATTAATAACTACTTGATCACTGTTACATATTACACTAAGAAATGTAAATATTAAGTAAAGGTAAAAATTACACTAATGAATGTAAATGACGGTCTTTCCAAGATGATATGATTTATGCACTAGAAGGTCTTTCCAAGAAATTCACTAGTGAAATAATCTTCAAATCATCGATTGGTGATTTTTTTTTAAAAAAAAAATTTATATATAGCTTCGGTCATGCCTTCTCACTTGAAATCAAGGTTAACGAAAGTCCGCTAAATGGATTGCTTCTTTCCAATCTGCCCAGGCGAGAATATGTTGATTCAATCTTAGTCGATCCCCAATCCTCCCAATGTCATGAAGACTCCATGAACATGGGTGAAGCCTTTGTTGGGATGGCATGACTGGTTCGAGCATGTCGCTACACAACATGAGGTTTCTTACAAATAAACTAGCCTCTATGAGTGCATCAAGTTATCGTTGCACAACTACACATTGGATCCTCCTCTTCTCACCGCAGCATCCACATTTAGAACTCATCCACTAACACCTTCTTCAGTTGTGGCCCTCTAAGTCCAAAAATACTGGACATTCATGCCCTCACACAACTTTTTCCCTTTGACGGAGCGGTTTTTCCAAGCTTCAATCACAATGAAAAGAGGTACATCAACAATAAAGCCAGCAAAGCCTATTTTCATTTCACACCCACCTATCAAAAACATGAAGGCCTAGTCGAGTATGAAAAACACATAGCCTTCTTATTACTATGGATCTGCCGGCATTTACTCTGTGCGAACGCACTCCAAATCACCAATGAGTATATTCTGTTGGGATTTTTGGCCTGCGGAATCACACAGATCTAGATCTAGGATGGTAATCCAATGGCACCAAGCACATACACAAGAAAAGAGAACACACAGATTTAACGTGGAAAACCCTTGCAGGAAAAAACCACAGCACAAAGCAACAAATCACCACTATGAAAGCATCAATTACAAAGAGAAAGGACTTACCCGATTCGAACAACCTCGAATCTCACCCTTGCTACCCCTTTGATAACCCTAGAACCCTTTAGAATACCTTTAGGAAGTCTTAGAATAATCAAAAGAATAGCCCTAGGGACCCCAATTTATAGTTTTGGCAACTTCCCTTTCGTATCCCAGTTGCGAAAGGACTTGCGTCACAAAATCCGCGAAACTCCTTTCGCATCCCAGTTGCAAAAGGACTTGCGTCACAAAATCCGTGAAACTCCTTTCGCATCCCAGTTGCGAAAGGACTTGCGACACAAAATCCGCGAAACTCCTTTCCGCATCCCAGTTGCGAAATGACTCAGATTTAAGACATCTCGCAACAATCTCCACCATGTCTTCAATCTTCAACCGTGTAGCTTCTTGACCTCTTCTCTTATTTCTGCATCACATCATAGCTCAAGATCACATTGGCCAACCAGCGCCAATCACGGATCTGATAGATACCTGCTATACCGTCGGCGCGAATATCTCTGAGAAGCCGATCTCTTCTCTCTGAGAATAACTTCTCACTACCAACCTCGCCTTGTATCTATATTGTATCCTCTTGAAGGTCCACCTACATCCAACCGCTCACCGGCCCACTGGAAGCTTCACCAGCTCCCATATGTCGGTCTGGTACAACGAATCCATCACATCGCGCTATAGTCACCTTCCACTTCTCAGCACCAGGCTCACCTAGAGCCATCAGAATAGAAGATGAATCCCCTGCAATATTGGAGTCGTCCATGTACCTTGCCGATATCCTGCAATCATGCCATGTGGTTCTTCTCACAGGTGGCTGCTCCACCTGCTCTGTATCTCTGTCCGCACGTCTCAGCCTTCCTGCCCTGCCCGCTTATGTGGCCATGCCCATCATGCCACACCACGTGCAGAGGTGGAATTCGCTACATCCACTGTAGCTCCACCTTTTGAAGTGCTCCCGATCAACCTGTAAACATGATCGAGTCGTTGCGCTTTCATGACTACCCGTGCCCCCTTGGATACCTTAAGAGCACCATCAATACCTGTGTACTTGCATCCCTTTGCCTCAAGCACACCAAGAGAAATCAGATTTTGTTTCAAATCAGGAACGTGCCTGACATCAGTCAAAGTACGCTCCACCCCATCAAACATCCTGATGCGTACCGTACCAATAGCCACAACATTACAGGCAATGTCATTGCCCATAAATACCTGTCCACCATCGCACTCCCTATAGCTGGTGAACCAACTCCGATGAGGAGTCATGTGAAAAGATGCCCCTGTGTCTAGCATCCACTCGTCCTTACGATCATCGTATGACCGTCTGAGCGAAGACACAGACAAAACATCACCATCACATCCACTCGATTCATCTGACGTGGCAGTGTTAGCCTCCCTGCATGAAGCCTCAGAATCTTCCCTCTTAGATTTAGGATTTTCACAATCCCTTTTCACATGTCCTTCCTTCCCACAATTCCAGCACTTTACCTTTCCTTTGCCCTTGCCCTTGGATTTGGATCTAGAACCTGAAGAACCTGTACTGTGTTCAGAATTCCTACCCACTATAAACAGTGCATCAGAAGATGTCCCTATGTTGCTGTCTAGCTGTCTCATAGCCTTCCCTTGAAGGGCTGAGATAACAGTGTCGACACTCAGGGTTTTGTTCATGCTGCACATAGTATCCTTGAATGACTCATAGGACGTCGGGAGAGAATTCAGCAACATACATGCTTGTTCTTCATCTTTCATCACTTCATCCATATCGAGCAATTTGCAAACCAATTTATTAAAATTGCTGATGTGAGCCTCCAGATCTCCACCCTCTGCCATCTTGAAGTTATACCACTGCCGCTTCAAGTGCAGACGATTTTCAGAGGATTTCTTCGCATAAACATCCTCCAACTTCGCCCATAAATTAGCCGCAGTTTTCTCCCTCATGACGTTGTAGAGAACCTCATCCGTGAGACATAAACGGATCGATGATAAGGCTTTCTTATCAAGAGTATTCCAATCATCATCTTTCATGGTGGACTTCCGCTCCTCAAGAGCACCATCTTCGCCTTGCTTAATTAAGGAACTCATCATCTTGATCTTTCATAACTCAAAATTATTTTTCCCTGAGTACTTCTCAATCTCATACCTGGCGCTCGCCATTATTACTAATCCCTCATATTCAGATCTGTGTCCCAACTGATTGCTCTGATACCACTTGTTGGGATTTTTGGCCTGCGGAATCACACAGATCTAGATCTAGGATGGTAATCCAATGGCACCAAGCACATACACAAGAAAAGAGAACACACAGATTTAACGTGGAAAACCCTTGCAGGAAAAAACCACGGCACAAAGCAACAAATCACCACTATGAAAGCATCAATTACAAAGAGAAAGGACTTACCCGATTCGAACAACCTCGAATCTCACCCTTGCTACACCCTTTGATAACCCTAGAACCCTTTAGAATACCTTTAGGAAGTCTTAGAATAATCAAAAGAATAGCCCTAGGGACCCCAATTTATAGTTTTGGCAACTTTCCTTTCGTATCCCAGTTGCGAAAGGACTTGCGTCACAAAATCCGCGAAACTCCTTTCGCATCCCAGTTGCGAAAGGACTTGCGTCACAAAATCCGCGAAACTCCTTTCGCATCCCAGTTGCGAAAGGACTTGCGACACAAAATCCGCAAAACTCCTTTCCGCATCCCAGTTGCGAAAGGACTCAGATTTAAGACATCTCGCAACATATTCAACTGGTCAAGGCGCTCGCACAAGGTAGAAAACTAGCATTTGCACCTTTGTGCTCAGTCACCTGTACATAGGCATATACGAGCTAGCTACCAAGGTTCTTTTCCACAACGGAGGACCGATATGACTTTTCTAAATGTGGTTGTATGAGTACTTCCATTCTTTTCTTGTATCTTCTCCCCTCCCTAAACATATACTTTACACTTTTTACGGTACCATAATATTCATTTTTCTTAAGAGGTTCGTACCTTTTCCACGTATATGGACACTCTTTTCTTCCCTCTTAACGCTGGCAAGCACAATCACACTTTCACCCCTTTTTTACTGAAAGAGTTCGGCCCAGCCTAGTTCATAGGCAATTTTGAAGAAACTGATTAGCAGTCAGCTTCTCTGATGCTTTAAATTTAAGAGAGTTACCTTATCAGTTGGGACCTCCCTTTTGGCAGCACAATAGAGACTGACAAGAATGTCAAGGCTATAATTGAGTAGTATTGTCCAAATTTGCTTGCTTGATAATTTGCTCTAGTCCAATGTATTCCCCGTCCCTTTACTCAAAAGACTTGCAATCAACCTCCTTACTCTCGCCTGATCATTGATTAAGTCGAAATCTACCACTCCTTTCATTCTACTTTCTAATCGATTAACATGACTTTTGAGCTACCCAAGTTTTCGAATCGTCCCTAGGTGATGGACACCTTTATAGAATGGTGGGGGGACATTATAAACAACTGGTCTCCACTTCTTATGAGCTTATCACTGCTCATCGTTACTCCTAAATGGACTTGCGAGGAAAGAGAAAAACCATACCTTAATCGATCACAACTTTTGGCCGACAAATAACTAGGTCGAGAGATACATCGATTGAAATAACAACAACAGTAATAACTCCAGCAATCGAGGTAGCTCCTAGATCAAAACGCAAAAGAGTTTTGGTGAAAGGACCTATTTCTCAACAAACTCTAACCCTCCAACTTTCCCCTGCTCCTGCAAAGATTGTCAACTTAGGACCTCCTACCAGTCCAGCTCATAAAGCTCCAACTTTGGTCACTGTCTGAGCTAATC
Organism: Magnolia officinalis; assembly: GCA_021015155.1. Lineage (NCBI taxonomy): Eukaryota > Viridiplantae > Streptophyta > Magnoliopsida > Magnoliales > Magnoliaceae > Magnolia > Magnolia officinalis. The sequence continues at coordinate 27,565,218 of JAJHSJ010000001.1, forward strand.
AAACCACACAACAAGCGTTAACAAGTCAGTCATCATCGGCTAGAACGCATGGCCCACTAACATTGCAAAAACCCGATACTTCTTCAGCCAACGTCGTAGCTTCCTTCAAAAAATATTTCTAAACTAAGTACTGACCATGGCTCTCCATCAAAGATTATGCCACAAAAAATGGAGGACGGCGTCAAACGTCATCAAGTCGCATATTATAATCAATGCTAGATTAAATGATGGCAAGATAGGGAGAGATTTAATGATATGAATCTTCCTTTTGATGAATTACACTCCTTACTTACCTAATCCACCACCATTTTCAACTTCTACTCAACCAATGGCAACGATTATTAAAAATCCATTATAATAAACAATCGATTCACCACTTTCGTGGTCCGTTCCGACTTAAGTAGATGTCACCCTCATTCCTACCTTTTCCCTTTTCTTTCCTTTATGTTATCTCATTTGATGACTCTACATTCTTTATTCGTCGTGACTTGTTAGATATCAGCCACAGAAAGGCAAGTTATTTCTGAACCAACATTTAAACTAGTTGATCTAGCTGTGGAGGCCGTCGAAGCAACAGAGCAGCAGGCCACTAACTTTGAAGGAACAATAAGCAATGAACCTCTTCGTCTTCCTCTTGTACAAGAGGAAATGGCTGACAAAACAAAGATCGTTCAAGCAATCGATTAGCCTCAGCCGCCCACAATTATCATCGACTATGAAGATAGAGAGGATTGTGCCGAAATGGACAATCGTCCCTTAATTGCCACTCCTCTGAGCTCTCGGGAAGCATCCTCCTCATGATCCACTCTAGCATTTACTCAGCAAACATCACCAATTTTCGGAACTTCTCTTGACGAAGAACCACTACATCATGCACAACATGAGAAGTCATCATCACTGATCAAGCAATGGTGGAATTTTAAGCGACTGATGTCTCTATTCCTCATTCGGCACTGGTTCCTGATCCAACGTCGATATCAACTGACGATGCTTCAATGTTTGCCGCGACAACTGAAGATGTGCTTTCAATTGAAGACATTCTCTCCTCTCTCCATTAAGCTCATAGCAACGATATCTCTATGGCCAAGTCTCCTGCACCCTCTACCAAGCTACAACATCTCAAGGAAGAAATCCTAATACTCATTAGCTTAGGAGTTCCGGAGGCTGCATCAATCAAACTAATTGAGAAACTTATTGAGCTGATCAACCAGCATTAAGTCTTCTCTCGTTCAACTAAGAGCCTTTCTGTCAAACTACCCATAATAAGGGATTTTCTACATTTGGTTAAAGAGAATCGGGAGTTCCATGCTATGATTGAACATCTTGAATCCAAGCGCACGCCCGCAACTTCTCGAGTTTATTGCTAAAAGACTTTCGATCGGACATGAAGAGTTGAAGGAATTTGTGGCCGAGTTGGAGGACATAAGTGTGCATTTTGTCGCTTTAGAAGCACAACTGATGGTGCTCAAGAGGAATTTTAAGGAGAAGAGAGCTGAGCATGATCAGAAGAGAAAGGCAATCAGGGACCTAGTCATATTTGTTAAGGCTCAAATAGAGGCGATTGGCTAGGTTAGACAGGCGGTCTTGAGGCATTAGGCCGTTTTGCCCAAGAAGGATGGATATGAGAAATTAAAAGTTACGATCGCGTGATTTTTTACTTTTGAATTTTAGCTTTCTTTTTATACCCTTTTTTTTTTTTATCCGTCAATACAATCGTCCATTGCGCCACTTTGTTTCATCAGTCATCTTTTACTTGATGTTTTTTTTTACCTTTTGTAATCCATATAATTGATTGATGATGTGGTACGCGAAAAATAAGTCGTTCGCTGCCTTAGTCGAAATAACCGCCATGACGGCTACACGTTCTTACTTTTCAGGAACACGAAGCGCCACTGCATACCATGACTACCCGTGATACCTCGAACGTGAGGGCGCATAGTCACCTATATAAACAGTAGTAAGCTCCATTATGCAACTCACTGAAACCCATATATTATCCAAACTCTTTTGCTTTGCAGACATGGCCCTCTACCAACCCTCTTTATATTTCCTCAGTCAAGCCAAGGCATAGACTATGGCTAGATGACCAATGCTCTTTGTTGTTTGACATTGACCTCTTCATCAATGATGCTTTTAGGGTTGCTGAATCTGACACTTTTCTGGGGGAGATCTTGAAAGTGCTAAGGAAACTCCATTATCTCAGGTATTGATACTTTTAACTTGAATTCAAGTCCCAGAAGATTACGAATACTTGACATAGCAAACCGCTACTCACGAATAATATCGTCCTGTAGGCGATACTTACGAACCAGTATGGAATGATTGCCTTCGGTGGAATTAGGCACATCGGTTCAACCCACCTTACTCTGAGTCCTTCAAGAACAATGCGTTGAGCTCATGGAGGACATCAAGGAGAAGGAGCGCGCTTATGCCACGAAGGATCCTACTGTTCTAGAGGATCTCCTCTTCTTTCTGGATTCCTATATTGTTGAAAACCAAGCTCAATTACGTGTGAGTCTTGCTGGCAAGAAGGAGGCTGTAACATCCCAGATTTTGCCAACCTGGGATTAGACGTCCTTAGGCAATGGGTCGATCCTAACACCTTATCAACTTGTCAACACTCAGTCCCAAAGGCTAAAATCGCTTGTGAACCCATTTCTTTCACAAATCCCATCCTTCACCACCTTGCTCTTCAATCTTTCTAAGTACTTTCATCCTAGACATTAACTTAAACTAGCTAAGTAGTATAACTCGGATCACTTTATATACAAACTACAAAGGCCCAGGTACCACCTCAGACAGAAATCTTACAGGACTAAATCCTTTAGAAATTAAGCGAGATTTAGCTAGTGTTAAACTAGAGTGCCTGTGAAATTAGCACCAATCACTTTAAATACGATCTGCAAGACCCAAAAGTTGTAGAATCATTGACGGTAGGTTGCCCTAAAATCTAGAATCAATCTCATTACCCGGCTGCTCTCGGGAGCATCTCGAAACTCCGTATCGGATCTGGACCGCACGTCGGAAGTCCGATTAACACGAAGTTAAGGAACTAGGACCGCCTTGCTGGGCTTGACAACCATCTCGGAAATCAAATCCAAATAGTGTCCCAGCGCTATTCGCTTGAGCTCGGAGTGAAGAGTGTGAGAAATGCGACATTAATTCAAAATAAAATATCTTGAATAGTAATCTGGCACCTCTCGCTTGCGGATCAGTTTTAAGCAACCAGACCGTCAGAATCAGATCAAATTACACCCTCGGATCAGGAGAAATTTTATACACATTTACATGTACTCGGAATCTCCGATCGAGATTCGCTGACCGTTGAACTGAAACTGGTCCGCCACGCGTAATCTGGAAATCCCACTGAAACGAAAACTTAATAGAACGTGGATCCAGCATTAGTGAGCTTAAGTCCGACCTTTGGCTCAAGGAGGCCCGCCAAAAGTCCTCCGTTGAGCTGAAACTGACCCGTTTTGGTTATAATTTAAATATACTTTGACCTGGAGTCTATTTCGGTGAGTCTTTAGACTATATATGTCACGCCCCAAACTCGGAAACCGGGCTCACAAAATTCTCGATCGCCGGATTCGGCGCTGACAGCCTCCGTAGAACCCCATTCTCGGCTCCCAGCGCCCATATGACAGGTTCCGATCCTGGGATGCTATAAGGAGGATTTTCAACATCAGTTTAATTTGTAATAAGCATAACCAAAGGCATAACCCACAAACAACAACCAAAAACTCCATCACATTTCCACTATGATCAAAAACTTTACAAGTACAATGAACATAAAGGGAAATACAATGAGAATGGACAAAAAGCTCCAAAAGATCTGCTCTGCGCTCCTGCCTCAGCGCTGCTGCGTCCTCGCGTCACCTGCACGCAACGGTCGTGCATAAGCTTATAGAAAGCTTAGAGGGTGGTGAAAGTGTGTGCGTAAGGTAGTAATGCAGACATGCAGTATCAGAGTAATGCGGAACATGCTGATGAATCCATGAATACCACTAGCCGTACCAAGGCTATGCAATGCAAAATACAACTCAAGCATACAAATCCTCATCTAAGTCCACATATCAGTACAGCTCAAAATCTGGGATATCACCGGGGTCTAGTACACTCTAAACCAGATTGCCGCCCCATCGCGCGCAATAAGGTAAGTGGAAGAGACCTCACTACCTGCCTGCCAATATCGAGCTCGGCTCGTCGATAGCGGACCCATTCCTCGAGCTGGTCAAACTCAGCCTAGCATTGCCCCCTCCTCTCGGGCGGGTAAGGCGGCACCCCCTTCCAACCGACCACGACACAGTGGAAAGCACAGCCGTCTGGTAATCGGCAATCGGCGTTCCTGCACCCACTCGGTCTAGACGTTGGAGCAACCTCTTGGTACCATAAAGGTTTAGGAACTTTCACCCAGGGATATCTATAGCACCCCATGTAGAACAAGGTTTCTGGTATCCAATCCTGCCAACCACGATATGCTTGTAGAGGCTACGACCCTGATGTCGCTAGGGCGTACAGTAACCTTATCACACGATGCGAATGCATGAATCACACTATCTAGTCATGCAGCAATCCTGCGCGTCTCGTGCGCTCATGTGGGGCAACCCCGCCTAACTGGGAGCCCCTAAACAATCTGCCCGAAGGCATATGTTATGATTAGTCACTTCTCATATCAAGCATACATATGATGCGTATGATCATGAATCATGGGACTATGTTAAACATGTTATATGGGATAGATGCTGTTCATAAGGAGATGGGTCTCGACGGCCTACAAGTATGGGCCTAACAATGGGCCCTAGGGAGAATCATAATGCGGACATTTAACCAACATTATTCTACAATGTGGACGTCAAACCAACATTGCTCCCAAGGCATTGCCCGTCGTAAACATCATTACATAAACCATGTTGGGATCACACATTGCCATGGACCTTAGGTACATCCCATTGGGCCTTAAATACATCAAATGGGCCGTATCACATGGGCCTTACATTCATCAAATGGGCCGCAATAATGGGCCTCACCAATGGGCCTTATGTACATTGCAATGGGTCATAACCCATGGGCCTTATAATGCATCGAATGGGCCTAGTCTCATGGGCCTTTCATTCACATCAAAGTGGGCCTCGACTGATGGGCCTGGGCCTCGACTGATGGGCCACAAATAAACAAAGATGGCCCTCTTAACATGTATCAAAGTGGGCCCACTTGAACTATAGATCTGACACATTCTTTAGCTCATGCCAACAATAATGAGCTTCTAAGAGGGTTGGGCGGATTGGATGCAACCCATGCATTATGGTGGGGCCCACGAAAGCCCACCCTCCGGTATATTACCTATATAATGCAATATATTTGTATATATATACAATAATATATATACATATATATAGTAATATATATATATATATATATATAATATATATATATATATATATATATATACATATACACACACGCACCCACGCACACTACCACGCACGCACCCACGCACCCACGTACACGCCCATGCCTGCACCCACGTACACGTTGTGGGCTCCACCGTCCAGCGGACGGTGGGATAAAACACAGAGATCATGTGGGCTCCACGTGGGGCCCACTGTAATGTTTACATGTCATCCAACCCGTTGACAGGGTCCCACGGACCTCAGTGAAAGGAAAACACAAATTTCATCTTGATCCAAAACTTCTGTAGCCCACAGGAGGATTTCAATGGCAGATGTTCAATCCCACAGTTCTCTGCAGTGTGGGCCACCTGAGCGTTGGATGCGGTCCATTTTTGGAGGGGGCCCACCTCAGGAGGTGGCCCACCCAATGAACGGCTGGGATGACACATATACATCATGGTGGGGCCCACGGCTGGAGGCCTTGGTGCTGCTGTCGTCCGTCGTCCGCAGGCGGCTGGCGCAGGCAGCACCTGCCCTCCTCTGACAGCGGTAGCGTTGCAGCAGCAGCGCTGCTGTTTTCTTTTTTTATTTATTTTCTGAAAAAAAAAAGATGTGGGGCCCGCTACCGGAGAATCCACTCCGTCCAGTGGATTCTATGGCTCGGAATACACCAAACCAGTCTAATATTGGGTATTTTTGGCATATAGAAACAAAAAGTGGGCTTAACTAGCCTTGAACAGTAGGAAATACAGTTTCCTATGGTATGGTCCGCCTGGTTATCGGATTGACCTCATTTTTCGGCTCAACGCCTAAAATGAGTCAAAGAATAGGATGGACGGCGTGGATCGAACCCTTACATCAAGGTGGGGCCTGCATGAGCGGCCCACCTAAAACCTTTTTTTTTCTAAAGCGAGGTGTCTCCACTCGGTCTTCACTCGGTTAGCTAGTGAGCTGGGCGTGGGCGTGGGCCAGCGTTGCAACGAGGTATCTTCACTCGGTCTACTACCAGAGCAAGGGGGGGCTGAGTGGGCCCACCTCAGTTCACATTTCCCCAACAGCCACTCCCACTGTTAGCCACCTCAAGGTGGGCCCCTAATAGATGGTTGGGATGGCACAAAACATCATGGTGTGTCCCACATAGATGGGGTCCACCGAAAATGGCATGGATGATAACATACATATTAGGTGGGCCACAATCATAGAAAGAGAGAGAGAGAGAGAGAGAGAGAGAGAGAGAGAGAGACAACGACAATATCGGAGGGGCCCCGCCAATATGGGCCCCGCTTGAATTTAAGCATACATCAAGGTGGGTCCCACATAGATGGACCCTTAAATCAACAAAATGAATGAAAAATGAAATCTACGATCACCCACCGGCTTCTTCTTGGTCTCAAGGCTTCCTTTGCTCCTTTGCTTCGATTCCGACGGAGGAGATGGGGTTTGGATGGTTGAGATGGAAGATGGAAGGGTTGGAAGAGGTGGGCCACACTTGTGGTTTTTGGGAGAGATGGGAAGGGCTTGGACGTGTGAGGCTTTTCTTGCTTGGGAGAGTTTTTGAAAATGAGAGAGAGTGTGTGTGTTGTAAAGGGAGATGGGTGATGGATGTGGTGTGATGGATGTAAGAGCACCTTTTGACTTTTGTGGCAATTTGTGTAAGAAAGGCATGGGTGTGTAAGAGCCTTTTTGACTTTGGGGCTTGCTTGGGGAAGGGTGTGAAGTGATGTGTACTTGACTTGATGGGATTGATTGATTGATGGATTGATGTGACACATCGTAGAGATTCTCTTGAAATTCGTACGCGCGGTGTTTTCCTCGCACCAAACGCTGGCCTGCATCTCCTGACCAGAGTATCGCCTCGGCGCGCGAGTCACGGTATCGGAACCGCAGTGACGGTGTGGTCGCATTGGTACAAGTCTTGGGTTGAGTCAAATCAGATTAACGACGTATGAATCAAGGTCACGCGCAACGCCGGTTAAGGGTCGAAGGTTGCCAGAATTCGACCGAAAAGACCGTGGAAACCTACGGAACGGTACGGTCTATGATACGGGTCTTACAATATAAGGACCTTAAACCCTCTCTCATTGCAGCCATACGAATTTGAGAGAAACCCTAGAGAGGGAAGAGAGAAAAGAGAGAGAAAGTGTGGGAGATGTGAGAGACCCTTCCTGCCACTCTTCCTTGCCGCTCCACGAGCTCCACCGCTCCGTTCTCATCGCTTTCCCGGCGATTCCAGCCTCGTTTTTAAGTAAGAAACCCTAACCCTAATCTGATTTGGGGCTTGGGTGGCTGTAGGTTATGAAATAGCTAACCTATTTCGTTCTATAGGTTGTCAAACTGCCGAATATGGAAGCTTAGCAAACCTATCGACTCCGTTACGATTCTACGACAAAAGGTGCGGACTTTAGGTGTATAGGTTATGGTTTTCAATGCTTTCAATGTTAGATAATGATAGATTCATGATCTGCATGCAATTGCACATGTACAAAGTGATGTCTGTTTTCCGTTTCGATTAAAGATGAAAAATATGGAATTCTACATACTCTAGGTATTTGTAGAAAGTGCCGTATACGTACAAATTTTGAAAATATGTTTAACATGATTAATTGTTGTATGAATATATCATATGTGGATAAATTACTTGTTTGGCGAAAGGACTCGCCCTAATACATGTTTTGCTTATATACACTATGTATGTTGAAAGTGTGTATTCTAGAAAGTACCGTATACGTACAAATTTTGGAAATGTGTTTGACATGATTAATTGTTGTATGAATATATCATATGTGGATAAATTACTTGTTTGGCGAAAGGACTCGCCCTAATACATGTTTTGCTTATATACACTATGTATGTTGAAAGTGTGTATTCTAGAAAGTACCGTATACGTATAAATTTTGGAGATGTATTTGCCATGATTATTTGTTGTACGAATATATTATACATGGATAAAATAATTGCTTGGCGAAAGGATAGCCCTAATACATGTTTTGCTAACATACACCATGTATGTTGTAATAGTGTATTCTAAGTGTTTGTGAAAATGGCTGAATGAGTATAGAATTCTCATTCGTGCTCGCCATGACTAATTGTCATGGATATATGATTGTTGTATTGGCGATACCCCTTTGACGAAAGGATTTGCCCTGAATCACGCCACGGCCACTATACGCTATATATGTTGAAATGCGTAGCCCAAGTGTTTGTGAAAATGTTCAAATAAATATGGAACTTGGATTCCTACTTGTCATGACTATCCGTCGTGGGTGTACGCGTGTTATGATTGGGGCAACTCCCTAGTGAAAGGATTTGGCCTAATGCCTATGTGATCAACATATGTCATGTATGTTAATGTATGTATTTAAAAGTGTTTGTTGAAATGTCTGAATGAGTAGTAGTTAGCAAATTGTAATGTATAAGGGTGTTGAGATATGATTCTCAACTTCTTTTAACTATGTGTGTGTTTTCCTTGGATAGTTGTGTGATTAGGAATTGAATATGTACAAACTCATACTTGTGTTGTGCTTCATAACATGCTCAACTACTTTTATGATTTTATCTATGTAATGCATATGTATAAATTCATATTTACGTTGTATGATCTGTCATGGGTGATGGGGGAGTGGAGCAACGAGTGCGTGCAACAGCCCTGGCAGCCCTAAACGGATAATACCATACTTTGATTGTATGATTTGAATCTTGATCCATTACTGCTTTATCTATCTGCAATTGATTGTGTTTGGGGCTATGATTATAGTCCAGACAATCGGTACCAGACTTGAGATCGTGGTTGAGATTCATGTCGCCACGTAAGATGTGTTTGACGAACCCGAGTCGTACGTCAGTTGGCGACAGTGGTTAGGCCACGTGAAGTGCTTATGCATTTCATGTCGTTCAATTGATTGTGCGCTCAAGCTAGTCAGGCTCGTCAAGTAACCCGATGTGTCTAATATATGTTCACCATGTTTGGTCACTACTGCTTAAACCTAGGGTATCAAACTTACCAGTGAAATCCCTTTTAACCATGGTACCTCGATCCGCTAAGACTCATGAGCCGGGCATGGTGGTATGGGACACCGTGGTCGAGCTGTCGGCCTACGCTGGGGCCACGTGCCTCCTCGTAGTGACCAGTGAACAATCAAACTCGTGAGCCAATTATGGTAGTATGGGACACTATATTCGAGTTGTCGACACCTACGGCGAGAGCCGAATACGGTGAGACCTGTATTCGTGCTGACGGGCGACGAGTTATCCGTAGTGTCTTCGAGTATACTCTAAGGTCTGTGATTGGCGATGAGCCCTTCACAGCAACTAGAGCATGAGGTGAGCCGAGTACGGTGAGATCTGTATTCGAGCTGACGGCCAGCGATTGAGCCGAATACGGTGAGACCTATATTCGAGCTGACGGCCAGCAATTGAGCTGCATACGGTGAGATTTGTATCCGTGCTGACGGGTGACGAGCCCTTTGTGATGCCTTCGCTACGCCTCTCAAACCATAATATCGTATGAGATTAACTAGGCTGACGACCCTAGAATGGATCATGTTTGGGAATGATACAAGGGAGGTACCTTAGTTTCCCAATACTGCTATTTGAAATGGACTAATAATTACTCGGTAATCATGCTCATCATCGCACTGCATGTGCCTGATAGATGTGGAGCACTGAGGGATGAACGCATTCGCGAACGTAAGATGGTGTCGCATGAGGGTGGTTTGGCAAGGGCATACATCATGTCATTTCATACTTGCATTAAATAAGAGTAGTTAGAATTGTTTGATTGTACTGCTTTATCATTACTGCTTGACTGAATTGATAACATGTTAACCTATGCTTTATTGTTCCACTGAGTTGATCACTCACTCCCACGTTACGGGACGGTGTTGTACACACCAACCAGATTTGTTGAGTTTCAGGTGATGACGATGCTTATGAAGCAGAGCCGGACCACTACTATGATGTTGAGGAGGAGTTCTCCAACATGTAACTCTCTGATAGGTCTATGAAGACCTGGTATTGTATTGACGGGGCTATGGTACTTGGAATAGAAGACATTACACTTCCTCACATTCAGTATATTTTAGAACTATACTTGTAATTATTTAACCTGGTAACAGTATCACACTCTGGAGACCCACCACTGTTTTTATATTGTATATATATCTATCACAGTCTTCCGCTTGCTCATTCACTGTCTCTGGAGTATGATATTATGTTTTGGCTTAATCTCGCTCATGTTCAATGCACTAATACAGACAACATTCAATCATCATTATCTATGTTGCATAAGTGATATTCTGGAAACTCGAGAGTTGAGTTATGCTCGACCCCTGATTTTTCGGGATGTTACAGAGGCTGAAGACTGAGTCTCCTCGACTGGCATTCGCATCGATCAACTTCTTCACTTCCTACCCATCTTCATGGAGGAAGGAACTGAGTGGAAACTGCAGAAGGAGGTTGTGGAAGCAAAGAAGCCGCATATCAAACATGGATTTGTGGAAATAAAGGCAGAATATGCCTGAACTGCCTCTCTCGATCGGTGGCTGCGTGTCTTCTTTTTTCTTTATTTTGTGTAAATCGGCCAATGGCCTACTTTACTTTTCAATCAACACGCTTTTCATTATGCTTCTTACACCACTCATACATTATTTTTTAGCCATGTTATCCTTAACATTGAACAACATCATTCCCATCGGGGTATTAGCATTCCAGGGCACAAAACACTATATAACGGTATCCTCACAACAATCGCCAGCATTCAACCTAGGACAAGACCGATGAAAATCCTCTGACTACATGCACCATTAAGTGAAAAGAAAAAGGACCCAAATCATTGTATTTATTAAAACTTACCTCACTTGCTAACTGCATGTAAAGAAATATTGTCGATTGAGTCACTAGCGATTCCCACTCGATCACATCGACCAATGTCGTCTTATATGCTCAGCCACAGCTAACACTTAGCATTTTTCTTTGTATGTAATAATTGCCTAGATGACGAGGTGCATAAAAGTAGGGAGATGTATGCGTCGTTTCCCAAGGAATCGACATTTATTGCGGCTGACCGTTCCACCTTCTTGGGAATGTGATTCGGCACTGCAATCCTTATTTCTTTTATCCTAACCACCACGTCTTATCACACTAATCATTAAATGCCTTTAATGATGCTTATAAATCATCATTCTTCTTTATTTTACATCCTACGTCTTCTCTGGCTGTGACTATGTTAATAGACCTCGAGCCTCCATGTCTTCTTCAATCTTCCATTCGCAATCACTAGCACTTTTGAAGGAAATTCTCACCACGGGGATTGAGTATTTCTCCCAATCTCCTCTCCTTCACAACGTTTACCCTTTCGTCAAAGATGCTACAAAAGCAACTCAGACTGACCAACCTCTTAGAGAACTTTTAGAGGTTTTGATGAGACTACAACGCATCGGAGATGCTTACTCCAAAGACGACATAGAGATTAAAAAAAAACTAGCATGATGAGGAAATGGTTTATCATTCACGCAGAATCCAAAGCTCTCTCGGCCAAATATGATGCTTTATGGAGTCATTGCTTGCACTGGACACGTCAGCACCATTTTAATGAGGCCATACTATAGACGCTCGAAGCCCAACTCAAATAGCTGGCCAACGATCTCTTTGAGACTAAACGTTTCCATCCAACCAGAGATTAGCCTGACTCCCACGAGCTCGTGGCCTTCATTGACTCTAAAATAGGCCTCTACCAGGCTCGATCACGAGAGAGCAGCATTCACAAGGATGAAACCGACAGCAAAGTTGCTGTAATCGGCCGTTGCATCGATGAAGCGATAAGCTTCCTAGACCAGTTTATGGTCGAGCGACTGTCATGGAGGAACCAATAGGTAATGACCAAGAAGGCTAAAGCATCAGCGCTTAAGGAGTTCAAGGAGATCCATGCGACTTATGTCTAAACGACTTGATTGGCCAATTACGTTTCTTTATTGTACGCATTTTTTTACTAGCCAGTGGACTTAGCCCTTTCCTGCAATAATAAAATCTTTCTTTTTAAAATCAGTGGTAGGGAGCGCATTACTTCCCTTTATGTTACTCAGCCTAATCCTACACTATCTCTCATAAGGAAGAATAATAAGTTTTCAGGAATCAGCCATTGATTAGGGCTTTTGCTACTCTTTTGTCCTTGTCACGCAAGATGTAGGTTCCACCCTTAAGGACTTGGATAATAATATAGGGGCCATCCCAACTGAGCGATCATATCTTGCCCTGGGCTTGGTCCTTACACCCTATCGGTATCACTACCTTTCAGACTTTATCTCACTGCTTGAAGGACTTCCCTTTTACTCTTTTGTTGTGTATCCGAGCAACCTTGGCCTTGTTGGAGACTATAGAGTCTGAGGCCCTCATGCGGGTCTCATCTAACCTTTCGAGCTCGACTAACATGGCTTCTGTGAACTCAGGAGGGGTCAATCCAACTTGGTGTGTGACTTGTAATGATGGTACAATGACCTTCAAGGGTATAACTTCATCATGTCCATATGTCAATACAAATGAACTCAGTCCAATGCTAGTACGAGGGAGAATTCCTATATGCCCAGAGTGCCTCTAACAATTTCATATTCCATTCACGAGAATTCTCCTCGATCATTTTCCTTAGAATGTTTTTTTATTATCTTGTTACTATCCTTAACCTAACCGTTCACCTGCACATAGTATGACATTGAATGTATAATCTTAATTTTATATCAGTCGACCATGGCTCTGACTTCTTTTGCTAAGCATGTTATGCCTCGATCCATGGTAATTGTTTCGAAAATTCCAAACCTATGGATAATATGAATTTTTATGAACTCGATAATTTTCCTATGACCAAATCCCTTCATGGGTCTTGCTTCCACCCACTTAGTGAAGTAATCAGTGACGACAATTATGAAGGAATCCATACACGGTGAGGGGAGGTCAGATAGATGGCCTATCAAATCGATTGGCCATCCCCGAAACGCCCATGGCTTGATGATTGAATAAGTTTTAGCTGCGGGCATGTGCTGTATCAGCCCATTTTTTTGGCATGCTTCACATCCTTTGGCATACTGGATACAATTATCCATCATTCTCATCCAGAAAAAATCATAACATCTGAGTGTAAGCTTTATTTTCCTCCTGACATTATGTGCCCCATATAATCCTTTATGGACTTCACCCATAGCTAACATCGCTTTCCTTTGGGCTAGACACCTCAAAATCACACCATCGACCCCTTCTAATACAATTCATTGTCAATCATGATATAATTGACAGCCGATGTTCTTATATCTCTATTAGCCAAAATCCATGGGCTATGAAGATAACCCATAAGGGGATTCCTCCAATCGTCCTCATTTACCTCAACCCAGCACACTTTCATTATTACTTCTCTCTCGAAGACTGAGCGTAAGGATCTTCTCTGCACTGTGATCGTCCTCTCAGCTGATCCCCTCATAATGTCTAGCCCTGCGGCCATCTGTGTCATTTCTTTGGCGTCCATGTTAAGACCTCGGGTAATATACATTAACTCCACATCATTGAAGCTACTCAACCGTCACGCCCCAAACTCGGAAACCGGGCTCAGAAAATTTTCGATCGCCGAATCTGGCGCCGACAGCCTCCGTAGAACCCCATTCTCGGCTCCCAGCGCCCATACGCCAGGTTCCGATCCTGGGATGCTACAAGGAGGATTTTCAACATCCGTTTAATTTGTAATAAGCATAACCAAAGGCATAACCCACAAACAACAACAAAAAACTCCATCACATTTCCACTATGATAAAAAACTTTACAAGTACAATGAGCATAAAGGGAAATACAATGAGAATGGACAAAAAGCTCCAAAAGGTCTGCTCTGCGCTCCTGCCTCAGCGTTGCTGCGTCCTCGCGTCACCTGCACGCAACGGTCGTGCATAAGCTTATAGAAAGCTTAGGGGGTGGTGAAAGTGTGTGTGCAAGGTAGTAATACAGTATGCAGTATCAGAGTAATGCGGAACATGCTGGTGAATCCATGAATACCATTAGCCGTACCGAGGCTATGCGATGCAAGGCATGAATGATGTCGGCCATACCAAGGCTATGCGATGCAAGATACAAGTCAAGCATACAAATCCTCATCTAAGTCCACATATCAGTACAACTCAAAATCTGGGATATCACCGGGGTCTAGTACACTCTAAACCAAATTGCCGCCCCATCGCGCGCAATAAGGCTAGTGGAAGAGATCTCACTACCCGCTTGCCAATATCGGGCGCAGCTCGTCGATAGCGGACCCATTCCTCGAGCTGGTCAAACTCAGCCTAGCATTGCCCCCTCCTCTCGGGTGGGTAAGGCCGTACCCCTTTCCAACCGACCACGACACAGTGGAAAGCGCAGCCGTCTGGTAATCGGTACTCGACGCTCCTGCACCCACTCGGTCTAGAAGCTGGAGCAACCTCTTGGTACGATAAGGGTTTAGGGACTTTCACATAGGGATATCTATAGCACCCCATGTAGAACAAGATTTTCGGTATCCAATCCTGCCAACCACGATATGCCTGTAGAGGCAACGACCCTGATGTCGCTAGGGTGTACAGTAACCATATCACACAATGCGAATGCATGAATCACACTATCCAGTCATGCAACAATCCTGCGTGTCTCGTGCACTCATGTGGGGCAACACCGCCTAACCAGGAGCCCCTAAATAATCTGCCCGAAGGCATATGCTATGATCAGTCACTTCTCATACCAAGCATACATATGATGCGTATTATCATGAATCATGGGACTATACTAAACATGTTATATGGGATAGATGTTGTTCATAAGGAGATGGGCTTAGACGGCCTACAAGTATGGGCCTAACAATGGGCCCTAGGGAGAATCATATTCCGAACATTTAACCAACATTATTCGACAATGTGGATGTCAAATCAACATTGCTCCCAGGGCATTGCCCGTCGTAAACATTATTACACAAACCATGTTGGGAACACACATTGCAATGGACCTTAGGTACATCCCATTGGGCCTTAAATACATCAAATAGGCCATATCACATGGGCCTTACATTCATCAAATGGGTCGCATTAATGGGCCCCACCAATGGGCCTATGTACATTGCAATGGGCCATAACCCATGGGCCTTAGAATGCATCGAATGGGCCTAGTCTCATGGGCCTTTCATTCACATCAAGGTGGGCCTCGACTAATGGGCCACAAATAAACTAAGATGGGCCTCCTAACATGTATCAAAGTGGGCCCACTTGAACTATAGATCTGGCTCATCTTTAGCTCATGCCATAAAATGATCTTTCAAAATGGATAGACGGATTGGATGCAACATATACATCATGGTCGGGGGTCCACATGAGGGTCCACCATAAGGTATATTACCTAATATAATATAATATATATTTGTATATATATACAGTAATATATATACATATATCAGTAATATATATATATATATATATATATATATACAGTAATATATATATATATACAATAATATATGTATATAATTATATTAATAATATATATAAAATATATATACATTATATAATATTCTATATATCTATATATATACACACACGCACCGCACCCACGCACGCACCCACGTACACACATGCACTCACACACGCACACACATGTACGGACACGCACACGCACATGCGCCCACCGTCCCTGGACGGAGGGAGTAAAACGCATGCATTGACGTGGGCTCCACCGTCCAGCGGACGGTGGGAATAAAACACGTACGTCACTGTGGGCTCCACGTGGGGCCCACTGTAATGTTTACATGCCATCCAACCGGTTGACAAGGTCACACAGACCTGAGTGAAAGGAAAAACACAAATTTCATCTTGATCCAAAACTTCTGTGGCCCACAAAAGGATTCAATGGCAGATGTTCAATCCCACTGTTCTCTGCAGTGTGGGCCACCTGAGCGTTGGATGCGGCCCATTTTTGGAAGGGACCCACCTGAGGAGGGGGTCCACCGTATGAATGGGTTAGATGGTAGATACACATCAACGTGGGGCCCACGACAGGGGCAGTGGGTAGCTGCCTCCCGCCCGCACAACCGTCCGCAGGCAGCGCCTGCGCCTCTGGCGTGTCAGCGGCAGCAGGCGGCTGCCCTTATCTTTTGTTTTTTTTAAAAAAAATCGATTTTTCCGCGGTTTTCCTCGTGTGGGTCCCGTGGTAAGTGAATCCACCCCACCTAATGGCCACCATGGCTCAATACAAGCCAAACAAGCCCAATATTGAGCATTTTACGGTGTATAAAAAAATCGGGGAGTATTTCAATGGTAACCATGCTGTTTGTCGTGCCATGGCCCACCAGAAAGTCGGTTTGGTCTCATTTTTTGGCTCAACGCCTAAAATGATGTGGAGAATAGGATGGACGGTATGAATTAAATCCATACAATAAGGTGGGGACTACATGAACACCCACCCAAGTTTGTAATGAAACTACTAAATTTTTTTTTTTGTAAAACGTCCAGCGTCGCTGGACGGTTTGGGTGTAACGCATACACAAGGTGGGTCCAGCTTTAGGTGGGCCATCAACACATGTATAAAGTGGGGCCCGATTTGTAGATTACTTAGATATAATACATGCTTCATGGTGGGGTCTATCCAAGTGGGCCACACGGCCAAAACATCACACAAAAATATTAAAAAAAAAGAGAGAGAGAGATAGAGAGTGGGACACGCTTGTGATGGAGGGACCCCGACATTATGGGCCCTCCCTTGCAATAAATCATACATCAAGTGGGCCCTAAAGCATGCGGGCCCATCGAAATCGAAACTCAACAATGGAGATCCTTTCCCCACCAATATGGACGGTCTAGATGACCTATCTCAAGCAAGGAAATAAACATCATGATGGGGGCCATGGAGAATGGTCCCATCATGGATGTTCATGATGATCAAAAAACGGCCATCGGTCACATCTTAGGGTTCCAAGTGAGATCCAAACCATTGATCGGTTGGCCTCACTTGGCCCATCTTAAAAAATGAAAAAACTACTCTTATCAAGCGCTCACCACTTAATCTTCTTGCTCCTAAGGGTTCCTTAGCTCCTTGGCTTCAATTTCAATGGAGGAGATGAGGAATGGATGGCTAGGATGGAAGATCTTGGGATGGAAAGGTGGGCCACACTTGTGGTTCTCTTGGAAGGGCTTGGAGAGGCTCATACGTATGGTGCTCTCTCTCTCTTACTTGGAAAGGGAATTTTGATAAATGAAATGAGAGAGAGAGAGGGTTGTAAAGAAAGAGGAGTGATGGGTGATGGATGTGTTGATGTGGTGAGTGATGGGTGTAAGAACTTTTTGACTTTTGTGGCCATTTGTGTAAGAAAAGTATGGGCTTTGTAAGAAACTTTTGACTTTGGGGTTGCTTGGGGAAGGGTGAAAAGGTGATGTGTACTTGACATGTTGAGATTGATGAATTGATGGATTGATGTGACACATCGTAGAGATTCTCTCGGGATTCGTACGCGCGGCGTTTTCCTCGCACCGAACGTTGGCCCACATCTCCTGGCCAAAGTATCGCCTCGGCGCGCGAGTCGCGACGACGGTGCGGTCACAATGATACAAGTCTCGGGTTGAGTCGAATCGGGTTGACGACGTGTGAATCAGGGTCGCGTGCAAGGTCAGTTAAGGGTCAAAAGTTGCCGGAATTTGACCGGAAAGACCGCGGGAACCTACAGAACGGTACGGTCTAGGATACGGGTCTTACATCAACATTTGGGTTGGTGCACTTAAACAATGTCGTGCCCTAAAAATTGGCACCTAAGTATGGAGACTCAGATCTCGAGTTCTTGAGTGTGAACCTGACAAAAATGCACATGGGTGAGTTCCTACATGCCAGTGCAATCCAGTTACATTCACCAATCAGAGTAATTTTAAATTAGTGACATTAAAAGTTAAGCAAAGATAACTAAGTTCATAAATAAATGACTAATATTTAAAATGTATAATTCCAAGAGTGGTGTATGCCCAAATGAAGATTATACAAGCCACAATATACATACACAAAATCAACACATAAAGCAAACTCAGTCGAGGACTCCAACATATACATGCACAAAATTTAAATAAATGTAAGGTTTTCTAATTTCTCCCGATACTACTAAGACTACACAGCGAAAGTGTAAGACGATCCAAGCCTACTCGCTGGAGATCTCAATAGCACCTGCATTAACAACATCGCCTGGTTGGTGTTTTAAAACATCATCCTAGGTGGAAGTGAGTAGCTAACTCGATGATTCCATTAGTTCTTGTAACGCCCCAAAAAATTGGTACTTGAGGACATAAACTTCGATCCCGAGTTCCCAGGTATTAACTAAATAAAAATGCACATGTGACTTAGTCAATAAATATAGGGGCTAAGAGAAGAGCAATCAGAGTAGCGTAATTCAAATTAGCCGATCTAAAGCGAAGTAGAGATAACAATAGTCAATAAATATATGACTAAGAGCAAAAATACAATTTCAATAGTGGTGATTGTCCAAAATGGGGATTATACAAACCACAGTATACATACCCAAAATGATTAAAGTGTAAAGTTTTTTATTTTCGCCCTATCCTCCAAAACATAATGACGGTGACACAAGTTGATCTATGCCTACCCGTCTGAGAGCTCGCTAATACCTGAATCAATAATATTACCTGGTTGGTGTTTTAAAACACCATCCTAGGTGGGAGTGAGTAACTAAATCAGTGGTTCCATTAGTTCTAAGTTACACATGTTATCGACTCAATCAGCGCAGTTAATGATAAATAAGACATTAAGCATTTCCTAAATACTCTTATTAAATGTATGAATGAGATTATGAAATGATGCATGCACCTCACAATCCAACACTCCCTCACAAGTAAGTTCAAAGCCTATTTCGCAAATGCCAACATTCCCTCATTGTGCGACTTTGACACCAAATCGCCACATCATATCAAAATGCAATGCGATTGATGCATATGTTAGCTAAGTAATTATTAAGTTTCATTCATCCAGCATATTGACTAAGTTAGGATACCGACGTCATATCACTAGTCCTTATCCGGATCACGTGGCTCGTCGTGACACATAACGGTTCCTCACCAATGTCTCTTGATCCAAATTTAGGCGTCACCCGTTTATCTCACAAATCAATTATTCCAAAGGTATGACATGATACTTAAATGTATGAGGATCAATTCGGTATGAGTCATCACCCAAATGCCTAGCATGATCACTCAGTTCTGAGGTGTGGTCTTATCATATAAAACCAGATCACCGTAAGGAAAGGGCTCGTCACCCAATTTCATTTATGCTCGGGTTGTTCGAACAGTACTCCAGCACGGAACCTTGGTCAGGTAATTTGATGGGGGTCATTCGAATAATTATCTCTCACCTCCATTAGTGCTTATTGGTCACTACGAGGAGGCTCGTCACCTCGGCATAGGTAAACAGCTCGGACACAGTGTCTCATATCACTATGCCCGGCTCATGAGTCTTAGTAGGATCGTATCGCACTAACGATTATGAATGGACTCATCCACTGGGAACGGCGTATCTTAGATTCAATTCGATAGTGTCATACATTGTGAACATACATGATCAATCGACTAATGGACTAATTTAATTAACCTGGAAGAACCTCGGCGCAACCAATATTAGATGCATGCATCCCTATAG
The DNA here is from genome assembly GCA_021015155.1 of Magnolia officinalis. NCBI lineage: Eukaryota > Viridiplantae > Streptophyta > Magnoliopsida > Magnoliales > Magnoliaceae > Magnolia > Magnolia officinalis. The sequence continues at coordinate 27,585,278 of JAJHSJ010000001.1, forward strand.
TCCAGCTACTGTTAGTCATCTATATTCGACACGGGTTGATTGAACAAGCCTAGGATGGCAGACCTAACTCGGGCCACCCTTTGATTTGGGCAATTTACCAACTAACTCAACATCGTAGAAATCCTAAGTATCGTTATGAACTAAATACTACATCACGCAATTATAACATACATTTTACTACGCAACGACCTATAAATTTCATCGAACATGTAAGCATCAACATGGTATTGCATCCACTAAAGCATTAAATCAAACATATGAGCATGCATAAGGTACACAACCACCTAAGCATTTAATCAAGCATGTGAGCATCGATAAAGCAACACGTTGTACCACTCAGACATTTCATCAAACATGTGAGTATCCATATTCAACCAATATCATATATTATAACAAAATTACAATGTTAACATATCAACATATACAAATTTATCTACAAGCAACTAATCATTAACTGAGACCCTCAAGAGTTGATAAAAGATAACCCAGAGATAATGGTCCTAACCCAGATTGACGGTCACTGAGTGTCAATCGGATCTATAACTATATGGATGTGTAAGGAAATATCTTTAGTTGGTACTCCAACTTTGGCTATGAATCAACGGTTTGAAAGTAACAACTTCGCGAAATAGTAAAGGGGTTAGTTTTACTTAAGTTCCAGATTTTTATCTAAGGTGTTCGCACAACTCAAGCACTCCCCTTGCGAGTCTAAGTTGAACGATTTGAGACGCACTCTCGGCTCGACGTCCCACGATGGCCGTCAAGCTCACTAAGACGAACATATATTTATAGCCTTGGGTTTAGTGGCACACTAACGAGCGGTCTAAAGCTTGTTTAAATAATTAGGGCATTTCCGGAATGAATTGGGTAGTGAGATTTATTGTGCGTAATGATTAGGGTTTGGATTAGCTAAGTTCATAGTGTGGCCTATTCAGAACTAGCGGAAATGACGATTCGATTATTTACCATGAACTATTGATTCTTACGTTAAAAGGATACTAGGTCAATTTGGTTTGTTACTTAAGATCTGACCCATAGTTGTCTTGGCTTTAAGTATATATTTATTTAGTTATGGTTGTCTTGATTAGTCAGTGATAGGTCGGCTAGATTTGGGCTCTATGTGAATAAATCACGAGACTAAGCCTAATGTTTAAGTGATCAAACGGATTTGTTGGCTTCCTATGGTTGATTAATCAGATTTGGACGGTTTTTTACTGGTATCACCCACGTATAGGCTCACCTCGAGCATTAAGGGTTAGTCAGTGACAACATAGGCTAGTTATATAAAAAAAAAAATCGAAGATTTTTTATAATTCAAAATAGCGAAAATCAGGACGATATAGTTCTAAGTTACACATGTTATTGACTCAATCAGCTCAGGTAATGAAAAAGTAAGTAGAAATCACATCTTAGATACTCTTGTTAAATGCGCGTATGAAATTATGATATGATGCATGCCCTTACAATCCAGTGCTCCCTCACAAGCGACTCCTACACTTATTTCGCAAATGCTAACACTCCCTCACAAGTAGAGCTGTACCTGAGGTGAGTTAGCTCGGTCAGCTTGCTCGACTGGACTGGACTCAGAAAAGCTCGACTCGCCTCGACTCAAAATTGGATTCGGACCGAGTCGAGTCGGTGTTTGGAGCTCGAAAAAATTTTGAGCTGAGTTCAAGCTTGCCCGAGCTCGACTCAACTTGGATTGAACCTCAACTCGAATCGACTTAGATCAAATCAGCTCGGTGACTCGGTTATATTGATATTGACGCTGCTTGCTGAGTGTTTGATGAAATGACTTAACGAAGTATTGTTTCGAGTATATACATTCTTCGCGAGATCGGTTGGTGGCTGGGAAGGAATGGATACGAAATAAATCACTATAAAAAAACTTTATATTATAAAACTACCCTAATATCTTGATTTTAATGTTGCCCGCCGAGTGTCTGATGAAATACCTGTAAACTGATGCTACTATTTTGAATTTTGTGAAAAATTAAAGATGCACTCTATGCATTTGAGAAAATGTTACACAGGCTCGAACTCAGCTCGAGCTGGCCCGAGTTACCGACCAAACCGAGCCAAGCTGGTCAGTCAAGCTCTAGGATTGAGCCGAGCCAAGTTCGAGCTACAGTTAGCTACTGGCCGAGCCGAGCCGAGCTGTGTCAAGCTCAACTCGGTTCAACTCGTCTACAACTCTACTCACAAGCGACTTCAACGCCAAATTGCAACAACCTAACTAATTGAAAGCGACTGTTGTGTATGTTAGCCAAATAGTTATTAAGTCTCATTTATCTAGTATATTGGGGAAGCAAGAATACCACCATTTTATCATGATCTCAACAAGATCACAAGGTTCGAGAGGCCGAAGCGGCTCCTTACCTGTGTCCCTTAATCCGTTTATGGGCTCATCACCCAAGCAACAACCCCCTAGCCAATGAGGGACAACATTGCCCTAACCATCACAAAGGACCTAGATGACACAACTTAGATGTACAGGGTTAGGCACCCCATCGACATGTGGAGGGCGCCCACAATTGATGCAAGAGTTTCCACCCAAACATAATAGTGGGGTGATCACGACATCATTTCAGTTTGATGTAATAGGCTCATAGCCTTCTTGCTTGCTCATTGGTCACTATGAGAGGCTCATCACCCCATCGTAGGCCGACAGCTCGAACATAGTGTCCCATACCACCATGCCCGACCCATGAGTCCGGTGGATCATACCATTAATGGTTATAAGTAGATTTGTTCAATGAAAATAGGGTATCTTAAATTCCATTTAGTGGTGTCTTACATTGTGAACATACATGATTAGTCGACTGTTAGACTAATTTGATTGACCTGTGAGAACCCTGACGCAGCTGGCATTAGGTGCAACCATCCCGTGTAATCCAATTATTGTCGATCATCCGTGTTCAACTCGGGTCGATCAAATAAGTTTAGGGTGGCCGACCTAACTCAGGTCACCCTTTTGTTTGAGTGATTTACCAACTAACCCAACATTGTAAGCAATTCTAAATATCATAAGGTTTAACAATTTATTAGGTAATCATAACGATATTTCATACGAAGCATAAATTTAACAACACAATCGCCTAAGCATTTCATCGAACATGTGAGCATCAATAACATAACACCATCACTTAGGCATTCCATCAAACATGTGAGCATCAATAATGCCACACATTCACCTAAGCAATCCATCAAACATTCGAGCATTAATAGAATAACACGTTCAATCACTTAGACATTTTATCAAACATGTGAGCATCATTGAACAACCAATAACACACGTTGCGATAAAATTGAAATGTAAACATATTAGCATACACCAAGCTATCTACAAACAACAAATCCTTAACTGAGACCCTTAAGATTTGATAAATGACAACCTAAGAATAATGGTCCATACATTCGCAATGATTTTCCTGACTTGGTGCTTCAAGGATTAGGGTTTTTGCGAAAATTATCGAAAAACCTAAACAAGCATACAAGCTTATAAGATTTTGGGTAGAAAACTATTAAAGCCCTAGATTACAAGTATGATTCAATACTTACCTTTAATCATCACCAAGAAGACTCCAATGAAGGATGTGGTTGCGGCTAGATCGCTAATCGAAAGGGAGAAGAACAAGTTCTTCCCATCTCTCTCTCTCTCTCTCTCTCTCTCTCTCTCTCCATTTTCTTTTCTCATCTTTCTCTCTCTTCCTTCCAAAGCTAGGGTACGAATTTATATGGGGAGAGGGTGTGAAATAAAATAGTTTTTATAGTGTCAGAAGGTGCACAAATGGCCCCAATGGCCCTTTATTCATTATACTAACCCTGAAGGGGGTTGTTTCTAACCAATGGAACCCACCGGGAGGTGTACATGTCAGTCTAAGTCATGGGATAAGTGTCCCATTAGTGATCTATGTTTGGACATAACCATCCGATGATCGAACGTGCAGATCAAAAAAGAAGACCCTAACTTAGATCGACGGTCACCGAGCATCAATCAAGTTTATAACTATACGAATATGAGTAGGGTAATAATCTCAATTGGTGCCCTAAATTTGGTAATTATCTGACGGTCCAAAAGCCACAACTTTGGCAAAGACCAGATATAAATAATTAACTTAAGTTCCGAAATAATTTATGAAATATTCACATATTTCATGCATTGGCCTTGTGAGTCCAAGTTAAGTGATTCGAGTCGCAATTTCGGCTCGATGTCCTGCGATGGGCATCAAGTCCACTAAGACGAACGACTTTCTATAGTCTCGGGTTTAGTGGCCCACTAACGAGCAATTTAGAGCTTGTTCAGATAATTAAGGCATTTCTAGAATGAATTCGATAGTGAGATTTCTCGTGCTCGATAATTAAGGTTTGAATTAGCTAAGTTCATAGTATGTGTAACGCCCTGAAAATTAGGGGTCGGGTAGAAACCCCACTCCCGAGTTCTAACACATCACTTATGCAACATATTTAATGATGATTGTATGTTGTCTGTATTAGTGTATAAAACATGAATGAGATTAAGCCAAATCAGCAAAACATAATCTAGGGATAGTTGTAATACCCAAGCAGAAGACTGAAATGAATATGTATAACTTTATAAACCAGTACAGGTTCCCAAAGTATGTATGCGTTGCCAGGTCAATAAGTACAAGTATTGTTTCAAAATCCAAAATGTCAAAAAAATGATAGTCCACTACAAGTATAACCCTGAAGCCCCATCGATCAGAACGGTCTATATAAACCCACCTGAATACTGCATATATGAGAAAGCATTCTCATCGTCTGCGAAGTCTAGCTCTGCTTCATCTGTCGGGTTTCCATCTGTAACTAAGACAGAGTCTGGTTGATGTGTACAACACCGTCCCAGAACGAGGGAGTGAGTGATCAACTCAGTGGAATAATAAAGCAAAGGTTACTAGGTTATCAATTCAGTCAAGCAGTAATGATAAAGCAATATAATCACACGTCCCTAAGTACTCTGATTAATGCAAAAATGGTATGTATAAATGATACATGCCCTCGCCTGCACTCCCTCTGCGATCTTCATCTCACAGTCGCGCATGTCAGTCACTTCCTCAATACTCTACCCAACGTCAAACGACACATGCAATGCAGTGCATGAGCGTGCTTACCAAGTTCTTATTAGTCCTTTTCATATAGCGGGATTGGGAAACTAAGGTACCTCACTTATATCACTTCCTAAACAATGATCCATTCTAGGGTCGTCAGTACTAGTAAATCTCATACGATTTGTGGTTCTATGTCACTACAAAGGGCTCATCACCTCAATGCAGTGTAGGCCTAGTTTATACTTTAGTTGCTATGGAAGGCTTGTCGCCTCAACGCAGACTCAGAGTATGCTCGAGGTCACTACAAAGGGTTCGTCACCTTATCAGTGTAGGCCGACAGCTCAAATACAGTGTCTCATACCACCGTATTCGGCTCACGAGGCCGTGTTGCTCTCTGGACACTATGGGGAGGCTCGTCGCCCTAGCGTAGGCCGACAGCTCGACCACGGTGTCCCATACCACCATGTCCGGCTCATGAGTCTTAGCGGATCGAGGTACCAAGGTTAATGGGATTTTCACTGGTGAGTTTAGTACCCTAGGTTCAAACAGTACGTCCATTCATTGTGAACATACATCGGGTTACTTGATGAGCTCGACTAGTACGAGCACGCATCGAGTTGATCGACATGAAGTGTATAAGCACTCCATGTGGCCTAACCACTGTCGTCGACCGAAGTACGGCTCGTATTCATCAAACTCGTTCTTTGTGGCAAAACAACCTCAGCCACCTTATCCAGCCTGTTATCGATTGCCTGGACTATATCATAGTCCCAACCACGTTCAATTACAACAAGGAATCATATGAGATAATCAAAGCAGTAATGACTAAATAATTCAATCCTACAATCATTTGCACATTTTATGGAATACAACTTAAACATGAATTCACGCATATACATTCCATAAATAAAACAAACACTATAATATAAGGTACATGGAGGGAATCATACACATAGTTAAGGTAGTTGAGAATCATATCTCAACACCCCTATAAATTACAATTTGCTAACTACTTACTCATTCAGACATTTTTACAAACACTTAGACTACACATTCCAACATACATGACGTATGTTGGTTATAATATGCATTAGGGCGAATCCTTACGCCGAGGAGTCGTCGCATATACAACAAGCATATATCCATGACAGATAATCATGACAAGCACAAATCCAAATTCCATAACAATACAAATATTTCAACAACCACATGAAATACACTATACTCAACGTAGTTCATATATATATGTAAAGCGAAACAGACATCACATTTGGCATGTGAAATGACACCCACGTCAGTTATAAATCATTAACCGACATTAAAAGCCTTGAGAACCATAACCTAAATGTATATAGTCCGCACCTTACGCCGGTAAACGCGTAACGGATTCGTTTTAGACATTTAGTCTTTGTCAACGGTGGATTGGCAACCTATAACATGAATTAGGTTAGTTATTTCATAACTTACACTATCCGAAACCTTAAAACAGATTAGGGTTAGGTTTTCTTACCCAAGTACGTTGTCGGAAGCGCTGGATTTGTGATACAGATAGGGTGGCTAAGTGCGTGGAGGAACGGGATCAAATCTCATGATGAATCTCCAACTCTCTCTCTCTCTCTCTCTCTTTCTCTCTCTCTTTCTTAGGGTTTAAAATTCGTATGGAATATGAGAGAGAGGGTTTAAGGCTCTTATATAGGTTCAGAACTGTTGGGAATGGCCACAGGGCCAAAGTATACTTAGGTTATGTCCAAAGATCGGCTGTTTCGATCCAACGAAGCACTTCTGGAGCTCCCTTTTCTACATGCGGTCGGACTTAAGCTCCCTGACATTGGATCTTCGTTAAGTTAAGTTTTTGGTCCGATCGGATTTACAGATCGACCGTGGCGGACCAGTTTCAGTTCAATGGCTACTCGTACTCGATCAGGGCTACAAGTGCACTAACATGTGTGAAAAATTTCTCCTGATCTGAGGGTGTATTTGGGTCAAATTCTGATGGTCTGGAACCTTAAAATTGGCCCGCAAGCGAACGACCCAGTTTACTTAAATCTGAGTTCAATTTCTAAAGGTATTCGCGTTTCTCACACACTTCGCTCCGGGCTCAAATTGTGCGCTTCTGGGTACTATCTGGATTTGATTTCTGAGATGATTGTCAAGTCCAGTAAGGCGGTCATAACCGTATAGCTTCGTGGTCATCGGACTTTCGACGCGCGGTCCAGGTCCGATATAGAGTTTCAATGTGCTCCCGAGAGCAATTGGGTTTAGAGATTGATCCTAGGTTTCTAGGTAACATAGCGTTAGCAGTTCTACTCGTTTTGGGTTTTGCAGTTCGTATAGAAAGTGGTTCAAGCTAATTCTACTAATTATTCAGTTTAGTACTTAACTAAATTATGCCATAATTACGACAGAATAAGGTCCTAAGGCAGTTCTATGCCCCTTTCTGACACTTTTAAGCAGTATATTATTTTTAGTAGTTTGTCATCAAGTCTACTTCCTCTCTACCAAATTTCATTAGGTTTCATGTTGTAGAAAAATTCTAAAAATTCTCGAAGCAGTAGTTGTCCAAACTGATGATTTTCGGATAGTTGTCACAATGACCTATATTTAACTATAATAAAATTTTTATTATATTTTTCACTTATTTTTATATGAAACTAGACTTATCAAGATTCAATATGGCTTTTGAATCACCTAAATCGGAGTTATAACGAGAGAGGTATGACTTTTCGAAGTAGGACAAAAATTTATAGAAAATGGGGTAGCAAACGGGCCGCCCGGCCCGTTGGACCGGGGTGCGTCGCGGTCCGCTGGACTGTCCGATAGTGATTCCGCCACGTGATTTTTGAAACGGGCGTATCTTACAAACTGGGATGAGTTATTTGATATGCGATATATGATTTTGGGGTAGGAGAAACTGATCTATCCAAATAACTTATTTATTTCGTGAGATTCCAAAAGGTTAATGGTCAAAAACCTATTTTATTTATTTATTTACTATTTATGATAATTTTTTAGTTTAAGTATTGTTCTTCATCACCTAAACTTTAGGATTAGTGTCTAATGTGAAATTACTTAGAAAAATTTGAAGGACAAGGTGGTGAAAGGTGAGATTTTGAAGGAAATGGGTTAAAAAAGGATTTTAGACTTTGGAATTGAATTTTAAGAAGTTAATAAGGTGTTAGGATCGACCCATTGCCTAAGGACGTCTAATTTTAGGTTGGCAAAAATTCAGGATGTTACAGTGTGACCTATTTGCAATTAGCAGAAATGATGATTTGATTCTAATCACCTTAAACCATTGGTTCTTAGGCTAAAAGAGTAACTAGGTCGATTTGGTTTACTAATTAAGATCCAACCCTTATTTGTCTCGACTTTTGGTAGGTCTTTATTTAGTTGCATTTGTCTTGATTAGTCAGTCATAGGTCGGCTAGATTTGTGCGCTAAATGAACAAATCACGAGGCTAGTCTCGAGGTTTAAGTGATCAGGTGGATTCGTTGGCTTTTTATGATTGATTACTCAATTTTATGCGGCTATTTATTGGTACCACTTGAGTATAGGTTCACCTCGAGTATTAAGGGTCAGTAAGTGACATCGTAAGCTAGTTATATTAAAAAATTTCAAAGGTTTTTTGAAATCTAAAATAGTAAAAATTTAGGGATGCTACTAACAATCCTACCAATTGATTTATCACTAATTGTGACTATGCCATTATCGTTATGTTCCACGGGCCTAGTTCCATTAGTAATTCAAGACTAATTATTATAGCCTCGTATTCGGCCCAATTGTTGGTGCATTCAATTTCTAGGTGCAACATAAATTCTTGCACATTCCCATTTGGTGTGATTAGGATGATCCCAACTCTTAAGGCTTTATGGGTCCTCAAGTTATCAAAAATCAACTTCCAGGGGGTCAAAGACACATGATACAAGTCTATAACTTCTAAGGAAAATTGGCCTTCTAGGTCAATGGATGATCACCCAAGAAATTGGCTATAGCCTGACCCTTTACTAATTTTTTGAAAAAGTACCTAAGATTTAATTCCAACATAGCCAAAACCAATTTGCCAATTCATCCACTCAAAATTGGTCAATTCAACATATATTTTACTAGATCAATCAACGCTATTACATTAACTCTTTCGACCAACAAATAATGACTTAGTTAATGACTGCAAAGTACAAGGATAAGCATAATTTCTCTATTGCTGAATATTACCTCTTGGCATCGAGGAGCGTGAGACTCAAGTAGTAGACTCCTCGTTCTTTTCGATCATCATCATCCTATGCTAGTAATGGTCTAAGTGACTCTTCTGATGCTGCTACATATAGCTTGAATAGTCAACTTTTGACTGGTGGCATTAACACTGGCGGTTCATCAAATATTATTTAATCTTTTCAAAAGGCAGCTAATGTTCTTCCTACCATTTGAACTCAACTCCTTTAGTTTTATCAGTGGAGAGAAAATGTTAGTCTTTCCTACAAAGTTGGAAATAAATCTTCGCATGAAATTGACCTGCCCTAGGAAGCGTTGCAATTTTAATTTGTTCCTTGACGGGTGTGCATTTATGATTTCTCGGGCCTTATTTTGATCCACCTCGATTCCTCGCTAGTGCACAAGGAAACCCAGAAAATTATTGGCCAACACCCCGAAAGCGTTTTTAAGGTTATTTATTTTTAACTTATAGAGCCTCATTCGCTCAAATGACTTTCATAAATGAGCGAATTGATCCCCTATATTTGCCAACTTAACCACTATGTCATTAACGTAAACTTCCATGAATCGATTGATCATATTATGGAAGATAACCTTCATTGCCCTTTGGTATATAGCCCATGCATTCTTAAGCCCAAACGGCATGACTACGGAACAATAGGTTCCCAAAGGCTCGGGGCACCAAAATGCTGTTTTCAGTACATCCTCGAGTGCAATATATAATTGGTTATACTCGGAGTAGCCATCCATTAAGGAAACTATCTGATGTCAAGTTGTTCGATCGATTAACTAGTCGGCACAAGCATTGGGTATTCGTCCTTGGGCATGACCATGTTTATTTTAAAATCTATGCAGACCCTTATCTTACCATTCTTTTTACCACTAGGACCACATTCGTGATCCATTTGACAAACTTAATAAGCCTAAAGAAATCAGCCTTCAACAACCGTTCGATTTCTTCCTTTATTTTCTAAGTAACTTTTGTTGTCATTCGCTTGGGTGGTTACTTGAAGGGTCAATAGCCTTCCTTTATTGGAAACATGTGCTTAACTAGGCTTTGATCCAGTTCCGACATCTCATGGTAATCCCATGGGAAGTAGTAAGCAAACTCTTTGAGTTCAACTTCCTCCTGTGGCTTGAGCAACCCACTGATAAAAGTTGGCCTAGAGTCTTGCTCAGTTCCTAGGTTCACCTTGACCAAGGAATCGTGAACTTGAGGCTGAGAATCATCTAACTTATTAGGAGCCTCTTTCAAGTCGATGCCCGTTTCATCTTCATTTACTTCATCAACTGGATTAACCGCATCGGGCAGATTTACGAAACAACCATTATTGACATCTTTTAAGCTCTCCACAAGCCTCTTTATCCTAGTCTTGAAGTCAATCATCCGCTTCTCACTGATTGGTGTACTAGTCATGAACCTCTTTGATAGTACAACGTAGAACTGACCGAGAAGGTACAATGCTCCTCGGCAGTTTATTAAATGGATGAATTATGATAGTGATGTTCCGCATGACACTCTTTGGGTTATTTTTTTTATAGATATCCCAGTTGGTAGCCCATTCTTATTTCTTTTAGTAAATCGATTCGGTCATACTTTATCTCTGTAGTAATAGGCCTCATTCACATTTGAGGTAGCCAAAAATGGTTTGTTATTGGCCACACCAACTCAACTTTATCTTGATTCCAAAATATTATGAACTGATGTAAGGACTACGGGATGTATGCAAAGGAATGGATCCAGTCTCTCCCGAGCAATGCGTTGTAATTAGATGAAGTATAAACCATGAAGAAAGGGGTCAATACTCTTTTAGTATCTACAGTCAAGTTGACCAATAATACACCATATATGTTAGTAACATGTCCAGAAAAGTTATTGACCGTTACCTCAGACGGGATCAAATCGGTCTTAGTTTTTCCCAATTTTGCCATTATTCTTTCTAGGATAAGATTAACAACATCACCGTTGTCAACTAGAATTTTGGTAATTGGGCAGCCCTCAAGGTGGGCCAATATATACAATAGTTTAATATGTTGATTTATATAATGAGTGGGCCTTTCTATGACTACCTTTTCAGATGATGTCCCCAACTCCACAGTAACAGTATTTACCCAAAGTCTCGCTTGCTCTCAACGCTCCCTCAATTGCATCTTCCAAGGGAAATGAAGCATGTTGTATTACTATAGGCGGATTGATTTCTTCCACATCACATGCCATTTGGCTAGACTGGGATGGTCTTGCTTAAGAACTAGATGGAAGAGTAAGTACCATGTTACAATCGAATACTATGGGTGGTAATGATCTAAAAACAATCTTTGAACTTGAGCATTGCTTCCCAAGTGTTTCTAAGCCGTGACACTCATAAAAACCTACACTAGAACATCCAACACCCTCATCAGCCATTGACATTGTCTCTACCTGTTTGAAAATGGGCGACGACACTTCCAACGCTTCAGTTATCGCCATTAGTTCCTCAATCAACAAATTGTCCCCTAAAAACCATTAATCACCGAGATAATCCGATAAGTCATCATGATTGCCCATATTACTCAATTTTTTTTGTACTATTGGACTGGGTACCATCTTCTGTGACTTGATCGTGCATGAAAGGTTTCAAAACTGCTTTAACCTTGTTTATTGTTAATTGTTCCTTCGATCGAGGAATTCTTTAGAATGGTCACACCTGCCCAGCTCCTGATTGAGATGCACTCTTGGTCTTTGCCAATTCTCTTCTCATGGCTGCTTAGCACCGCTGCCAACGACGTTTATGAGTTTAAGTCATCGTTTCAGGGGTGGCTAGGAATTTGGGATGCATGACCCATTTTCAGACTCCTTTTTGAGTCGGTAGAGGCTTGACCATTCTTTGACTCAAAGTCCTTTACTGAGGCAACCAATCAAAGGACAAGAGCGTTTTTTGTAGTTGATAGGTTTCTCTCCTGTCAATCCTTTTTGGAATTGCATGTTCGACCTGCCTTACTAGCCAAGGTGAGCTTCTGCATCTTGGGTCATTGTAGCACATCAGCCACATAGTGGGGAGACTCGACCACCGAGTTGCGTTGCTCTCGATTGTTTTATAGAACTTGCGGTCACTGCATAGAACCGGTATTGTCTTGATCTCGGTCGTTGTGGCGCACCGTGGTAATGACCAGGATCAAGATCAACCATTTGCCTTGGTCGATCAAATCTATGCAGGTTCGCTATGGCCATGTTGACATCTAGATTAAGCGGGAATGGGTCAGTATCTATGAGCATTGCTTCTTTACCCTTTTCTAAGAATTTCAATAGTCTGCGATCGATGTTATCCTGAATGACATTCCTGAACATAACACACTTGTTAGTGGAATGAGAACGCATCCCGTGACATTTGCAATATTAAACCTTTTTAACTCATCAGTCGTAGGTATTTTGTGATTACTGAGAACTTTAATAAACTTCCTTGTTACCAGTATCTTGAATATCTCATCGACTTGAGTGATATCAAAGGTATATATCTTCTTAGCCTTTTACATGGTCAGCGTAGTTGTTTCCGCATTGACCAACATTGAACAAATGAATGACTTTTTTTTACCACTACCTCAATAATTGCAACTTCGTAGTAAAGGTCATGGTAGTATGTTTCAATTGTCAAGTTCTTTTGCCCGGCTCCTTCTTGGAGAAGCTCCTTATATCTGAAAACTTTTCTGATTAAATCATACAACTCCGCAAACTCTGTCGCAATGAATTTCTTTTGGAGTTTGTATTCGAGATCGTCTTGCGCAAGTTGCACAAATCTAGCCTTGGTCGTGATGACCTTACACCAGCTTTTCACTTAAAAAAAAATCGGGTGATGTAACTCTCACAATATTTCCCAAGCAACCGTCGAAAATGTGCGATATTAGCCATGGTCATCTCCCTATCCTTAGAAAAGAATTGGGCATGAAATTTTTCCTCCATCTCTTGCCAGGTATGGATTGAATTTGGTAGTAAGTTAGAGTACCATATGTGAAGGCTGCCGTCGTCAATGAATTACCGAATAGTTGTAACTTGTGATATTCATTGTTAGCCAGTTCACCACACTGCATAGTAAATCGACCAACGTGTTCAATGGTTGATTGACCAGGATTGCCCGAGAATATGGTAAAATCCAGTCGATAGCTCGACAATCAGTGTTGTTGGTCAATTTATTTAGAATAAGGCTTATGGTAGACCGGGATAGTATTGTGGTCGATGACTTGGCCTTCAACCTCTTGGACCATTTGCATGATCTGGTCACGATCTATCGTTGCGGTTCAACCATGGGCAGCAGATCATGACCTACCCAGTTCTGTCCCTTATGAAACAATGATTTCTGAGAAAATGTTGGAAATGTTGTCCTCTCGCCATACCCTAATTTCGAATTTCAGGAAAAAAAATTCTTGACCTCCTGGTCCAGTCGCCTGAACTCGGCGTGCAGCGTAGCATTCCGCCCATCCTAGATTGGGACGAGAGACAAGTTCTGCTATAAGGGAGGTATCGATGGCGACTGAACCATGTAACGGACATAACTTCTTTCGGCGTTATACTACGTTGCTATAGGTACAATTTTAGTGATGACAACCATCAATCGGTGCAAGGCCTCGGTCTAGTTAGCCATCCATCTATTCACAGTCTTAGTTTGAATACGGATCTACTTGGCTTGATCATCTACCAACTCTGCCTGAGCTCTTACATATTCTTGAACATTTCAAATACTCATTTGCACATCCCGAAGTTTGACCGTTATCTCTTTAAGATATGTGAGGTTGATGCCCTAACCTGTTTCACGAGACAAAGTGTTGGACTATTATTTAGATTCAATGATTCGGGGGCCACTTGAACCAATACGTTCTCGGTCGGAGGTGGTGCGGTTGGTGTTGAGGGTTCAGCCCCAACAATTCGAATGCTTTTTCTATTCATATTTATGATTGATCAAATCGTATTGTCACACCGGTAAGTAAACCAAAGCGAGGGTCCTACCGAGTGTGCCAAGGAATGTTGCTGCTATTTCAATCTCGGTCACGTGATTCATGCGAACGTGTCATAATTGAATGAGTGACTCAATTCGAACTGAACAACTTATGACCCTAAGCACCAAGATAGGCAGATACGTCAGAAATCGACCCTATATGACCGAGTTCTAATAGATCGGTTGCCTATTCATCCACTTGCATAGTGTTGCTTAAGATGATCACGTGATCGTCAGATGGCGGGGTTCATCCTTTGAAAATGGGTCACACCTCAGCCTTTTGTACGAAATGACTTTTTCTGTTCAATACAGATAAAACAAAAAAGAAATTCGTACAGTCGGCCACAAAGAATAACTGCATAACGCCTCTTTAAATAGAGAACTTCACTTGATATTTGAATTGAATAAAGCGTATGAGCATAGACTCAAATTACAACTAAAGTTAACACTACTTAATTACCACTACATATTACACTAAGGAATGTAAATAATAGGTAAATGTAAATGACTGATAAGGATTACATTAAGGAATGTAAATGACTGATAAGTAAAAGGGTAATTGAAAGATAGATTTCATTTGGTTTGGTTTAGTTGGCATGAGGTGATTTTTCCTGTTAAATTCATATGCTATTTATAGCTTCAAGTTAATCATCACGATGCTTTCCATGTTTTGATGATTATTATAACTGTTGTAGTATTACATGTCTTTTCAGAAAATTTCTTTTAAACTTGTCACTTGCATTGATAACCGTTCTAAGCCTTTTGCTTACTTAACCATGTTTTGCTCAACCTCTATTCCTTTACAAATAACGTGGAATTAATTAATATCTCAGTAGCTTTTATATGAACAATATTAAGAGTCTCTTTTTAATTAATTTCCAAACGAACCGAAATAAATAAGGTATAATACCATAAGGACGTAATTTTATCCGACGAGCATGAAAAAGGCGCCTGCGTATCTTATGTGAGGACGCATCTCATACACATTATGTGTGTATGCTATGTTAGCACGTAAATCTTGAAGATAGCAGTGGATATCATGCGTTCAATTACAACTGAGGAGCGTGGACGCGGATTGCGTCCTACCCCCATCCGGACGGTAATCCGTCCGGGCAGGGATATGTGGGGCCCACCGTGATGTAAATGTTTTATCCACTCCGTTCATCATTTTTATCCGATTATGTTAAGGTATGAGGAAAAAATGAGGCAGTTACAGGGCTTAAGTGGGCCACAAAGTGGGGATTCCATGTCCACCATTAGAAACTTCTAGGGAGCTGGAGAAGTTTGGGATCAAGCCAATATTTCTTTTTTCACTTCATCCACGTCTACATGACCTAATGAATAGGTTGGACGGTAAAAAAAACATCACGGTGACCCTTAGAAAGGTTTCAACGGTGGTTGTCATTATCACTGCAGCTTCCTTTGGTGTGGTACATTTGAGCAATGGACCTAATTCTTTTTAATCTTATACCTTAACCTAATCTAAAAAACGATTAACGGTGTGGATAAAACACTTACATCACGGTGGGTCCCACAGAGCCCTGCCGAGGAGCTTGGGATAGGACGATTATCCTTATCACATGCACGCAATCACTGTACACGTGGCATGTGTTTGCTTCAATACAAACTGTCAAAATCACGCTTCCCATAGCCATTGACTGTATAAAATGAAAATCATATCCAATAGATGATATATAAACTTTCTGATTGGTCAATCAAATGGACGGTCAAAAGAAACTAGTCAACAGTCCAAATTCAACCAACAAAAATCCATATATTGCAGCTTATGTTAGAGGTTCTTATTCAACTTGGTTTTGGATATGTGGGTCCATCTATGGAGTATTCTGTGATTTTCACGGTTAGGATTGATGTAAACATATGTCATATATACATCTTCCATGTGCATGTGTACATATGGTCACACATGCCAGAGCATCGGCGGTTTCCTCATTCCGATATATTGCAATTGCCTGGCCCTTAAGTTTTCGTTTCTGACAATATGTCAGACACGGAAGCGGATTGCGTCCTGCTACCGCCTTGACGTACTCGGTCGAGGATGGAGCTCTGTGGGGTCCACAGTGATGTATTGGTTTTATCCACGCCGTCCATATATTTTTTCAGATAATTTTAGTGTATGAACCCAAAACTTAGGAAAATCCAACGTTCAAGTGGACCACACAATAGGATTAAACGCCACCAATAAAAACTTCTTGGGAGCCGCAGAAGTTTTGATAAAGCTGATATTTGTGTTTTCCCTTCATCTGCGACCTTATGAACGGTTTGGATGGAAAGTAAACATCACGGTAGGCCATAAGAAGGTCTCAACAGTGGGGTGTCATTATCACCGTTGCTTCTTTTGTGTGGTCGATTTGAGCCTTGGATCTGTCTGGTTTTTCAGCTCATACCCTTGAAATGATCTGAAAAATGGATGGAATGCGTGGATAAAACCCATAATCAATGTGGGCCCCACAGAGCCCCTCCCTAGACCGAGTCCGTCCAGGCGGGAGCAGGACGCAATCCGCTTCCGTCAGACACGTTACGAATCGAGGTAAAGTGCAAGTTCGTATATACTGCGCCGCCTGCCTACGACAAATAGATCAACACCGTGAGAAGAATAAACATCAGATCCTCCCCGTCCATAAGGTGAAAAACCATATTTTCACCGTTGATACGAAGTATAATTCTATTATAAAAATTATTGGGCCACAACATACGGAAGAGTGTAAAATCAAACCTAAAAACTATAAATTCACATGTTATAGCCCAAATGATTCTTATAATATCCTAATTTCCATGGAATCCATTCATCATGGTGTATAATGTCAGATGAGTGGATTGGATGAAATATAAATGCCACAATGCACCCACACACAATTTGGACGGTTTTAACGGTAGGATTTACGATTTTAAACTGCTTTTCGTGGTGATATCCAACTGAGTTTTGAATCAGCCTGAATTTTGGGATCCGAACCAAAAACATGGTGGCTCACCTGATGGACGGCGTGGATCTCGTTAACATGAAGTCCTCCATCCACGTCACCGAATAGTCACGCAGCCGCATGACTCCCCATCCATCACGCAAAACATTCCGTAAATGGAGGTACAGGAATTGAAGATTGCTTCTTTGGGTGGATATTGGACTCAGTAACCCAACGGGCTTTAAAAAAGAAAGCAACCCTAGCCCAGCCCAAGGGCCCTAACAAACCCCACCTGGACTCAAGTTGGATTAGTCGGTGTTGGGTTGGCTCGAACCCAAGTTGCAGACCTAGGTGGCAAAGCGCTGGGTTTTGGCCGCAGCCCAACATGATAAGGCCTAAAGATCGGCCTGACACAAGTACGGAGTGGACCAGTAAGTTCCTGCACTGGGAAGCTAGGTGGGGCTTATCATGATATTTGTGATAAATCCATTCCGTCCATTTATTTTTTCAAATCATTTTAAGATATGAGACCAAAAATTAACTGGATCCAAAATTCAAGGAGGGCACACGAGAGGGAAAAGTGGGGAAAGAAAATCCTATCATTGAAACCTTTTTAGGGTCCACCTTGATGTTTATATGCCATCCAAACCGTTTATAAGGTCATTCACACTAGGATGAACTGAAATCACACACACACACACAAAAACAAAGCTCCATTTGAATGTTTAACAGTGATTGCTCGATTCCACTGTTTCTTCTTGTCTAGCCCACTTAGTTTTGGATCCACCTCATTATTTTGTCTCATGTCCTAAAATGTGCTTAAAAAATCGATGGACGGTGTGGATTTCTCAAACACATCACGGAGGGCCCCACATAGGTTCCCATGCAGGAACTTCCTATGAAAGCCTTCCGCAGGCTATCTGCTTCCGAGTGGGCCTATTAAAAAACATGGTTGGGCTGGGCTGAGTACTTATATTCATTCCATGATGAATATTTCTAATTCGTTTGTTGATTTCGTGGGCCACACGAATACAAAGGAGTTAACATCTATAAAAAATGAAAACGGAGGGTCATAAATGCAAGATACATGTGTTTCCATCAGATGATTTGAATAAGCACATTTGTTGGATAACACATGAAGGCAGGCTAGGTCAGGGTAAAACGGACTGGAGTCCAAGCTCGATTCGAGGCCACACATACCAAGCCAAGCCCTGCCATCAGACCTAGCCAGGCAGGCTGCTTGGCTGGTTTTTCTCTCTTTGCCCTCAAGGCCTTAATATTAATCTTGATATATTTATGAGCCATTTGGACGTTCACTCAAAAGGGCCATTTGATGCCTATATGATTTTTTGAGCCAAACTCATGTTTAAATGCACACAAACCTAATCTCATCACCAACGTGAACAAAATAGAAGTAGGGGGACATTCATTATATATATATAAAATTTCCTGTGTATGGTGTGTGACACACACTTACAAATTAGGAGTTGTTGTGCATGACACAACTACTTTACAAAAGAGAAGTTGTGTTCAACACAATCATTTGCAAGAGGAGGAAAAGAGACTTAGTCCGAAGAATAATTAACCACAAAGTCCTAAGAACAATCAACCACAAACACCTTCAGCACTCTCCCTCAAGTAGGGGTTGAGATATCAACAATGCTCAACTTGTGTAATGAGCTTCGAAACTTTTGTTTTCCAATAATTTTTGTGATGTAATCAGTCAATTGGCTCCCAAATCATATAAACAATTAGAAATCACCTTAGCATAAATATTCTTGCTGAAAAAAGTGACAACATATTTCAATGTGGTTTATTTTTTCATAAAACACGGGATTAGTCATGATGTGAATAGATGTCTAATTGTTACAAAACAATTTAATATGATTTTCATCATAAAAACCAATGTCTTTAAGTAGAGCTTTTATTCAAATAAGTTTGCATATGGTTGATGCCATTGCTCTATACTCTGTGTTGGATCATGGGATAAAAATCAGAAATGAAAGAACTTCTTGTGTAATTTCATTGAGTATAGTTGTGAATTTATACAGGAGGAAATGCCTAAAAAAGGAAGATTACAATGAAATCAAATTTATCCTAAATTAATTACAACCTAATCAAATATCAACACGAGGAAAATGAATGTATCAAAATTATATTCTTCCTAATACTCCCCCTTAAGTTAGCGTGTGGAGATTCGTAACGCCCAACTTGCTAAGTAGAAGAACAAATTGGTCGCGACCAAGAGCTTTGGTGAGAAGATGTTTGCAAGTTGGTGATTGGTGGGCATATAAGAAGTGCAACGAATTCGAATTCCAGAAGTGATCTTTTCATAGACAAGATGACAATCAATCTCAATATGTTTTATGTGTTCATGAAAAATGGGATTACTGTCAATGTGAAGAGCAGCATGATTGTCACAATAAAGACTCGTTGGTTGAGAAATGAGAACCCTGAGATCTTAAAGAAGAGATTTGAGCCTAATAAGTTCACAATCGGCATTGGTCATGGCCCGATATTTAGCTTTTGTAGATGACTGTGAAATGGTTATTTGTTTTTTATTTTTAAGAAATGGGACTTTGGCCAAGCGTAGTGAAATATCCTGTAGTAGATTGTCTTGTTTGGGCACAACTGGCCCAATCGAAGTATGAGTAAGTGAAGAGCTAAAAAGAGCTATCCGATGACAGGAAAATGCCATTGTCAGGAGAAGATATAATTTATAGTAAAACTTGAATAGTTGCATCATATTGAGATTGGCATGGCATGTGCATGAATTGATTAAGGATATTAACCAAATGCTAGAGGGATCCGGGAGAAAGTCACCATGTTCGTCATCCAAACGCAAATTTTGTTCCATGGTAAATGAGGCAGGAGGAGCTCCAAGATGAGCACTGTGTTTGAGGATGTCAAGAGCATACTTGCGTTGGCTTAAGAAAATTCCCTTAGATTAGCGGGCCAGTACCAATGCTTAGAAAGTATTTTAAATGACCAAAATCTTTAACATGGAACTTAGTATGGAGAAAGACTTTCAAGGCAGAAACGACAGAGGTATCATTCCTTGTTAGGATAGTATCATCGACATAAATAAGCACCACAGTGAAATTAGTTCTAATTAAGCATGTGAACATGAAATAATCTATAAGAGATTAGGATATCCAATTTATTTAAGCATAGAGGAAAATTTCTCAAACTAATTTCGTGAAGCTTGTTTAAGGCCATAAAGCAACTTATGGAGATGACAAATGCGTTGCTTCCCCTGTTTCAAGAAACCAGGACTTGACATATAAACTTCTTCATGTAGATCTCCATAGAGGAAAGCATTGTTGACATCGAGTTGGTGAATGCTCCATTGACGAATGATGGCCACAACTAAGAGGCAATAAACAGTGACAAGTTTAACAATGGGTACAAATGTCTCATGATAATCTAACCCTTTAGTTTGATTGTAGCCTTTTTCCATTAAGCGTGCCTAAAAGTGTTCAACGGTACCATAGGCATGGTGGTTGGCTTTGTACACGCATTTGCAACCAATAAGTTTCTTCCCTGTAAGTAAATATTGCAACGTCTAGGTTTTTTTTTGCTCTAAAGCTTGAATCTTTACTATCATTGCTTCATGCCAATGAGAACGTTTTATGACTTATGAGAAAGATGTGGGCTTATCACGAGAAGACTTGGAAAAAAGAAGCATAAGATGTTAGGAAATCGAGGTTTTACATAAGCCCATATTTGGGCCCAATCACTTTGCGTCGTCCATGAGCTACGTTGATTGATAGATGCATTCTCTAAACATACCGTGAGCCACATGAAATGATGATTTTGGTGGCTACCAGTTGTATGAAAACAACTAGCTTGGAGCATCTAGGGTTATGGGCAAGATGGCCCACACCATGCTCGGAACTTATTGCATGGCCCGCAAATCGGGCTCAGGCCTTCCATGTTGGTCCAATTAATTTTCGGGCTGTAGTTGGATATGCAAGTCATTTTAGCCCAATCTCGCAAGTTTAATAGACCTGCTTCATGTGTACGTACATGTTTTATCCTATTAGGATAGGCTAAACATGCATCTTGCATGTACATTGCCTG
Source organism: Magnolia officinalis (assembly GCA_021015155.1). Lineage (NCBI taxonomy): Eukaryota > Viridiplantae > Streptophyta > Magnoliopsida > Magnoliales > Magnoliaceae > Magnolia > Magnolia officinalis. The sequence continues at coordinate 27,606,522 of JAJHSJ010000001.1, forward strand.
TTTTCATTTTTCTAAATGTTTATTTCTTTGCGTGTGTGCCTTTTATTCACCTTATCATTAAATGAATCAACAAAATTCATTGTGGAAAATAATGATTTGATCGATTTTCAAGCTTGGGCTTGGGCCTGATGTCTTAAACCCATACCATGCTTACGCCTGGGGCCTTAAAGTGACAGGCCAGGCTCGACCCAAACCTATCCCTGCCACCATCATCTCTATAGCTATCTTGACGAATTGCGAGCCTCCATCTTGAGACACCTCTAGAGCCATCCCAACGCTACAATATACTGCATAGGAGCTAGACCCAGTCTCCAACATTTCACCTTACTATAATGTCATTACCTTACCACTATGCAAATTTATGTGGGCCCACCTATGATCACCATGATCATGGGTTAGTAGTGTTTCACCATGGGCCACACATGGTTCCAATTTCACCTTCATTCGATGGTTACAACCCTAAAATTAGGGCTTGTGAAATGGTAAGTGAGTCCATTCTTACCCTACTATCCATTTGCACTCCCCAAGTTTTATGGTTTCGACCAAACCCGGCCATAGGAATGGTCTAGGTGACCCCAAAAAACTGACCATAATTTAGAAAAGTAAACACTCTAATCTCTCTAATTTCTATTTTATTATTTCAATTGAATCCGATTTTTGGACTAAATGGACGAAACCACCCACAAAGATAGGTCGACGTCCGGTCTAGGTTTCAAAACATTGGTTTTAAGGATGGTGGTTGGAAACAACTTTATGGGTTATATAAAGAGCCTATTTGGATTGCCAATTACTTTAGTAATGTAATGTAAAAGCATCATCGTATAATTTCATCATGACTACGATTGTTTAGGCTAATTCGGCTCCAGTTCTCCAAACTCTTTTTCCCTCTTCTTCCCTCTCTACTTTTTATTTTAATAATTCGTCATTTTTCTTTTTTAATTTCTTCGTTCCCTTTTCTTTTCATTTTGCTTATATGATTGGTATACATGATTTTCTGCCTTAATTGCATTATTATGATTTGGGTTTTGATTAGAAAAGGACTAGTAGATCATAATTAAGGTTTTAAATAGATAATAATTTCTATATTAATTAAAAGGAAAAGCCTTCAACTAAAATTTTAAAAAATACATTTACCTCAAAGCAATTTGTTTCATGCAAATTGGAGATCCATCGTAGTAGCTCTGATACCATTGATGATCAGTCGGGTGGGTGGGTCCATAGGATATGAGTATATTTACATGATCGTAGAACCTTCACACAAAGCCAAGAATGGATGATCTATGTCTAGTGGTCCATTATAACACCCCGAATTTCAAGGATCGAGTAAATACTCGACTCCGGAGATTCCGGGTGTCACTTATGTTTTGCGGAAGCGGGGTTCTTTGATACATTTTTATCTGGCATTTAAGCATTCAGAGAATTAAGCTAGACGGTACAACATACTCTGTAATAAGTGCAATTAAAGCAGATAAATCAACTAAACATATATGGCATGACTATCCAGAATACGGGTCCACAGTTGGGCCCAATATACAATTTCAAAAATCTAAAATGGCAACATGATATCCAACTAAACCCAAACGCTCGACGCTCTCAGTCAAGAAGTGTGCCGCTTACATTGGCCCGTCCTATAACTGGAAGTAAGAAAACTCCTCCGGGTCCATGTAAGCCTCCTCTAACGCATCGGCCTCAGTAACCCCTGTATCTACATCAACGTCTGGTTGGTGTTTTAAAACACTGTTCTAGAGTGGGAGTAAGTAATCAACTCAGTGGATCCATTAAATTTAAGTTACGTATGCTATCAATTCCACTAGAATAAGTAATGATAAAGCAACTTAAACACCCAGTACTTAAATGCTCTTATTAATTCACGTGCATGTTGTCATGAGATGATGTATGCCCTCACAATCCAACACTCTCTCATAAGCGACTCTGACACCACATTCGCAAATGCCAACACTCCCTGAACGCGCAACCACAACGCCCAAGTTGCCACAATTTAAACTAATGCGATGCGATGAATATTCGTATTAACCAAGTGAATTAATTAAGTCCGTTCATCCAACAAAATTTAGAGAAGTTGGAACACCTTCATTTAGTCAATGACCTCATCTAAATTGCTAAGCTTAAGGCAGCCGTATCAGCTCTGAGCCTGCAATCCATAATCTAAATTTAGGTATCACCCGTTTATCTCTCAAATCAATGATTCCAAAGGTAGGACATCATACCCAAAAGTATGATGATCAATTTGATATGAGTTGTCACCCAAACACCGAAAATGATCATTCAGTTCCGAGGTGCGAACTTGTCACATAAAACTAAATCATCATAAAGGAAAGGGTTCGTCACCCGATTTCATTCATGCCTGGGTCGTTTGAACGGTACTCTGGCACAGAACCATCAACCAGATAATTTGAAGGGGGCCGTTCGAATAATGATCTATCACCTTTATTAGTGCTCACTGATCACTACGGGGAGGCTCATCACCCTAGCGTAGGCCGACAACATGAACATAGTGTCCCATATCACTATGCCTGACTCCCAAGACTCGGGGATTGTTCACTCCCCAAGTATAGGGTTGTGATGTAGTAATAATCTCGGTAAGACCGAGGTCGAATCCACAGGGACTGAAACCTGTACGTAGTCTGAAACTCTCTAGAACTAGAATTAGGATGAGATGAAATCTAAATTGAGTATGATTTGAGGAATAATGGTGAAATAACAGTCTAAAACTTAGGAAAAATTCAGAGAAGGGAAACTAGGGATTCAGAGGATCCACTTGTAGAGATCAGGGAGATCTTATGCCTGGATTAAAAATCAGGGAAATTAACTGAACTGCCGTTGATATAGTTTTCAAGAGATGAGAGGTATATGAATTAGAATGGATTCCATCACCAAACCATGCCCATGAGACAAAGCAGACAACAGAATTAAACTAATTACCAACCAATCAACGTATGAAAGTTAGGAAGGGTACCGACATCCAACCATGCCCAGGAGACGATGGTGAACAACAGGGCTTCCTGACGTCAGATACATAAAAAGGAAAGGAAATACTCATACTCAAAGCCATCGCAGACCCATTGTAATTTCAGTCACAACAGACCATTAAAGACTAAAAACATTCCCTTAATAAAATTAAATAAAAATCCATTCAGTCTAAATAAAAGGCACAAGTATAAATCCTCCCTTCACGCTACAAGCTTCACCTCTTAGCCCTAGCTAAGAGGTTTAGCCCATAAACATGATTAGGCTAATCTCTTAACAAAATAAAATAAATAAAAATAAAAATAAAAACAAAACAACTCTCCTGCTCCACGTCCCAGCCAAGCCAATCTCCCAGCCTTCACGTTTCCATGGCTCCCCCCGATGCCCTTTCTCTCACGTTCTCTCTCCCTATTATAGGCCCTCTGTCGAGAGTTTCCGAATCAAGTTACACTCCAACTGGGATTTGCGGAGATTTTCCGCACTTCATGTAACAGCCGGACTATGTTTACGCAGCAGAAACTGCCGCACTCGATCTGCGTTTGACTGATGGGGCCCACGATTGGTGTCAAAGAAGAAATCCACACCGTCTGTTGTGTTCAGGACAAAAAACCATCTGGGAAGGGTAATGTTTTGTAGGTTCTTGCATGTCCCATTGAATCAACTCAAGCCACCGTTCAACCTGTGTTTGAGTGGTATTCTCCTTGTGTGTGCGAGCATGGAGTTATAAAAACCTTTTATGTACGGTCGGTTTTCACTTCTGGAATGAGTGGACGGTCCAGATTAACCATATGGACCATGATAGTGGCCCACGAGATCCGTTCGCAAGTTCTCTGCGTAAACAGAGCTTCCGCAACGGACGCTGTGAAGATGGTGAGTCTCACCTCGGTGTCGAGTGGAAAATCCACTCCGTCCATAAGATTCCCATCGAAAAAACGGTAGGGAAGGAGTGGTTTCTGTAAGTTCTGGCGTGGCCCACTTAATCTTTCGTTCCGCCGTCCATTCACCGTTGGGTCGAGATTTACCTGTGCAGGCGTGCAGAGAAGATAAAAAGAGACCTTGGCAAGGGTCTTGGCTTTACTCTAGATGTGATGGACGGTTCAGATTTGCTAAAGGATTGCTGTGTGGGGTCCACTATGAAAAAACGGACGGCTGCGTGGAAGACGCTGTTGCCGTTTCTGCTTTGGAAGGTGAGAGTCGGTCAGCGTGCTTGCTGACCGAGCTCCTTGGCGCGGTGCACGGCGTGTGCACATGTACACCATATGTACATGCGTCATACATGTGTGGTATAATGATGTCCTTGAGAAATCCGTTCCGTCCATCCTCCTTTTCATCTAATAAGAGGGGTTGAAACCAAAATTGAAGCATATCCGGACAGTGGGCGGGTCCCAAACCGAGATTTTATGGGCTGATCTATTCATTTAGCATCTTTCACAACGATCCAGGAGCTGGAATTTTACGTGTACGGTTCATTTATTGTCCTCAGATCATGTATGGAGTTTCAAGCCGATCTGATGGTGGGTACCCTGTGATCTTGCATTCAGGACACTGTTCAGGCCTCTTTAACGCGAACGGCTTGATTCTCTTTGGGTCCCTGGCGTGTAAATTCATTGATCTCAATCCTCTGGAGTCCGTCCAATGCCTTGGCATCATCAGAGCGTTAATTCCATGTGTTTAGCACCTTTTTGTAGCCCATGCTCTCAAATGTACCTTGCATCACAAACACGATCAAATCGGGCGTTTAAACAATATTGTGTTCGTAAATTCAGGTAATAGATGGGGTCTGATATGCAATATTTGACCCTCAACAGGGATCGTATCACTAACGATTATTGGTATGCCTCTCTAGGGTATGAGGTGCTCCAGATTCAGGCAAACGTGATCATACATGGTGTACACACATGGTTGGTTAGCTATTAGGCTAATTCGGTTGATTAGGGAAAACTTCGGCATAACCGACATTGGGTGCAAACATCCTGTGTAGTCCGACTACCGTCGGTTGTCTGCGTTCGCCTCGATGCAATCGGACTAGTCTGAGGTGGCTGACTTGGTCAGGGCTGCCCTTGTGGATATGCGGTTTGCCGGCCAACTCGACCACCCAAGTAGTCTTAGTCAATAAATAATATTAATAAATCAACTACGCAACTATAGGAAATGATACAAGCAATAAATCATGAAATTCTACTCTATCGGGCATTTTATCAAACATGCAGGCTGCATTATGACTAATATAGCAATTCATGTGAGGTAAGGCAAATTAAGTGCATGGGCAGGTAAGTAATAGGAAGCATGGGCAATAAATTAGCAAATTCAACTTATTCTAGCAACCAATCAAACATATAGACTTCATTACACATGGATAACAATTCATGGAAAGTAAACGGACCATATGAGTACGCATAGGTTAACATGCATTCATCCATTCATAATACAAATTATTAATCATGACATGGGGCTTGATAAATGACAACCCAGGGGTAATGGTCCGCACCTTGGATTGGTATGTCGAATTCAGACTCGATCCTAGGGCTAGGGTTCCATAGGTTAACTTACTGGTGTCCTTTATTTGTCGTCGGGGCAATTTCGATGGTGCGATGTGGTCATGACTACGTCGCGGGCTAGCAGGGATGGGGCGAATCCTCTAATTAGCCCTTTCCTACACTTTCTCCCCCTCTTCTCCTCTCTCCCTCTTTTGTTGCAAGTGAAAATTCATATGAGAGTGAGAGAGTGGGAAACGAGGATTATTTATTATGCCAGAATGTGCACAAATAGCCCCGGTGCCCCCTTTTCCATTAAACTTGTCCTAGGGGAGGTTTTTTTTTTTTTTTACTTACAGGGTCTTTCCCAGGGTTCACTGACTTATCTACACTAGGGGCAGGTGTCCCACCATGGGATCTATGTTTCATCACAACTGGGCGACGATCGAACGCTTTGATTAGTCGCGGGGGCCCCACTTATGATTGACGGTCATCGATGGTTGATCGGGGTTGCGACCATACAGATATGAGCAGGGAAATATCTTTAACTTGCACATCAAGTTTGGTTGCCATCTAATGGTCGAAAAGTCACAACCTCGCGAAAGAGCGGAAAGTCTATTTCACCTAAGTTTCAAGTTTCAACCTAGGGCATTCGCGTATTTCAAGCACTCGGCCTCTGTCCCAAGTTGAGCAGTTATGGGCACTTTCTTTGTTCTCCACTCACGATAAGTGTCGAGCCCAGTGAGACGGACATTATTCTATAGTTTCGGGATTAGTGACCCACTAACGAATGGTTTAGACATTGTTTGGATAATCATGGCATTTCTGGAATGAATTTGACAGCGAGATTTTGTGTGTGCAATGATTAGGGTTTGGATTTGCTAAGTTTATAGTGTGGCCTGTTTGTAATTAGTGGAGACGACGATTTAATCCTAATAACCCTAAACCGTTGGTTCTTAAGCTAAAGGAGTAACTGGATTGATTTGGTTTGTTAATTAAGATCTAACTCCTAGTTGTCTCGGTTTTTGGTAGGTCTTTATTTAGTTGCAGTTGTTTTGATTAGTCAGTGATAGGTCAACTAGATTTGGGCCCTAGATGAACAAATCATGAGGCTAGACTCGAGGTTTACGTGATCGGGCGAATTCATTGGCTTCCTATGATTGATTAATCAGATTTGTACGGTTCTTTACTGGTACCACCCACGTATAAGTTAAGATCGAGCGTCAAAGACCAGTAAGTGACAACGTAAGCTAGTTATATCAAAATTTTTTAAAGATTTTTGAAAATCCAAAATAACAAAAATCCAGGATGTTACATCCATCTAACCACTATAAGAATAAAGAATATCTTATCACCCATCTGATTCTACGCTTAAGATGATTTACGTATTACGATCGATGCTTTAGATCATCTATAGGTAGGCTTAATTGACAAATGTGTATAATTAATGCTCCCCATTTTCTCTCTAGGAACTATCTCGTTCTCATAATGCATTGTATGAGGGAATGCGTTCTCATAATGCATTGTATGAGGGAATGCCTTCCCTTTTTATAAAAGGGAGGGATAGGAAACTAGGGAAGAGTTTGGATGAGGTTGGGGTTATCTTATCTCGTGCCATATCGCTCCCTCATTCCAATCCGATTATTGAGAATCCAGTAATAGTTTTAATTTAAAATTTTAATTTGAATTTTTAAGAGAAATTTAACCCACCTAACTAGTGGTTGTCCACAAGTGGGCCTACATGCCCATATCCAATAGTTTCCAATACTATGAAATTACCATCAAGATTTTGAAAACTTGTGATATTTTTGTAAAAAATCATCTAAAAGATATTATTGCATTGATCACGTGAGATTTTAAAAAATCTCACTAATATTTAAATTTTCACAAAATTTATCGTAAAATTATCCTAATATAAACATGAAAAGTATTTAAAGTTTTAAATAATTATTTATTTACTTTTATTTTTTATATTACTTATTAATTTCTTTCATGGGATTGCCAATGTTAGGGTGCATGCCAACTTTATTCATTCGTTGATGATTGATGAAGAAAGGGTTTCAGTCAATGAGTGTATTTACGATTCCATTGTTAATTATTGTACAAATTTTCTCTAAGATGATAATGTATCTCATATAAGCATAGACGTTCTATCTTGTAATCACCTAACTCAAGAGGAGGCCAATCTCTTTGAAAGTCATGTTCTTCTCAAAGAAATTGAATCTACCATTATTGACTTTGGCGGGGATAAGGCCCTTGGGACGAATGGGTTCCTGATTGTTTTCTTTCAATCATTCTAAGGTTTGATTAAGCCGGACTTACTTGATTCGGTGTCGAATTTCTTGAAGTCTAAGTATCTTCCAGCGGAGATGGGTAGTACTCTTATTGCTCTCATACTTAAACTAGAATGTGTAGTGAACCTTAAAGATTTTTGACCCATTAGCTTGATAGGCAGTCCCTATAAAATCCTTGTTAATGTCTTCAGCAAGAGATTGAAATATGCCCTCTCAAAGCTGTTGATTGGTCTTTTTTAGATTATATGTTGATTAGGATGGGATTTGGAGAAAATGGGGGGCTTGGATTCATTTTTACATGTCTACAATGGGATTTGTAGTCCTCATCAATGGATCTCCTCTTGGTTTCTTCAAAGCCTCCCGTGGCCTTAAGCAGGGAGACCTCGTTTTTTTTTTTTTTTTTTTATAATCTCGGAGACCCTTAGCCAGAGGTTGGCCTCTAAAGGGGTTTCAGGGTAGATAATTTTCTGGATCCTATTAACGACCTCTATTTCATAAATAATACCCTTATTTTCTGTGAAGTAAATAAATTTATAGTTAATCTTATGTGTTTGACATCTTGTTAGTTTGAGGTGGTTTCAAGTCTCAAAGTAAATTTGTCCAAGAGTGAATTCTTTGTAATCAATCTCCCTTGAAAAGAAACCTCTTATCTAAGTTATTTAGATGTGGAGTAGTTTCCCTTCCAACTACATACATTGGCCTCCTTCTCTGTGTAGGTAAGCTCCCATCTTCCTTTGGGATAATATTTTTAAACATATGGAAAGAAAAATTTTACCTTAGAAAAGAAAGCTTTCATTATTAGGCGACAAGATCAATTTCATTAATGCTTTTTTGGCTAATTTATTAATTTATTATATGCCACTTTTTCATTGCTCAAAATTTGTTATTATTTGCATTGATAAACTACATAGGGATTTTCTTTAGCAAGAAGGATCCTCTCACTATAAAATTTCTTTTTTTAGATTAGAATGATGTCTAGTCTCCTTTTTCGGAAGGAAAAGCAGGTGTTAAGAGACTGGTTTTGTTAACGAGGATTTAATTGGTAGATGGGTTTGGAGATTTAATAATGAGGAGGACAGTCTATTGAGATTATTACTTGCAGCTAAATATGAGGTTGATCCACCCATGAGATGGACCAAATATTCGACTTTATACCTCTCTTCAATTTGGAAAGGGTTTGCCAAAGTTGCTCTAATTAAGAGGTTTAAATGATTTGAGATTTAATATGGGCGTTGGGGAATCTATTAGGTTATGGACTGATAAATGGTGTGGGATTCTTCCCTTAGTTCAAACTTCCCATCCCTTGATGTTGTTTGTCTTGATACTTGAATTTTTGTGCATGCACGCTTTTCAAGTGAGGGTGAGAATGGGGTTTGGATTCCCTCATTTAGGCACAATCTTGTGGATTATGAAATTGATCCCGTACTTCTATTTTGTCTCATTTGCATGGCTTTGTTCCTTCTCTTGAGTTGGAAGATTCCTTATTATAGGGCTTAATAACTTTGGGAACTTTTTTGTTGCGATCGTTATATAAGGTTCTAGGTTCTCACTCTCCTTGACTTTAGGTGGTCCCTCAGGAGCAATTTGGTTTTACAGGATTCTCCCTAAAGTTGCGGTGTTTGCTTGACTAGTAGTCAAGAATTGTATTCTAATAGTGGATAACCTTCAGAAGAGAGGAATGCCCCTTACTAATGTTTGTTTGTTGTGTGTCCAAGACTGTGAATCTATGGATCATTTGTTTCTTCACTGTCCTTTTGCATGGAACATCTAGTCTAGCTTGTTAGATCATGTGGGTGTGTTATGGGTAATGCCCTCATCCATTGACAATCTTTTTAATACTTGACATGAGGAAGAAGGAAAGCTTGGAAGGAAAAGATGGAGACTGGGCCTGCTTGTAGTCCCATAGGTAATTTGGTTTGAAACAAACAATCAAGTCTTCAAAAATCATTGGGTTACTTCGATAAGGTCTTTAGTACATTTTTGAGTTTGTTTAGGGATTGGGGCCCATAGTGTGGGTTTTGGGGTTTTAGGTTAGGGCTAGCATGCTGTATTTTAGTTTTTGGTTTTTTTGTTTAGTTTTTCTTTCTGTGTTTTTTCTTTACTGTGTATGCTTCTATTTTGTTTTCTTCTGTTTTCAAGCTTTGCTTAATAAATTCATACACCTTTAAAAATTTATAATAAATAAATAATTTTTAATGTGTTGTTTTTTTTTTTCTTATAAGATTATAAGAAAAACCTAAATATTGAAAAAAAATCTCTAGAGAAATTATGGAATCGAGAAATTTTAAAGAAAATGATTTATTTGTTATAATTGCAAATATCTTCTTTGATGCGGTTTAACATAGACCTGATCATAATTACCGAAATTCCTTTTCAACTGATTAATATACTTCTTTAGTTAATTTATATTGTCTAATTTAGTTCTTTTCAAAGCTTAATGAGAGATATGTTTACCTTTGGCAATTCTTTTTATATGTAGTAAAAAATATCATTATCATTAATAGTCTTTTACCTTTTTTTTCTTGCACTGAGTGGGTGAGGTTTCCTTGCAAGGTGATTGTAAAAAATCATTACACACGCAGTCCTCTTCTCACCCTCTTTTCTCATCGTAAGTATAAAAAAATATTTTCTTCCCTACTAAATAAAAGCTTCAAATTTTATTTTCCCTCCGCAAACTATGCTTTATGATGCTTTCTAATTTTAATATTTTAGAAAGCAATCCACTAATTAGGAGCTTATCATAAATATGCATAGCTCTTATGTGTGTTGTTGCATTATGGTCAACAATGGACGTTGAAGAAGCTATGATCATTACGATAGAGCAGAGTTCAGAAGCTCAAAAACTCATAATTGACATCATATTCCGTCAAATTGAATTGATTTGTAGACTTGGGCAAGTCTTTACTAATGTTAGGGATATGGTACATGCGATGCGCTATTGGTGTGCAGCTATTGTGGGCTATATATAGAGGAAGAGTTTTAATGATGAACTTTCCTATCTTCTTATTTCTAATGGTTTGAACCACATTTGTAACACCTATGTGTGTGGTGTGGTGTGTGTGTGTGTGTGTGTGTGTGTGTGGTATTATATATATATATATATATATAATATATATTAAAAATTAAAATTTGAGTGAGAGAGGAGAGAGAGAGAGGAGAGAGAGAGAGAGAGAGAGAGAGATATGTATCTCTCATCATCCCTTATCTATCTTATATCCTCCATATCTTTCCTAATCAAACTAACTCTCTTTTTTTTATGAAGAGAGACGGTCCTATCGTATATAAAAGAAACAACGAAAGGAGAGAGAGAGAGAGAGAGAGAGAGAGAGAGAGAGAGAGAGAGAGAGAGAGAGAGAGAGAGAGAGAGAGTACCTCTGACAGAAGTTCATCAGGTTGGTAATTGAGTCTCTACTTTATACTTTTTTTGATAAATTGAGCCTATTCTAACAGTTTTAAATGAAGATTGTCTTGGATTAGCCACACATCCATCATATGCATCTTAGACCATCTACCTATTAATTTTTGTGATATGGTACTAGACTTTTTGCGTAGAAAATTATTTCTCATAACCTAGGCATGGATGAAGTAATCCATGTAGTTAATTAATTTTGCCAGAACAAATTTGTTAGGATTTTAAGGATTTAGAATCATCTAAACATTTAATGGGCCATATTGATTAATGGAGATTCATGATTTTCTTTTAATTATGAGTAGGGTAGGGTAATTCTATCTGATAATAGTACTGGACGATTTAGATTGATCGGATAATTCGACTATTAATGTATGTATTATAAATTAGGAAAGATATAATTCTCTACGTAAGTAACAACTTGATGTAGAGAATCGTATAACCTAATCTAAGACACATGATTAAATTTTTATCGTTCAAACGATTTTTAAGAACAAAATTAATTAGAACCCTAAATTTCAGACCAATCAAACCATGGGATGGGCCACATCAATCTGAGGTAATTGTAGATAATGAATCATGTGTTGATTTATTATGTGGAACCATTGGATGATTGTGTTTTAATTCTATCTGGACCGACTATCAAAATTTGGCTATCAGATGGCGACGACATTTAGATTTGATAATCAACCTGACTATTTAGTGGGCTGCATTGACCAATCAATGTTGATCACTAAGAATTGCAATAAGTTTATGTATGGATGGTTAGATCAAGATCATCATTGATTATCTCTTGAAATTGATCAAGTGACGATCAATGGTTGGCCTTGATACATCTATTAAATGTGATTTGAATATTAAATTATCAAAGTAGATTAATTTCTAAAATTTCATTTAAATCATTACAAATTGCGTAAAAATTTGAAATTTTAGGGCTACACTAGAATTTCTTGAGAAGTCAGGGAGTTCTGGCATAAATTTTCATAATGTTATAAAATGCCACCCAAACCTTCAGAAAAATCCAAATTACAGACTGTTATTGAAAACAACCCGAATCTGTAAAAATTTCAGGGGCCAAATTCTAACAACATCTTAATTTTTACAGTATTGTTTCTTAATTCATGAATTTATTGTAATTTTATTTAAATGAAATATCTTGTTGTAAAATTATTCAAATGAATTTAGATCAATTAAAGGTGGGCTCCACTATGTGAACTAGTGAAATTATAAAACAAATTCATTTATGTGACTTTAGGAAATTATAATTCAAATTAAACCATTTGTTCTACGGAATCATCTCTACCGCACTAAGGTGAGTGATCTCAATATGTTTCCTCTCATTAGAGTTAAAGTAGTTTGGTTGGTCAATATTTTTGTATGTTTACTATGATATTGTTGTTATGTTCTCTTACTTGATTTGATTAGACATACGATTTACTTACTATATTGATAATGATGATTGGATTCATGGTTTGATTTAATGTATTTATATAATTCATGATCTAATTTTTTGTATAAATGCAACTCGTGATCCGATTTGCTAAATGAATATAACTATGAATGCATGGCTACAATGATGTTATTAGTTAGCATAAAAATTGTGTTAATTCTAATATAAGAATTAAAATGATCTATACAATCCATGGTTTATATAATTGTGTTGCTATAATTGTGCATTCATTTCTTGTATATACAATTCGTGCTTGAATTCCTGAGGGACCTCCCTGGATGGTATACTTGGTAGAATTACATGATGCCCAATATACTAATGAAAGCCTACTCGAGAAGTAGATGCAGGCCTTGCCAATGCATACTAAAATTATAAAAGCCTACCAAGAGATAGATGCGGGTTCATAGGTTTTCAAATCAAGCAAGTGAATAAATTCCTACTTGATGCATTCATGAATTCATGCATTATATAACTTTTGCATTTCTTTCTTAACTTATTTTACTCTATTCTAATTTGATGTGAAGAACCATGTTGAGATTTCTCACTAGGCCTGGTAATCTTACCTTGTATTAATGTCAAACCGTATATATGTGATTGAGGTCGAGCTAGTGGCTTAAGAACAGGAAGACGTAGTTAAGCCAGAAAATGACCCACGTGACACGTGGTCTTAGTTAACAGCGGAAAACGTTGCTGCTTTGGACCAGCCATGATTATTATTTCAATCTTATCTGATATTTAGGATGCTATTTTTTCCTTAGGAATTTACCGAACATGATTTATTTATTGTTTGGATTGATTACTTGATGCTTGGTTGCTTAAAACCCCAAATGAGTAAGTCCTTGGTTAAACTTAAGGTAGTTGTATTGAATGTATATTGAATTTTAATATATATTATGCATGTGAGTAATATTAGATAGTACCTAGAATCTATATCGATAACGTCAAATTAATTCAAGTACTTAAGTACACTTAATGTATAAGTTGTAGTCTGTAACTCGAGTTTAAAGGTGCATACTTAGTGCTCGGATTTCAGGGTGTGATAACTTCAGCCTTAGAAATCCTTCATTTATAGGCTTACATCTTAACATGATTTGTTAAAACTGATGGACAAAATAGATTTCACAAAGATATCATGGTAGCGTCACAAAATTATTCAAGTCTAAAGAAGTTGTTTAATTCATATGAGATACATAAAAATAGAAGAAAAATCAATGCAAACTACTCTTATGAATATATGCAAATGACAACAATACCTCCCCTTCCAAGAGCCAAATGTATCGAGTACCCTTTTTATTTTACAATCTCTCGGTGACTAACAACAAGGGTTAAAATGTCCACCAATTACTCACATTAGACATAGTAGAGATACACAAAGTCTAAAAAAGCTATTGGTGGTGTTCCTAGTTAGAATCGTCTCTCATTTTTAGAGGTTCTTAGGTCGAAACCACTACTCTTACTTCTTTATAAAAATACTAGATTGAGTTGCATCAAGTCAATAAAATAATCGAGACAAGTTACACCGTTCGAAATTGAGTTAATCTAATGATCGTATTTTAAGTTTATAAGATGGCACATGGTTGCAAACGTTACTTTTACACAACATGTTTGAACAAAGAATCAACCAAAATTCAGCTCTAAATAAAATGTGGAGCTGAGGGGACCGTTGAAAATTGAAACTTTTTTCATCATCCACATCTACATCCACATGGGTGTCATGTGTCATTGTTGTGAAGCTAGGAATTTAAGGTGTTTTGGTTCACGTGTGAAAGACGTTTCAACCGTTGGTCGGGTGGTCGAACCATGAATGGTTTGTAGCCACAAATTCATACTTGTTGGGCAATCCTATCTATTCCAGTCAAGTTTTCTATGGAAACAAAATGGACAGTGAATGGAACTTTAGCAGAGTTTAATTTGACCATCTTTTCTTTTTATTTTGGGTTATTGCTCTTGGATGCAAAAGACACTTAAGCGGTCCAATCAATCAATTGGGTTTATCCATTTCATGACATCCAGATTTCTGCATCAACATCAGCTAAATTATGAAAAATACTTTGATGGAATGATCTTACTCATCATCCATCAATATGTTTGGATCTATTTTATGGCCATTCATTTTTTAAGCCATAGATGAGATCGTTAAGATTTTTAGTAAAAGTGATTCTTAAGGTACAAGCAATTCATAGTTGGCTGGATATGTTTATTATTGGCCTTTTCCGTAAGTAATCTTTGTAAGGCTTTATTAGGTGGCTCCCACGTGATTAATGATTTGAATTTGATCATTAAATTATTTGGATTGATCATATCAATGGGCCCCATGAAAGTTGTGATTAATTCAATATGAAAGGATAGTGAGCTTGAACTGTACTACATATACACAACATATTAAATAGGCATGGACTTATGAAGGCTCTTGGAGAAAGAGTAGTTGTAATAGGCCGAATTACTCCAACCTTAATGTATATAAATAAAGTCTTAGCCATTTCATCCATGCATATAAAAAATTCTATTATCCCATTGAAGGTCTTTAAAATCATGAAAGGTGTTGAAGATCAAAATGTATATAATTCAGATTAATCTTCATTCTCATTAATCCTCATTCAAATAAACTATTACCATCAAGGTATATGAATAGTTTCTTAGATCTCCATGTTTAATGCAAAGTGTGATTCTTTACTCCACAGATTAAGTTAGCAATTTTCTCTCTTTTTTTTCTTTTTTTCTTTTTCTTGGTAGGCAATTAGATGGTGGTTGTAATTGCACGATTAATACAATTAGATGTGGATTGAGTGGTGATTAGAGCTGGGCATCGAGTCAAGTCGAACCAAGTTAGGGTTGACCTGACTTGATTCAGTTTTGAAATAGGCCTGACTTGAACTCGAACTAACTCGATACCGAGTCCAGCATGCCCAACGCGATCCGAGTCCGAGTCTGTCCTGGACTAATCCAGACTGAGTCTCACCCAATCACAAGTATCGAGTTAGGTTGAGTCGGTACCGAGTCGAGTCAAGTGCAGTGGGTGTTCACGGGCTGAAATCACCACTCAAATCCTAGATTCACTTGCCATAATTGCAGCCTCTCCATCAGCTACATGGAAACTCAGATCTAAAACGCCATATCTGAGGTTTTTTTTTTTTTTTTTTAAATATATATGTACGAGTTGAGTTTTAGATCGATTACTGGGTGACTTAAACTCGACTCGGTTTGAGTTTGAATTCGACAAAGTTAACTCGATTCGGATCGACTCACCCACTTAGTTAGATCTAAATGAGTCAGGCAAGTCAAGTCCTCCCGTGCCCAGCTCTACTGGTGACCATGACCTGGTATGGCAGGATTTGCTCGTGCCATTGTTATTGTTTCGAGGTAACAACTTTCAAACATGTTTTTTGTGGCCTCATTTGTTACATTCACACGGCATGATAAAATCTCACCATATCAGGCTACCGTACACATATCCAACCACAGACGTGTGGGTGGTGACAGGGTCACCGTGCAATCCGCATTATTATTATTATTATATATTTTTAACAGCGGGTAAAACGTTCGCTGGACCTATGTAACTAAGAGCACTGTAAGTTACTGTCCTCATAGTTGGGCGTGGACGTTTGGACAGTCTAATCGATGGATCCAGGCCGTCCATCATGTCCACACCCACTTTTCACAAGCATCCAAGTAAAATCACAACGACTAATCAAGATCGTTTATATAAAATTGGCCAATCATCAATGTGTACCATGCATTCGTTGTGGGCCATCATGGATCGATTATGGTTCTAAACTACTACTCTTATCCAACAACTCAATGCATTCCGTACATGGCTCGAAAAACGGACGGCTACAAGAAAAGGCCGATAGATAGGATCAGGACACCCAGGCATCACTAGATCTTGATGTGATCTGGCATGTATCTTATTTGTTTATTATTATTTTTGTAAATATACGTTGATGGTAGGGGCCATCAGGGACGAGGGATTCTCCCATTTCTTAAAGATTGCACAATCGCAGCCATCCAACCTTTCACCTTTCTTCACGAATCATTTGTACTATTTTCTTAACCGTTTATTCGGTGGTATCTCCATCACGGTCGGGTCCACTGGATCGACGGTTAGATAACTGACTAATGGGCCCCACTTGTACGGAATGGCACATCAGGAGACTCTGATCTGTGGTCCTGATGCATCAGGATCCTATAATACCTCAACTAATTTAGGTAGGAGACAAGCTACCCATAAATGCGACGGACAGCATTCAGTACTGACTAGTAAATGCCGATGCAATGAACTGAGCCCTTGAAGAATCCTTGGATGTGGAACTCTATGATCAGTGGCCCTCAGCATTACAGAGCGACAAGTGGACTGTTTTTCGATAATCCAGACAATTGGTCTTTTGATCCTACCGTTGATTAAGGATTCCTGTGAAAATCTCTCAGATTAGTAGAATGTGGGTCGTGTTGTGTCCCTTCCTAACCGTTCATCCGTTAGCCACTAATTGAAGGGCTAAGATTGTTATATTAAGGAGATTTTTTCTTCACAGTTCTTCGATGGTCGGACACAACAGAACAACGGTCTTGATTACCAGAATATGGGCTCCACATGGATGCTGCAAGAAGATGCGGGAATATACATCCTCACTGCATAAAAGAGTAAATATGTAATAGGTAGCCCGCATCTTTACCTAATGTACATCGATTTTCAATTATGATAAGTGGGGCCCATGTTTCCGTAATCCAGTCCATTGGGTAACAATGAAACAAAGAGGAATACTCATGGCCGTGCATTTACAAGCGCCCAACAGAAGTGGTCCACTCCCACTGAGAGGACCAGATGGATTTTTGGGTATAGAACATCCACGGTGGGACACCTATCTAACGGTCTGGATCTTGAAGATGTATGCCAATTTGTCACGTGTGAAGCGCATGTGCTTGGCACGGGCAGCTCCGCGACTGCAAATAGCGGTTCTCGAATCAATACCTGGATCCAGGTTACTGACAGCACGCTTGGCTGACAGAGACGTGCGATGGCTACTTGACGGAGTTGGATTTGGAATCCTGCCTCCCACACGTGCAAATCTGGCTCCTTCATCAGGGCTGCTTCCACGTGTGTGTCTTAAGGCCCGGGGACCAGACTGCTCCAGTCATCAGGTGGGCCGCGCATGTACAAGAAAGAAACGGCTAAAAGTTATTAAGGGTGGTTGTTTGATACTCTGGCTGCGTAGGACGTTGATACGCAGGCACCTAGAAATGGTACACCTGGCATATATTGATCCCAATTAAATGAAAAAATTAGCGCTATAGACTCTTCCATTGTATGTCTTTTCTTTTTTCGACCACGGAAGATTTGTGGTATGGAGTAAATTTTCAGGGTATGGAAGAAGGATTTTGGACAAAAATTTCACTGGCTTTTAAGGTAAAGTGGTTGAAAAAGGTAGGAGTATTTTACACCCAGATTCATAGCAAGTGGTAGATTGAGTACCTCGATCTAACACTGAGGTCTTGGTATCGATTCCCTCCTAGGGTGACTAACAGTCAAGTGTGAACTGACTGTGGGGTGTACTAACAACCTTTAAAAAAATATAATAATAATAATATAATAATAATAATAATAATAATAATAATAGAAACCCACATCGCTTAGCTATAGTCCAAAATTCATATTGGTTAAACCATCCTAACCTTTGGTTAGGATATTTTCATTTTCAACCGTCCAATAAGTATCCACTAATCTAAATAGTCAGAAAATGGAACAATCTGTAATTTTTGGTTCATGAAACATTTGAACTGTTAAACTGTTTATGGACGGTTTAATTTGAATTTTTTGTTCGCCACAAATGAAGTTTCTAAATAACTTCCAAGTGCCTATGTATCATCCATCACACTCTGCCAGAGTATCAAAGATTTCTCAAGCAATAAATCCATGGTTCACATTCAGCTTACACGTCTCCCACTTGATAAGCAGGCTGGCCCGATTACCGATGGGCACACCTGCTGAACAGGCTGGATCTCCCCCACACATTGTCATACTCAGGGCTGGAAATGGTGGGCCCCACCTTCATTTGGACCTAATGTCTGATTACACGGGCTGGGCCCATCATAGAATGATTTTACCCGGACTGGGCCCGGCCCGTGAAGAAATCATTGTACCATTCAACTGCCATTTTTGTTAGGGGAAAAAGCATTGATGCTCTGTCAGAGACCGATGGATGATACACAGGCACTTAAAAATTACTTTGAAAATAGAAATGACTGATAATCAAGTCGAATTGAAAGGTCTGAATTGTGGGTCCCACTTAGATGTATCATGAACCAAAAATTACATATTTATCTGAATATCTGATTATGGATTGGTGGGCATTTATTGGACGGTTAAAAATGGAAACATTGAAGAATACTGTTTTTAACGAATAAGTTCCCACCAATGAGAAGGGTTGTTCAATCAATCTGGCTGTGGACTGTAACTTAGAGGATCCCACAACTTATCCAGTTTAATTTTAGTTGATATATGCCACGTGTATACTTTACAAGTGCCTGTCTATCAAGCATATTACCTGCCAGAGTATCAAATAACTCCCCACTTGGAAGGTTCCAACGAATCGCTTGTATACCAAAATTTTGGTATATGCGCTCTTCACGACCGTCCGATCATGATAAAATGATGGAGAGTGAGGACCCAACAACCGATCGATGTAAAGATCTACTTGGTTGGGTCCACTCACCTTTCCATGCTAATTGTAAGCTCCATGATAAACGGATAGATTGCATCGGACGCCTGATGCATTAGTAATTAACATTAGACGGTGGAGATGACTGCAAGTGCACCAATACTAATCACCATTAGAGGAACGGACCTGTTATAAGTAGGGTTGTAAATGGCTCAGATTTTGGGCTGGTTGGACTGAGCCTATTGGGTCGGATCTATACAAAACTGCCCACTCCGGCCCATTTACACCCCCACTAGGGTCAGATTACCTGATGATAATTGGATTTGACCCCCATCTAGCTAGTTTGGGTCTCAGTTCAAAAGTGCTACCATAATCACTAGATTAGTTGGGTGTGGTCATATTAAAGTCAATCTACCGGGTTAAATGATCGTTTGAATAAACTTATTTTCAGTACTTATCACTGAAACTTGATATTTTTAGTGATTTTTCTTAATTCGCATTGTTTAGCAAATCAAGCTTATTAAGTGTTTAAATTAATTTTTATTAAAAATATGGGTCTTTTTATTTTTCAATTTCCCTCCTTTTATTTAACGTTGAATGTTAAAAGTAGTAATGTGTTAAAAATTCTTTTAATTTTGAGAAAAAAAACTTTAAAATTATTTTAAAATTACAATTCAGCACTTAAATTAATTTTTAAAGTTTATTTGTTAGTTTACCAAAAAACATCTAAGGCTTATTCGAACTCAATATTTGAATTGATCTAATTTGAGTTGTGTTACAATAAATTTATCTAGATCAGATCAAAACCCTAATCCAAGAAAGATAAATATACACATGGGTTCTCCCATTCCTTTCAAATTAGGTTATAATAATGGTTCACCGCTTTTCTTTTTTCTTTTTTCCTTATAAAACATGGGTGGCCATTCATTAGTGACAATATGTAGGAGGCAAATGGTGGTCCCATCGTAGATAGATAATATACCAAAATTTGTATTAATCGAATGAGCTTAATCGTTTAATTGTCCCAATTGAGTTAGAATCACTTTTTTTTTTTTTTTTTTTCTTTTTACCATCAAAATTGATAGCCACTATGAATTAAATGTTTTTTTAGAACATTATTTGTGTGAAATTTCCTTAAATCTATAACAAACTCAAACCCAACTAAGCCCACTCACCATTTCTTTCTTTAGAACTCATCTACATCTTAAATGACTAAGTGTGGGTCCAAAATTCTAACCCATATATATCTTAAATGGATTAAGTACTTGCACTTTTGATGGGTCGTTGTTGGTCCACTCATCTATCACTCTCCACTATCAATGGGCCATGCCCAAAAAATTATTAGACAATATTTCATACCATATTCAATATCTCATAACCATCTCCAAAAAAAAGAAAGAAGTAGAAGGAAATTCCACCCCATGACATAAGAGAATATTCAGACGTGAAATATGTAAAGCCAAGGGTTAATTTGAAACACAAGATTAAATGATATTGAATTATATTAGGTGAAATTAATACTATTATTGCACATTGATTATATGTCTGAAGACTAGGATAAGCTCAAGTGAGTGTTGCTTATTCTATTTTTGTCATGGCTCCACCATCATAGTGTTGAGATTTTGGTCTGCCGAATCACACAGATCTAGATCTAAGATAGCAATCCAAGAGCACCAAGCAAACATAAGAGAGCACAAAGATTTAACATGGAAAACCCTTTCGAGAAAAAACTACGACACAAAGCAACAGAATTCCACTAGGAAAGCATCAATTACAAAGAGAGAGGACTTACCCGATTCGAACAATCTTGAATCTCACCCTTACTACACCCTTTAGAAACCCTAAAACCTTTTTACGAATCCTTGAAAATTTTTTAGAAAACCTTAGAATACTTTAGAATAGCCCTAGAGACCCTTATTTATAGTTTAGGAAACTCCACTTACGCACCTAGTCCAGAAAAATTCGGAAACCACCTCAAATTTACGCAGTCCGCGCACCAGCTGCATAACCCTCGACTGGTTGAAGGAGGGCCTCGACTGGTCGAAGGACCCCCTCGACCGGTTGCGTCATCCTCTCGACCGGTCGAGCAATCCGGACACCAAAAAACATAAGTCGTTGGACTTTGAGTTGAACAACCCTCGACTAGTTGAGCAGCCCACTCGATTAGTCGAGTCAGGCTCTCGATCGGTCGAGCAACGCATAAATAGGCAGATTTAAGGCATCTGTCAACACATAGGAATGGTTTAGGTTTATGTTGCTACTATTTTATGTGCTGACATAAATATTGTCTTGTTCTTGCCAATTTGGCTGGTCCTAATAAGTCAATGCCACACCTAACACCACCTGAGGGGGTTGGGCCAGTCCCATGGAAGGCAAGCTCCATTAGTTGAAGGCTCAATTGAATTGATGTAGACATAAATATAGAAAGTGTGCAATAAGTGATCTTTATAGGTAGCTAGTCTTTACTTGACTTAGTCTGCCGCTAAAACTCCCGTGCTTTTCTTAGTGAGACCAACCCAACTGGCGATTATTAGCAAGACTTTTCGGCACCATATTAAATGAAATCAATGTTTGGTAGAGCATGAAATTGTAATCAATGGATCGAATTTCACGGCTAATGTCAATCACCTATCTACATATACAACCTGATTGTCATGCGTACAAGGAATGTATAGATGGCTGGCATGGATTAAACACATGCATTAATTTGCAACTTGATTATGATGTGTAAAGGGCATATATAGACGGCTAGAATGGATAAAAACACACGCATTAGGGCTTGTTTGATTTTCCAAATTATATGTAAATGCCTTGGGAATTAGTAATCATTACTCCTCCACATGTTTAAAAATGCACTTGCATTTCTGTTTTGAAAACCGAGTTAAAAAGACTGATTTAAATTTCTAGGCCCCATCATGACATATATGATAAATCTATGTTGTCCTTCAATTTTAGTGTAACATTTTGAGGCACGAACCAAAAAATGAGCTTGATCCAACACTCAAGTGGCCCACACTAAAGGAAACAGCGGCACCAATACATTTTTAACAGTAAATGTTCGATTCCCTAAATCTTGTGGTGTGGTCCACTTGAGCTTTGTATCAGCCTCATTTTTTTGGTTAAGCCCTAAATTTAGCTGACATAACAGATGGATGGTGTAGATAAGATATAGACATCACAGTGGGCCCCACATATATTTGGCAGTGTCCTTAGTTTTAGAGCCCAAAAAAGTAAGTGTCAAATCAAGCTCGACAACAATGCCGTAATTACCCAATGAAATAATTAGTATCCATTTGCAGGATATTTACCAAAGTTTTGGAAAATCAAACACGCACTTAATGTAGGGCTATAGTTGTAATAGATTTTAAAATTTACTAAAAATCCAACTGTTATCTCTTACTAAGACTTGATGATATCATATCTGTATTAATCCAAACTTACCTATCATTTCCAAATACAGGGAACTTACATTGACTAATTGTAATTTGGTACCACCTAATTCCACATCCCAAACAGGCTCAAAAGATATTCTACAATTATAGATGCCAGAAATTTGATAAAAACATCGCCCTTTTATTATATAAATTAATTATGTATACTTCTATAAATATTAATACAAATTCTCTCAATGAAATGCCATTCAAACATCATCTGCAATATTGCAAAAGATGAAAGGCCCAGATCTTCTACACGTGTGTCACGTGTTTAGTGATAGAGGGCTGGATATCTAGCATACCCGAAAAAGGTAACACGTTGGAACCGGATCTTTTTATCCCCTGATAAAAGAACACTGTAGATTTACTTTTTAGGATGAGACAAGACCCACGTTGAAATCTTATATCATGGGAGAAAAATAACCCACTCGTGTGCATTTCATATGGGCATTATTTGCTAGAGAAAATCTATGTTACTTTAGTAGTGTATGGTACTTCTTACTCATGCACTCTCAAATTGTATACTTTGAATGTTTATACTTAAATCACACCGTCCATATTGTGGGTCCCATTCCTGATGGGTCAATTAACTGAAAATTGAGTTGATATAGGATCATACGTGGCAGTTTGGTTGATGTGTGGTTGACGGTTAAAAAGATGTTATTACTGGCTAGGATATTTCAATCAATCTGGTCTTGTGTTGTACCTATTTAAAGTGTGTCTCAGGATATGGACGCTTTAATTTAATTTATATGTTACCACGTGTGGAATTTGGAGTGCATGAGTATGAAATATCCCAATCCGCGAGAGTATCAAAAGAACGGCTCAGTTTAGTTAAAAGGAAATCCAAAGCTCAAGTCCTCGTCTTTTCTGTACTTGAAAGATGCGAACCCGGCCGAGGACTTGCTCATGTACTCGGGTTTTTATGTGTGGGTCCATTTTTTCAGTGATCTGTATCATTGGCATATGGACGGTTGCTGCATCTCTCATCTTAACCGTCCATTCACAGAGAACGAATCAAAAGGTTGTGTTTATCCTATCAACGAGAATTTTTTATGTTACAGTCCATCCACAGCAGTCTTCAATAAACCAACGTCAGAGATCACTAGATCATGGGCCCACTCGTGCAAACTACACACCCGAGTATGGTTTTGCATATACTCGGGATGTGGATCGCATAATTCGATTTTGTGTACTTGCGATGAGAGGAAGGAAGAGAAGAAGGGAGTGGGACCCACGGCACGTCTCACAACCAACACACGTATGTGGCGTTTATGAGCTTTTAATGTTCGGGTGCCTTATCCTACGCACCCCCGTCTATCTTATCCTAACGCAGCTCTCTCTCTCTCTCTCTTTCTTGTCTTCCGTCTCCACTACCACACTCCATGCATCTAACAGCCTCACATCTTAAAAGAGGTGGGCCCCACATCCGCTCCTCATCTTTCTCTTTCCAATAATTGTGTAAGCGTGCGCACGTGCGGGGCCTTTTAAAGATGGATATGCTTATCGTGCGCCACTTCCGAACCTCCGAGGGTTTGTCTTTGTGGTAATAATGGTAGTTGGAAAGGGCAAAAAGCCTTTGGTACTCTGCCAGAGCGCACTGCTTCATACGCCGCAATCTGGAATTGTACACCTGGCATACATGCAACTCAATTTAAACAGTCCAGATTGTTGATCCCGTTTTAGATTGGCCATGTAATCACTTGTTACACTGAACTACTTTCTAGTGGGCCAACCGACTGACATCTAAATGGACGGCTGATGTTAAAGATAAGTGGTTCTGATTTGGGTTTTGGCATATCGGAAATGGGTCCCAGATTATTTGATTTGAGTTAGAGGATTGCACCTTTGAAATTGTAAGTGCATGAGTATGAACCATCACTCCGCCAGAGTATCAAATAAATCCTGGTTGTGGGAAAATACATGGTGTGTACTTACTTCCAGGGATAGCTGATATATGAACCCTCTTTCTCTGATGCATTCGCCCTTTTTCTGTCCTTCTCTGCTTTTTCTTTTGTTCTTTTTTTCGACAAAAAGTAGAAAATGACAAAACAAGGATCGTTTGTATAAAAAACGAGGGTTACAAATATCAAATTTGCGTTTCAAATTCAAAGATATTTAAAAAAGTAAAAGTCCTGTGTCCTTCACGAGCACAGGAAACTCTGTCCTTGCTTCACATGACCGGCGCACGTGGACGATAACAGACCGGTCATCGGTGGACCCCACTTAAGCTTACGAAAGCATCTTGATATGACAAACTCAACCGTCTCATCAGAGGGCTGCGCATGCATCTGAAGACAAAACGACGAATTTTCCACATTCAACGGGCATATATACTTGGATGGTTCGGATATGACCATCGGATCAATGTGATTTTTATCGTACACGCAGTACACACCTGATGAACGGTCTGGATCTCATCAATATGCTCGCATATACAGAAATCTAATGTTGAATGATATATATTCAACCATGGCTTTGATATACGCGCCTCGTTTTCTAGTTTACTATTGAGGAAGCAATAGAAGTGTACTATCATAATACGAAAGGAGTAAACTTTAATACTCCGTCAGAGTATGATGGATGACATCCAGTAATTAAAAATTAGTCAAATTCGAAGAAGCTATACAAGATATTCAATCACCAAAATCTTGTCTCTAACCTTATGCCTTATTTATATAGGCATTAGATATAAGCAAGATACTCGTAACTAAATAAAGACCTACTTAAAACCAAGATAATTAGTACTAAATTTTAATTAACAAATCAAACTGATGTAAATACTTTATTAACTTAAGAACCAATTGTTTATGGTAATCAGGATCGACTCACCATTTCTTCTAATTACAAATAAGCCATAATATAAACTTAGCTAATTCAAATCCTAATCATCGTGTAAAAAAAATCTCATTATTCAATTTATTTTAAAAATGTCATGATTATCCGAACAAACTTTGAACCACTCGTTAGTGAGCCATTAAACTCGAAATTATAGAAAGATGTTCATCTTAACATGCTTGATATTCATCGCGAGATATCGAGCTGAGATTACGTATCAAATCTTTCGACTTGAGCTCGGATTTTATTTGAGATGAGATGTGCAAATACCTTTAAAATCTGTTAGGAACTTAATTATTTTTATCCGAATCTTGCTAAAGTTATGAAATTCGTACCATTAGATCACGTACAATCAATTTTAGGATACTGATATAAGTTAATATCCTACACATATCGGTATAGCTGCGACCCCAATCGATTATCGGTAATCGTTGACTGACTTTTAATCATTACCGCTAATTGACGCATCCAAATGGCAGGGTGATCAAATTCTTACGTAGATCATCACTAGAGACATTCATCCTATGACATAGATTCGCTCGTACACCTCCAAGTGGGCCCTAATAGTTAGAAGCAACCTCCCATAAAGTTGATATATCAAATACAAGGCTACTAGGGCCAAATGCACCAATTATAGTATTATAAAAGGCCCTCATTTGGGCACCCCCTCTCCTTATACAAATTTCATGCCCTAGCTTGGGTGTGTGTGTGTGTGTGTGTGTGTGTGTGAGAGAGAGAGAGAGAGAGAGAGAGAGAGAGAGAGAGAGTAGAAGTGGGAGAGATTGGTGATTCTTTTTACCGATTTCCTCCAATTGAAGCCTTAGTCGTTACTGTTTTTCTTTGTCGAATCCACCCCACTTGCGATTGGAGAAAAGAAACGAACCATACTTTTCAACTATATTTTTCTAAGATGAATTGTATGAATATTATATAGTTCTTGGTATTTGTATAGAAATTGGTATTTTTCCCAAAAAATCCTAACCGTAAGTGCAATTAGATTGCATAACCCTCTCCTAAGGTGTGTATTATTTTCCTAGGTTTTCATTTATCAACACTTGAGAGTATTAGTCAAGGATTTTTATTGTAGTTTATGTATTTATACGATATTCATGTCATACATACTTTTCATTGCTAACCTTAATATTATAATTAGTAATTAACATGTTTAATAAAATGTTTGATCAATATAAGTTTTCTATTGTTAGAAATTTTGTTAAATTATGTGAATTAAGTTGTTGGTGTGTGTTGGGTTTGTGACAACATGCATCGGATTGTGATTGTGGTACTTGTGTTATGTTGTTGTACTCTAGTGAGGTATTGGTGTTGTTAATATACATTGGATTGTGCTGATTTGCACATGTGTTTAATTGATATACCATGTTATGGTATCAGGTTGTTTTGTGATTGTAATTATGTATTGCAAATATGAATTGTTATTGTGTAGATTGAGCCCTACAAATTGCTTAAGTATTGGCCATATATTTTTGAATTTAGTCAGATCTGGAC
Source organism: Magnolia officinalis (assembly GCA_021015155.1). Classification (NCBI taxonomy): domain Eukaryota; kingdom Viridiplantae; phylum Streptophyta; class Magnoliopsida; order Magnoliales; family Magnoliaceae; genus Magnolia; species Magnolia officinalis. The sequence continues at coordinate 27,633,568 of JAJHSJ010000001.1, forward strand.
AAACACCATTTTTTGAATTGTACATTTTGAGTATTGGCCATATATTTCTGAATTTAGTCATATCTGCTTAACTTTTAATGTCGTTGATTTAAAACTTTTTTGATTATTGATTATGGGTGAATGTTAACCGGACTATGTGGGCACATGTTAATTCGCCCATGTATATTTCTTCTAGGTTCACAATCAGGAACTCGCCCACGTACATTTCTTCTAGGTTCACAACCGGGAACTCGCCCATGTACATTTCTTTTAGGTTCACACCCGGGAACTAGAAATCAGAGGCTATGTACTTGGGTGTCTAATATCGAGATGTGACAAGTGGTCAATTACAAGTTTTGCATTATTTAATTGGAAACCTTCTATCGAAACATAAGAAACAATGTATTTTCTATATTTATGTGACATTTTAGTAATGAGTAAATGCAATCATTATAAGCATACCATTTCGTATCTAAATACTTGAAAAACGAATCAAAATATCTTGGTAACCGGAGACAAGAATTAATAGGTGTAATCATTACACATTTACATGCATTTACTGTAGAAAATTATAATCCAAATGTGTCATTAAGGCTTATTTGGTTTTTCAATTATAGTGATAAGTGGCCATAAACGAGTAATGATTATTTACTCTTGTAATTGTGTAGCGATACCACATACGTTTGGCTGCAAAAATGATTTGTTGTATTGTTTGTTTCACCCATAGATCACCATAAAAATGATAATTTATAATGTGAAAAATGTAATAATTATAATTTACTTTACCCACTTTACTTTTCACCCATAAATCACTACAAAAATGATAATTTTATAATTTAAAAATATAATGACTGCAATTTTACTTATTTCCTTTGTAAGTGTATTTGATTATCAATTTATAAGTCGTAACTCATGTTTTAATAAACACCTCAAAATAATATTGATAGATCAGTCACTTTGCTTTTCATAAAAATTAAAATTAAAATTAAACAAGACTATCGACTTGTTAACATCGTCCATATTTTCACCTCCTCATTTGACCGTCGATGTGCATGTTTGATTTATCATGGTATTATCACCATGATAGCACCTTTACATCATATTATATAGGTAATTTGCAATCCAAGCACACCCTTACTCGAGTGGTGGATCATTTGAGCAAGGGGAGTAAAAAGCCTATTTATCGAAAAGCAAATGTACATAATTAAAATGATAAATCGTTTAGCTAATAAATTAAAAAATAAAATTTTGAAATTAATTCAAGTATTGAAAACTTAAAATCCTGAATTATAATTTTTAAAAAATTAATAAGTTTTTAATACACCGTCACTTTGTCACTTTTACTATTCAACTTTCAACACTAAAAAAATATTTTCAATAAAAATTAATTTAAGCACTTGATAAATTGAATTGTTGAAAATATCAAAAATTTAGTAATAAGTGCTTAAAATAAATTTTATCAAACGACCCACGCTATATGGGCTGTTTGATTTTAAGTTTCCCATTAAATACGTGTAAAAAAAAAGTTACCACGAGTAACCTCACCTGTTTGCAATCGGCAAGGAATTACATTTTGAAAATCTGTCTAAAAAAATTATATTTTTGCTGATTTAAACTTGTGAGCCCCATCTTGATGTATGTGACTTATCACACCATCCAACTTTTTAACAGCACATTTTAGTGTATGAGTCCAAAAATGAGGCAAACCCCAAGGTCTAGTGAGCCACACCTTAAGAAAATAATTGTAAAGACGACAACCGTTGAAATCTATTTTCTCCCTAGGGCTCACATTGATGTGATCCAACCTATTCATAACGTCATAGAGTCATAGATAAAGGGGAAAAAAAAAATATCAGTTTGATTCAAAACTTCTAGGTACCTCAAAAAGCTTTCAATGGTAAGAGCACATTTCCTATTATTTCCAACAATGTGGTCCACTTGAGCTTTACATCTGCCTCAATTTTCGGTTCATGCCCTAAAATGAGCTGAATAAAGTGATGAACCATGTGGACAAGGATGAACTATACGGATAAGAGACTTATATCATGGTGGGCACCACAAATGTAATTTTTTCCACTCTGATGACAAGAGTGCTAGAAATGAAGGTTGCTGTCAACGTCAACTTGAAAATGCAGGTGGAAATTCAAGGAATTATTACCCATTTAATAATGTAAGTTAATGTATGCATCTTGAGTTATTTCTGTGTGCTAGTGGCTGTGTGTCAAGCATCATACAAAGCCGAAGTAAAAACCACCCTACCAAAAAGTGGGAAGGAAGAGGTGTATTTATCAAAAGAATAGGGTGTAGATGTCGGTGACCTTTTATATATAAAAAAAACATGATTGGATTTTATGCATCTGACCGTCCAGCCAGTGAACATGGTCCCTTGATCTGGGCTTCTGATTCATGACAAGCCATACATTAGAAATTGCACTGATTTTATGATTTGACTGTCTATGTGATGGACCTTTAGGGGACCGGTGACCGTAAGTTGTGCTTATTGTCGAAAAGCCTGTTATTGGAGAGAACGTGGGACCTGGTTTCCACGTCAGATGACCCACTTGTAAGAGATCCGTACCATTCATTATGTGGAGCTCTTTGTGAAAACGCCCCACACCCATAATCAGGGTAGTAAACTTACTATGTGGGCCACACATGTGGGTTGTAGTTTTATACAAGTTTTTACCTGTCTGACCAGATTTTTGGCCCAGGATGACGCAGGGAGGACGTGAGGTCGAGCACCGTCTTCCTCAAGAGGATAACTATTCCGAATCCACGGAACTTCTCTGGACTTCTCACATAGACTTCTTGAATCCACGAGAAAAGAGAGTAGAAAATAGAAATAAATTTTAAATAAATTCGAAATAGATTAATGAATAATTGATAATTCTCTAATGCGTCTCCTTACACCATTAATAAAGAAAAAATAAACTAAAATTCGTAATTACCAAAAATAGCAAAATTCTAACTCTAATAAAAATCTTAATTCTAATAAAACTCTTCTAAGGTCTAATTTTTAAAAATAAAAATTACAAATAAACTTTCTCTAGAAGAGTCCTAGTATAACTAAAAGTTATTTCTAAAAGGAAAGAAAATCTAAAACTCTAATTTTTTTTAAAAAATTCGGAATTACTAAAAATAGTAAAATTTTTCTAAAAATTTATTTTTGAGTTGAAAGCGCGCGTTTTCTGACGAAACGGACAGATACGACCCACGTTGTGGGTCGGTTCACCTCGGATGGCCCGTTTCAGTAAAGATTGATAGGTTGTGCGCCCTGTAACGATAACCGGATCAAAAGTTATGGTCAATTTACGGTCCATCTTCTTTTGGCCCAACCATGCTAGGAATGTATCTGTGACACGTTCTACATCACAAGACATGTGGACAGTGTGATCTACCTGATGAATGGTCTGGATCTGTAGTACGTGTTGCATCTGGGAACTGTCACGCAAGAAACCACATCCTATCGAAGTTCATTTAACACAAGGTTAGGAACATCAGATCAATGTGGTTTTTGGGTTTGTCTCATCCAAAGGGTGGCCCATCGAATTGACGGATGGGATCATAGGTTGGATGGTGGAGATGGTTTGTGCACCGAGTATTGGCGTATAGTTTTGTAGTCAACGTTGCTAGAGGAATTGAATGATTGTAGGGCATTAGGGTCCATGGATAAGTGATCCGGACCATTGATATGATGGGTACCCTCTTGGATTGGTAGTCAACAATAATTCCCACTGCCGAAGCATCTGAGCCTTTCATTCTTTGGTCTTTTCAATGAATGAGGACCTTTTTTGTAATTTCTTCTGCACGCCGCTGATAAAATGGGAAATTCCCATCGTATGGCCAATCAACGGTCAGGATCACTGAACCGACGAAACAGTCCCCATTCAAAACACGTGCTAGATTGGCACGTATGTCTGCGTGTAGAAGTGCGTGTGGGCTTATCAAACGTTTCAATTTCCTTGTTTATCTTCGAGAGTAAAAGGCAGGTAGTCCTCGGACTACCGAAGTGAAATCTTAGTCAGCCAGCTGGGCCACGTGGATAAGTCAAAGATCACTGAAGAATGGTGGAACTACCCCCTCAACGGCTCCGATCATTCGATGCATGGCCCAAGTACGAATTCACCTGGGCACAACGCGTGGTACCGAACCATCTTTTTACGTACAACATACCACTTTTCAGGACATCAGTACCATGAAACTGGTATAACCCAAAATAAAGATGACATTTCTCGAAAATAGGGACGAACCGATCACTTGGTGGGCCACAAAAGCTTTGTTATCATACCATGGATTTCCGTCAATTTGAAAGGCGTGGCCCACCTGATCAGAGGAACGGCCTGATTTTTGTCCCAGGTGATATTAATGATGTCCCCAACCACTTTCGTGGTTATGATGTCCTGGCATCTCAGCGGAAAAGACGGTACGGTGCAACAGGCTGCTGTGCCACACACCACCGACCTCCGTGGTGCGTTGACGTCACCCAGTTCAGTGGATTCCACCCTGATGTATATATTCTATCGCACTGTCCATCTATTTGGAGAGATCATTTTAGGTGAATATACAAAAATGGAGACATCCAAAGCTTAAGTGGTCCACAACACAAAAATCAATGGGGACAATGATTCTTACCATTGAAACCTTCCAGGCCTCACATGATGTTTATTTTTCATCCAACCTGATTAATGTTACAGAGACTAACCTATTTAATGTTACACAGACATGGACGAAGAGAAAAAAACAAATATTAGAATGATCCAAAACTTGTAGCCCCAAGAATTTTTTAATGATAGACATTCAATTCCTACTGCTTTTTGTGGTATGGTTCATTGGAACTTAAGATCTGCTTCATTTTTAGGCTCATGCCCTAAAATAATTTAGTAAAATGTATGGACGGTAGGGATATAAGAAATCCATCATGATGGGACCCATAGAACTCGGTGACGTCAACACACTACAGAGGTCGGTGGTGTGTGGCACACCACGCAATCCGTTTCCAACAGGCTGTGGTACTTGTTCCCTTCAGGAATTCTAACGTGCGCACTGTGGTTACAAGGATTAATCCTGCGCATAGAGAGCCTCGAGTACAGCCCCATTCTCGTCTCGTGACCTGTGCGCTCTGCCAGTCGGCCCATAAGAATCCAACGGTAAAGACAACAGATGGGGAACCGGGATAGCCACTCCTAGTTAGCGACACGGCGCGGGGTGGGGGAGAAGTCGCGCTAGTGCACACCAGGCGCACGTTAGAAGTGCAGGGTACGTGAACAGACGGTACTATAACTATTTATTACAGCGACAGCTTGGAATCTTGTCGGTGCTGATTGGTCAAACGTGTGATTGTACCAATCAGATCTCTCTACGTGTATAGTTCCTACACGTCAGCACTGCAGACAGAGGCACGTGTTGATCCAGGGGTGGGTCCACCAATCCTTTTCATCATCTCACATCTACCAATTTCAGTGCCGTGTAATATACATACATACATATATACCATGTGTTCCCATAAGGTTGAGCTCTGTGGGACCCATCTTGATGTGTATGGGAAATCCATACCATCAAAATGATACACCCTTTCATGATGGGACACGGGCCTAAAAATCAGGCCAATCCATGACTTAGATAGTGCACACCATAGACTAAAAGTTAGAATGAATGTCCAACCATTAAAACTTTACAGAGCCCAATAAGATGTGGTTTAGACATCCATCCCATCTATTGTGTGTGTCCAACTTGGATGAGTGGTCCTGCCAAATTTCAGACTATTCTAGAACTCAGGTGGGCCCCACTAAGTGTATTTAAATGAGGTGAGCTGAAACAAGGTGTCTCAGAATCGATGATCGTGTGTGGGCCCACTAGAATCTTCATCTCTACTTCAGAGATAGAGAGTGTGGGGGATGCGGGCATGGACATATCAGGGCAGCTAAGAACTTTGGACGAAGAAAAAGAGTTGATACTCTGAGGTGCATGATCATCCGTACGCAGGCATACAGGTAACCATACACGTGGCAGCATTAACTCAATCCAAACTTTACGAAGATATGTAGTCAACGACCACGTATCCAAAAAGAGTTTAGATACGTCCAATCAATCTGATCGGATGGATAGCTCCTTTATAATAAGGCCCCTGATTTAGTTAGTCTGGATCGTGGTTCATTTTGCCACGTGGACGGTGATGCTATGCTTGCGTATGAGTGGGTTGCACTCTAACCCAACGGTTGGGTGGATTGCGTCAGTTTACTAAAATCTGCCGTATCTTTATCCAGAGCGGATTAGGTGTGGTCCCGGCTATACGTAACACGGTGCGACCCTGCTTGTGAGGCCCACCTTGATGTACGTATTATATATCCACTCCGTCCATCCATTTTTATAGATCATTTTAGAGGGTAATCCAAAAATTAAATTATATTCAAGTCATAGGTGGACCACAATGAAAGAAACAGTTGTGATTGACCATTAAAATTTTATTTTTGGCCACGAAAGTTTTGGATCAAGACGATATTTTTTATTTCTCCCATCATCCAGGTCTATTTGAACTTATCAACAGGTTGGATGGAAAACAAACGGTACGGTGGACTAGGAATTTTTAATGATGGGGGTTCAATAATTACCGTTTAATAAGGTGCGGTCCACCTGAGATTTTGATCTGCTTTATTTTTGGGTTCATCTCCTAAAATGAGGTAGGAAAACGGATGGACGGCGTGGATGTAGAATACATGTAATCAATGTGGGCCCCATGCTAAGGGCGTCACCGTTTTAGGTGATACCGGGGCGGCACCTAATCTGCTCCCGTCATTATCGCCTGGTGAAAGGAAGGTACCCGCTCTTAGCGACTACAGAAGTGAAATGGTAATCCATAAGCTGGACGGTGTGGATCAGTGTAGGAGTTCCTACTTTAAGAGGTAAACACAACGGTAGTCAAACCATGGACGGTTCTCTTTATTGTAAAAAAGACAATCAACATTCGAATTTAAATTTAAACGGCCATGGTTCTATGAATTTATCTGGCCATAGTTTGAATGGATATGATTATGTAGAAATTTCTATTTTTCTTGTCTATTCAGGACATTTCCTGGCACATGAACGGTTCCGATCATCCATACACTTGTCAAATCTGGCTCAATAAGTATTCACTTCAGTAATCCGCGGACTACAAGATCGAGCCTCTTTATCTCCAGCCTACACTTCAGAAATCCCATGACATGCGATTCCGTATACTGCCAATGAAACGGCGAGACATGAAAGCTCGGACAGGGTCGAAAATAACGATATGATCAGACGCGGTGGATTATAAAATTGTATCTGTTGCTAAAAAAGAAAACATTTCATATCCAACAGCGAATCCAGACCATTCACCTAGTAGATTGTATCCGTAGATAGCCATCAGATGAAAACTATATTGAAATCATAATATATCTATCAAATTCATTGTCTAATGTTGACTGCTAAATATTTCCATTTTCTCAATCAACCGTTCAGAATTATATAATAATATTAACACACAGGTGGTACTCACAAGATGGACGGTTTAGATCTACTACCTCACCTACCGATGGTTAGATATCTAGTGATGAATAGGCTTCCTGATCTGGTGCCCCGAAGGTAAATCCTCCGGGCATGATGGCCTTACTTGCCGCTGTGGCTCACTTGTGCATGATCTTAGCCGCTCATGGGGATGGTTGAAAAATACAAATAGCAGCTTGATCCAAAACTTTTGTGATCTGAGGGGGCATTTGGCGCATGGTATTAGAAGAGATTGATTACCTACCGTTGAGAACTTCTTTAGGGCCACATAAGTTTTGGATCAGCCTCAATTTTAAGCCAATTTTTATGGTTACAAAATAGATGAGTAGTTTGGATATAACACATGGGATTGAGAAGGATTAGGCGGGATGGGATTAAAAAAGCTAATTATTACTAATGGCAAGGATAGGGGATAGCTTAGTTCCATGCTATGTTAGTAACACATTGTTACATTGAATGGATATACCCACTATCATTAGTAACTATTGAGAATAATAAGAATATTATATTCAAACTGTTTATCTATTTTGTAACCTAATTTTATGGTATGGGCGTAAAAATGAGGCAAATCCAAAATATATGTGGCTCCAAAGAAATTTTCAACTATAGGTATTTAATCCTCATTGCTTCATATGGTAAGGTCTACTTGAGCTGTAGATTTATCTGATTTTTTGGCCCATGCTCTAACATAATCTTAAAAAATGGATGGTGTGGATATAGCCCACACATCATGGTGAGACCTACGCAACTTACTAACATTAAGTGAAATTGGCACGGACCCAACACAAGTCCATCTAATCTAATTCTGAGCTTTTCCATTCTTCACAGACATTGAGTGGAATTGGCGAGGACCAAATGCAATTCCTTCCCACCTAATCCATCTATTATCATGCGCCAAGCGCCCCACCAAGTTTTCAACTGTGTTAATTCAATACCTACTTCATGTTCCACCTGAGATTTGTATCTGCTTCATTTTTATACCTTGCTATAAAATAAGCTGGCAAAACCGATGAACAGTGGGCTATACGACACATATATCTAGGTGGGCCCACGCTCATGGCCGCACCAACCTAGCGGGATCCGGAGTCGCACCTAATCCGAGTTCGATATATGTGCCAGCATGACACACAGCTATCAGATCCAATCCAACCATGAAGATGGTCACATTATATAGATGTCCTGGACCAAAAATAAAGTCTGTCGACTAATCATATGGGCCCCAACTTACAGAAAAGATGGACAGCTGGAGAAAACTTGGCTGGAGTACTTTTCTGTTGAATGAGCGAAGCAGCCTGATATTGGCGACATTGGATGTTAGGCTTGTACTTATTCGCCGTGCTTGCACGTGCAGTGATGTATACTTTCTACCTCACGTGTGGGGTTCACAAATACGGGCCATTCATCAGACTATGGCTTGTTTGAACCATCGGGTGCGCCGCATATGCATGAGAAAAAGCCAACAGTCCATATTGAAGGGGAACATGTGGTCCACCTGTTTAATAGACCGATCTGATTTTGGGCCAGAGCATATCGAGGGTTGCCTCACCATAGATGTGTGTTTTTCAAGACACTTGTTGGACGGTTCTGATTTACTGTCTGATTGTACGGTAGAAAGGACTGTGATTGTCAGAGATAGGAACGTCTCTATCAGGTAGATGAGGAGGGGGTTTTAGTCTTTTAGATCCGTCGCGTTGAAGGAAGGAAGATGCTTTTCTCAGGTCTCAGGCGTATGGGAATTGCTGCGGTGCGGTAGAGGTACCAAAAATAGAAAACTTTTATACTTCACTGATGTATGGTACTCAGGCACTTTGAAATTGCCCAAAGTAGCTTATGTATAACTCAAATGAGCCGTACATATGGTGGGACCCAGTTTAGATGGCATATACAATGGTTTTTGTATTGAAATGAGGTTTTGGATGGACGATTGGATGAAATCCAACAGACGGTCAGCATGTAATTAATTTGTTGGAATTCCAAGAGTGCAAGTGCAGGGGCTTTCGTGTCGTCTAGCCCCCTCTGCCAGGGTATCTCAAATAACTCCGTTGCCAGAGGATAACTTACAACGGAGAAAAACTTTGATACTCTGACGGAGAGTGATTGATGATACGCAGGCACTTGGAATTGCACACGTGGCATAAATTAGTCATATAAAACCGTCAAGTATCGGAAGTGGGATTGCGTGGTGTGCCACACACCACCGACCTCGGTGGCATGTTGACGTGGCAAAGTTCCTTGGGCCCCACCAAGCATTTTGATCATGGGCATTTATTGGACCGTTAAAATGAAAATGATCCAACGGTCCTAGTTCCACAAACAAGTGTCCACGAATCAAAGGTTAGGATTGTGATATCAATCTAATCTTGGCATTTTGACTTTATGACAGTTGGCTGCAAAGCTACCCGGATTTACTTGAATTGATATGTGCCATCCGTACAATTTCTGACTGCCGATCAAGTGTCATTGGCAGCCTGAGTAGCAAAATCCTCTTTAGAGGTTAACCGTCAACCATCGCGTTGGTTCGTCTGTCGCCCACTGCCTGACACGTGGAATGTGTATGCAGCGAATCTGAGTGTCGATCTTGTAGATCTTATTTAGAGATGGCCCTCTTTGAAAGGAACGTCAATAGGATGATCCCATCGGTCGGTTTTCCCTGCTTACTTCTGATCGGTTTGTGACCGTTGCTTTTACTATGACTATGAAAATAATGGTATAGTCGTTCTGATTTTTAACAGAAAGACATTGTCGGTTATGATCTATTAGATGGACGGGTATGGCCAATGTTACATGCATACATGGCCCACGATTTTTCTAGTTTGGACAGTTGGGATTGATGGATGGGGATGCGGATTGCCTACTGACACTGCCAGTTGGGACACGCTACTGGACGGTGCTATGTGGGCCCCAAAATGAATATGTGTTTTATCCACGCCGTCCATCCATTTTGGATCATTATTTCAGGGCATTTTCCAAAAAAATAGGTATATTAAAATATCAGGTGGACCACAATATATGAAACAATGGTGATTGAACGCCTACAATTAAAGACTTTAGGGGACCATAGCAGTTTTGGATCAAGCGGATATTTGTTTTTTTCCTTCGTACATGTATTTGGGACATAATCAATAAGTTGGATGACACATAAACATTACAGTGGCCCCTAGGAAGTTTTTAATGGTAGCCGCTCAATTACCACTGTTTTCCTGACGTGTGGTCCATCTGTGAATTGGATCTGCCTCATTCTTGGGTTCGTGCCCTAAAATAATGATCCAAAATGGATGGATGGCGTGGATAGAACATATACACTATTGTGGGGCCCACAGAGTGCCATTAGTGTCAGCACTCAATCCCATCAGATGGATGGGCCCACGATCTTGGTAGCGTATAGTTCATCATACGTGTGCACAAATTTACCTTATCCAAAAAGATCCCACCAAAAGGATGATGACAACCATTCCATTTCAGAGACTAAATTTGGACGGTCCAAATTGATGCATGCGAAAGCCACTGTATGGTAGATGCCGAAATGCTTATGGTACACCGTACACTGCCACTCTAGCGTACGAATTACCCCTTTTTATAGGAACCGCTTCAAACCCCGTTTTGTCTCCTCCCATCAAACGGTCCATAAATTTTCAAGTGATAGTTGGCTTTTCACAGAACGGATCTGATCTGTTCCATCCATCCATCCAACCATCCATCCAAATTAATTGCAGGCTCTTAATTTGAGAGATTCCCTTCCGTACGGCCCATCTAACGTGCGCCTTTCTCGATTTATTGAACGGTGGAAGCCCATGTACTGTACATATTGTACGCATGCACCAATCCACACGTTTGCAATCGTGGGGTCCACTGTGGATTGTGCTTATTCTCGCAATTCAACTGATCGGATGGTTGTAATTCTCCCACTGATGACCGTTAAATGGACGGGTACGAAATGGTCAGCCATGCAATTTCAGTGGGAGAAATCTGATTGACAGTGTAGATAGATTGATGTACGTTTACAGGTGGAAGGATGACGCACCACAACAGGAATGAAATATGTCACATGCGAACGTGTACACTTCTGCATGATCCGCTCCCTTCATTAGCTGGGCCTATCTTCTTCCGATTTATTATCTGAACGGGAGATGATACGGTGCGGCCCACCCTCACGCAACTCGGTGCTGTCCCGACTGTGGGGCCCACCTCGAGGAAGATGTAGTATATCCACACCGTCCATCCATTTTACTGGCTTATTTTAGGCATGAGCTCAAAAAAGAATTACATCCAAATCTCTGGTGGACCATAATATAGGAAACCTGTGGTGATTGACCATTAAAATTTTTTTGTTGCGACTCACAAAAGTTTTAGAAGACCATATTTCTTTTACGAATTCACCCATGTCTATGTGACCTTTTTAATACGTTGGATGACAAAAACATGACAGTAGACCTAGGATTGATTTAATGGCGGGCATTCAATGACCATTATTTCTTTTAGTTACCCATCTACTTCATTTTGAGCTCATGCCCTAAAATAAACGGGCGAAGATTCAGTGTTACTTGGATAACACCTCAGTGAGTGTTACCCTGACTGTGAGGCCACTTGACTATGTCATGTATATTTACTGGTTTTAAAATTTAAGGGTTCATTTAGATGTTGGTAATTAATTTACAAGGTGTGTTTGGATGAATATATTATTTCAATCAAAATGCTATAATTTGATTACAGCCTTTAGCTGTAATATGAAACAGGAGAAAATATTATGTTTCGTATTATAGACAATAAGATTTGAGGTAATGGCTTCATTTAAAAAAATCTTGATGTAGGAAGAGTTGCAAGATTATCCAACTACCATAAAGGACAGATTATCCAACACCATGATACATAGCTTAGGTGATAGACTAGGTGAAGAATTCCCCGTTCAACACTGCGGTCTTGGTAACGATTCCCTAGGAGTGTGTACTGACAGTAGATGTGTACATGAACCGAGCTAGCTCGGTTAGCTCGCTCGACTCTACTAGAAAAAGCTCGATTCGACTTGGTTTGAAGCTGAGTTCGAGCCAAGTCGAGCTGATTTTTTGGAGTTCGAACTGAGTTCGAGCCAAGTCAAGCTGATTTTTTGGAGTTCGAGCTTGCCCTAGCTCGACTCGACTCGGATCGAATCCAGCTCGAATCGAACTCAGATTGAACCAGTTCAGTGACTCAGTTACTTTGATATTGATGTTGATCACCAAGTGTTTGATGAAATGACTTAAAGAAGTGCAGTTGGTGCTAAGGAAGGTATGTGTATGAAACCAACATCTTTTTTTTTTCTTAATTTTTATGTTACTTAGAAGTGTTTTATAAAATATTTATAAAACCATTGCTGCTATCTCAAATATAATAAATTTTGAAGGTACAGTCCAGGTGTTTGTGAAAATGCTGTAATGGTGAACTCAGCTCAATCTTGGCTCGAACTTGCCCGAGCTGCTAACTAAACCGAGTTGAGCTGGCCAGTCAAGCTCAAGGATTAAGCCAAGCCGAGTTGAGCTGAGGGCAGCTCGACTCGGTTCAACTTGATGTACACCCCTAACAGACAGTGGGGTCTGTACTAACAAGCTAACCCAAAGAGAAAAAAAAAAACCCATTATTTATGTAGCTTAAATCCACATTGTCCATCCTTTTTGAAATCTCATTTTAGGGCATTATTCCAAAAATGAGGTAGATTTAAATCTTAGGTGAACCACAGCATAGGAAATAATAATGATTCAATCCCCACCATTAAAAACTTATCGGGAGATACCAAAATGTTTATTTGCCATCCAACCTTTTGATAAGGCCACAAAGACATGGATGAAGGGCCCACACAAATATCAGCTTGATCCAAAACTTTTGTAGTCCACAAGAAGTTTTTAATGGTTAAACACCATTAATGTTTCCTGTGCTATGGTCCAACTAATATTTTAATCTACTAAAGTTTTTGGGATCAAGCCCTAAAATGAGCTATTAAGATGGTTGGATAGTGTGGATGTAAGGAAAATACATTAAGGTGGGCTCAACAGTCCGGGGATCCACCGAAGCCACACCCCTTTTAGGAACTCGAAAATGAGAAACGTTCATTGTTTAAGAAAATAAATAAAACCGGATACATCTATCACTGAAGAGTTTATCATTGACGGCTTAGATCTAACAGGCTCCATTAACTCTCTCACACAGATTAATGGCATTTATTCATTCAAAAAAAAAAAAAGAAAAAGGACCTTTTAAATTCAATGGCTCAGATTATTTCAAGCTTTCAGAAAAATTAATCATTTGCTTGTCAATACTATTTACCCTTTTGATGTGCATTAATTAAAGGAAACCAATTGAGGAGAAATCTGTAGTAGAGTAGTCATAAAAAAGTTGTAAAGGAGCCAATAGAGGAGGAGCATCTTGCAGCCTCCACCTAGTATGTTTTTAATCAATTTTATCTTTTTCTTTTTAACATACTTTTTTATGGCCATCAATTGAAAGCTTTAGATCCAATTATTCTAACCCTTGATTGGATGACCCATGGCCAATATATAGATGAATATTATTGATTGATGTATTTGTGGGCCATGTCAATCTAACAAATAGGTACAATTTTAATAATAAAAAAAAATTAATCGTATATTTTGATGGCCATTGTGAAAGGTTCGTATGGGTTAATTCTAATCATTGATTGGAACATGTTTATATAAAAATTGCTTTACAAAATTATTTGAAGTTATTTTCCACTTGGATTACTTGATACATGTTTAAACTCATTAGTTGATGAAGATTCGTCACGCATAAATACTTCGTTTTTTATTTTTATTTTTATTATTTTTTAACACACGCACACACACCCCACACACTTACGCTAGTGGAATTTCACCACCTATGGGTACTCGAACCCTTGACCGGGAATTGAAACTCCTAAGAGTCTACCACTTGAGCAGAGTAAGGACCGTGCATAAATACTTATGGATTGTAAACAGATTTTAAGTTACCCGAATATGGATAACTATTTACACATAATCAAATTACTACTTAAACCTAAATATGACAAACTATAAACACTTAACACCTATAATCAGATTACAACTTAATTACTTTGCCAACATAGGTGGACAACCACATAAAACATTGGTGACTGAATTCTTCTCCATTAAAAATTCCAAAGGGCGTAATGTTTATTTTCCATCCAAGCCATTGATGATATCAAGAAGAACTGGACGAAGGGAAAAATACAAAGATCATCTTGATCGAAAACTTTTATGACCCACAAAGTGTTTTCATTGGTCATTCATCACTGTTACTAGTGGTATGGTCCACCTGCAATTTGGATCTTCTTAAAGTTTGGAACCGCATCCAAAAAAGAGATAGAAAAACAGATGAATGGTGTGGATATACAAAAAGTACATCAAGGTGGGCCCCAAACAGTTATTCGACTACCAAAAGACGCTAGAAAAAATGAATAGATGGCATGGATATACTACACATACATCAAGGTGGGCCAGGCTAGGGCCGTATCCAATCCTCTATTGGTGCTGCAGCAATAGTAGCAGTAGGTACAATCATTTGTTACTGGTCCCACCATAAGTGGGGCCATGTCAACTGTCCATCAGATCTGCATCGCCCATTAGATTTGCATTTCCATGTTAGATATCACATGGACTAAAAACAAAACAATCATAAGACTCAGGTGGGCCACAACCAAGGAACGGTTATAAGAGGCCCAACCGGTAAAACCTTTTTTCACTATCCATTAGGCCCACCTTGTTGTGTATATGATGAAAGGTAACACCAAAAATCAATCTATTTCAAAATTCAGGTGGGCCACACTCCATATAATTTAAAATTTTAAACATGATTTTACCTCGTTCCCGGCGTTGTGACCCGCCTAATTTTTTGAATAATCTTGGTTTCTTTATTTTTACTGAGAAGATGGAAAACATGATTTACCCGGTTGATCGACTGGGCCCCACAGCAGCCCTGTACCACTGCAAGTTATGGTAACTATAACGGACGGTTAAGATATAATTAAAACAATTGTCCATTAATCGGAGATTCTGGTCACTCTATCCGTTTCATTTTGATGTAACGAACTATCAACGGTAAATTCCACTAGCTGAGCGGTTTGTTGGAGTTAATTCATGCCACACGTGCAGTTTCTTCATGCCGGTGTATTAACCATCATGGTCTGTCAGAGTATGGAATAACTCCTCACGTGCACAAATAACGGAACACCTCTGGAACACGTGAGCACTGGTGTTTTCCTAGACTTACGGCGGGGCACATACACCAAGTAGTCCCGTGATGAACGGATGGGATCTGACACACGTGTGACGCTTGGACACGGATTTGTGGGGCTGTGTTTGGCGTGAGGTGGAAATATCGTTAGGCGAGTATGCTTTTCTTAGTAAAAGGACTAGAATCGTTTGGAATAAAATAACGAACTACTCTATCTCCGTTCCGTAATATAAAGCAAACACCGTTTTCAAGGAAACAGGGTGCGAGGCCTCCTTCCCTCACATGCCATGTGATCCACAGCTGTTTCCCGCCCTCCATCTTCTTCTATCCCCACTCGCGCAACTTAAATGTGCTTCTACCACACGTGCTAATACAGCACACTTGCTCGAGATCCCAACCGTCCATCAGGTGGGGAACTAAGAGAACGTGTGCTGGACCAAAATTCATTATGGTTTACTTATTTACTGGCCTTGAAAATTGAAAAATGATTGGTAGTCCTTAGAAAACATAGACATGAGGTGGACTGAAATCTTATTTACAGTACTTGTTTTACTTGGTGTGAGTAAAACAGTCACGCTACCTGAAATTCACTGTATCGTATATGTAAGATCTACTTTATAAATAAGGAAATAAACTTATATAAATGTATTTTAATCTCCTTTTTAACTTAGTGAGTTCGAGTTAATTAGGAGCTTGCTTATTTTATCCATTACTACAGTAAAAGATAAAGAAAATGAGTAATGATTACTGTTATTTTTTGAAACTGGATGGATGGTTGCAACGCTTGTAGATATATGTATACATACATTAATAATATGTAAATGACAGTTGGGGTGTTGGTAGTGGCCGAGGACCCTCCAATAGCTAAATTAGATGGGCGGACTACAAGCAAAAGCGAGACTTGAGTTTGAGTTTTATGTGCTTACATTTCTTCAATCGCAATTGTGTGTACTTATAAAATATTAAGGCGATTTCAAGATCTGGATATCTAGGTGGGATAAGCTAGATTTGTTGGAAGGTCTTTATTTGGATGGAAATCTTTTTCTAAAAGTATTACCAATCCTACCTCGGTTCATATAATCTTTGGATAAATTTGTGGTATATTGTTCATTATATATATATATATATTTTTATTTTACACACGCGCGCACACCCCCACACACTCACACCGTAGTGAGATTTCACCACCTATAGATACTCGAACGCTTGACCAGGTGTTGAAACTCGTAAAAGTGTACCACCGGAGCAAGAATAAGGATCCATCGTTCATTTCTTAGTTTGAAGCGGAATTCTCTTCAAAATTTTCATCTCTTTAAGGGCCTATTTGATTTTCTAATTATAGAAGTAATTCAAGGTAAATGGGTAATAATTATTTACCTCTGTATTTCCGGTTGAATTTCCAAGGTGATTTGACTGCCACCTTTCATTTATAGCACTCCTCACGTCACTCGAGAAAAAAAAGTTAAATTGTGGAGCCCACCTTGATGTTTTTGTATTATCCACACCGTCTATCTCTTTAGCCAACTCATTTTAGGGCATGAGCCAAAAAAAGAGGCCGATCCAAAGATCAAGTGGACCACACTACTGAAAACAATGGAATTGAACTCCTACCATTGAAAGCTTCTTGAAGACCTCATAAGTTTTGGATCAAACTGATATTTTTGTTTCCACTTTATCCATGACAGTGTGACCTTATTAACGAGTTGGATGACAAATAAACATCACTGTGGGCCCTAGGGAGAAAACAACTTTCAACCATTGACGTTTTAATGATCATTGTTTCCTAAGGTGTGGTCCACTTGAGCTTTTGATTTTCCTCATTTTTTGGCTCATGTCTTAAAATGTATTTTTTAAAAGGATGGATGGTTTGGATAACTCATATATATCATGGTGAGGCCCATATATTTAAATCAATAATAACAACGTTTGTATGGACCGATTTTTGAAACATAATTCTAGCAACTTTCAAATAGGTGTAGTAAGTAATAATCAGGTAATTACGTGTATTTACCAGGAAAATTAAAAAAATCAAACACCCCCTAATTGAAATCAATCTAGTTAACTTGGAAGGTGATTTCCTCATGTTATAATTGGCTAAGCTTTAAGGCATTCATTTCATAATTGGTTGTACTTTCTATTCAACAAATTAGTTCAATTTTTGCACAATAGTTATAAATTATTTTACCTGTCTACTGACAAGAGTTATATTTGATTGTAATAATGATAATTTTATATTTATTTAATTTACTACTTTAAAATCATAATGATGATTTTTTTTATATATAATAATTATACAAAAAGTAGAATGATGGTAAATTAATTTATATTAGTTGAATATATCTATTTTTGACTGACCATTTTTATATTTGACTATACACAATAGAGTAGCCTCATACGTAAGGTTTTGAGTTACCGTTACAGTTAAAATCTAATATTAATGCCCAACGATGGTGATAAATTCGTGCACAGATTCAGTGTATTTTACGTATACAACATGGTAGATTCCATCAACTCAGTTGCAGTTGTCATAGATTATTCCAATCCACTTGTGACCCTTCATCTGAAATGATGATAATACCCATTCAAGTGATGAATGGACAAGATCCATCACATTTGTGCCATGTCAGCATTTCCGATGAGAGAGGCATTGCCAATTTCCCACGCGCGAATATTTTTACATCATAAACGCGCACTCTTGCAATATCCATAGATAAATACCCATCCTTCTTCACTCCCGACTTTTGACTCTCTCTCTCTCTCTCTCTCTCTCTCTCTCAACCCCCAAAAATTCATAAAACACCCCACCCCATCCCTTCTCTCCCTCTAAAATGGCAGAAATCCAACCCCCAAAACTATGAAAAAACACCCCCACAAAATCTCCACTTCTTCAATGGAACCACACCATCTTCTCATCTTCCTCTTTCCTTTCCTCCTCACCATCTCAGCCACAGAATCATCAACAGCTGATATTTCCGGCTCATTGAAGGACGCCCGCCAGCTTCTCTCCTTCAAATCCACCCTCCTATCTTCCGAAACCCTCCAAAACTGGCAGCCCAACCAAAACCCTTGCTCCTTCACCGGCGTCTCATGTAAGGACTCTGTCCGCATCTCGTCGTCGATCTCAGTGGGGTCCACTTAGGTGTGGACTTCCGCTCCGTCTCCTCCTTCCTCCTAACCCTAGAAAACCTTGTTTCCCTCTCCCTCGGCTCCACAAATCTCACCGGAAGTCTCCTCCCGCCGCCGTCGGCGGGAGGGTCCTCCTGCGGCAAGCTCCTCGCTTTTCTCGATCTCTCCGGGAATTCCCTCTCCGGATTGATTTCCGATATCTCGAGCTTCAGCTCCTGCTCGGCGTTGAAATCTCTTAATCTCTCCGGCAACGGATTCACCTTCTCTGTGCCACTGCCGGAGTGCCGATTGTTTTGCAGTCGTTGGATGTCTCCTTCAATAGAATCTCTGGCCAGAACGCGCTCCCGTGGATCTTGTCGGATTGCTCGGAGCTTCGCCTCTTGAATTTGAAGGGGAACAGAGTATCCGGTCGGATTCCGGTCTATGGATGCACCAGCCTCGAGCACCTCGACCTGTCGGCGAACAACTTCTCCGGCGGGATCCCGACGTTCGGCGGGAATGCGTTGCAGCACCTTGATCTCTCATCGAACAGATTCAGTGGTGCGATTGGAAGTGAATTGGTTGGGTGCGGGAAGCTGAAGTTCTTGAATCTGTCTGATAATGGCTTTTGGGGCAAAATCCCGTCGCTTCCGGGTGGAAGCTTGCAGCGGCTTCTGCTCTCAGCGAACAAGTTCTCTGGTGAGATTCCGCCGCAGCTTGTGAAAGACACTTGCCCGGCGCTCCTCGAGCTTGACCTGTCCTTCAATGGCATGTATGGTACTCTGCCTTCCATTCTTGCTTCGTGTTATTCTTTAGAGTCCTTAAATCTCTCCAACAACAACTTCTCGGGTGAATTCCCGGAAGGAATTCTGAGTTCAATGTCTAGTTTGAAGAGGCTTGCTCTGTCTTTCAATAATTTGAGCGGGAATTTACCGGGTTCGATGATTTCGAATCTTACTGATTTGGAAACATTGGATCTGAGCTCGAATCGGTTTTTGGGATCTATACCGTTTGATTTATGCCGGAATCCAAGTAACAGGTTGAAAGAGTTGTATCTTCAGAACAATCTGTTCACTGGTGCGATTCCAGAGACTCTAAGCAACTGTTCGCAGCTGATTTCGCTCGATCTCAGCTTCAATTACCTGACCGGAACGATCCCTTCAAGCTTGGGATCCCTGTCGCAGCTCCGCGATCTGATAATGCTGCTGAATCAGCTCCATGGTGAGATCCCGGCCCAGTTAGCAAGCATCAGGACACTCGAGAATCTGATCTTGGACAATAACGGGCTGACAGGAACCATACCTGCCGGTTTGAGCAATTGCACGAATCTTAATTGGATCTCGCTGTCAAGCAATCAGTTGAGTGGGGAGATACCATCATGGATCGGACGGCTGGGGAATCTTGCCATCCTCAAGCTCGGCAACAACTCGTTCTCGGGCAGTATCCCACCTGAGCTCGGGGACTGCCAGAGCTTGATATGGCTGGACCTGAACAGCAATCACCTGAACGGAACAATCCCATCTTCTCTTGCGAAGCAATCTGGCAACGTTGCCGTCGGGTGGATTACTGGGAAGAGGTATGTTTATCTGAAGAACGATGGGAGCCCTGAATGCCATGGTGCAGGGAACCTCCTTGAGTTTGCTGGCATCCGGCAGGATCAGCTCAACAGAGTTCCCACTCGGCGGTCTTGCAATTTCACCAGAGTCTATATGGGCAACACCCAATACACATTTGGCAACAATGGATCCATGATCTTTCTTGATCTGTCCTACAATCAGTTGGAAGGCAGTATTCCGAAGGAAATTGGGAACATGTCCTATCTCTCTATTCTGAATTTGGGGCACAACTCACTCTCCAGCGTTATCCCGGCGGATTTGGGTGAGTTGAAGAATATTGGGGTTCTTGATCTCTCCCATAACAGCCTCGAGGGCCTGATCCCTGCGTCGTTCTCCGCCCTCTCAATGCTTTCAGAAATCGATCTTTCGAATAACAAGCTCACTGGGACAATCCCAGAATTGGGTCAGCTGGCAACTTTCCCAGCTTACAGATACATGAACAATTCAGGTCTGTGCGGGTTCCCCCTACCACCTTGCGGAGGGAATTCAGGGTCGAACTCTTCCAATTCCCAACATCAGAAATCCCACCGTAGGCAGGCCTCCCTGGCCGGGAGTGTGGCAATGGGACTGCTATTCTCCCTCTTCTGTATTTTTGCTTTGATAATTGTTGCTGTGGAGAGCAAGAAGAGGCAGAAGAAGAAGGATAATGGCAGTCTAGATGTGTACATTGACAGCCGATCCCATTCCGGCACTGCCAATGTGAGCTTCTGGAAGCTGACAGGCACGAGGGAGGCCCTGAGCATCAACCTCGCCACCTTCGACAAGCCCCTCAGGAAGCTCACTTTCGCTGACCTGCTCGAAGCTACCAATGGCTTCCACAATGACAGCCTCATTGGCTCAGGCGGATTTGGCGACGTCTACAAGGCCCAGCTCAAGGATGGGAGTGTTGTTGCCATCAAGAAGCTGATCCATGTAAGTGGGCAGGGCGATCGTGAATTCACAGCGGAGATGGAAACTATTGGAAAGATCAAACACCGAAACCTGGTCCCTCTGTTGGGCTACTGCAAGGTTGGTGAAGAGCGCCTTCTGGTCTACGAGTACATGAGGTTTGGCAGCCTCGATGACATCCTACATGACCGAAAGAAGGCGGGAATCAAGCTCAATTGGGCTGCAAGGAGGAAAATTGCCATTGGGGCTGCCAGGGGACTAGCATTCCTCCATCACAACTGCATCCCCCACATAATCCACAGAGACATGAAGTCAAGCAATGTCCTGCTCGACGAGAACCTCGAAGCCAGGGTGTCTGATTTTGGGATGGCCCGGCTAATGAGCGCCATGGACACTCATCTGAGTGTCAGCACCCTCGCAGGCACGCCCGGCTATGTCCCGCCTGAGTACTACCAGAGCTTCCGGTGCTCGACCAAGGGCGACGTCTACAGCTATGGTGTGGTCTTGCTTGAGCTGCTTACCGGGAAGCAGCCGACGGATTCCGCTGACTTTGGCGACAACAACTTGGTGGGGTGGGTGAAGCAGCATGCGAAGCTGAGGATAAGCGACGTGTTTGATCCACGGCTCATGAAGGAGGACACAAGCCTGGAGGTGGAGCTGCTGCAGCACCTAAAGGTGGCGTGCGCGTGCCTGGATGACCGGCCATGGCGGCGGCCCACAATGATACAAGTGATGGCCATGTTCAAGGAGATCCAATCAGGGTCTGTGGTGGATTCAGCTGCCACTGCCGACAGCAACTTTGGAGTGATGGAAGTGGTGGAGGTGAGCTTGAAAGAAGGCCCTGAGCTCAGCAAGCAGTAGAAGGAATTTTCAAAAAGAAAGAACGAAAAGCATTTCAATATTCTTTGAGAGAGGAGGAAGGTGAATCAGGTAATGATTTTTGAATTTTATACCCTCATTTTTTTCATCTTACCCCCACTTTCAATGGCATAAAAGAAAAAAAGAAAAAGAAAAAAAGGCCTGTAGCTTCGTATCAATGTATGTAATATATATATTTATGAGAAATGCTGTTATTTTATACATAAAAGCTGTTTGTATATAAAGGGGTTTGATTTTCTCTGTGCAACCAAATGTATGTATTTTATTTTATTTTTAAATTTTTGATTTGTGGTTTTTGAGTGGTTTGTCTGTTTTTGCCTTGGGTAGAGGCAATCTATCCTTATAAAGGAGGTGTGGCCACTGTGACATGATGATGGTGACTGACGATGGTGATTAACTGCTGGTCTGCTGGCCTCTTCTCTAGCTCCATTTTTGTCCAGCTTTTCTTTCTACAGCTCCCACGGTGTGCATTTATATGGGCTATGGCAGCTAGTGAACCGCACGCCTGCTTTTCTGGTCCGTCCAAAACTGGTCTCTGTTGTTCCCAATCGTCTAATTGGGGCCATCAAATGGACAGTTGAAATGAAATGATCAGGGTTGAAATTTCAGTCCAACAGTCTGATCGTTGGCTATGAACCACTTGCACAGATTGGTTCACATGCCGGTTGGTTCAGGTCGTTCTATGGTATGAGCCATCATAGCCTGACGTTGGTTTTCTGCCGTCTTACCAGTAACCTTACTCAAATGACCATTAGAGCGAGAATCCACAATGGCAATCCATCAATTGCATGGTAAAGATGGTCCAATAGAATGGTAAAGATGGTTTATCTGTTGAGTATGTGAACAGCTTGAAATCATGATTAATTGGTAGGTCCCACCCCCTCCACATTAGATTTGTAGAGAAAACTTAAAAAGTTTACCACTACAACTATGTGAAAGAAAGCATGGTTTTAATGTGGCAAAATCGACATGGAGGGTGTGGGTCCCGCTAAAATCGAGATTAGACTTAAATCTCAATTATGCAGATCCCATATCCTTATGGGCCCTAAGCAAAACAACAAAACCTTCCTTCCTTTTCTCTCCCCTCTTTTTGCCGCAGATCGGTTGAACCGGAATAATGCAGACCGCCGATAAAGAGCATGGCGCCTTGATGACTCATCTGAGTCAGAATTGACTCGTCTGAGTCAAACCTAGGCAATGCGATTTGGCAATTGAGATATGCTCTATTTGTAGGGCTGTCAACGGCCGAGCCTGGCGTAGGTCTCTGCCCAGGTTTTGAACTGTTTTGGCTTGAGCCGTCGGTCTGGTCCTATTCAAAAATCTGATTTTTCAGGCTCGAGCCTCGCCCATTGACACACCTATCTGTTTGGCTCAGACTCAAGCGAGTCACCATCTGACTCAGGGATGTGGATTGGATACTACCCCTCAGCCTATCTGTTTGGCTCAGACTCAGGTGAGTCTCCCTCTGGCCTCAGGACAGGCAGGGCTCTGCTATAAAGGGCCACTGTAATGCATGGGTTTTATCCACTGTCTATTCATTTTTCGATATCATTTCCAAGATATAAACCAAAAATATGAGGCAGATCAGGTTCAGGTTGTGGATTGAATTCTTATCAGCTTCCTGAGGGGCCACATTAAGTTTTGGGTTAATTTGGGTCCTACCCTACCTGTCTCTAGCCATGAATGGGAAGTCCTGTGGGTGGGCCCACCATGATGTATTTATTTATCCATGCTGTCCATCCCTTTTCAATATCATTTAAAGGTACATGCACAAGATTAAGGCAGATTCAAAGTTCAAGTGGACCACATCAATTAATATGCTTGGATTGCATTAAATGCAAGAGTCATCTTTGATGTGGTCCACGTGAGCATTGGATCTGCCTCATTTTTGTGTATATACCTTAAAATGATATGGGAGAAGGGATGGACCGTGTAGATAAACAGATATATCACAGTGGGCCCACCCACAAAACTGCCTGTTCGACGGAGGCGTGGGACACAATCCGCCCGTTAAATTGATATTTGTGTTTGCCCTTCATGACCTTATGAATAAGTTGGATGGTAAACAAGCATCACATTAGGCCTTAGGAAGGTTTTTTTTTTTTTTTTTTTCACGTCCACATACAATACAATACAATGGTGTGGTCCACTTGAGCCTTGAATCTGCCTCATTTTTGGGCTTTAACCCTAAAATGACATGGAAAATTAAATGAATGGTGTGGATAAAATGCATACATCATGGTGGGCCCCTCAGATTCCCTACCTATGCCGAGCTTGGGACAGTGGAGGTAGCACCCAGTCCACATCCGACTCAGCCGAATCGTGGCTTGACTAAAGACTAGACAGGTCAGTCAAATTTGAATTTAACGCGAGAGCACGTGGATGTTAGTTGGAATCATGTGACATGCACGTGGAGAGAATAGAACCAAACCAAAAGACGTGCAAGAGAAGGGATCCAAATAAATTGATATTGATATTGAGAGCTATCCTAATTTTACACGTGTGGTGCTGTAGACATTCACTTGTGGCCACACTTGCATATATGAAACACGTGTGTGAGATCTGAGCTATCTATAAGATGGGTCATAGTTTTTAGATCTTCTGTTCAAAAAGTCAAAACTATTTGACTTGTCACTACGCTACAACGTAGAAAGTAAATTTACAGTTACACTTCTTTTCTAGCCATTCATTTGTTTTGATAAGCTGTAGTGCCTAACTGATGGCTGAAAGTCCTAAGGAAAACTCATATCTCACGCAAGTGTCACATTGTCACACGTGGTAGAGTATGTCACACGCTTCTCTATTTTGACCATCCAAACTGAGAAATAGACCATTAATGAGTTATTATTGAGAAGTTCATTTAAAAAAGAAAAAGAAAAAAGAAAAAAGAATAGATATCCTTGATAGTTTTAACTTAATTATTCATTAAATGTCCACTAATTAGCTATTTAGATAATTGAATGGGTGTAATTTTCAGTATCTAAATACACACAAATTTACCTTTTAATTTTCAGTATCTAATATCTAATGTTAAACCTTTTCAGTTTAAGATTTCTTTCATATTCTTAAATTTGTGTTGAGTTCAGGTTAGGCACGTGTATCTAATATCTAATGTTAATCTAATATCTAATGTTAAACAGCTTAGGTTAGGCTAAGATTAAGCTCACCCAACCCAAAGTCTAATCCAACGTGCCTAACCTGAACTCAACACAAATTTCATAAAACTATACTTCTGGATAGTTTTAACCTAATTATTTATTAAATATCCACCTATTAGCTATTTAGATAATTGAATTGATATAATTTTCAGTATCTAAATACCCGCTGGTTAACCGTCATCGATCTTCTATCATAGGATAAAAGTTTTCTTTCGGAAAATACGCGTTGTTTTCGAAGAACACAAGTTTACCTTTTAAAACACGCAAATTTACATTTTAATTACCTAAGTACTCTTACTTTTAGTTTAATTATTATTTTTTTAATTTTTTTTTAGCATATCCTTAAATAATGGGAGTAACTCAAGCAGCTTAGGTCGGGTGAGGGTCAAGTCGAGCTCTAGTCAATCTAAAGAAGACCCAACCCAAATTCTTACCAAGGTGCCTAACCTAACTCAACCCAAATTCCACTGCACTCTACTCTCAGCTTGACATAACGCAACCTAACCCGGCCTCTTACGCATATAATCATTTCCAATGCGTCATATGCCAACCCATTTAAAATTGGGTTGTGCTTCCCAACCCTAACTTGATCGAAGGACATTAACAAGCCGATCTAACCTAAGACCCAACCTAACTCGAACTCAGTCTGGGTCAATTGAGTGCAAATTGACCTAAATCAAAGTTGCAACTCTATTAAATAATATATATTGTAAAGAAATGAAAAATTAGGTAGGGATTTTGTGCTCCTCTCATTTTAATTATAGATAAGGTGGCAAGGTAGTCATGAGACTACATGTATATATGTACACACTCATGCACAAATACTAATACTTCCCCTTAAGCTAGAGCATAGATGTTAAGCATGCTTAACTTGGATACATTCACATATAGACAAGAACTCGATACAACTTTTGTAAACATGTCGGCTAGATGATCTTTGGACAGCAAGTGCGTTGTACAAAGATCTCTAGTCACTAACTTCTTGCAAACATAGTGATAGTCCACCTCAATATGTTTCATATATATGTTCATGAAAGACGGTGACGATAGGTATGTCAACCTTGTATCATAATATAAGAGAGAGAGAGAGATGCATTGGAGAACCCATGATTAGAAAGAAATGAGTGCAACCAAAGGACTTCACTCGTATCTTGGTTCCTGAATCGATAGTCATCCCTAGCAGATGAATGAGCGATGACAAACTATTTCTTACTCTTCCAGGATACCAAATTACCACTAACAAATGTGCAAAAGCTAGTAGTGGAATAATGATTATCTAAGGAGCCAGCCCAATCCACATCATAATATGTTTAGACGTCAAGTTGAATATGAGTAGCAGAAAGAGACCCTTCCTAGTAGCTGTAATTCCGTTCAATCAGAACGGTGTCCTGGGGCGTCAACGTAGGATTTACCGCAGGACCATTCATTTAAACTACTCATGGTGAGGTACCACAAATAAATTAATCCAGGATTAGCCCAATTGAGTAGACCAGACGGGTCATGACAGGACCAAGTGCGGGTCGCCAAGCCAGATGGTCGTTTACACTTAGCAACAGCCTGTGCGGGTTATACCGCGACGCGGGAAGGTCGGAAAATTATAAAAATTTAGGGAAGCATAGATCTCACTAGGCTTGTGGTCCATTGCGGACCATGGACCCAGTAAACGTCCAGAAGTCAATTATCTACGCCGTCCCAGCGGCACATGCAAGTGCGACTCACCCCAACACACTAGTCTCAGAATCTGACACTCTTAATTGAAACTGAGATATAAGACATTTCAGCCGTCGGATTTCTTCTAAATTTATGGTGGAGGTCTAATGTATTTTTCTACACCCGTCCATGAAATTTGGGGTCCGATCATGAAACGGTGACCGTTGATCGCAGATCAGACCCGACCGGTCAAATCCCGCGTCCGTTTGCCTCCAAATTTTGCATGGCCCTTCATCGGGCCATGGAGTACCTATCCTATAAGTTTCAAGGCCAGAGGGCCACAAGAACCGCTCCAATCATCGGAATGGACCCCACAGGGCCATTTAACGATCAGAACTGTATGATCAAACCCCATATTCGTTCATCCGTTTGTTCCCAAACTTTGCATGACCCCTCATCGGGCCATGAGACACCTACACACCAAATTCGATGGCCAAGGAGGTGTCAGGGCCGCACCAACACCAATAGGGAATCTTAGAGGGCTATTTTGGAAAGTTGTTAAAACTTAGGGCCAAAGGGCCCAAGTCTAGGAAATAAAACCCTAGCTTTTTATCTCATAACTCCCACCACAACTACCACCACTAAGGGAGTAAAGAGAGAGTAAGGAGAGAAAGAGAGTGTGAATGAGAGTAAAGGTGGACCTTAGATCGAGGTGGGGCCCAAGGAAATCAAGTCTTGTGACTCCCTACCTCTCCTCCAAGAAGAAACCCTCCACCGCGACCGCCCATTCGTTCCGTTGATTGTATAGGTAAAAGCCCTCATCCCTTTTCTTGAAACTCTTGAGTTGAGGAAGGATTTGCATAGAATTCAAACATGCGAATGGTTGCTTTAGGGATTCCGGCCGTTCGACCCCAAAAATCCACATTCCTAGGTCGTCTTTCAAGCCTTCAACGATCCGAAGGTGCGGACTATTATCCTTAGGTGACCTAGCACCAATTACACTATGAGTCTAATGATTTTTATTTCTTGGATGATGTATTTGGAGAATCTACAGAAAACTTAGGATGGGATGTTTGTTTGGGATTGTATGGGATTGTATGTTTTGTTTAGCTCTCATATGATGCTGTTCGTGCTTCTCACATGATTGGTTACAATGGATGATTACATGTTCATGTTTGGTATGATTTTCTCATATAGTGTTGCTTTATAACATGTATGATTCATGTACTCTTGTGCATTTTGGTTCTACGAGATGTAGGAAGTACTTAGCTTCCTCACTAACCCACACAACACATATGCACTTTTGTTCATGATAATGTTAGCTTTGCTTGATAGGAGAATTTGAATCGTATGTTGAGAAGTTTAAAATCATGGTATTGTTATGCTAGTTGATACATGAATAGTTGGTATGCTAGGGATCACCATCAAAACCCTTGGGTTGGTCAGGAACATGAGGAGAGCGAAGGTGGTCCCGTTGGTAGGACTACCTTGAGGCTAAACCCATGGGTTTGGGTGAGTGCGGGTGGGCGATAGTAGTTAGACTACATCGGTCGCCCGTACCCGATATCGTCTGTCGCATGCTTGCCTGAACTTGTGCGGTATAGCCTATTTACTGACTAATTTTGCCTGTTAACCTTAATTGCTCACATATGTATGGAACCTGACACACCTTACAACCGTTGCAGCCCATCGATAACCAAATTGAAATCGATCCATCGCCTCGTGAGCCGGGTATGGTGGAATGGGACACTGTGTCCGAGCTGTCAGCCTACGCTGGGGTGATGCGCCTCCCTGTAGTGACCGCGAGCGATCCCTATTTCTCGGCACTCCCCATGTGCTTGAAGTAGGGGATGGGAGACTCGACGGGATCAAGGATCGCGGGGTCTTGGCCTCATACGTTAGGGGTCTTGGTCGGCCTCGCAACCAGTGGAGGGCATTGATGCGTGGGGTGTATCAGATTCCCCAACTTGCTGGATGAATGGACTTAGCTAAGAACTCAGTTAACACGATCACATTTCATCGTACTAGTTAAGGTGGCAACTCGACAGTCGAGGTCGCTCTGAAGGAGTGTTGGTCATACGCGATCGTCAGATGGAGTCGCTCGAGGGAGTGTTGTGGCGAGGGCATGCATCATATCATCTATCATGCATATATATTAATAAGATTAGTTAGGTATTTATGAATGATTGCTTTTCATTAAGTTCATAATATAATAGATGTCTATTACAACTTAAGATTAATAGCATCCACTGAGTTGATCACTCACTCCCACTATGAGACGGTGTTTTAAAACACAAACCAGACTCGCCCATAGATGCAGGTGATGTAGATTTCGAGGAGCCTAGCAATGCGAGCCTCGAGGAGGAGGACGAGTTCTCCTACTTCCAGTTGATGAGCGGGTTTTCTTCGGCTCAGTAGATGGGGGCGTTGGATCGCTGAGTAGTTGACTCAGCTTCATTCTTTTGGACTTACTATTCTTTTTGTGGTTTTGTTGGGCAATGCTTTGTGTGACCCATTTATACTTATTTTTGAACTTGTATATATATTTGATCTCCTTCATTTCAGTAGACTTGTATGGTTGTGCTTCATGTTCCAAGAAATTTCAGGCTGCGTATTTGAACCTGATTAAACGTATATTAATGAAAATTGGTTATAAGTGACCCCCGGGAACTCGGGAGTCGAGTGTATGCACGACCCTCGATTTTCAGGGCGTTACAATAACAAACTTAACATAATAAAGAATACGAGGCATTGCATCAATGTGATGAAAGCAAGGGCCTTCAAAAACTGATTTACCACTTTCACAACATAATTGATGGCAGGCCCAGTGTTTGAAATATCGATACTCTTGGCCGATATTATTGTTATCGGCCCCCAGCGAGACGATACTCGGGCAATAACGCCGGAAGATACCAAAAATGCAAAAATTCAGATATCGCACGATATATAGTGCGATATTGCACGATATATCGTCGATATCGCACACCCACGGACGCTTTGCAGGGGACTCATGGGTCCCACTGTAGCCAACAACCCACATCTGTCCATAAATAGCCATGCGTATAGGTGGAGAATAAAAAAATTTGAATTAGAAAAAAAAAAGGAGAAATCGGAGAGTACCCGCGAAGATTGGTGATCGGAGGTGGGCCATTCGACGGGTAAGTACGATTTTCTTGAATTTTCTCACAATTTTCTTCAATTTCCCTCCTCCATCGCTGATGGGAGAGTATCTGTGGGGATTTCTTAGAGATTCCGGCGAGAAATCGGGCCAGATTGAAGAACCGCTTCCTCCGGAACGAGAATCGTTGCCGCCGCGATCGTCGGATCCTCTGCGTGCGTGAAGGAGAGGGAAAACGAAGAAGAAAGGCGCGGAGATGGGGTGGAAAGGGAAATCGGATTGCGTACTGAGTTACTCAGTATGCTCTTATCGTACCGAGTAAACTCTCTTGGGCCGACTATGAATTCATGTGATATATCCACGCCGTCCATCAGTTTTTGAAGATCATTTCAAGGGTTGAGCCGAAAATTGAGTTATATTAAACTCTCAAGTAGACCATACCAAAGGAAACAGTGGAAGTACTGATTTCCACCGTTGAAACCTTTCTAAGGCCCCAGTGATGTTTATTTTTCATCCAAACTGTCTATAAGATCACATAGACATGGATGAAGGTAAAACACAAATATCATCTTGATCAAAAACTTCTATGGGCCCCAAAGAACTTTTTAACGGTAGAATTCAATCCACGTTGTTTCAGGTGGTGTGGTCCATTGGAGATTTGGATATTATTAATGTTTTCTTTATAGCGCTAAAGTTATATGATAAAACGGATGGACAAAGTTGATACAATGCATCAATAACGGTGGGCCCCACACGATTTACTCAGTACGCTAAGCGTACTGAGTTACTCAGTATGCAATCCGCTTCCGTGAAAGGGGTTTCGATCGTGCGGTGGGTTACGGAGTACACTCTTATCGTACTCAGTAAACTCAATTGGTCCCACCTTTAATGTATGTTGTCTATCCACGTCGTCCATCCGTTTTCCCATCTAATTTAAGGGGTTGATCCCTAAATTTAGGAATTTTAAGGGCCCACCTTTAAGGAGTCTCTCCACTATTTTCTATGTGGGGTCCACTCGAGCTCTATATCTGACCCATTTTTTGGGTCATGCCATAAAATGATCTCTTCAAATGTATAGGCGGTGTGGATATAAAAAATACATCATGGTGAGACCCACATAAGTTGGTCATATGGGATTGGGGCCGTCAATGACGGAAACGGATTGGCTACTCCCCCTGACACGAACCCGCGGATGGTGGTCGGTGCTCGGTGGGCCCCATCAAAATGTATGTATTTCATCCATTTCGTTCATCCATTTTAAAAGATCATTTTAGGGCTTTATCCCAAAAATGTGTGGGATATAAATCTCAGATGGACCACACCACAGGAAAACAATAGTGATTGGATGTTCATCATTTAAATCCTCGTAAGGCCCACTGTACTATTTATTTGACATCAAATCTGTTGATAGGTCATAAAGACCCAGATGAAGGGAAAAAACAAATATCAGCTAGATCCAATACTTTTATGGACCCAAAAAAGTTTTTAATGGTCAACGTTCATTCTACACTGTTTCCTGTAATGTGGTCCAGTTGATATTGGCATATACCTAATTTTTGGTGTAATACCATAAAATGAGCTAGAAAAATAGATGAACGGCATGGATGAAACACATACATCATAGTGGGGCCCACAGAGCACCGACCATCAGCCATTGGCTGGTGAGTAGCCAATCTGTTTCCGTCAATGACGGGCGACATGGGTACGCTCGTACTGAGTAAACTCTGTTGGGTCCACCATGATTGCACGTGGTTTATCCACCTCGTTCATCCGTTTTTACTGATCATTTTAGGTGTTCAGCCCAAAATTGAACCATATCCACAACTCAAGTGGACCATACCATAGGAAACAGTGGAACTGTTAATTTTCACCGTTGAAACCTTTTTAAGGCCCACAGTGATGTTTATTTATCATCCAACTTGATATTTATTTTTTCCCTTCATCGGTCCGTTAAGTTAACCTCTTCTTATGAGAGGTAACTTCTTCCGTTTGTAGATAACTTAGGATAAATTGCGTAAGTAGACAATGTAGGAAAGAAAGAACTTTTATTAAAGGCCTTAGTAGGCTCGTAGCTATGAGCGGTACATTCATTGAGGGTCTTCATCGGTCACTAGATCTTCATGGATAGTAGATCTTCAAATGCTCGAAATTCTAGGGGTGGGGGAGCTGTTGTCCTTCGAGGTCCTCTATGTGGTAAGAGCCTGGCTTGGTTGATCTGACTACAAGGTAAAACCATTCCCAGCTGGGCCTGAGCGTCCAGCCCCCAATTCTGCTGTATTTCACCACAATGTACAAAGGTTTTCAATATGTGTTTCTAATTCCACTTCTCCTACACACTATTGATTGAGATAATGGCAAAATATAATGTGAATATATCTTGGCAACTGTATCTCATATTTCATTTTTTTGGTACACATCATAAATTAATTACTTTTCTCAAGTTCCATGGAGTGAAGACGCTAACTTATCACTATATAGTTGTTACAATTTTCAACTATCATATGTCGAATCATCAATATGGGCCTTTTTCTCACTCTCACTATTTATCCCAACCTTGCCTTTTCTGCCAATATACATAATAGCTAATTATGACCAGATAAGTTAGTTGGTTCATCAAACTTCACAATGGTTATGCACCAACTTAGCTGTTGGTCAAAGACGTCTTCTTAATCCTCTATCAAGAATAAACCAAAGAACAACACAAACTTCAGACAATCAGATAAATTGGACGGCCTCAAGCATAAATATAAAGGTGCCTAAGTGGTGCCTTACATAAGACAGTGATGACAATGGCGGATGGCCATGAACAAGGGGTGGCTCGATGCTACTAGAGGCGTTGACGATTGCAACCCCGGCGGTGGAGGCAGTCAGTGCCACTAATGTTAGCGGTTGTTGCCACTGGACTAAGTGAACCTACCAGTTAAGATAGCCGGTTCCATTGACATTAGCGGCTAGCGCTGGTGATGAAGGCGGTATACATTGTTTACACTATTAATGATGGTGGCTAGCTAGTGTTGCATTTGCCGATGAGATGAACACTGTTAGCTTGACAATGTAGATGGTGATAATAGTAGTAGTGATTACAAGAAGAAAAGATGGAAAATAATGCTCTGATGCAATGTAAAAATAGAATTGGGGGAGAGAACAATTGACGCAGGGGAGGACGTGAGGTCGAGCACCGTCTTCCTCAAGAGGATAACTATTCTGAATCCAAACAACTTCTCTGGACTCCTCACATAGACTTTCTCAAATCCACGAGAAAAGAGAGCAGAAAATATAATAAATTCTAATAAATTCAAAATAGATTAATGAATGCATAAAAACAAGTTCACAATCCTTTAAATAAGGGTACTAAGCAATGGGAAAGAAATCATAATCAACTACAACTAAAACTCTTAGAATTCACGACTTATTATAAATAGTAAACTTACTATTTATAGACGGTCGTGATGTCTACTAGTGCGCAAGGTTTTCAGCCAAAAATAGTAAGTGTCCTATTTGGCTTCACCAAACCATTCCCCTAATTATTCTAAGCTCTTTTCACGTTGGGCGCAACTCCTAAAGCCCGACGGATGAAGAGTTATAGTCAAACTAAAACTTACTATTTATAGTAAAAACGAAATTGAAACAGGGAAATGATTATCGAATCAGGGGTTTCTCGCAATTCCGAGAGTTGCAACCCGGCGTAGCGGGGTTGTTTGGCTAAAGTAGCTCGTTCTACCCTAAAGTCATATATTTTACGTCGGCTAACTCATCCCGGATTGCAAGATACGCCTGATTGAAGGTCTAATGGTCTAGATCACTTCTGTCGCCGACCGGGCCTTTTCTGATCCATCTTTGTCATGTAATTGTCCGCGACCCGCTCTACATCAACAATGATGTGAGATGGGGAGAGAATAATGATGTGATATTATATAGAGAAGTGCAGAGAGAAAAAATACTGCACTGATACACTGAAAAAAATAAAATGTTCTTATTTATAAATAAGTGACAAAGACAATGTACAAAGAAAGCACCGGCTTAAACTGTGGTAGATGGAAGAGTTTTAACTCTCTCCATTTATAGATACGGATAATAAGGGAGTTGATAGATTGCATATATCAATACACACTCACATTAGCTAATACTAACACATATCTTGTCTGGAGATGCTTTGGCTTGACTTACCTAATTAGATAGGATTACATTAATCAAAGTTAAAAGTGCAAAAGCATCCACAAAATCTCTTTGAAGGGATTTTAAAGAAAAGAAACAAGCATACGTAGTTTCATAAGAACAACGAACCAACCATAAGTATGTGGTAGTGGCACAACATGACAAAAGAAGTGACATCATTTAGAATAAACCGGGAAGCTATTTTGAGTGTCATTACGTCATCTTTTTGTCGTTTAGTGTTGCTACTGGTTTATACAAAAAAAAAAAAAAACACGAAATCGCATTGTACAACGTAAGCCTCCCTATAATCATCTGACTTGGAATGGTTACAGTCATCCGATTTTGATTGGACGGCTGTAAATTACGGGAACGGCTACGTGACGAGAGTCCGCCTTCAGAAGTAGTTGTCTCTACAGCCGACACAACCATCAGATCAACATCAAACGGCCACGTGAACGTCTCACATCATAATGCGTGGTGGGCCATCTCTTACATTCCATCAATCATCCAATCTTATATCTTACTAGAATTT
Organism: Magnolia officinalis; assembly: GCA_021015155.1. Lineage (NCBI taxonomy): Eukaryota > Viridiplantae > Streptophyta > Magnoliopsida > Magnoliales > Magnoliaceae > Magnolia > Magnolia officinalis. The sequence continues at coordinate 27,668,386 of JAJHSJ010000001.1, forward strand.
AATATAATAATTAAAGCCCCACGAGGGATTACCTGGCCCAGATCTATAATAACGGGAATAATGTCCTGATGCACAAGACTGTACATGTGGGGCTCATGTACGGAGGATCCTGACCGTTCATACGAGAAACCCGTATGGGTATGGATTAGAACACTATAACACTTGGATCAGTGGCCTTAATTAGAATAATTGGAAATGTCCGAAATTAACGGTTATAGATGGACGGTCTAGATCGCTGAACTATGAGACCCATATGTGTAAGTATTCATGTTCTGATGCATCAGGGCCTCATAGGGGCTCATTGGAGATGTTGGCCTTGCAATGGGAGCTTTGGTCTGTAGAGCCGTACACATGCACACTACATGCACGCTTGCAAATATGTAACACGTGAGTGACATCTGAACCTTCCTGCTGCCTAAAAATCAAACAATTTCACCCTGAGGTGAGCCATAAGGAAACGGATTGGCTACCCCCCGCCACTATCCCGGTGGCTAGTGGTCGGTGCTCTGCAGGCCCCACTATGAAGTATGTCTTTTATCCATGCCGTTCATCCATTTTTACAGATTATTTTAGGGTTTGATCCCAAAAAATGAGAGGGATATAAATCTCAGGTGGACCACACCACAGAAAAACAATAGTGATTAGATATCCACCATTAAAATCCTCCTAAGGCCCACTGTACTGTTTATTTGACATCCAATCTGTTGAGTAGGTCATGCAGACCTAGATGAAAAAAAAAAAAAAACAAAGAATATTGGCTTGATTCAAAAGTTTTATGACCCTCAAAAAAGCTTTTAATGGTGGATGTTCAATCAACACTGTTTCTTGTAACAGTCCACTCGAGATCTGGATATATTTCATTTTTGGGCTCACACCGTAAAATAATTTAGAAAAATACATACGTCAAGCTGAGCATGGACCACTAGCCATTGGCTTGTGTAAGGGGAGTAGCCAATCCGTTGTCGAGCCATAAAGTATGAGATAATTTTTTAAACTTTTCATCCACTCTCTTTTTATTTGCCTTAACAAAACTTATTTTACCAATCTATACCTCTAATAATTTCAATAAAGACAAAAATATTTTTACTTTTTCAACTACTTTTTTCTAAAAACTAAGGGTGTTTTTTTCCAAAACTCTCTTTCAATGCCTGAAGATTTCACTTTCATAACATTTTCATAAGTTTTCGGCCACTCAGAAAAAAAGAAAAAAAAAAACATAAAAAGTACGCATCTACCGTGCTAATTTTTTCTAAAGTACGAAAATAATTGACCGCTAGAAAATTTTCTTCCACCCATTCATTTCTGTGGATATGCAGTGGCCCATCTGAGGTATGAAATCGTCTGATTTTTTTTGCTAAAAGATACAAAATAAGTAGCTCACATAATGGAAAGTTCAGATCTCTCACGCGTGCCACTTATGACACACGCACCAACATGTGCATGTGTACGGCTCCCACCCGCGCCAATGTACTGTACTAGGGTACTAGCATAAGGTTGGTGCGTTTGGTTGCACAAAAAATCACAAAATTTCATGATATTTTTACATAAATCAAATTATTTTATTATGAAATTTCACGATATTTGAAGAAATTTGGTGCAACCAAACACGCCCAAAACCTCTCGCTAAGTTAAAAATAGATACGTCCAAATGAGACAGGGCGACACAACGCAAGTACATCCAACTGGCCAATCCGTATGTCTGTGGTGGAGACACACCCATCCATACCTTTCATCACCGCACGCGTTGCTCGACACATGGGCCCATCTACTACCTTCGCTTGCCTGCGGGGCAACCCTGCAACGTAGCCATCATGTTATTAACCGTCCATTCCAGCAATCTTTCTGGCCATATGAGAAGATTCCTCGTCCGATCATCGATACTGGAATTTTCCGGCCATGTTGTTTATTTAACATATCCAATAATCGACGAGGTGTGTGGACCACCAGCTGGGTCCCACACGTGCCTTAAATAATCATCCGTCACGTGAAAAATCGGTGCTAGTGATTGCACTACCGGATCGTCCTTCTAAGGGATAGTTACTTTGGCAGCGTGTGATAGTCCATACTCATGGACACAACTTGTACACGTGGCATTCATGAAATGTTCAAATCCAACGGTACAAATTTTGGACCTGATTGGTTGGACTGTCCATTCATTTCTTAAATTCGGATTCAATCCGCTCATTAGATCCCTGTAAATCAGGCAAGATAGTAAATTAGTAGAGCGAAATTCTTGGATTATGACCCATCTAAAGTGGGCCACACAGTTTGGACGGTTTATTTTGATTAGATGTATGCCACGTGTACAATTTCAAAGTCATGCGTACGAACTAGCACACGATCCGAGAGTGTACGTGGTGATTATTTATTGAGAGCCGTTACGTAAATTTTGAGACAGCAACGGAACATTCTACGGTCGAGGAGCGGATTCCGTACCTCTCATGTCAGTGAGAACGCGGGGCATACATGTATCAGATCCAAACCGTCCGTTTCGTGCTTCCAATAGTGATTGAGACATGGTCCAAAAATCACAGGGCTGAGATGGTTCTAGCCACTTACTTAGGAGTCATATAAATGAACAATAAAAGAAAAAAAAAAAACTAGTAATGGCTGCTATCAAATCAGAAAAGGCCCATTTATTTGATGGTTAAGATAATATAATCAAAGAAAAATTAAGCTAATGGTCCATCATCGGCTGATTCCGCAGGATGGCTGGTCGAGATCATAACGTACACGTGCCACATGTGTTGTACACAATCAATGGCCACACATGTACAATCCGTACCATTCTTATGGTGGGCCCGACCATGGATGTCCCATGATCCAAAATCCCCCAATCAGATTAATCTTAACGGGGCAACGTTAAACATTTTTGGGCAATAGCCATCCAATTGGCTGTTAGGTCACATGGACGGGGTGTTGTAGGGAAATCCGATCCATCCACAAGTGGGCCATGTTGTAGAAGAAAAATGGATGGCTTTAAGAAAGTTGCGCTTATGGTCCATATCCTTTATTCAGCATACCTGTTTGGTCCAGATAGCAACTTGAGCGGACTGATTTCAAGGTCAATTCGTTTGTACTTGGACTGTGGGCCTCACATGTTCAACGGCTCGGATAATCCACGAATGCTCGAGATTTGAAGATCTGGGCGCATTTGTTTTGGTGCGTATAAACATACGTATGGGTGAGGAACCCATGCTGCGGAGTACCCAATTTGGTAGTCCATCAAACTGCAATTTCAAATATCCCAGCTCCCATTGATTGAAAGGGTGGGCCACATCCCTGGGCGAAAAGATGGACAATCAGATAAGTTGCCAGTTGTCTACATTCACATTGGACGGTTGGAAAAGCAACCCATGACCCGCCTTATGATTGTGCGTACGTTATGGTTTCTATGTATGGTCATTTTCGAGATGTGTGCGGGCCACCTTATGCACGGGAGAGGATTTGGTGCTACCCGCCAAACACATAACTGGGTGTTTCCCTGACAGTGGGCCCCACCTTTATGTTTTTGTTGGATATCCACGCCGTCCATCAGTTTTTCCAGCTCATTTTAGGGCAGGGTACCAAAACCCGAACCAGATCCAAATATCAAGTGGACCACATCACAGAAAAAAGTGGCCATTGAACTCTCACCATTAAAAAATTCCTAAGGCCCACCGTGATGTTTATTCGTCATCTAACCTGTTGATAAGGTCACGCACCAGGATGAAGGTAAAACACAAATGTCAGCTTGATTTAAAACTTTAGTGGTCCCCACGAATTTTTTAACGGTGGGTATTCAATACTTAATATGATCCACTTGAGATTTGGATCTACTTCATTTTTGGTAATATGCCCTAATATGAGCTGGAAAAACGAATGGACGGATTGGATATACAACACATAAATCAAAGTGGGCCCCACATTTATGAACACACCCACTGACGTGTTACCCTTGTAACACCTAATCGGCACCCATTAATGTACGGCTTAGATGTCCCATATAATTGCAGGTTGGCACGTGTGGTCATATAAAGATGCGTGAGCTGTCACGTAGTACCACCTAGAGCCGGTGGATGCCCCGCACGTGCCAACTCGAAGGTGACCTCTCACGTGCGGAGATGACCGGATAAGGAGCGGGCAGCGACATGGGCAGGGGCATGTACGGTGCGAGAGGGGCACAAGAAATTATTGAGTCCGGCCAGCTCAGCTTCGCTGCCCGTTCTACCCACGTGTGCGGTCTGATCGTGGGGTCCACATGCCGGTCGCTCGATCGGATAAGGACGAAAATGACAATGGAAATGAAAGCGAGAGAAGAGGAGAAATGGATTAAAAATGGAATTGATACTCCGGCAGACTGTGATGATGATACGCAGCACTTGCAAATTGCATACAACTACTTCAATAAGCTGTCCAATTTTAGATAGACAGTAGACCAAAAATTACACTTATTTTGGCTATCTGCCCATTAGATTGATGGGCACTTTTTGGACGGTTAGAATGAAATATATCCAACGGTCGTATTCCAACAAACTAGTACCCGTGAATCAGAGACTTGGATCGTTCAGCCAGTCTCATTTTTGGGCCGACACTCATCGAGAGGGGGTTTGATTGTTTAGTCGGTTTAATTAGAGTTAATATTTTCTATATCTACGTTTTTTTAGTGCCTGCGTATCGAGCATCATGCTTCGCCAGAGTATCAAATAATTCCCTTGGAAATGAGATTAAAGAATCATCACTACTTCAGCCTTTTGAGGCCTACAAAAATAAATACACTCCATTCTATTTTATTTTAATCTTTCATAGAAAATAATATAATTTCATATGGTCCAATAAATATTTTGTTAGGCTAGTATGTTAGTTCATCACCATTTTTTTTAAATGGTGGTGACTCTTCAATCGTACATATGGCATGGGTGTACTGTAATCAAGACCGTCCAAATAGCTGATTAAACTGATGGTGGATCATAACACAAAAATTAGACTAAGAAAACAATATAAGGATCTGATGTTTCCATTCTAATCTGGACCATTCATTATCATACTCTTTAACCATCCATTTGATAAACATCAAAAGTACGGTTAGGATTGCTGGATCAGCTTGATTTTAGGGATATGATTAATCTGTAATGTGGCCCACTATTTTCTAAATGGTGATGAACTCCCACAGGAGTCTGGCCAATAAAAATATATGGTTGGTGGTGACGCTTATTTCCAAAGTCCGTCACGCTCTATATTTTACGATTTTCGGTGTCACGCTCTGCAGGAAAACATTATTTTTATTATTTATTATTTTTAAATATTGTTCTGTAGCTCCTTTATATGGATGGCCCCCCTTGAAATAAGGGTCTTGAACGATCGGGTCACGTGGGACCACGTGGTCGGTCCTGGTTGTTCGGGGTGCATTGAAGAGACTCCCCACCTCAGCTGCTTCACGAGGCTGGCTTATATAAATTCTAGTGCGAAAAATAGGGTCCTGATGCATGACGACTGTGGATTTTGTTTTGATGCACATGTTACTACAAATGGTGCACTTGGTAAATGATCCAAACCGTTGATCTAACGAACCTCACTGTTTATGGGGACACCCAAAAAATTTCCAACGTTGGAAGATGACCTTTCAATCAAAGACAAGAAATGAACGGATAAGACAAAATATCGATACGTACGTGAAAAAATTGAAAAAATATATATATACAGTGAAGCACAATCCATGGTATGATCTACGACATCAACGGTCAGATCGACTATTAGCTGTCTATTTGTATGAAATGGGGAGATAAGGACAATATTCACATCAATGGTGCAAGAGGACCCTATGATATCTGAAATCTTGTATTATAATATTAGATGCAACGGATGTATAATGTTTTTGTATGCATGTATGCAATAAAACAATGGTTTGGGTGTATGTGTATGTGTGTGTCACGTGGCATGTGGCACTAGGAACGATCCCACTAAGGTTCGTTTGGTCAACATTGAGAGAAGGAAGCAAATTGCATTTTCTTCTTTTTAAATGTTTGTGAGGGAGGAATGAGTGGGTGATATGTAATTTTAATGCTATCTTGAAGGTGGCATTTTTGGTAGTCCCTATGGACATGGTCCCCAACGGGTGCTGATGGGCCATTGGTCCCTCTCATCCAACGGTTGGAAGGGCTGCTAAAATTCTTTTCTCTATTGGAGGAGGTGAAAAGTCGTCCATCAGCTGCTGTTAAGGTTTCAATCTATATTTTAATCCTATCAAATTGGATGCATGTGGAGAGAGAAAAGTGATATGGGTCGGGAGAAAGCTTCTATGGACCCCACAAGTTATATATATGCGGCTGGAACGTAAGGAGATTGCGTGGTTTGCCACACACCACCGACCTCAGTTCTGTGGGCCCCACCATGATGTAGGTGTTATATCTATACCGTCCATCCATTTTTACGGTATCATTTTATTGTATGGCATTAGCCTAAAAATGAGAGATCCAAAGCTCAAATGGACCACACTGTAGAAAGCAGTGGGGAAAATGACATATGCTGTTGAAACCTTCTTAGAGCGCACTATTATGTTTATTTGTCACACAATTTATTGATAAGTTTACACAGAATTGGATGAAAGGAAAACATTTATCTTAATCTTCGTAGCCCTCGAGAAGTTTTCAATGATAAGCATTCAATCCCCACTGCTTTTTCAGGTGTGGTCCACTTGTTCTTTGGATCTACTTCAAATTGGAGCCATGCCCTAAAATTATCTTACAACATCATGGTGAGACCTAGAGAACTTGGTGACGTCAACACACCAGGGAAGTAGCACACCACGCAGTCCGCTTCGGGCTGGAACCATTCATTTAGTGGGCCATGATTAGTGTGACACAAAAATGAAGCTAGTTGATTTGCATGCAAGTGAGGATCACCATCAATCAATTATAAGTAATTGACTCAATCCATCCTAGTCTTCCTGGGCCACCGATGCCATTAAGCTGAGAAAAAAAAAAAGGTACGTGGATGGTTCAACGTGGTTAGATCGAATGTGGTTCCTCCCAACTTATTCAAGTTGGACTCAAGCGAGTTACAACCCAGACTCAAGATCAGAAAAGTTGGTTGATATTTAAGGGAGCATTTGGATCTTAAGTTGCTTAAGCTAAGTTAAATATGTATTAGACAAATAGTTTTTCTTGCCATACTTATTAACTTTTCTCTTTCGTATCTCCTGATCACCTATTCACCAACTTATGAAAAGTGAAAAAGCTAAAAAAAAAAATAATAATAACTGAAGTGATTATATACTATTAAGTAAAAAAGCTACTTATAACTAATCATAAACCAAACATACTGATATGAATTAAGTAACTTATCTTCTACTGCTGTAAGTAGAAAAAGTAACTTATTTGATGGTATTCAAACGGGCTCTAAATGACAAATGACATGGAATGAAAACTATACCACACTTATGTGTGGGACCTAGTTTAATGGCTATATGATAATAAAAATTATATTGACTTGTTTTCCTTAAATGGTAATTGGTCGATATTTAAAATGAAAATTGTCCACAGTCCAAATTCAACATACAAATACCTTTTTACTAGAGAGAAGAAAAATCAAACGAATCTGAATTTTCAATGATTATTTATCTAGAGTGGATCACACGGCATCATACCACTTGAATAGTTTGATTGAGATAATGCATGTACCTATAAACCTATTGACCTCCAAACATAAGGAATAGAGTTTCACATCGGGAAGTCTTCTACTCATTAGAAAGCTCCATTTCTTCCAAGTTCAACATGTTCGGACTATTCAGCCTTGTTCAGTACTTGGTCGGAACGTCCTTTTGTTAGGTTCTAAAATTTTGCATATCCTTTGGTTAGGTTCAACATGTTCGGACTATTTTTCGGCACTTGGGCTGCTCATGTGAACACTTTCTAGAATGCTTGAGCATCAAGCATCATAGTATAACTCACATTACATAATAACTCAATAATAAAATGTTGAAAAAGGTGATAAAAAAGCTCATGTAACAGCTTGATGCCCTTTTCCTAGACGTGGATTGCATGGTGTCTCCAATACCACATAGCTCAATATTGTTGGGACATGGCGGGTTTAATTGGGCCATGTGTTGTTGTTAGAGATTGATGTAGAGCGGGTTACGGACACTTTAATGTCCAAGATGGATCAAAGAAAGCCCGATCAGAGGCAAAAGTCATCAAGACCGTCAGAACCTTAAAACAGGCATATCTCAAAATTGGAAAGAGTTACTTGATGTATCATATATGATTTTGGGGTAGGACGAGCTACTTTAGCCAACTAACCTAGTATTGCCTATGCCAAATTTGCGAGATTCTATCATATCGATGGCTGAATTTCATATTTAGTTCCGTTTTTACTATAAATAGTAAATTTTAGTTTGATTATAACTCTTCGTCCGTTGGGCTTTAGGAGTTGCGCCCAACACGAAAAGTGTTTAAAAAAAAAAGAGAATAACATGGTTAAACCACATAAGACACTTACTATTGTAAGTTACGAAATCTAGGGAGTTTCAGTTATAGTTTAATTCCTAAACTTCTTCCAAGTCTTGGTATCCTTATTTAAAGGGTTGTAAATTTGTTTTTATTATCTATCAATCAATCAACAAGTTTCTTTTATATATCTTAAAATTATTTTAATTTCTTTTTCTTGTGGATTCGAGAAGTCTCTACAGAGAAGCTCTGTGGATTTGGAGTTGTTATCCTTGAGGAAGACGGTGATCAACCTCATCACATTCATCCCTGCATCAGAGATGGGCCTCGTTTTCAGACATGCTTTGCATGAGCTCATTTCTGACAGCCACACATAGTCCAATCGAGTCCTATCACGTCCCAACACCACTAAGCTATGGGGTCACAATGTAAACCACATCCTCCTCTCCCCACATAGTGGATTGGGTACTACCCCCACCAGGACCCCTAGCTAGAGATGGACGATCATCATCAAGGGCTCTATGGGGCCCACTGTGATCTATATGTTTCATTCAAGCCGTCCATATTTTCTGACAGATTATTTGTGTATGAGAGCCTAAAAAGGATGCACATCAAAGGCCCAAGTAGACCGTACCACATGAAGTAGTGTGGATTGAACTTTTACTATTGAAAACTTCTTAGGGCCCACCGTGATGTTTATTTGCTGTTCAACCTGTTCATAAGCTTACATAGACATGTATGAATGGGAAAACATAAATATCAGCTTGATCCAAAACGTCTGTGGCCTCCACGGAGTTTTCAATGGTAGGTTTTATTATTTTATCATCATAATGAGTTAGAACAACCCACGGTCAGTTTGGTCATTTCCTTCGTGTTTAATTGAAGCCATTGTACCACAAAATTAAATTCAATCACGCATCCAAACACATTATCATTTAAAAAGAAGTATCCAAATAACCCAAGTTATGCGAATATATTGAAAACACAACTGTTTTGCCGGGCTTGAGGTAATTGAATTGGACAACCCTCCATAAAAAAAAATCAAGAATTTTGATTCATCCAAGCTGGATCCATTGATACAACTACAGTAAATGTACATGGGTCTACCGACTTTCCGGGCACATGGAAAGTGGGCCATAAGACAATCAAAGCCTCCTATGGAACCTCAATTAGAACCCACCCACATTATATCAGCATGATCCAGACCATTAATCCATGCACTCAAACATTAGATTGGCCATAGTCTAGAAATCGAGTAATCAGTCAATCCTTAGTCAATCTACCTATAGCTTATAAAAAAAAAAGATATACCAACCGTCCATTTTCAACAGGGGATCACTTCAGATTCACATTGATGGGTGGGCCCGATGTCAAGGTTCTAACGTTAGGTTCCATAGAGAGGTCTCTTGATGGAATGGTTTTAAAACAAGAATTGTAAGTGGTCTCTCTCTCTCTCTCTGATCTCTCTCTCTCTACACATTGTATGAGCACTCGATCTTATAATCTCAATGTTGAAATAGAGTCGGTCTACCACTCAATCTCGTGATCTCAGTGTTGTCTACCACAAAGCCATGGAGCTGACCAATCAAGTTGATTCAACTCAAAACTCAAGCGAGTGCGAGGTTCTTCAAGTTCTGACTGAGTCATCACCAAATCTAAGGCTCTCGAGTCCCAGTGAAATCTGGTTGAGCCGAGTTGACTCGTCAATGTGAGTTGAGTTTTTAAACTATGCGGGATAGTGTCATTTTAGACAGCCTCAACATCACGCCATCACACTTTTAATTAAGACACTAATCAAGATGCTTAGTAGCTAATGGAGACATAAAGAATCCGTTTAAGCTATAATAAAATAGATAAGCATCTTGTAATTAAAGAATTCATGTGAAAGATTGCAAGCATGAGATGGTCGTGCAACCGTACATTGATGGAAAATGGCCACCACTAATCTAACTTAGCTAACAAACAAACAAAGAAAAAGACACCAACGTGGAGTAGAACATGTGCTTTATTTTATTTTATTTTTAAAAGTTTTCTTTTTTCTATTAAGTGGGCCATTACACATGCCAACATGGCACACATGTGCCAATCTAGGTTAGTCACGTTCACGGTGCATGAGAAAAAGAATGGATGGTTAGAAAAAGGGAAAAAGAAAAAGAAAAAGAAAAAGAAAAGATAGCTATCTGTCTGTCGTCTATATGAATGTGCAGTCCACCTGATGAGTGGAAAATGATTTGTAGGACAGGCCATGTTTAAGGGGCCAGACCCCACCTGATGATTTGTCCCAGAGCTCTCACACGTGTGCCATGAATGGCCTTTAAGTCACTCCTTAATTTTAAGTGTTAGACAGAACAGCTAAATTACAGGCACTGTTTTTAAATGTGGATATGTACGGTTATCCAATGTGATTAATTAGGCCTTGAATGAGGGCGCGTTTGGCTGTACATTCAGAATGGTGCAGTAATTGAAATGAATGCAATTGTTATTAATATTTCTGTGGGTGGAAAGGAGGAATGGTTATAACCGCCACCCGTTTGGGTTTTATTTTCCATGCCTCAGAATGCAAGCGATGGCACTGATGTACTCAGCCAACTGCCGATCATAGTTTTAAAATATGGAAACTCGACTTCACATGTCTATAGTTGGGTGGGGTTTACTCAAAAAATGAGACGGGACTTGACTCAACTCGATATTTAATAATTACACTTTTTTTTATAAAATATTTAAACTGATATATATATATATATATATATATATATATATATATAGATATATATAGATAGAGAGAGAGAGAGAGAGAGAGAGAGAGAGAGAGAGAGAGAGAGAGAGAGAGAGAGAGAGAGAGAGAGAGAGAGAGAGAGAGAGCGCTAGAGTTCTCACTTGAACTATTTCGGAACTTATCTCCTATGATATGAGCACAAAATCTAAACGTTCATGTGATGCAACACCATATGAAGTCCCCAACCAAAGTTTTGAATAAGAGTGAAAGTTGAGATATGGGATTTCATATGGTGCCGCATCACATGGACAATTCGAATTTTGCACTCATATTATGGGAGGTGAGTAATGAAAAAGTTCTCGTGCTGGTGAGCATTCCTCTCTCTCTCTCTTCTCTCTCTCTCTATATATATATATATCGTGAAATACTCACCTGTGTATCTCACATGATGTGAGCTAAAAATTTGAACGGTGCACCAATGCAACGCCTCATGAAACTCTCGAAGTTTAACTTTTCCCTGATTCAAAATTTTGGTGAGTCATGAAAAATGAAAATAATGATCACCCATTTATCATTTATGGTGTTTACTAAGGATTTGAAGAATCAAACACCCTTTTAAAGACCGTTGGATTCAAGGAAAGGAAATGAAATATTGTTTTCATGATGGGTGAAAATGAAATGAAGTTTCTGAGTTGTTTTTTTTTTTTTTTTTTTTTAAATGAAAATTGAAATTAAAATAAGGTTCATTTTTAAAAGCCTAAAAAAGAACTTTTCATGGCAATTTATTTGAAAATTGGTGGTAATCACACATGGCATACACATGTGGGACACTTAAAAGATAGATATAGGCACATTTGGAACATTGGCAGGTGGCATATGTGCCACTTCAAGAGGACATGTGTCACATGTGATACATATAAGGTCTTTGAAGATGAGTCGTGGACGTAGCATATGTGAATTGCTTAAAGATGGACAGTAACACATGTAGCATTAGTGCAGGCAACTGAAGATAGACAGGCATTCCTGCCACAAGAGAAGATTTCAATCTTGAGGCCACCTTTCAAACCAAGTTTAAGGGCCCGTGCAATACCCCTACAAATCTGGGCTACCCGGGCCATCGTCACCGTTACATGTCTATAGCATGGCAGATGGGCATATGCAAATTCAGCCCAAGACGCGTAAGGACCCAACACCTGGATTTCAAGCTTTAGGGGCCCAAGATCCTAACCGTGCAGACTGGGCTGCCTGGTCCATTCCGAGCCCTACTACTTAGAAAGGCAAATGGGTCGAGGGAGGCCCGAGAAGTTCAGGCCCAACAGCCATAATAAGATGTGGCATGCATGCTCAGCCCACCAATGTTAATGGTCTGGCCTGGGAAGGCCTGCTGGTTGAGAGTTTTGAGAGATGCCAGCATTAGATTAGTCCATTTGATCATGCAGACCCAAGCTCAGGCTCGGACCGTGGAGAGCAAAAGGGGACTGGACCCAAGCAGTGCAGGGCCCATGGTTTTCACTTCATCAGCATAAGGACCTTTACCAGTTGTTTCGATAATCTGAACCATTGGTCTGTTGAGTTTGGCTGTGGATAAAAAATTCCTGCAAAATGCCACTCATTACCAGTTGGCCACCGTCCCCATATGGTGGGCCACCACATTAGCAAGCAAAAACTATAACGCTGGATGGTAAGATTTACCGATGGATGCCAACTTGGGCTTGGACCAAGTGCTTATTAGCAGTTGCATTTCATATAATAATAATAATAATAATAATAATAATCCAAATAAAAGAAAATATATCTTAATATCATTTGTGTGGGCCTCACCATAATGTGTTCGTGACATCCATTCTGGCCACCATGCATGCCCTCCCCCTCCCAACTGATTTTCTTGTGTGGCCCACCTGACTCATGGATTGGCCTATTTGTGGCCCATCTCTAAATAAGAGATGGTGTGCATGATGGCCCAAGTGGATATCATGAGCACATCACTGTCGAGCTCATACAACTTATTTGCACTATAATTACAGTAATTTACAATTTCAAGCTTAGGCTGAAATACTAGGCCCTAGGGCTGTGGTCCATCATTAATCTTAGTATCCTAATGTACCATGCATGGCCGTCACAAGTGCTTGAGACACACATGTGGGCATTACATTATAAGATGTATGGTTGACTAATGTGAGGGAACAGGCTTCTGTCAGGATAGATAGTTTCCATCAGAACCAACTTGATATTGGTGTGCCTCTTTGTCTTCTTCTTATGTCATGGAGATATAGAATTCAGGATAAGACCTTTAGACACTTACATTGGAAGGATCAAGAATAAGTTAATAGTTTAAGAGCTCATTAGCTTAAACCATGATCATTAGTGATTAAGATTTGATGAAGCTTGAAAGATTATCAATCTTTAGACTTGAAGATATGAAAGATCATGATTTTGATTAGTCATATTTAGTTCTTATTACAAGGCCCATACATGGGTACTTCCATTAAGAGTAGTTGATTCTTGCATGGACCAACAAGGGATTTATAATGTTTATGTAGGACACGTATGAATGAGAGAGAGAGAGAAAGAGAGAGAGAGAGAGAGAGAGAGAGAGAGATTAGATTGATTAGATTAGGACTTATCAAGTAGTTTAACACTAACAAGCTAACAAAAAAATAAAAAATAAAAAATACAAGTTAACAAAAAAAAAAAAAGAAAAAAAAAAAAAAGAGTAGTTTTATCGCTAGGCCCGACACTTAAAAAGGTTGTTAACAGATTTTTAAAGGCTTTAAACAGTTATTACTTTATTATAACTGAGAAAAAATATTTTCAATCGTACTTGATGGTATTTGAAGACGAAAATTTGATTGTCCAATATTTGATCAAACATGAAATATATATCTTTAGTAGATGCCCATAATAGTAGAATTCGAAGTATTAAATCATAAGTAGATTTTGGGTGTATCCTTAAACCTTAACTTCTCCTTACATAAGTATCCTATCCCAAGGAGGTGGGAAAAGTGAAAGAGCCTTGGACATCCCCTATTAGGCGTCACTTTGTGAGAGAGTATGTGCCTCGAGGAGTTTCTCCCGCCTTCATCTCTCTACACACGTGTAATCATGTGTGAATGGCGTGTCTCCCTAGTCTCCTACTAAAAGTGTAAATGGCAGTGGTGTCATTTCTTCTTCAAGCAATGCATGTATTTGTATTCAGATTCATCACAATCTTCACTGATTGCCATTGCAGTGGCTTTCCTTCAGTTTTCTGCTATGTTGGTCTCCTTCATTTAACTACCATGTTTGAAATTCCCATTGAATTTTTGTAGATTACATTATGTCAATATCTTTCTTTATAAGTGGGTTTTGTTTAATTTCTCTCTTTGAAGAGTGGAGATGAAAAAAAAAAAAAAACTGACTCAGGCTCGGGCTGGGACCTGTGTAAATGTTTTGGGCCGGGCTCGGGTTGCGGTGTTTTGGCCCATCTGATTTGGGCTTATGTTGAATGATGCAGAACAGGCCGAGCCCTAATCACGCTGTACAACTCAGGTCAGCGGTATGAGATGAACTGACAAGTTTCATGCGAGATTTTGCAGTATTGCATATGGTGTGGTCCACTTATGTTTTAGATCGATTACAACCATTGGAATCAGGACAAGCACGTGGTGTCTCACCTGATGGATGGGGTGGATTTCATGCAACAAGGCCTTGCATCCACGCTGGCTGTAGGTACACCACCCATATTTACACTAGCGCTTGCTTATCTGCAGTATACAGGCTCGTACAGTTTTCTTCACGTCCGTACTGTAGCCCTTGAAAATGGACACGATCCGATGATCCAAACTACTTATATTAACGGTGGATCTGTCCTTTAATAATTCAACTTTTAATTTGAACATGGAATGCATCTTTTAAACCTTGTTTGGTGGACCATTTATAGTCTTCCAATCTTGAAAGATTGCTTATCACACATCCAGGGTCCAGCAGCTACAGTCCTACGTAGACCTAAGGTTTTGATCATTGCAACGTGATTACAGAACCAGCAGCTACAGTCCAACGTAGAAGGGGGGAAAACGGTTGGATGTATTCCAACAAGCTTCCTTCGGGTAAGGAAAGAAAATGTTTCATGCTCCAGCAGACTTCTCCTTCTCCAGTCTGGATTAGGGGCCAACTTGATCATGTGCTACACATCCACACTGTCCATACGTTTTTCCAGCTCATTTTAGAACATGGTTCCAAAAATTAAGCAAATCCAAATCTCAGATGAACCACACCACAGGAAACAGTGGTGATTGAACGCTCACCATTAAAAACTTCATAGGGTCCACGGTAATGTTTATTTGCCATCCAACCTGTTAATAAGGTCAACCAGACATGGATGAAGGGACAATACAAAGATCAGTTTGATCCAAACTTGTGGCCCGCAAAAGGTTTTTAATGGTCATTCACCACATCACCTGAGAATTGGATCTGCTAAAGTTTTGGGATCACGTCCTAAAATGAGCTGGAAAACAGATGGAGGGCGTGGGTATACAATACATTCATCAAGGTGGACGACACACAGTCAGGTTTCAAATGTTTAGAATTCCTCTGGCTCTTTAATTTTTTTGCACGTAGTTGCCCAAAAATAGGATGACCAGTAGGATATTTAAAGAGCATGGCTATCATATAGAAAGCTTAGATTTCATACCTGTTCCATATTTGGCAAATTTATCTGTACGTAGAGGGATAGGGTGTTGCGCAGCACGCCAACAACGCTAGTGAACCAAGATCCAATCTTCGGTCTCACCCACAAATGATAAATTGAAAGAAATATAATCTAGAAGAAGAACCAAAGCATTCCAAACAAATCAGAAGACAAGATATACGTGGAAAAACTCCAAACAAGGATAAAAAAAACTACGGGTGCAAACTTCCACTATGAAGAATACGAGATTACAAGCAATATACTAACCTTTTCCCTTTAAATGTATAGAAAAAAAAAATTTTGCCCATACTTTAGAATAACTCTCATTACCCTAGAAAAGCCTTAGGGACCCCTATTTATAGTTTAGGCAACTTCCCTTTCACACCTTTACTAAACCGACTAAAATTTCCGCAGTCCGTGTCAAATCCGCAAAACAAATTTACGTAACCTCGACTGGCCGAGCGGACCCTCGACTGGTCGAGCACCTTAGAACCAAAAAACTGATACTCACTAGACTTTGAGTCGAGCTAGCCCCCGACTAGTCGAGTGGGCCACTCGACCGGTCGAGCAGGGCACTCGACTGGTCAAGCAGCCCTGTCCAGATGTGGCTCCACATCTCAACAATCTCTCACTTGGAGACATATCACTATAAACCTTCGTCTTTATATTCGAAGTGCACCACCTCTCCATCTTCAAGCCTGAAGACCAATCAAAGTTGAACAGAATTTCAGCTTCTCTCGTGTGACCGCCTTGGTCAGCATATCCGCAGGATTCTCACTTGTATGAATCTTCTCTAGAGCAATCGATCCATCTTCCAGTAACGCATGTATGAAGTGATATCTGATGTCAATATGTTTTGGTCCTTGAATGA
>JAJHSJ010000001.1:27685161-27759178 GCA_021015155.1 Magnolia officinalis
AAAAATAAAATAAAATAAAAATAGAGAAAATAAGAAAAGAATAATAGTACCCATTGTCTATCAAAGTTGTCTCTAGATGATTTAAACTGGTAATCAAGTCTGGGGGATATCTTAGCCGTAAGATATAGGTGACTTGATTTTTCCGCTCTTATAATAGTTGGCTGAACTAGTAGACATCTTTGAATTTGTGTGAAAGTCCATAAAAGATTGTGTAGATACCATCAGATTCTGCGGGTCCACCCATCAACACTACCCTATTGTAGCAATCCTCATTTGGTTATTTACTTTTGATTAAATTGAATTATCAAAAGAAAAAAAAAAAAAAAAAAAAAACTTAGATTTTGTTGGGCATCCAAACGCACCCTTACTTTGGCTCAAAATGCAAGTAGCAATGATAACAAATGATTGAGAGCAATGGATTTTCTATGGTGTGGAGTTGGATTTCGAGCCAAAGAGAAAACTCAATTTCTAGTTTTAGATTTGGACATAATGAGTGGTTTGAGATTGTAGTGAGTGATGACACATATAAGGGGCCATAAAGTCATAGACATAATTACCACGTTTGCCATTACTCATTGATACATTTTTACTTTTCGATAAAAGAGTAATCAGTAGCTTACTAAGATTTGTGTTTTATATTGGGTTAGTGGTTGAAAAACATACCCCCACAAGACTCATTCTTTTGACATTTACATGGGGCACCTACATACGTAATGAGCATGCATTTTCTTGCAGTAAATGAGCGTGGGATTGTCACGTACATCCCTCTTTCTCACGTGCATCTCTCTCTCTCTCTCTCAATAAAGAAAATGTTAAAAGTTATTGTGGTCTAAGGATCCAATGTGTGTAAATGGTTTAACCCTCCTAACCATGGTTCTAATATCGTAGATCGGAAACATGGTGAACTCGGCCGAGTCATCTTGATTTTGGTGGGCAATGAAATGAGTCACCAGATCGAAATGGGATGAAAATGGAACGTCTGAGGTATTATCCTGATCTCCATAAGATAAAACTATCATGAGTTTGTTGTAACTAATACCATTCTGAAACCATTATTGGATTGTGTCTTGGATGGACTATATCTTGAAAATTATGCCATTTGGTTAAGTTAATATATAACGATGTTCCAAAAAGAAAAAAGAAAAGCCTTTTGATCGAGTGGTTAGGAATAGACAAACCGCTAAAACTTTTTATCGTTTCTTGTCAATGAAGTGACCCAATATCAGTTGGTCGGTGCGGATTGATAGACACATTTGTGAACCATATGAATTTAGTATTGATTTTTTATACCATTTGCTTGAGAAATAATGTAGTGACCTAAGTGTTAAAAGGAAAAAAAAAAAAAAAAACACTTTTAATGCACCTAGTTGTATGTAATTTTTCTAGTACACATTACACCCGAAAAGAGTTTTAGATGTAATCGGTTTACATGAAATTTTGTTTGGCTTTTAAATGATAATTTGTATACAGAAAAATAGATGGTGTCTTGCTATCCCGTAAAGTGTTTCCAATGAATAAAATAGGTATTCATACTAAAGAGCTTAGGTGGTGAACTTTCCAAGATTTGCAAATCTTATATGAAAGACTTTATTTTTTTAAGGCCTTAAGAGAACATTAAAGCATGCATACACTAAATAGATTGAATGTCTTCCCCCATTAAAGTGGCCCCCAATGCAATTTAGAAGTTTTTAATGGTGGATGTCTCATCCTTCCCTCGTGTGGTCCATTTGATAATTGACGAGTTATTTTTAAGGTCATAGGAGAGCATCAAGAGAAGTACATGATGGATAGATTGGATGTACCATATACATTATGGTGGCCCCACATATTATTAGTGTATAGTAACCACTGTGTTCTAACATATATAATGCCTTTTTACTGTAAAGACTTGTACCTGTAATTTGAAACAAGTCTTTTTATCAGGTTTCATAAGTATGTAATCTATTTATTACAAGCAAATACATGCATCTAAACAGTCCCTATAATCAGATTACCTGTAATCCCTTTATAACTAAAGTACTTTACAAGCATCCAAACAACCCCTTACATTCTTCATATATAAGTTGCCTTTAAAAAATCATACTGATTGGATGATACAAACCTTTAAGTCAGTGGTATGCTAAAATGGATGGGGAGGATCATTCTTAGAAGATATATAGGTCTAGTCTTGGATGTTTAGGACCATCAGATTGCTGTGATTTTGCATGGTATTGGATGAGAAGTGGAGTGAACCTAATGGATGGTCCAGATAAGCCATGCAGATGCCTACAAGTCCACATGCACCGACTAGTTGCATGGAAAGGTTTCAGACACTGAGACCCTATATCTTGAATATTCACTGTGTTGGATGCGCACTACAAAATCAGATTCAACTCGGGTTTTTCACCAAACCTTGGGCCCGAATTGACAATCGGGACTGTTAATGGGCCAAGTTGGCCCGTAAGAAGGGCTTGAGTTGGAAAAGCTCATGCCAAAAAATCAAGACCGTTTATTAATTAGGAATTGGGCTTATTCTATGTCAAGAGCTAGTGAACCTGGCCCGAAATTGGACCAGCACCCCGACCCATTTAGGATTTCAGGGGCAGTTTTTGTGGTATCACTCATGATGTGAATGACCTGTTGAACAATCAAAATGTTGGAATCGAATTGCGTAATAGTGGGCTCTGGAAAAGCTCTATGAACCCCACCATGATGTATTTGTTTTATCCACGTACGATGTTCATCGATAGCTCTTCCTATGGCCTACTGTAATGTTTATTTGCCATCCAACCTGTTCATCAGCTTGACCCAAAACTATTGCAGACCCAAAGAAGTTTTTAATGGTCAGTGTTCAATCACCACCATTTCCTATGGAGTGGCCCACTTGAGATTTGGATCTTCAAACCTTTAAATGAGCTATTAAAATGGGTAGACGGCGTGGATAATGCACATATATTGTGGTGGCCCCCACATAGACAGACCACTTGATCTCATCGAGCATTTGTCGATTTCATTGACAATCCACTTGATCTCATCGAGCAACTGTCGATTCCATTGACAACCCACTTAATCCTATCAAAAAAATTCTATATTTTTTACCTTTGCTCGTTGGACGGCTTTTGGGTCCAAATTGATATGATCGAATGTGTCTTCGATTCCATTGATAGGACGTTGATGGCATTTAATATAATCGAAGCTCCCATCGACCGACTTACGTAGTTTTGTAGAATTGTGGGTTTCGTTTTCTACTTTGATTTTAACCTTTTTTTTAAGGGTTTGTAATCCGTAATTAGATTATTGAAACATGCTTAAGGTCTTCTGGTGAGTAAAAGGAGTTCAAAGCTAGTGTTTTCTATGGTGTTCGGCGTGTATTCTCCAATCGATGAGCTCTTTCATCTATTGTAAACTTGATTATCATAGTGGATTCGTTGTTGCTTTGTGCCGTGGTTTTTTCCACGAGGGTATTCCACATAAAACATCGTGTTCTCTGTGTGCTTGGTTGTTTGATCTCTTATTGTTTGGTTCTAACTCAGGGTTGCTTCCGTGCTTCCCCCCAACAAGTGGTATCAGAGCAAATGTTAAGGTTTTGAGTTTTTTTAATATGAAAACACATCTTATAAGGGATCTAATGTTAAATATGAAATAGCGAAGTTTCTTGAGAGAAGTAATTTTGAACTATGGAAGGTTAAGATGTGAGGCCTCCTAGTTCAGCAAGAATTGTAACACGCTTTCCTTGATAAGGCGAAGCGTCCTCCATCTATGACTGACGAAGAGTGAGATGAACTAAACGAGAGGGTTACAACCTCGATACAATTGTGTGGACAATGTCCTGAATTAAAAGACCATTGCAGTAATATGGACAAAACTAGATGGTTTGTACATAAAGAAATCCTTGGGTAGTCGTCCATATCTTAAGAATCAATTCTATAATCTTACAATGACAGATGAGTCTGACATTAATGAACACATGAGCACTTTCAATGAGTTGCTATATAAACTAACGAATAAGGAGGTTAAGATTGAAGATGAAGCTTAAGTCTTGATTCTCTTGAATTCACTTTCACCATTTTTTGAGAATCTAGTAGACATGTTGATCCATAGTATGGATACCATCGATATGGAGATTGTCATCTCAGCACTTCATGAGAAGCAGTTGAGAAAGAAAGTTAGTAACGAATGTACCTCTACGGATGTGTTGGTTGACAAGGGAATGAATACTGAAAAGGAGAATGGTAATTCTCAATTGCGATCCAAATCGAAAAAGAATGGAAAGATGAAGTGCTAAAATTGTAAAATAACGGGGCATATGAAGAAAGACTGCAGGAACCCTAAGGCTTGTAAAGAAGAAAATTTGGAGAATGCGTAAAAAAGAGGCCAACACATCGCAATCATGCAAGGAGGTGGTGGTGGTGATGTATTGACTATATCCAAATCTAGTTAGCCTAATAACGACTGGATTTTGGATTCGGATGCTTCATACCATATGACTTCTCATAGAGACTGACTCGTCATATATAACGAGTAGAACGGTAGACAAGATTTTATGGCAATGACAATGGCTGAAAAGTTGTTGGAATCGGTTTAGTGCGCATCAGAATGTTCGATAGGGTGGAGCATATTCTGACAAATATTTGGCATGTTGCGGACCTCAGGAAGAATTTGATACCTGTATGGGCTCTTGAGACACTTAGTTATAAGTTCACTGGTTATGACAGAGTCCTTAAAGTTTTGAAAGGGTTATTTATTGTGATGAAAGCACATCGGAGTTGTAATCTATACAAGTTGATTGAAAACACTGAAATGGGTGGAGCTACAACGTCTGTAGCAGAATCCACATCGGCATGATTGTGGCATGCATGCCTAGACCACATGCGCAATTGGGGTATGAATGTACTTTTTTTAAAAATATTTGCTTAATTCTTATCTTTAAAAGTATTGAACTTATTATATGCAAACATTGTATATATGATAAATAGTTAAGGCTAACTTTTAAAACTGGAAAACATTTTTGTAAAGGTGTGCTTGGGTATATGCATTTAGATGTATGGGGCCCATCGCATGTTATTTCTACTAAGGATTATCGTATTTTGTCTCATTCATCGATGATTACTACAAGAAAATGCGGGTTTATTTTCTTAAAAATAAATCCAATATTTTCATAATGCTCAAAGTATGAAAGACGATGGTTGAAAGGCAAACACAACAAAAGATGAAGGTATTAGAGACCAATAACGGAGATGAATTCACTTTAAAAGAATTCAATCATTTTTGCAAAGATGAAGGGATTGTACGGCACAATACAGTGAGGCACACTCCTGAACAGAATAGACTGGTAGAACAGATGAATCGGACTCTCTTAGAGAGAGCCTAAAACATGTTAAGTAATGCTGGATTGGGTAAAGAGTTATGAACGGAGGCCGTTAACACGGCTTGCTACCTAGTTAATCGGTCCCCGTCTACATCGATAGATTGCAAGATTCCTAAAGAAGTGTGGGTGGTCATGAGGTAAACTACTTACAGTTGCGGGTATTTGATTATGATGCTTACTCTCATGTACCGTCAATTGAAAGAAATAAGCTAGACTAATGGGCTATGAAGTGTATTTTTGTGGGGTATGATGATAGTGTGAATGAGTACAGGCTATACGACCGGGTTACACGGAATATCATAATTGGTCAAGATGTTGGGTTTGATGAAGATATTGTAAATTTCCATTTAAATACAGATATGACTTAAATATTGTATTCACCCTCATTACAAATGAGTTCAACATGTCTATATTTAAGGAAGCATCGGATATTTCTGATGTTGAGAAGTGGATAGCAGTAATACATGATGAGATAGATTCTCTACATAAGAATGAAATATGAGAGTTAATAAAATTTATAGTGGAAAGTAAAGTAATAGACTATAAATGAATATATTGGTGAACCATACCATTGAAATCAGTGGTAATTGAACATTAAAAACTTATCGTGAGCTGTAAAAGTTTTAAATCAAGCTTATATTTATTTTTTTCCCTTCTTTCAAATACATGTGACCTTGTCAACCGGTTGGATTGCAAATAAACGTCACATAAATATTACAGTAAGCCTAAGGAAGTTTTTAATGGTAGGACATTCAATCATCATTCTTTCCTATAACATGGTCCATCGGAAATTTGGATTGCTTCATTTTTGGGCTCATGCCCTGAAATGATATGACAAAATGAAATAATATTACATAATGCATATGTTATAGTCGGCCCCATGGTAAGGGCCCCATCGTATTAGGTGAGGCTGGTGCGGCACCTAATCCCCTCCTTGCCCAGTAACCTAACCGGGGACGTGGATTGCATCCTACCCCCGCTCGGATAGGCAAGGCTCTGTTGAGTCCACCATGTTGTAAGTGTTTTATCCACGCTGTGCTTTTTTTCGATAATTTTAACATGTGAACCAAACAATGAGGCAAGTCTGATAACGACACGTGACCCACCGTTGCAACCTTTCTAAGGGCCAACGTGATGTTTTTTTTACCATACAACCTATTCATTGGGTCATTTAGACGTGGATGAAGTGAAAACACAAATATCAGCTTGATCCGAAACTTCTCCAGCTCCCAAAAATTTTTAACTGTGGACATTCAATCTCCACTTTGTAGTCCACTTAAGCCTTGGACCTGCCTCATTTTTTGGCTAGCATATTAAAATTATCAAAAAAAAAGCAATTAATGGCCTGGATAAAACACTTACAACACGGTGGGCCCCACAGAGCCGGTAGGACGCAATCCGAGTCCCCTAACCGGCCCCTAAAATTATAAAGCAGAAAAGGTGCAGCTACTGCCACTTGGCCTCATAAGATGTGACCCACCTAAGGAAGCGGATTGGCTGGTGTACCACACACTACTTTTTTCAGTGTGGTCCACTTGATAGTTAGATCTGTATTATTTTTCATCTCAAGCATAAGGACGAGCTCACCAAATGGATGGACGGTTTGGATATAACACATACCTCATGATCAGACCCGCTGACGTCAATACAGCAGCTATATAGCTGGTGTGTAGTACACCAGCCAATCCGCTTCCCCCACCTAATGGACATCAGTTGATGGGTGGGCCCCCTACGACCTATGTAGGCTTCTCAATACCTACCAAAACTGTAGGTCTCCAGCTACAGTGCAATAGGTGCGTAGTACTCCCTTCGCTTTTTTTTTAAAAAAAAAAAAATTTTTTTTTTAAAGCACCAAAAAGCAATTCCCGGGTACCAACGGAACGAACCCAAAGGATGTGTGCGCATTTACACCCCATGCGCAGGTCGTTCTCAGCCATTTCAAAAATAAGCAGCGCGCGAAACATAACCGTTTCCCAAAAACAGTTAGAGAAAATGGTCATCTCCTCGACAAAGATGATCACCTATTATGGGAGAATCGGAGAATTACAGAAAGCCGTGAAATTATTCCAGGAGATGCCCCACAGGAATCAGATTTCTTATAACGCAATGATAACCCTTTTTGTGGATTCTGGTCAGTTAGATGCTGCCCGTGGGCTGTTCGCAGAAATGCCTGAAAGAAACTCAACGTCTTACACTTTGATGATTTCTGGGTTTTCCAAATCGGGGCTCGTCGTTGAAGCACGTGAAGTCTTTGATTCCGTTCCTTCTCTATATCAGAATGTGATCTCGTGGACAGCCATGATTTCTTGTTATGTGCGGAATCACCAGCCACTTCATGCGCTGAAGCTTTTCACTAGCTCCTATTGTAATTTCTTTGCTTTACGGATAATACCCAATTCGTATACTTTCAGCATTTTGCTAAAGTCTTGTGCGAATGTGCAGTCTATCACAACTGCAGCACAAATCCATGCTTTGATTGTAAAGCTTCTAGATGAAGAAATCGAGGAAGCTGTCTTTGTTCAGAATGTGTTGATTGATTTGCACTCAAAATTTGGACGTCTAACAGATGTAGAGAATATCTTCAATAGACTGACGTCGAAAGATCTGAGTTCGTGGAATACTATGATGACAAGTTACACCCGTCATTCGTTGATTGATGAAGCTCTTGGAGTTTTCAATTCGATGAAAGAAAAAGACTCACTTTCGTGGAATATTGTATTTTCGGGTTTAGCAGAAAGTGGTCGTGGGGAAGAAGCTATAAACCTATTTATCTGTTTGTTAAGGTCATGGCCAGAAACAAAGCCCAACCCATCTACTTATACGATCATTCTAACTATTTGCTCTACTTTGACCGCGTTGGAAATGGGCAGACAGATACATACTTGTACCATCAAAATCAGTCTCAATAGGAGTAATGTCTTCACGGGCAATTCACTCATTACCATGTATTCGAGATGTGGTTCCGTCAAAGAATCGGAGAGAGTCTTTGATGACATGTTTATGAAAGATATCATTTCGTGGAATTCATTACTCCTAGGTTTGGGGCAAAATGGGAATGCAAAAAAAGCATTGGAGGTTTCAGAGAAGGCATTGAAGTTGGGATCTTTTAACAACAACACTTTCATTGGGATACTGACTGCTTGTAGCCATGGAGGTTTGGTTAATGAAGGGATGGAATATTTTAACTCTATGAGTAGTAAATACGGTATTGGACCAGACTTGGATCACTATATTTGTGTAATTGACATGCTTGGAAGAGCGGGTAGAATTAGTGACGCGCAAGATGTCTTGCGGGGGATGCCGTTTAAGGCGAATGCCGTGGCATGGGCTGCTCTTCTTAGCGCATGTTTGGTTCATGGGAATGGGGAGGTGGGTGAGATAGCAGCACAGGAACTTCAAATTTTGGAGCCTGGTGATGTTACAAGTTATGTAATGTTGGCAAATATTTATGGTAAAATAGGTAGATCAGAGGACTCAAGGAAGGTCTTGAATTTGATGAGGGAGAAGGGTTTGAGGAAGGATTCGGGGTTTAGTTGGATCATTGAAATATGAAATCCAATCAACAAGACTCAAGTCAGGATTTATCATGATTGATTGGAAAAGTTTTGCAACCAGCTGACCACCTGACATCAACCCTTCTTTACCGACACTTGGGAACACTGGCATAATGCTACCAAGCAGAGCTACACCGCCATGTGTATCTTATTTCATTTCAGCCTTTTAACTTTGTGAATGTACGTTCTCTACATCCTCAACCTAGAGTATCTGGAATTTTGTACATTTCAACTAATTGCAATGTAAATATCTCCATACTCCTGAATTTCTTATATTTCTTTTGTTGGAAAGAATTTGGGGAGGGTACTATATCAAAGGTAAGTTATGATTGCATCAATGTTGCTTATCAGTGTGTGTGTGTGTGTGTGTGACGACACAGTGTGTCCCTGCCCCATTTTTTAGGTGAGACTATTCCCTGTGGATGCACGCAATCACCTGCAACCACATGCATTGGGTAATGCTGAGGAGGGGAATTGTAATGGAGTGGAAGCTAAGGCCCCTAGAGACAGTTTGAGGATCTTTTCAAAAACATAATCATTGAAGTTGGTCCAACAAGAATTATGTGGGTGTCTTACAAACCCTGATAATTTGTGGAGGGTTTGTTTTCTTGTATGAGATCCAAGACTTTCTATTAGAAACATGTGACCTGGGATTGCATGAGATGGGGGCTACTTGGTTGAAAATGGAAAGAATGCTAGGGAACATAGTGAGATTATTGCATCTTTTTTTCTTTTCTTTTTTTTCGTTTGGGAAAGAAAAAGTTGTGGCAGTGTGCTAGTTGGTTTTACCACTTCAGTAATGGGGACTGTTCCAATCCAGATTATCGTCAAATAGCAGAGTTCCTAGACATATACGTCAAAGCTGTCACTCTTTTTGCTTGGTAAATGTTTTTTAAGTATCCTGAATTTCTGGTATTTTTATATTCTTTCTTTGTGGAAATGATATGGTAGAGACAAGAACCATAACATAGTTCTTCCCATGCAACCATACATGTGGCTGGGAGGACTGCATTGAGACTGTCCACCTTGTGGATCCTGTTACTAGACCACTCTTCCAAAACCCAACTGATTGGATGATCCTAACAATGACTTTTCCCCATGGAGTTTCAACCACTAACCACTTTTAGCCTCTGTTTGAAGACAACCAATCTAATCATTAGAATCATCTAATCAATGTAGTTTTGGGTCCATGGTCCATCCATAGCAGTACGGGTAATGCAGGGGCATTTTCACACCGGGCTTGAGTGGGGTAGCCCGTGGGATGCGGGGACACGTGGGTGACCCATGTGATTTGGGGCCCACGGGGGAGGTCTCGTGTTCGAGACTCCTCACCAGGGGTGATTAATGCGCATTTCATACCGGGCTCGAGTGGGGTAGCCTGTGGGATGCAGGGACACACTCGAGGTGGGTGGCCTATGTGATTTGGGGCCCACGAGGGGGGTTCGGCCGAGGTCCTAACCCATGAGATGTGTGGCTTGGGCTATGAGATAAATGGATTAATTCGTCATACTCTAACAGTTCGAGCTTTTAAAGCAAGTGGTTAATTGTCCTACATCAATGGGCTCGGTGGACAGTCCCAATCCACCATTCCCTTACCCTTGCCACTTGTATTTTTACGAGGGGGCAGAACCATATTCCAATTCCCTTGTCTCCACCGTATGAAAACGAACCATTTACTTCTTGTCTATGTAATTACTCATAAACTTTTACAATCAACTTCCAAAATAGATGAATTGGGTGACCATATTTGCTACATTAAGAAAATAAGATCTATGCTGACAATAATAAGACAGTTCCCACATCAAGAACACTTTCTCTTAGCTTGTTACATTGTTTGTCTACAACAATTGTAGAAGATGCCAATCTAACTCTGTACGGAACAGTAGGAACACAGAGGAAATGCATAACATCACATAAAACAGCTACCATGCACAAAGGAAACCTTGGCAGTGAAGCCTTCTATACTTCTGACTATTCAGAATGTTGATGTACAAGCTGAGTTGCCGACAATTTTCTTGTCGAAGCTTGAGAAGCTAGAAGTACTATTAGAAGACATCATTCGGTATGACGAGGGATCCAAATCGATGTAAATATCTGAAAATTCACCCACTAAACTAGGATTCTCAAGGTGAATGTCTGGCGGCAAAGGAGGAAGGCTAGCGTCCCCTGAGAGAAATTGCACCACCCTTCTCATGCGAGGCCTATAATTAGGAAGTGAATGGGAACATAGTAACCCAAGGGTAAGCAGAAGCTCGACTTCTTCTGGTTCATAGAGATCCAACACGGGGTCCACAGCTCTCATGACCTGTCCTCTGGAGTGCAGGTCTCTAACCCAATCAACCAACACCAACTCCTGTGCATGGTTTTGGGGCTCAATGGGCCGCCTCCCACATGCCACTTCTAGCATAAGCATGCCATAACAAAACACGTCTGTGCATGTCATGGCTTTTCCAGTCCTTGTAAGCTCCGGAGCTAGGTACCCAAGCGTCCCCACAATGTGGGTCGTCTGAGGATGGATATCATGCTCGTAGATCCTGGCAAGCCCAAAATCTCCGAGCTTTGGGTTGAGATCTGCATCGATGAGAATGTTGCTGGCCTTGATGTCCCGATGCACCACCCTTTGGTCACATTCTTCGTGGAGATACAGCAAGGCTTTGGCAACCCCATTCAAGATCTTGTATCTTTGTTCCGAAGTAAGGATTTTCTTCTGGCTGTTGAACAAGAGCTTGTCGAGGCTGCCATTCGGGACATAGTCATAGACGAGTAGGAGTTCATCTTTCCTTCTAAACCATCCATGTAGCTGTACTAGATTCCGATGCCTTGGCCTCCCCACACTTTTTATCTCTGCAACGAACTCCCTCATTCCCTGCCTGGAGTCATGGCCCACCCTCTTGATCGCAACTTCGAGGCCCGTGCTAGGAACCACCCCCTTGTAGACACTCCCGAATCCTCCTGATCCTATAAGAGTCTGCTCCCCAAATCCTCTGGTGGCAGTGGATAGCTCAGAGTATTCAAACCGCCTGGCACCATATTCAACTTCCCAATCTTCCAACACCTCATCCCCATTCCTCATCCATTGCACCACTTGATACATACCCAAAATCACCAACAAAACCAAAGTAATGATTGCCAGTGTGATCCCTACTGCGAAGCCCTTTCTGTTCACCACCTTGCGCGATCGAATAAGTGATGGGAGCCTGGATGGATCCAAATCCTGAGCAGCCCCACCAATCCTAAAGCTCCATCCGAGCACATTATGAACATCTGTGAGCAAACCGGTGGAAGCAGAGAAGCCAATGTACATATATTCATCGAGAATTGGCTAAAGATCGATGGGAAATGATATCAAGGGCCAATTTGATCCTGGTACTCCCGCGGGAGATAGTGTCACATTCACCAACTTCTCATTGCTGTTGTACTCTATCCATGCCTGAATAGCACATCCGCTCTTTAGACTAATTGACTGCTTGTCATTGGGTTTGGTACCAGTAAGATAAGCTGCCAGTGCTGATATGTTGGACATCAAGCTGTTTATATCTATGCCGACATGGTTATCATTGATGTCACCGAATTTGATATTTTGGACGATATCAAACTCAACAGCAAATAAACGAGTGGAGAAGTTGGTGATGCTTATATCATTCAGGAGGCCCAAGTACTGGTTCAGCTGAGCTCCCTTCATTTCTTTTGTAGACGAGATGGTGAACACAAGGCCATGGCCACCGAGGTCAGGGTACTTTGAATCGAATGGAGAAAACGAAGGTGGTGGAGAAGGAGAAAATGGAAGCATATTCATTGTCCTTGAATTGCAGGGGAGAAGGGTAGAATGCATGGCCCATGAGTCTGGCGGAATCACTCGCTACTGTTAGGATGCCATCAGGTCTGATGAATGAGGAGTCGGAAAGGCTGATATCGGCTTGGTGAAACCCGTTAAAGTTGAAGCTGTCATTCGCCGAGAAAACAAAATTGAAGAAGAGAAGTTGAAGAAACAATCGAAAGGCTTCCATCGACGGATTTTCGAAGTGGGTTTTGAACTGAAAACCTTGGACTGAAAAATCTAAGCTTAGAGAACAGGGGGAGAAAATCCTTTAAACCAATTATACAACTGCACTAGCAATGCTTCCAAGATAGTAAAATGTGTCACTTACATGGCATTTGTATTCTTATAAACATAGGCATGACAGAGTACTAGTTAGAACGAAAGAGCTACCACAAATGACAGAAGAACAAGATCTATCAAATGGGTTTTTATTTTTTTAACTCAAAATGGTAGAACATTCCTTAAATGGTCAGATGTCATTCAAATTCCATGCAAAAATTCAAGCTGTTGACTGGGTTTCAAAGAAATGGGCTTGCAATGGCAATGGGACCTGAAAACTAACCCACAAAAAAGGAAGCTGAACTGAACTTTGGATCTTTGAATGGGCGCAATGGGTTTCAAAGAAATGGGCTTGCAATGACTATGGAACTTGAAAACTTACCATAGAAGGGAAGCTGAACTGAACTTGGATCTTTCAATGGGTGCAATGGGTTTCAAAGAAATGTGCTTGCAATGGCTATAGAACTTGAAAACTTACCAAAGAAGGGAAGCTGAACTGAACTTGGATCTTTCAATGGGTGCATTTTGGATGATGGTTTGGTTATGGTCAGCTTAAAATGCAAAAACCAGAAGGATTTCCTGAAAAGGAAAATAAAGAGGCACCTTCTGAAAACTGATAGAGAGAATCCTGACGGTTCATCCATTAAATAAAGGTTATAGTTCCCATGTGGGAGGAATAAACAGGTCAAAACAACAAAATCTTAAACAAAATGAAGGAATATCTGTTTCCAAAACCTCTGGCTGAATCAACTCAGATTGATTCCAAACTTGGTTTTGAGTCGACTCGGTGCAAACTCGCTGAGTGGAGCAACTCAATTGATGTTCGGGAAACATTCTCTTTGAAAACTGTATTTCTAACTGTGCAGAACAGTCTGTAAATGCAAACCAGACTGTTCATCTGGTGGCCCCACAAGGGGTAGGCCATCCACACTGATTGAACAATACTGACCCCTGATTGGAATGCTTGACGATTACGAGTGGATGAAAATGAAGTCCCACAAACACTCTTCATTCATTTGATAAATATCCTTAATTGGTGATCATGATCGTGCTACTAATTATTTAAAATTTCCACTGAGATTATAACAGGAGGTTTGTTAATTTAACACGCATGGATCCCAACCCATTTGCATGCCGTGGTTCAAACATGGCCCACCTGGTGCAAGAATCCAGCTGATCAACTCATCAAGTGAGCTATGGTGTATGGGAAGATGAACACAGGGTGTCCCGTATCCGTTACGATACGGCCGTATCGGCCGATACTTATCGGTAACCGTTACGCGATACGGGGCCGTAACGGGGCACCCCCCGATTCTGTAGCCGTCGTTACGCCCCGTAACGGTTGTTACTGCCTCGTAACAGTCAAGGCATAACGGTTAAAAAACGGTCTTTTTTTTTTCTTTTTTTTTTTAAGGTCTGTTTTTTTACTCTCTTTTTTTTTAACTTCTTTCTTCCAAACTCTTCCTAAATCATTTTATTGCTATTTTCAACCACTCTTAGCTTGATATTACAGATAAAAAAACTTATATTAAGGATTTTTTTTATTCGAAGCTCCGTGGGCCATTTTCAAGAAATTCCTCAAAAATAGGTATTTATATTTTTTATTCAATGTTTTGTTGTTTGAATGGTAGAATGTGATGCGTTAATCATAATAGAAGATATTAATGTCCATTTTACAGATTGTTATTGTCATTTTATATTTTTTTATATTTTTTTTCTATTTATGCACTATTTTCGGCCTTTTTTTTTTAAATTCGAAAAATCATTTTTTATTGAATGTTTTATTGTTTTAATGGTAAAATATGATGTGTTAATCATAGTAGAACATGTTAATGTCCATTTTACAAATTGTTGTTGTCATTTTATATTTTTTTTATAATTTTTTCTATTTACGCACTATTTTCGGCCTTTTAAAAAAAAAATTGAATATATTATGCATGTAAGATTTTTTCATATTATATTCATTCTAATATATCTATCATTGATAGTAGATTGTTAAAAAATAATTATATGAGTTTTGCAGTCAAACCCAGGTTGTCTGGTTCATAAATTCATCAAACAATCCGATACAACTTCTTACCAAAGAGTGGACCGTTATACCACCATAAACATGTTCCAATTTATAAATGAATGCATATTTGGAATGCTTAAAATATTCCAAATTTAATCTATATATTTTTATATTTTTTGGCAAAAAAAAAAAAATGCACCGTTACAGGCCGTTATGCCCCCGTATCACCGTTACACCCCCGTATCTGTATCGGTATCGGAGGGCACCATTACGCCAACCGATGAACAGTTAGAAATAGATGGCCAATGTTCCACATTCAACCCACATGGAGGGCTCACCTGATAAGTTGATCAGTCTGGTTCTCAAGTTAGGGCACATACATGAATGGGCCAGAAGGCGCTTCTGCATGCTTGTATAACTAGCAAACCACTTGTAATAAAATCTATTTTATGAGGATCAATGCTATTGTAGTTCTGAATTCTCACTCTTGTAAAAGATGGATAATTTCCATTTATCTTAATTAAGAGATGCTCACATCTAGAGCTGGGCACAGGATGACTCGACTTGGCAAACTCTACTCCTCCGACTCGTTCAGATCTGACTCTATCCAAACCAAGTGGGTGAGTCGATCCGAATCGAGTTGACTTCGTCCAATCCGGACTCAAACCGAGTTGAGTTCAACTCAACTCGACATGAAATCCAACTCGGTACTGACTTACAAGTGAATCTAGGTTTTGAGTGGTAATTTCAGCTCGTGAATACCAACCGCACCTGACCCAACTAGGTACTTGTGACTAGGTCGGAGTTGGTTCGGATTCGTCCAGGCTAGACCGGACTCAGATCGGGTCAGGCATACTGGATTTGGTACCGAATTGGGTCAAGTTGGGGTCAGGCCTATTTCAAAACCGGATTGTGCCAGATCAGCCCTAACTCGATCCGGCTCGACTTGATGCCCATCTCTACTCACATCCAATTGGTTGGATTGCTACTTTACCTTCCAACTAGTGGATATTTTTCGTCCTGTGATGTTTGTCCGACATCCAACCCGTCCAAAGATCGGTCACACTAAGATCGGTCACACTACGAGGATCAGCATACGCAAAAAGCAGCCTAATCCACCAATTTGGTGGGCCACACCAATATTCCTTTATTATATCAATGGGTATCCATTGTTTTCTATTGTGTGCCCACCTAATGGGTGGGCTGATTAGGTGATCCTTAATGGTTGGCCAACTTATTGGAGGGCTTGGATTTCACACAAACTTGAAACGTTGGAACTCATCCAATGGTTGGACGGTAACTTATTGTCAAACCAGTTGGATGTGAGCATTTCTCATTTTAATTATGTGCATTTATATTTTATACAATTCTTAGACAATTTAAAATAAAATTAGTATTTTAAGCTCATCATTCATTTATTTTTATTTTATATTTTATATATTTTCTTTTTTCTGTTTGGTGTTTTTGCTATTCAAATTTCCATATGTTCAGAGTTCCTTAGACTCATCCGACTCAGCGTGTCAACTCGCTCGAGTTAGATTTTAGGCAGTTCTGTCACTTCTGTGTATAAAAGAGATGTGCTAAAGCGCAGGTGGAGAGATGGTAGCACATACGTGCATGATCCAAGCCATTCATCAGGTGGGACTCACTTCCCTGACCCAAAAACAGGTCAGAACAACAATCATCCATGGCCTATCACCATACACGTGTCCCACCTGATGAGTGGGCTTTCTTGAATTTTGGGCCAGGCCATATTAATGTAACAAAAGTGAATCCGGATCCTCTGCTGCTGGGAATTAGTGATTTCATTTCCTGCCCCTAAGGACATAAATCTCAGGTGGACCACACCACAGGAAAATAATAGTGATTGGATATCCACCATTAAAATCCTCCTAAAGGCTTCACTGTACTGTTTATTTGACATCCAATCTGTTTATTAGGTCATACAGACCTAGATGAAGGGAAAAAACTAAGATCAGCTTGATTCAAAACTTTTACAGCCCCCAAAAAGTTTTTAATAGTGGACGTTCATTTAACACTGTTTTCTGTAATGTGGTCAACTTGAGATTGGGATATATCTAATTTTTGAAATCATACCATAAAATGATCTAGGAAAATAGATGAACGGCATGGATGAAACACATACATCATGGTGGGGTCCACAGAGCACCGACGACTAGCCATTGGCTAGTGGCAGGGGGAGTAGCCAATCCGTTCTCCATTTTTACTGGCCTTGTCGTCACTGATAACATCATTGCAACAGTGCTGATGTCATTATTAATGACATACCCCAACGAAAATGCCGGAAATGAAAAATCCCTGTTTCCCAGCAACAGAGGATCCGTACTTGGCAACGGAAAAGTGCAACTCTTTTTTTTTCTCTTTTTAAAAAAAAAAAAAAATTTTTTTGGGTTAGCTTGTTAGTACACACCCATGTCAGTACATGCACTCCATGCTAGCCACCCCCATTAGGGATCGATACCAAGACCTCAAGCATTGAAACGAGGTATCTCCGCTCAGTCTGTCTGTTGAGCTATAGATCTGGGTGTAAAAAGTGCAAACTTGCAACTTGATATCTTAAAACCTTGGATTAGTTTACTAAAAATCCAGAAGATATTTATCTTTTGGCTTTGAGATTGAAGAGCAAGTTGTTAGTCACAACACTGCATCACATGAGATTTTAATTTTAATTTATTTTTTAAAAAAAAACATATTTGGCATGTGAGTTCCCATATGTTTGAGCTTCTGTGTGGCCCACCGTAGATGTATACGTAGAATCCAATCTGTTCCATATGTTCGAGCTTCTGTGGGGCCCACTGTAATGTCCATGTGGAATCCAATCCATGCATCATGTGCTTCATATTGTGTTCACTGTTTATCTCAAGAGTCGGGTGGGCGAAAAACCATGCCTTGAACCTCTAAAGTCATGAGGTGTGGCCCACCTGAGTTATGAATATGTCTGATTTTTGGGTTGTCTCTTCATCCTTGTGGGGTTCATTGGATGAATGGATTGGATGGCTTATAAATGGCATGCTGGGTCCGATACACAATCTTGAAATTGCTATAGTGGGCGTCCCCCTTCCCATTGTGGGCCTTTGGATTTGGCTGATATTTGGACTCTGGGCGATGGTCGGTTTGGATGGCACAAAATCATCACAACTGGCACACACGTAGATAGAACGTATGGGAACTTACAAACATCATTGTTGGTATTTTCTTTTTCTTTTCTTCTTTCAAGGTCCTGTTTGGATGAACCCCAAATTGAGACTGAGGTGCAATATGGCTAGACCCATTTGCATTTTGCAAGGAGGAGGCTTCTGGCCCATCTACACAATATAAATGTGATAACGATGGGTCGGGTCCATTAGTTGGGTCCCACATTATAGGTTGGGATATCTTTTTATACAATTTATCATAATTGTTTCTTTCTTCAATTCCTAACATTTACTTTCAATTCTCACATCCTTTTATTCAAATTCAATTCTCCTTAGGCCCAAACGAGATGAATGGTAACTCTTGCAAAGAAATATTCCCATGACGGAGCAGTCTAAGCCAACCATAAAGTTTGTATGAAATCCAAGCGAACCATTGGATGCACTTGGTTTTTCTAGGCTAGGACCTTAAAAATGAGGCTGATCCATGAATCAGGTGGACGACCCCAAGAAGAAATATTTGGGAGCCACCCTTGGTTTTGTATGGGCATCACCATGTTGTGCATGTGAGTCTTCTTTAAATTATGGTTGAAAAGGAAATTTAACCAAAAATATTTATCTGAAAACGATGCCTTTTTCAAAAACTTCTTCAAAAAACTATCCTATTAATTTAAGTAAATATCGTTTTAAACCTTCAGTTAGATTTTCTGCAGCTTGAGTGGGCCCCACCTTGATGTGAGTGTGAAATCACCTAGATGGTTAGGTGAGTTACAAGAGATTTCACTACAGCGGATATTTGAACCCATGACGTCGTGTTGAAACTCTTGTGAATCTATCAGATGGGCAACGCTTATTCTCCAAACTATTTTTCCTTGCTTTTGGCCCACCTGAATCACAGATGAGCTTACTTTTTAGAACCAGATCTAACATTTTGTATGAAATGTAATGGTTGGAGTGGATCTCATGTAATAATCTTAGTAAAAATCAATAGTGGGCATTTTTCTGAATTTTGTGTGGTCCACTTAAATCATATATCAACCTGATTTTCTGGACCTAAGCCTAATGTTGAATTACACATCTAATGGTCAGAGTGAATCTCACATGTACAAAATGATCGACCATGTAAAAATTAAGGGTAAGCAGCATTTGTTAAAAAATCAAGGGTGGCCATCAGCGAACAAAAAATTAATTTGCAAGGGAGAGAGACCAACCCTTGACTTTTTATTGGGCCCGTTGGGATGTGTATGTGAGATCCACTCTAACCATTAGTTGTGTAATCACATGTTACTGGGGCCAAAAAATTATGCCCACCTGATTTAGGTGGGCCACACCAATGAAAATATTTGAGAGAGATGAATTTACTCTCGATTTTCACGTGGGCCACCGTGATTATTATATGAAATTCACTCCAATCATTAGATGGCACATCAAAATTAAGTTTAGGGCCTTAACACTCAGGCTAATTTGTCATTCAGGCTAGCCACACCAAGGAAATTTGTTTGAAGAGTAAGTGTTTCATGTACATTGTTTCCAATTGTTTCCAATCATATGCTCCATTTGAATTTGGTATGGAGCTTATTTTTATTCCCTGAGCCTAACCTGGGGTGAAGCACCTGATGGTTAGGGTGGATTTCACATAAACATCACAGTGGGGCCCACTTGCATCTGCCCATGAGCGGCCATTGAGAATTCAAATGATAATTACTTAAATTAACAGGTAGATTACTTTTTGAAAAAGGTATTGGAATGTAAATTCAAAAATAATTAATAGCCTTTAGTAAAATTCTCTTAAAATTTTGGAAAAATATGATACTCTTTGAAATGCCCAGGTAGAGGATCTCGGATTCCTCCACAGAAATTCCCTAGAAATATGGATGGGAGGGGGTATGTCGTGCTCCATTCTCAACCACCAGCTTGAGTACTCTCGGCCCCTCAACGGCCTACAATATTTAAAGGGAAGTCATTTGATATGTGCTGGCAGAGCTCCACTGTCCATACTCGTGCACAAGTTCATGGTACATGCTCTATGCGCTTACCTCAATCCAGACCGTCCAAATCATGGGCACTTTTGCAGATGGTCCGTCGTACGAAAGTTGTATTAAAGATAAGTTACTTCATATGCTATCGAAACCGGAAGCGGACTGTGTCCTGCCCCGCCCGCAAGGAACAGTCAGATTTGTGTGGGGGCTCGCCGTGATGTATCTGTTTATCCACGCCGTCCATCCCTTCTCTCGGATCATTTTAAGATATAAGCCCAAATGTGAGGAAGATTCAACGCTTAAGTTTACCACACCAAACAAGAACCTTGGGCTGCATTAAATGCAAGAGTCAGAGAGGTGTGGTCCACTTGAGCGTTGGATCTGCCTCATTTTTGGTTTCATACCTTAAAATAGTCTAAGAGAAGGGATGGACGGCGTGGATAAACAGATACATTATGGTGGGTTCCACACAGATCTGTCCGTTCCTTGTCAGAGAAGACCCAAGGCCTCAGTTTCCTTATTTCATATGTTCTCTAAATCGGAAGTAGATCGTCGCCTTCGACGATAAACCGTCTAGGCAGGGGCTCCATGGGACCCACCGTGGTCGTATGTGTTTTATCCTGGCTGTCTATCTATTTTTTAAGAACATATTTTTTTTAATATGAACTCAAAAATAGGCAAATCCAGGGCCTATTTGTGTGAATTTGGAGCCCCTTCAATTCAGAACTCTGGATTTCAAATCTTTCATTGTGTTTGGCACCTGGATTCAGAATCCTGTAATCTAAAAGTAGATATGCATAATATATTTAGATTATTTGAATTTAATTACTAAATTAATTTTAATATCTTTAATTAGTGTATGTATGTATGCAATGTTTGAGAGAATGGTTATAATAAGGCCGTTGAAATATATACTTTACCCGAAAATAATAAAATTCCAAGTGTCATATGGGCCACGAGCACAAGATTACATCCGAATGACTAATCATCGATTTTTTACCTCTATTGATTTAGATGTACAATGTTTGGATGGCGCATATCATCATATTAAAGTAATTATAGTGATATAATTGATACTTTGATTGTTATGGGATATCATAGTGGGCCATATGCTCAATAAATTAATAGCCTATTGACACACATGTTACACATGCAACTTGTGGAAGGATTTTAAATGTAATCTAAGGCCCGTTTGGGAGTGTGGATTTGGAATCCCCTGGATTTAGAACCCTTTGGATTTGAAGTCCTCATATTGTGTTTGGCACCCTGGCAATCGACTTTAATCCAAAAGTAACTACGTATCTTATATTTATAGGGGTTTGAATATAATTATTAAATCAACTTTAATATCTTTAATTAGTGAACTTATGTAATGTTTGACACAATGGTTGCAATAAGCCCACTGAAATATACACTTTGCCCAAAAATGATGAAATTCCAAGTGTCAAATAGGCCACATGCACAAGATCATATTCGAGTCACTAACCAATGATTTTTAACCATTGATTTAAATGAACAATGTTTGGACGGTGCTGATAATCATGTTAAAGTAATTACAGTGATGCAATTGATAATCTTGCTGTTTTGGGATATCATTAGTGGGTCATTTGCATAATAGTTTAACACTCTAGTGACACACAGAACCCCTCCCTAGATGTAATAAGCATTTAATGCGTCCAATCGGAGGCGGGATGCAATCCACTTCCCTTTAAACCAGTATGAAAATTTTCACCGATATTAAATCTCATAACAATACTCATCGATGTTATCGTGACATTCTATAAATATCATCATATTTTAAAATATCATATTTTTATCTCCATATAAACTCAAAAAATAGTAAAAACTTCAAGAAATATGTTATTTAAATAAATAAAATTTAATTTATTAATTTACCAAAATATTTTTCAACAAGATTTTCACTATTTTATCTCGGGAAAACCCTAGAAATTTGAAAATGTCTCAAGAAATTTTAGGCGTAAAAATTGTGGAGGAGGTTTTTCGCTGTTCTTTCTACCCCAACAGTAGTATTAGGGCTGTCAATGGGTTGGGTTAGAGCTAGGTCGAGATCTATCCAAACCCAGCCTGCAATTCTGAACCTAAGCCCAAATTTAGCTCGGGCAGGTGACAAGCTGAAATAGTTCGGCCCGAGTCCAACCCGAGACATTTACACAAAGCCCAACCGGAGCCCTAAATATCTCCATGGATAAACGATATTTTGGTGTGCCTCATGTGTAAGAGAGAGGGAGAGAATGAAAGAAAATGGGGAAATTTAGATTTAGAAAAGACCTATCGATTCGGGTTGGGTTTATGGGCTTTTGGGGTGCTAGCCCGAGTTCGGCCCAATTTACAATTGGGCTCCTGATTTAAGCTTGAGCCTGACCGTAGGGCCTAATACACCACCCTAAACCTGGACCAATACGGGCCAAGCCCAAATGCCCATTCGAACTACCCAGCCCATTCAAACACCACCCTAAATTCGAAATGATACTCTGAATCATCTAACTATAATAAAATATAGGATCAACTAACATTTATTGCAAACTAACCCCCCCCCCCCCCCCCCCCCCCCCCCCCCCCAAAAAAAAAAAAAAACATTTATCAAATTTAAAAAGGAGCCAAAGAAATGGTTCGATCCTCTTATTTCTCGAACCAAGAGATTAATTTCTACTTCATGTGAATTAATTTGAAAGCCTTGTTAAAACATTCAGGGGTTAATCATGACAAACCAATGAAACTCTATTGTAATAATAAAGCTGTTATTTGTATGATGGCTTCCCTAGTTTCTTTATATATATATATATATATATAGAGGTTTGTGTAACCTTATTAACAGGTTTAATAAACATTGCTACGAGCCTTAGGAAGTTTTTAGTGGTGTACAAGCAATCACCACCGTTTATGCGGTGGTGTGGTCGAGATGGGATTTGAATCTGCTTTATTTTGGATCCGTGACTTGAAATAAGCTGGGAAAATGAATGGATGGTACGGATATGCAACACATACATCAAAGCAGGCCCACGATCAGGGCTTGACCGAACTAGCGGCACTAATCGAAGCCGCTCTCTTCTCTCAACCGAGCGCGATCGGGTGAGGCTAGAGGTGGGCATCGATCCTGATCGGAACGGATTGGGTTTAACCCGATCAGATCCGAAATAGCAATGCTTGGACCCGAATCCGATCAGATCCGGAATCAAATCCGGGTAACCTGAATCGAACAGATCCTATACATGATTCACCTTACCCGAACCCGGACAGAAAAACTGAGTCGGATCCAGTTGGATACGATTCGGATATGTGTAAATTTAATTTACTTTTTTATATAATGTGGTCCACTTCAACCTTTAACATATG
Source organism: Magnolia officinalis (assembly GCA_021015155.1). Taxonomy (NCBI): domain Eukaryota; kingdom Viridiplantae; phylum Streptophyta; class Magnoliopsida; order Magnoliales; family Magnoliaceae; genus Magnolia; species Magnolia officinalis. The sequence goes on from JAJHSJ010000001.1 coordinate 27,708,658, forward strand.
CGGCTAAATTGATATGTCAAAATGGATGAACGGCTTAGATAAAACATATACATCAAGGTGGGCCCCACATAGCTCTGAAAGAGCTTTTCACTTTCGTACTCATGTTTTCACTGTATATTAACACGGCAAGTAAGTTTGCTTTTTAAATACATGCAAAGTTTTGATTTTGTATATATAATAGTTAGTTGTGTGGGTTTAATCATGGGATATGTGTTATATCCAAACCGTCCATTCATTTTGTGACCTTGTATTAAGGCTTGAGACGAAAAATAAGACAGATCTAACTATCCAGTAGGCCACACGGATTGTTTAACGGCGAAAATCATTTTCTGATTCTATTTGTGGTGTGGTCGAGATGATCTTTTAATATTATTCATTTTTTGGACAATGTCCTATAATGATATGAAAAGACTGATGAACGGTGTGGATAAACCAAAAAGATTTTAAAACGGGCCCCACACACTTTACTTAGTAGACAAAATAACTCCATGAATAAGCTTTGTACGAAGGGTTGCTTTGTGAAGAAGCTTTGTACGAAGGGTAACTTCTTGAAGAAGCTTTGTATTAGCTTCTTGAAGAAGCTTTGTACAACGGTCAAAGAGCAGCGGATTGCGTACTGAGTAAACTCAGTGGGCCCCAGTGGCATTCATGCATTTTATCCACTTCGTCCATCTCTTTTGAAACATAATTTTAGGGCATTATCTCAAAAATGGAGTATATCCAAACCTCAAATGGACCACACCACTAAAAACAGTGTGAATTGAACATATACCGTTGAAAAATTGTTGGTGACAACAGAAGGTTTCGATCAAGCTGATATTTGTGTTTTCCCTTCACCCATATCTTTCTGATCTTATGAACAGGTTGGATGACAAATAAACATCGTCGAGGGCCTTAGAAAATTTTCAACGGTTGAAATCAATACTTTCACCTTTTCCAGTGGTATGGTCCACTTAAGCTTTGTATACCCATCAATTTTGGGTTGAACCCATAAAATTATCTGGCAAAACGAATGGACGGTGCGGATGAACTACACGCATTCGCGGTGGGCCCAAATTAGTTTACTCACTATGATAAGAGCGTGCGCTGCAAGCCTAACATAGGCTATAGCCTATATAGCTAACGCCAGCAATAACGCCAGCTATACCTACCTGCTATAGGTACGTGTCTTGCGAAGACGAGCACTGACGCTCCTTGAGCTCCGAGTTGTACGAACGGTCCAAAGGAGATCAAAGTTACATGGCCCAACAGTGATGTATTTATCATATCTATACCGTTCATCTAGTTTCAGAGATCATTTTAGAGCATTATCCAAAAAAATGAATCAAATCCAAAGATCATCTGGACCACACCATAAATTGCAGCGGAGATGATGATTTTCACCGTTAAACAATTTGTAGGCCACATAATGTTTCTTTTAAATCCAATCTGTTCTTAAGGTCACAAAGACCTGAATGAAGTGGAAAAACAAATTTCATGTTGATCCAAAACGTCCGTAAACCCAAAAAAAAGTTTCAATGGTAGACGTTCAATGCCCTGCTGCTTTCCGTAGTGTGGTCCACTTAATGGTTAAATCTATTTTATTTTTGTCCCAACCCTTAATATGATATTACCAAATGGATGGACGGTTTGGATATAACACATACCTCGTGATTTAATATGATATTGCCAAATGGATGGACGGTTTGGATATAACACATACCTTGTGATTAGAGCCACAGCTAACGTTACACTAGCCCATCCGCTTCCATCTGTGGATTTGGCTGTCAAGACGACGCTGCTTCGTCTTTGGGTCTGGCTGTCAAGAGGACGCCCGTTCGATTCTTTCTCTCTCTCTTCCGTCCACAGCTATCCAACGTATGTCCGTGTATGTCTTTCCAATAGAGAAATTTTTAAAATCAAACAGCGGAAAGAGAGGCTTGGTAGATCTTACGGTATCTCTCTGCCTTCTACTTGCCTTCTTCTTCAACAGACGGAGAGACAGATATAAAGAGAGGGATAAGATAGAGTTTGGGGCTAGGGCGGGGTTTTTTAGCGCCAAACGAAAAGCAAAGACGCGCAGCGGTAAAACTTTATTGGGAAAGATAATTTTGAAAAACGGAGGGATATTTACATCCCGGGTCGGGTCGGTTCGGACCCTTTCGGTCTGGGTGTTCAAATCTGTTCTGTCCGAATACGTCACTATCCGAACCTGATCCGAAAAATGATCGGATCTGGATGGACAGATTCGATCAGAGCCGATCTTGGCCGTCGGTTCTGTTCGAAACGGGCCGGATTGGGGCGGATCAGGTCGGATCCGCCGGATCGGGTCCTTTTTGCCCACCTCTAGGTGAGGCAGGGGTAAGAGCTTAGTGGGTGAGCCCTGACTGTGGGGACTACATTGATTTATGTGTTGTAAATCCATGCCATCCATTTATTTGGTCGGATCATTTGAGGACATGGTCTCAAATATGTGTTAGATACAAATCTCAGGTGGACCACACGATAGGAAAACACTAGTGATTGAATGACCACCACAAAAAACTTCCTAAAGCCCACTGTAACATTTATTTGCCATTGAACCTCTCGATAAGATCACACAAACCTAGATGCAGGGAAAACACATAGCAGTTTCATAGCAGTTTCATCTAAAGCTTCTGTGGCCGGAAGAAGCTTTTAACAGTGAAAGTTAAATCCAGACAGTGTGGTCCACCTGAGATTTGGATCAGTCTCATTTTTGGATTCTTGACCTAAAATTATGGAAGCGGATTGGCTGGTGTATCACACACCAGCTATATAGCTGCTGTAGGTACCTGTCGTGCCAAGACTGATGCCGGAGTTGTACGAACGGTTCAAAGGAGATCAAAGTTAAATGGGCCCACAGTGATGGATTTATTATATTTATACCATTCATATATATTTTTAGAGATTATTTTAGAGCATTATCCAAAAAATGAATCATATCCAAAGATCATTTGAACCACACCAAAAATAGCAAGATAATGATTTTCTACGTTAAACAATTTGTAGGGCCCACCGTAAGGTTTATTTCCAATCTGTTTATAAGGTTACAAAGACCTAAATGAAGAGGAAAAACAAATTTCATGCTGATCCAAACTTCGTTGATCCCAAAAAGAGTTTCAATGGTAGACGTTCAATCCCCCACTGCTTTTTGCAGTGTGGTCCACTTGACAGTTAGATCTGTCTTATTTTTAGTTTAAAGCCTTAAGACGAGCTCGCCAAATGGATAGACGGTTTGGATATAACATATACCTCATGATCAGACCTACAGAACTTGCTGACGTCAATACAGCAGCTATATAGCTAGTGTGAGGTACACCAGCCAATCTGCTTCCTAAAATTATTTGTAAAAACGGATGGACGGCGTGGATGTACAACAAATACATCGAAGTGGGCCTCACGGTCCCGGCCTCACCTCGCTGAGCTGTTACCCTGCCTCTCCAAATCCGTTTCCCTTTAATCCTATGTAACAAGAGAAAGCTAAGGAAAAACCCTGCCAAAGCCCTCCAACGGCGGTCAGTACGCATGAAAAGGCCCAAATCCTTTCTCAAATTCTCTCCCTCCCAAAACCCTAATCTTCTAACTAGCTCAAAATCGCAATCGATATCCAAACAGTAATTAAAAAAAAAAAAAACCGCATCTTCCCATTTGGTGGAGAAGAGGCAGAGATGCAGCACGATGAGGTTATCTGGCAAGTCATCAGACACAACCACTGCAGTTTCATGACCAAGTATGAAAAAGAAAACCTTAACTCCCCATTTTCTTTTCTTTTATTTCGATTTTTATTTATTTATTTATTTATTTTTTTCAAAAATTCGTGGATTTCGTAGGATCGAGACTGGAAATTTCTGTCGCAACCCATACAATGTGACCGGCATATGCAATCGGAGCTCCTGCCCGCTCGCTAACAGCCGCTACGCCACCATCCGTGACCATGACGGTATGATGCGTTCTCATGCTTTTCTTTTCTTTTCTTTTCTTTTTTTTTTTTCTAAAATTTTTAAATTTTTTAAATTTTTAAATTTTTTTAATTTTTTTTTATTTCACCTAGTTGTGTTGAGCTTGCGATTTGGACGAGATCCAGCACCTCACCTGGCATACATGGATTAGATCGAAAGCATCCATTTGATGGGTCGAATAGTGAATAGGACATAGTACAAAAATCACAGCTATTTCGGCAAACACGAGTTCTAACCCTTTGGTCAATGATATATAAATGAATGTGAAGAGGCGGAAGTAAGCAACGACTCATGTTTGGTGAGAGGAGTCCTACTGAACTCGGTGTGAAATGCCTCTGCATTACTAAACTTAAGGCTTATGATGATCTTTACAAACAGATTGGGACGAGAATGTGAGAAAGATGTATTTAAACTTATCATTAAAAAAAAGATGTCTTTAAACGTTAAAAATGAGAGAGAGGAAGAATAGGGACTTGGATTATGTTAGATGCATTAAGAGTAATGACTAGAGGGTACTAGTCAAGGACAATGAGATCTATGAAAGGTGGAGAAGATATTTTCAGAACTTGCTAATGAAAATTACTCTTAAGAGCATTGAGAGTAGGAACTATAAACTCAAATAACAGCAAGAGTGTAGGGATAGAAGGAACCATAAAAACTCAAATGACGTTGGAGTCCAATGGATATTTATGTAGGATTAAGATATTTGAAGTGAAAGAAGTTTTTAGAAAGTTGAAAACAGAAAATGTTGCTTGAGTAAATGGCATGCCAATAGAGGTTTAGAAGTGTATGGGAGATGTTGGTTATTTTGGTTGACAAAGTTGTTCAACAAGATTGTAAGATTGAAGAAAATGCTAGATGAATGTAGGAAAAGTACCGTGGTACCTATTTTTATAAGAATAAAAGACACGTACAGAGTTGCACTAGTGATCGTAGGATTAAACTTATGAGCTTTTCTATGAAACTTTGGGAAAGAGTGTTGAGCAAAAACTGAGGCTTGAGGCGGATACATCAGAAAATCAGTTTGTTTTCATACCAGGGAGCTCTACCATGAAAATTATTTTCCTACTTCGACAATTCCTGGAGAAATATAGAGAGAGGAGGAAGCATCTCCAAACCATCCTTTATTGACTTGGAGAAACCTTACGATGTGATCCCCAAGAGAGTTAATCCAATGGGTATTGGGAGAGGAGTTTCAAGAGGACATATTGAAATGATTAAGGGTATATGTGAGGGAGCAATAATAGATGTGAGGATCACTAGTAGAGAGACAAGTGAGTTCCCAATTGCTGTAGGCTTGTGCTAGGGGTCAACATTAAGCCCATACATTTCGCATTGGTTATGGATGAGTTGATAAGGCCTTTGCAGAATGAGATCCCATGATGTATGCTGTTTGCAGATGACATAGTTTTGGTCGACAAGACAAGGGAGGGTGCAAACACAGCTAGATTCCTAGAGGGGTCCTTTAGAAGCTAAAGGATTTAAAATTAATTGAACTAAAACAGAGGATATGGAATGCAACTTTTAGTAACGATAGGAGTGGGAGCGAGGAATTAGTTAAAATAATTGACCAAGAAGTTTCCCAAAATGACCACTTTCGATATCTTTGGTCGATAATTCATAAGAGTGGAGAGATTGAGAAGGATGTTGCCCCTAGAATTCAAGCGGCGTGGAAGAAATGGAAATTTATGTCTAGAGTTCTATGTGATCATCGCGTACCACTAAAACTGAAAGGGAAATTTATAGGATGGATATAAGACCAGTGATGGTTTGGTCATGTGCAATAGAGACCAAGAGCTGTGCGAGTTAGGAGTGAGTTGGTAGAATTTGAAGGCTCTAAAAGGGGAAGGCCTAAAAGGAAGTGGGTGGAGGTACTAAGAAAAGATGATGATCTATGGTCTAACTGAAGTTGTGGCCCTTGGTTGAGTGGAATGGTGGAAAAATGATTCATGTAGCTGATCCCAATTAGTTGGGATAAGGCTTAGATGATGATGATGATGATTTTTTTTTTTTTTTTTCATAAAATCTGTAAATCCATGAAAATTAACGAATTTATTTTTATCAAGCTTAACATTTTGGTTTAAGAACACAAAAAAATAATGGACGAACATTTGGTTTTTCATTTAAAAAAAAAAGAATTATCACAACTTTGTATTGTTTCATATTATTCATATGTAAATCTATGATTTCAAGATACACAATTTAGAACCAAACAACGGAGGAAAAATGTTCATTTAGCTTGGATTTTAATGTTCTAAGAAAATCCCAATTCTTAAAAAGTCAACTATTCCAAGCTTGATTTGTGTGATTTGAGGCAGTTTTCTTTCGATTTGAAGGCCAAAACCTGATCCTAATTCTATTGTTGGAGATTTTTGTTTCAGAAGATCTTCAATAGGATATAATGGATCTTTAGCAGGATATGAGATTGGGATAGAGGAATTTAGGTTCATATACGTGTTGTATTTTGGATTCTTTTCTTAATTTGGAACAACTAAGTTCACATATAACACACGCACATGTAGAGCAGGGGAGTTGTTGGTTGGAGTGAATGTCATGTGCACATCACGGTGTGGGCCACTCTAACAATGCCCAAAAGTTGTTGGTTGGGGTGGATGTCATGTGCACATCACGATGTGGGCCACTCTAACAATGCTCAAAAAGTTCTTAAGTAAGCTTCCTTGCACTATTGTAGGGGAGCATTACTCTACACACACACGTGTCTTCAGCTTATGAGGTTTTCAATAAGATATACGTCTTAGAGATGCTGTATGGCAGTGAGATTGGAATTAAAAAAACATTCTCTTGTGGAGGGAGAAACCCCCCCTTTTTTTTTAAAAAATCAATATCTTCGAATTGTGAGTTTTTTTTTTTTTTTTGTAAAAAAAATGTACTCTTTTGTTCTTCTCAAAATTAATGCTAGACCAAATTCATCTGCGGGCTTGTATGAGATCAATGACGAGAAATGAGGGAATGCCTTGGAGGAAATAGTGAGACGTGATCGTAGGGGGATGCTCCATGGGAATTTTGATCAATTGTATAGTTTGACAGCAATGACATAACATCAAGGAGTGCGTGCCTCCTCGTGCGCGAGGTGGTGGCGTCCTCGAATCGGTTGTTAGCGGTTTTGATAGTGTTTTGTTTGGTTGTCCTTGTGGTAGTAGAGATGATGGATTGGAGGACCACGACTCCACTTATGATGTAGAACTTGAGATGCTCGTTTTTTATGAGGAATTAAAGACTCAAATAACAAAATCAATATTCATCAGAACCATTGTTATTGGAAAGTATGGATCCTCCTGGATGGAGTGGTGGATAAAGGAGTTATCCTTGTATTGTGCTTCCAAAGCTATTGCCAGGGTAGCACCTGAGGTCCTCGGGGGTTTGGGTTTCTGATGAGGACATCACTTCACATACACCCTTGTGTACGTATCAGAGGAGGCAGGTCGCACCGATTTCTCTATGGCTAGGTGAGTATCCGTGATCGTGCTGAAGACTCCATGTGCATGTGTGAGCATCTGAAAGACCCCACACTGGGAAGATGCATATAGGCTGCTTTATGGAGTGATCCAAACCGTTGAATTGGAGGGACGTGACGATCGGACCGTTGGATCACGTGATTGGGCCATTGATCGTGGAGCATCCACACTAGTTTTTGTTAGATTTTATCAGCTTATAGGATTTAGTTTTGTTTATGTTATGTTTGGACACCATTATGAGTGTTGTTAGTTGATTTTAGTTAGATTAGGGCTATTTTCGTCAAAATTCACAAAACATGGTGTTTATTGTAATTTTCAAACTTTCTTGGAGCTATAAAAGAGGGTGGGTGTGTGACCCTCTCCCTCATTGGATTTCATGATATAAAAAAAAAAAAAAAAGTTCCCTCTTTTTTTCTTCTTCCATCTTCATGTGATTTGAAGATATTTCTATGTGATTTGAAAGGGAGATTAGTGCGAGGCTAATCTTCATCAACGGAGTGCGAGGTCTCCATCTATCCCTACACTATCATCTTTTTCTTCTTTTTTTTTCCCCATCCATCAAGGTAATCTCTTAAAGTTCTTCAATTCCCCAACCTAAGCCTTTGTCTTCTCCTAAACCCATCTTTCTTTTACTTATCTACATTCCCGAAACTCTAATCCTAAACCTAAAATCCATAACTTTCCTACTTTCCCAAATTATCCAAACTCTAATTTTTTACCTTAAGTTGTATTAGGTTTTCTATTTTGAAATAGACTATACCCTATGCTAATTGGATGTCCCTACATCCATTAGATCCTAGTTTCATTTTATTTAATGATCTTGTGTGACGATGTTGGTGACTTAGGCTAGGATTATGCATGATGTTATTTTAGTTTTCATAGGATTCGTGATGATTATGGCAATGTTTTTTTTTTTTTTTTTTTTTTTTTTGTTAATTGTCTTAATTCTACTAATTGATCTCACATGTTAATTGGTTCATGCATCGGTCCTACATCGGTTTCTCAGTCGGGGAGGGCTCTCGGGTCAGTTTTTGGGAAGATATATGGTCCGCTGGGTAGTCTAATCTAAGGTCTGCCGTTCCTAGGCTTGATGGGCTTTGCCCAGATCCGGATATTTCAGTTATCAATTGCTCTTTTATGGGGGGGATGGTGGAGTCTGGGTTCCCCCTTGCTGTAGAAACCTCTTGGATGAGGAGATTGCCAAGCTGGTTGGTCTTCTTTCCCTTTTGCATGGAAATCAGCCTAATCTAGCCATCAAGAATTCTTTGGTTTGGAGGTGGAATAAGTCTGGATTATTTTCGGTGACATTTTGTACTCTCTAATCTCTAATTCTATGGTCTAGGCCCCTCATCATCACACAACTGCTGTATGGTCATATGGAGCTCCCCCAAGGTAGCAGCTGCTTTCGCTTGTCTGGCTAGAAGAAACAGGATGCTGACTGTGGACAACTTATGCAAAAGAGGCATGGTGCTCCCCAATATTTGCCTTCTATGCTTCAAGGATGCATAATCGGTAAATCATTTATTCATCCACCGTGACCTGGTTGGGGAGGTTTGGAGCAACATTCTTCGTTAGTTCGGAGTTTAGTGGGTGATGCCTGGCTCCTTGGCCATTTTATTCCAAGCCGGGCACTTGGCTGGCCTGGACAAGAATGTCTCTTCTAGTTGGAGGATTGCTCTTCTCGCGGTCATCTGGATCCTTTAGCTTGAAAGGAATGGTTGTTGTTCCAAAAATAGAAATCATTCTATTCAATGGGTGATTATTTAGTAGGGTAAATCTGTGTTTTAGGGAATGGGCACCTTAAGGGTTGGGTGCTCTTGTATTAATATTTCTCTCCTCCCCCCTCTTTTTGCCCTTCGGCGTCAATAAAATCAGTATCTTAAAAAAGAAAAAGAAGAAAGATCCAAAGGTTGAGATGACCAAAGTGCTACAATCCAAGAAGGTAGACGTGGAAGTCCATTGGTGGATTGATGGAGGGATCTATGAACATAACAGTATGGATTAGTTGATGGAACAAATGACGATCACTTTACGTTGACAGAAAGGGAGGATGTCATTAAAGTTGAGATGGATGCATTTATCCCAATGGCAATCTGCTTATGCAGATCAAAAGCTTGCAATGGGAGGGATGATGATGCAAAATCAGGAAGCCAATCATGATTGGAGAAAACACAGTCACCAATCTAGCATCAGAGGCAAGTCACTATCAAAGCAGCAATGCAAACCTTGAGGATATTAACAGTGAAGGAACAACAGAGGAAGCTTCATGCTCTACCGATCCAACTGGTGAAATAAGTTCGTGCTAGACATACTGGCCTCGATTCTATTAGTTTAGTTTACATATTGTAGTGTAGGACATTAAGCATTTGAGAATGGTAGTCTATTGTTTCCGAATACTTTTTTTATATGGTTATTCTTGCTATATCATGGGCTTGGTGTTCACTGCAGGTGTATTTTACTTATACATGAAAACTATCGAAAGGGCTCATATGCCAAACAAATTATGGGAAAGAGTTAAGTTGCCTAGAAACTACGAGAAGGCACTTGAAATCATTGACAAACATCTGGTATTTGACTTCATCAAATAATTTTGTTATGAAAGTTGATAACTTGACATTTATTTGAGCCAGTTCGGTTTATGGCTCCTAAACTTCAATATGCTTTGTTTTGGATTGGACAGATGTACTGGCCTAAATTTCTTGTGCACAAAACTAAGCAACGTCTCACCAAAATGACTCAGTATCGTATCCGCATGAGGAAGCTCGAATTGAAAGTGAGGTATGCATTTGTCTTCACATTATCAGCTAAGCTATTTTTCATGACCTATAGCATACCAGAAAAGCCCCTTGCATGTAGATTGGTTGTACACATCAGTATTTTCTGTTGAAACTGTTTTGGATTGGATGGTAATTGCCAGTAATTAGTGTGTTCTTTGATGGAAGAAAGGTTAAGTTCTAATTTACATGTTCCCTTGATTGTAGTAAGATCTGTTTGTCACTATTGGAAACTTACGCCATTGGTAAACTTTGTTTTCTATGATTGAGGTTATCAAAGACTTTAATTAATGCTCGTTTAATGTCCATTGAATACGATTCAATTGGTTATCTATTAGCGAAAGGTACAATTTAACCATTCACCCATGTGAAGTGGAACCAATAGTGTTCGGGAGTTTATCATGTTGAAGGAATGTGGTGTGATCGAAATCTTTTACCGAGGGACATCTTAGGATCTTACATATTTTTTATGCTTTTGAGCCCCAAAATGAGTCACTTTCTATTTGCATCCATTACCATTCCAAAACATCACTCTTAAGGAGTAACTTACAGCGGAGCTTGGATTTAAACATAACCAATAATAATATGCTCGCAAGTGTCGCAGTTCAGGTACTTGGGACTTGTATGAGTTGACTCAATATGCATCTGGTAAGTTGAGTTTCTATTGTTTTTTCTTTTTAAGTTGATGATAATTTATTCTAGAAACCAACTAGCGGCAAAATAGAACCCAAGATGATGAGGGGTCATCTTGGACAAGGAGGCATCAAACCTGCTAAACAATATCAAGATTTTCATAACAATTGTCCAACCCTTGTGCCTAACCGAGACCCTATCTCGAGCCCTTTGATATACTACCTATCTTGACTCCAATAAATTATGAAAAGCCATGTTATTCTGTGCTTTCCAAATGAACCAAAGAACCACAAGCAAAGGAAGTTTCCAATCAAAGGATCTTGTGCCCATCTGTTGACCTTGCTGAGTTAGGAGATTGTGTACTTTCTGAATTCACACTGCATGAATAGTCGGTTGCCTCGTGCCTCAAATGATCAATTGTAAGAACTTCAACCCTTTCCTCAGCCATAAAAAAAAAAAAAAACAATGACCCTTAATTCAACTCCTCATCATTGAGGGCTCTTCCAAAGGTTGGGGCGCTGACAATTTGATCTCTCAACAATTGACAGCATTGAAATATCATGATTCATGACCTCCTTTTACCAAAGTACCTGATATAGATGGGAAAGGATTGGCTCAAGGCATGTTATCACACCAAGGATCCTCCCAAAATTCAATACTGTCCCCCATTCCGATTTTCCCTAAATCATCCTTACAGAGCAGTGCTTTGACCTTGGAGATTGCCCATAATCCAGAAGCTCTGTAGTGAGGAACATTTGTGAACCGCCCTTCTCGTAAGAAGTCATATTTGCATGATCCATCCTATCATGTATTTATGGAAACCCTCCCCAGAGAGGGTGGGAGGGACCATTTACATAAGTTCCATGTGTATGGTAGGGATGTTTTAGTTTGCACTTCATGAAACTTAATGAAGCTGACACATTATAGTAGCTTTTCTGATTATTTAATTATGTTGTCTATGCTACACATGCATGTATGAATCGGTGTTTTAAATAGTGTGTAGCATATGGCGTAGTGTTTGGCCCTCTATAGCATGTAGCGTAAGCTATATACTACTATTTTTTATCTTTTATTTTTTAAATTAAAAGAATAGAAAAATATGATAAAATTTACAAAAAGCATAATTCCTATGAGTTCTTGACTGCGAATCTAGATTGTCAACCACATATTTCCATGCAAAATCTCTGCCTCTTTGCCTTCAAACATCACCTCTTATTTATTTATTTATTGAAACACCACAAATTCATGATATGGACCGTAATTTGGATGGTCTAGATTGATCTAAGTGCTCTATCCATGATATGGACCACAATTTGGATGTCCGGATTGATCTAATGTAGTGCCACGTGTGATGGGGATGAGTCACCGCCATTTTAAAATAAGTGTTGAACTAATATATGAAAAAAAAAAAAAAAAAACAGTTTAAAAACAGGGAGATTTCAGGTAGCACACACTACCTGTGCTACATGCCTTGTAGCTTACGCTACCAGGGAGTTAGCTATGCTACGCTACGAGCGCTACTGAAAACACTAGCATGAATAACCTTGTAATGCATTATGTTGTTTTAATGGTAAAAAATGCATTATGAGGAGAATGGATCCCTTCGCATGGGATCAAAATTATTTGGAAACTCTGTTGCCATCCTGTGGGCCATTTGGAAAGAAAGGAACAACCACCCTTTTAATGGTATAGGTGTGTCGGTTGGCTACCATTTCTTGAGCTAAACATCTTGTTTGCTCTTGGTTAGAGGCCTCATCTTGTTTGCTCTTGGTTGGAGGCCTCGGGTTCCTAACATCCATCTATTGTTGTTGTTGTCTCTTCTCTCTGAGGGTTGGAGATTTATTGTAATGTCCTAGCTGTGTAATGGCCTTCAGGCATCATTTTTAATAATATTTAAGTAGGCGATCAAAAAAGAAAAATGCATTAAGATGTTTTTGTTTAATGATTTCATAGTCATTTTTTTGCGTGTTGTCTGGCAGGGAAAAGATAATGACAATGCCTAGAAAAGAGAAAAAGAGAGAGGCCAGAAGAGAACAAAAGGCTGAAAAAGCTGCAATTTTGGACAAGGTTAGCCTTTCTAGCCCAGTGTTATTTTCATTTCAACCACTCTGTTTGTACCCTTCCAGGTGTTGACTTTTTTAGATATATTGCAGAGTATCGAAAAAGAATTGTTAGAACGCCTAAAGAGAGGAGTGTATGGCGATATATATAATTATCCTGTTAAAGAGTACAATAAGGTCCTTAAAATGGAAGGACTACAGGCAGATGCTGCTGAAGAAGAAGATGAGGAGGTATTGATCGTTGAGTAATAAACATCTTATTTTCTACATGGATTAAGGTATGTTTGGAAAATCCCTTATATTTGTACTTGTAATTAGCAGGAACCTGAAATAGAGTATGTAGAAGGCTATGATGAACTCGAAGAGGAAGAGGACATGGAAGATTTTGGTGGCTTTGAGATGGATCAGTCTCTTAAAGGTGACGGCTTTGGTAAAGATTTCTCAAGACCCTTCAATACAAATTTGAATTTGCTCGAGGATTATTTTATTTTATTTTTTATTTCATCATCAGATATATATTTATGATGCAAATATATAGATGTCTGCCTAAAACTACTTCTGGTTTATAATATAGGTGGTATGGATGAAGACGGAGAAGAGATGGATGCAGTTGATCAAACCAATGTTAAGAGACTGCGAAAGGATTCTGGCTCTGGTCGAGGGAAGTTTGACAGTGAGGATCTCAATTCAAAACTGAAAAAGAAGGCAAGGGTTCTCGTTGAGGTAAGGCCTATCATCTTTTTAGTGTCTTCCTGTTGGCGAACTAAAATTAGATGGTTGAGGTTGTCATTTTTGTTCTTTTGCAATGTGAAGTTTTCATGTGCATATCTTTATCTATTGGTGAAGAACCTTAATTCTTCTTCTCTTGCCTTGTTTTGATCAAATGTGAGTGGCATGGGGTTTGTGGAGTTTCCTTCTGCCTTGATGTTTTTCATGTTATAATGATTTTTCTACTTCCATGGTCCTTTTGTCTCTTTGACATTTTGTACCTAGCATAGTCTCTCTCTTTTTTTTTTTTTCCCCCATGCGTGCATCGGTACTAAAAAATGTTTCCATCCATTGCATGTGCATCATTATATAATGTCACACATCCCATGATACACCTGGATGGCCTGGTAATGAATCTGGATTGCCAACTTGGTAGGTCGAAGTGTGCAATTCAGAAACTGGCATGTCTATACAGACGACATGATGATGCAAGCACCCGAGTCCTACTCACCAACCACGCAAAAGCTACAATCTTCGGGGGAGCACTATAGCTTCACGGGAACTCCAAAAGGCAATGACCTATAGACACCAACTCTGGAAGGAGGAACCTATAAAAAGACTGGGCCGAGAACTTGCCTGATTTTTATCGGGACCAGACCAATGACTCGCTCTCTTCTAGACACAGATAGACACACCATGGAGCATGGTCGAAGCCTTTAGGAATTCATCCGTGTCTATGTCAGAGAGGTTTCTTTTAAAAGAAGGGGACCACACCATTTTGTTTCCAAGAGAAGAGAAACAACTAGCTACCAAGGAGTTGATGTTTAACGCTAGCGAGGTGGCCGGCCTCCAAGCCAAATATTGACCCAAAACAACACCCTATCCCCACTACCTACTGCAAAGCTCACCCCCTTCCTAAAACTCTACCCCTCTCTTTATACATCCTTCTACATCCCAATAGCTCTATTTTAAGAAGAGCTCCTAACCCACCACCACCTGCCTGAACCCCGTACTTGGCCAACACCACCTTCCTCCATAGGCTATCTTCTTCCTTCCCAAACCTCCACAACCATTTGCCCAACAAAGCCCTATTTATAACTGCAACTTCTAATGCCTGCCCTGCCTTCCCAAATCGGTCTACACACCTTGCCCCACTTCAAGAGATGGAATTTATGAGATTCGTAGGACCCCTACCACAAAATTTCCCGTCTCATCATATCCAACCACTCCACCACCGCATCTAGACATTTAAATAAGGATATGAAGTATATTGGCATATTAGACAATGCAGCTTTGATCAAAGTTATCCTTTCCCAAAGGGACACCTACCTATTCTTTCATCTATATGACTTAGCTTCAACTTTTTCAATCACCTTATCCAATGGTGCTTTGGAGGCTTGCAATACAAAGAGAGAGGCCAAGGTAAGCGGAAGGGAAAGAGCCAACCCCACACCCAAAAACCCCTACCAACCTATCCAACAACTCCTTGGAAGTACCAATCCCCAAAATTTCACTCTTCAAGATATTAACACTTAAGCCCAACACCACTTGGAAGCATTTGATAATCTTCCTTATATTATCCACCATACCCAGTTTAGCTTCACTAAAAATAATCGCGTTGTTGGGGTATTGTAAATGAGACATTAGAGGTGTACCCCTCCCCACCTCAAAACCTTTAAAAAGCCCAACCTCATAATCTTCCTCATATTATCCACCATACTTGCTTTAGCTTCTCTAAAAATAATCATGTTGTTGGCGTATTGTAAATGAGACATCAGAGGTCTACTCTTCCCCACCTCAAAACCTTTAAAAAGCCCGACCTCCCGATTGAATGCAAGATTTAAACCTTCTCCTCCTCTTAGCCCCACATCCCAACCTTTTCAACATGTAATCCAAAAAGTCTCACTTTGCATGATCATAGGCCTTTTCGATATCTAACTTGCACACCACCTCCTTCTTACCATCCCTATGACATGCATCAATACATTTACGCACCACAAGCGCACATATAGTAATAATAGCTAGAACAAAGAAATCACTACCACCATCATCATGGCTTGTCTGGCTATTTGGAGTCTAACTTTTTCAAATCCTCTTTCGCTAAAAATGCCCAAGGCCCCATCTTTTGTAATTGAAAAAAGTGTCTATATCCATTCTTGGCACCTTTATCAAAGTCATCCGAGGCCTTTCTCCTTTCAGGCTCTGCAACGCTAATCAAAGTACCTGGGATCATCTCTGGTCTTCTTGGCACGTGGCCGTACCATTTCAATCAGCTACCCATCAGCTTATCTCCAATTGGGGTCTCTCTTTGGTTGCTTTGAATGGCTTTGTTCTTAAATCTATTTTTTGTTGTCCTTCCCACCCATCCTTATTGACAACCTCATCTCTGCAGCATCCATCATCTGTTCATGTCACCTTTTAATTGATTTACACTGTGCCCCATAAAGCATATCTGGTCTCATAGTTTTCTTAATAAATGTTCACTTAAGTTTCATCTGCATATTGTGCAACACTCTAGGGACACTGCCACCTTAACCACCCAGCTCTAATTCTATTGGAAACATCCTCCTTGATCTATCCATCCTTTTTGAGTGATTGAGTGAAGATGACAAAACAAATTACTTCTCCTGGCCTTTCCCTGTTAAAGTCCCATTTGACTAATTTTTGGGCACATATATTCTAGAGCCCTCAAATTTCCTATTAGGCCTCTCTAGTTGCATGATGCTGAAACAAGATGGAATGTCTGTCCTGATAGTGCATGCAGCGCTGCTGTCCATCACAGTATCTTCAAATAAGTGTCCTTCCAGATACGGCAAGGATATGACATGGGTTTATGTCATGGGTAAGGATTTTATAGACAAAACAGGAGCATCGAACAATGTGATGTGGGTACATTGCCCATTTTGAAGTCTCTAGGTATCCTATGTTAGTCTTAGAACTAGAGCAAGTCGAGAAGTAGAAATTATTTGTATCAAAGGCATTCTAGCTAGCTTTGGTGTCATGGATCTTGAGGGAATGGACAATGAAACATACAAATCACAATTTCCTGTTTAAATTACTGAATTACTTTCTTTTTACTCTTCCCAACGCATCTCTGATCAGCGAATGACTGGGCAGTAGGTGCAACTCGGGTGGGTTGGGTCTGGTTGAGGGTCAACCTAAGCCCAACCTTTCCTCAAAAGGGCCCAATCTGCAACCCGACCCAATCTGAATTCTAACTTGAGGTGCCAAACCCAAGCCGACCCAACCCAACCCAAGCCGACCATAATTTGCTCAGCCTGAACCCTACCAGATTTCAAATCAGGTTGGCGTTTTCCAACCTGAAATTAACCTGAGGACCTTGACAACCTGATCCAAACTCATGTTGGGTCAACTCAAACCCAGGTTGCAGCCCTACTGGGCAGACAGGCTTGCCTAGGAGGTGGTTAGCTGCAATGAGCTTTGGGTCTCGACATCCTGGGATTTCAACAATGGTCTTTGATGGGGAAGTCCTCCCATTTTGTTTTATCTGTTTCTGAGCTTCTTTTTTCTATTTCCCGTTCTTAATAAAATTCACCATTTATCAAAACAATAAAAAAAAACTGCATCTCAGGATGTCCATCTCTTTTTAGTTGCGTTGTAAATCATCTAAGAAAGAAATATTTATCAATTGCAAATTGGATACTTAAATTCAAATGAATATATTGGTGCATTGGTGCTTACTAACCCGTATCTCTGTTCTTCTTTCCTGGGATCAGGTTGAGCATGAAGACACTGGCGAGAGACAAGAAGCCTTACAGTGAGGAGTTCATGGATGAAATTTGCATTCAACTAGATGATCTCAGTATGTCAGTTTCTTCTCCACTCTTTCATTAGGTGGGTTTACAATACAAGTTCCGGCCTTGACAGAATCATAGCAGCAGCAAAGAAAACCTGCTATTTATAGTCGTCTTCATCTCTTCAAAGACGACTGTTGAGTTTGAAACACATCTATGTATTGTATTGAGTTTCAAAATCTGCGATAGGTTGGTATTAGAATTTTTGTCTGTGTAGATAGTCAATCTTCTTTAGTAAAATGGTTTATAGAGATTTTTGGTTGTTATGCTGCGTATTGGTCCGTGGATGATTTCTGCCCACATTTTTGTCGAGCCAGTGTCTCCCGATGCATTTGTAGGCTTCCCTTAGGAAAGGAAGAAACCCTGAGAAGCCCAGCCTGTTTTTATTTTATCTAGAGGTATGGGAATGTATTGTAATGTGATACATTAGGAATTTAGCCTTTGAATCTGTATTGTCTTCCAATGATCCTGTCTGTACGATGAGTCACATATATGGCTGATGGACAACAGATAAAATCTCTTAATTTGGATTGTTTCAACCATTTGAAATTTGGCTCTTTTGTTTTGAAAATGGACAGTCACAATAACCCTATGGGTAATCAGAGGGTTGAAATATTCAATCGATGGGGATGTTTTTCACCAAGCCTCTTTTATTTATTTATTTCCATCTAAGGTGGTACCCTAGTTTTTTTTTTTTAAATGAGTAACCCGTCTCACTAATTGGCCTGCTCTCCAATGTGTTGTGTACCAGTGGGCTTGTTGAATCTGTTATACAACAGAATAATGGTTATTTGTGCAGTGTTTTTAAAAATAAAAAATAAAGTGTCATTATGTGGAAAAATTCAGGCTGATTGAATCATCAGGTGGGCCAGACCACGGGGATCTATGGCGGAGGGACGCCCACTGTAGAAAATTACTGGTGTCTTGTTGGAACCTGGACATCATGTAGACCATACCACTTTGTCTACCACTTTAGGTTTTTGGGCATTTTTCCATTGTTTTCTATTAAGGTTTGTAAACTTGGTGGGCACTAACTTTTTCCATCTTCCTCGCCCCAACCCTCCTTTCAAAATTTTAGGTTGAGTTGTACATGAGTCGAACCGAGTCAAGCTTGGCACAACTCGACTCGGCTCAGTTTGGTCAGCAGCTCGGGCCAGTTCGAGCCTGTGTGACATTTTCTCAAACACAAATTGCACCTTCAATTTCTCACACTATGCAAAACAACAACAACAATTTATAGGTATTTCATTAAACACTCGGCAGGCAACATTAAAATCAAGATACGAGGATAGTTTTATGATGTACATTTTTTTTTTTTTTTTAATTTAGTTTTGTAATGATTTGTTTCGTATCCATACCTTCCTCCCCACCAGCTGATCCCGCGGAGAATGTATGCACCCAAAACAATACTTGTTCAGTCATTTCATCAAGCACTTTGAGCAGTGTCAATATCAAAATAACTGAGTCACCAAATTAATTTGATCCGAGTCAATTCGAGTAGAGGTTCGATCCGAGTCGATTTGAGCTCGAACTCAGCTCGAAAATTTTTCGAGCTTCAAAAATCAGCTCGACTTGGCTCGAACTCAGTTTCGAACTGAGTCGAATCGAGCTTTTTTGAGTCAAGTCGAGTGAGTTAACCGAGCTAACTCTGTTCATGTACAGCTCTAATCTTAGGGCACTGGGTTATGTTGCTCTCAGTTGCATAGGAACATTTGGACACTCTAATTGACTGATTTAGACCATCCATTGGGTGCAACTTACGTGAGGCAAGGGAGAGCAGCAGCAGAAGTTTAGGACAGCAAGTGTAGTGTCAGCACAAAAGGCTAACACACACATATAAGCTTCAAAGAAACATACAAATATTGAGTTTGGAATACATACAAAGAACAAGTGACGCTGATTCACTTGGGCTGCAATTCTCTCGAATACAACATAAGATTTTCAATTACTACTTGTCTGTACATTGAGCTTTTGTTGATGAACTTTCTTCAAATAGTAGGCCATCCAAGCTCAACAATAATCAAGCTACCAAACCATAGTTCACATACAAAACCCTCTTAAAGACATGTTTATTTAACACTGCACAATAGGTGAATATATTAAACTATGGTAAATTATGCACAATAGGTGAATCTACTAAACTCACAATGGCAAACGTTGTAGAATGTGTGAGTTACACTCAAAACTGATAACAATGGTTTAGGAAAGGAATATAAGATGAGTGAAAAGGAAAGCATTAATGCTTGTAAAAATCCTTTGTATCAAGTTGGGTCAAGCATTACATCAATAGATTTGTATATGTAGAACCTAAAAGTATGGAATAAGAATATTACCTACACAAACACCTTCATCAGCATGAATTTACACCTCATTTTATAGCCTTACAACATAAAAATATAAAAAATCATTAAAATGATCAAATCTCAACAGAATTTTATGATTTTTGTTTTTGGTGATTGCTAATGATCAATCTTACCTAATTCATGTGACAAATCTCAAAATAATAATAATAATAATAATAATAATAACAAGAAAACAAAAACCTCAAAGAAAATAATACAACATAAAAAAGGATATCTTAACCATTTGTTGACTTTTTCTATTTTACATAAAACACCTCCAAAAACTTATAAAAATATCTCATAAAAATCACCACAAGTATTATAAAATAAGCTCCAATGACATCACTGATGAGCCACATTATTGTACTATCTTATGAAAGTAAAAGATGATTCGACATCAAGTAGAAAGCGATGAAATTAAGTGTAGAGAGAGGTTTTGGGGCAACAAGTGTAGTGTTAGTACAAAAGGCTAACAAACACATATATGAACTAGAAAGAACCATATATATAGTGCTCCATAAAAGTAGCAGGCTATCACAATTACATATATTGTCTACAAATCTGCCTAGTAGGTGAACCACACCTTTAATGTGGATGGGTTTTCCATTACTTTCAACGGTGCAGCATGCTTGATGAGGGGAACCACCTAGTTCTTGTCCCAGGTGATCTTCAAGGTGGGCCTACAGTGTTCATGGTACTAGTGTCTCACGCAACTGACATCTTCTTACCGCAAGCTGTGTTACCTTATGTGGATGTGATGTATTTTTTCTTATAGCCATTTATTTTTCAAGGAATGGATTGGATTTTATGGATGGGTGGACAAAAGTAATTATTTGAGACCACAAGCTATCTATAGTAACCCCTTATAAATAAATGGTTCAATTATTAATTGGACCTACTTTTTTTTTTTTTCTTTTTTTATAAGTGATCTTGGCCATTATTTTATGAGCCATTGGCAGGATGATTAAAACTCTCTAATTTGATGCTTTTTTTTTTCTTCATGGTAGTTGATGAAATGCCTATTGCACCTAGTGAATAGTTTGATTGATCGGTTGGACCATCCAACTATCTCAATGCAACTAGCAACGCTACAACTTATATTGAGGGTAATTTCTTAGCTAAAAATAATGTCGAATTTCATATGTGACGATCAACTGAGATCTCTTAAGGCCCAATTGGATCTTAAGTTGCTTAAGATAAGTTACTTATGGCACAAATAGCTTATCTTAGTTTCTACTTATTAAGAAGATAAGAGTATATTTGATAAACAACCTATGTATCAACTTCTCTCTCTCTCTCCTGTGCCTTTCTTCAGCAACTTATAAAAAGCAGAAAAGTTAAAAATATTAATTGAAGTGATAGAGTATTTTTAAGTAAAAAAGTTACTTAGAACTAATCATAAACCAAACTTACTTATCTACTGGTATAAGTAGAAAAAATAACTTACCTGGTGGAATCCTAATATACCCTTGGCTGGGGAAGAATCAACGGCTTCTTAGCAAACCACATCTTGGTTTTTTGCCTTCATCGACATATATCTGGAGTTTGGAGATAAGTCGCAATGTGAAAGAGACCCTCTAATTATATTAGGAGAGTTGACTATTGCAATGATCAATATAAGGAGAGTATTTGTTTTGAGACAATTTCAACAATGGCCCTAAGAATTAAAAAAAAAAAAAACAAAAATGCAAAATTTAAAATTAAGAAAATCCTTGTTAAACAAAAAATATCAATGGAGCCTTAATGCTATTGATGCATTTTTCAGAAAAAAAATTGATGATTTTACCCTTGATTTCAATGTTTATATGGGTGCAAGTACTGTATAATATTAAGTTTACATGGACTGAGGGATGTAGCTCAGATGGTAGAGAAAAAATAAAAATAAAAAAGCTTATTTTGACAGATGAGTATTAATCTATGTCGGACAACTTGATCATCTATAGGGCCAAAAGTCAGTGCAAGTGCATCAGTATACATTCACATCAGCAAGGATAGGAACCTAGTTTAGTTAAAAATACTGGTATTGGTAAGTATCACGTGAAGCTTTTTTTTATTAGTGCCTACTTCATGAGATTTCCACCATTACGACACGCGAAACCATGTAATGATAGTGAAATCTGACAGAAGTGTTGGATTGCATGGGTAATTTAAGATTTTTATTTATTTATTTATTTATTTTTATTATTATTATTTTTTTAATTTTAAAAATTTAATTATTTCTCAAGCATCCTTGAACTAGGTTAGCTAGAATACATCCCATGGGAGAATTTGGTACTTCAGCCACCCGATATTATTTTTAGGGTTATCTTTTTGTTTTTGTTTTTGTCTTGAAAAGCATGATATTAGTGGATTGTTCATCGAGATTGCGCACTGACACTATCAATAATGAGGTTTTTTTTATGTGAGCCTCATAAAGATGTAGGTGTTTAATCCATGTTGTTAATTCATTTTAGATCATTGTTTTAAAGCATGAGCTCAAAGATGAGACAGTTTAGATATTAGATTGATCCTGGCATAGGAAAACAATAGTAATTGAATGATCAACACAAAAAACTTAACTTCCTTAATGCCCGCTATAACCTATTGATTGGGTCACATTGACCAAGATGAAGGTAAAAAACAAATATCTAACTTTACTCAAAATTTTCATGGTCTCTAAAAAGTTTTTAACTATAAGTGTTTGATCACCACTGTTTTCAATATGTGGTCCACTTGAGATTTTGATCAACCTCGTTTTTGGGCTCATGCCTAAAATAATATGACAAGATAAACAGACCATGGATAAAACACATAAATCATTGCGGGCCATAGGTATTGTCCAATAGCTTAGTCAAAACTCACCATGCGTCTCCAACATTAGTTGGAATAAACATTATCGTAAAAAAAATATATTAAAATTAGTTAGGATGCTACTTTTACTAAAAAAAAAAAATCTTATAAAATGTAAATTATAATTACATTGAGTGAGTCAGCTTTTTTAGTATCTATTTTGTGAAATGTTTTTTATAATCCGATACTTTATGTGAACATATACAAGCCACAAAACCATCATTTTGATTGTTAACAAGGGTTTCATCTAAAAAAACCATTTGGATGTGCTCCAAACGGGCCTTTGGATCGGAAGATTTTAACCTTTGATGATTTGGTTCTTTCATATTGAATATAGACCGTATCCTTATCTTTTTCAAAATCACAGCATATAAATATCCTATTTGAGACTTATCTTTCCTGGATATCCACCATCCACGTCTAGGCCCATCAAATAAACGGTTTGGATCACCAAGAAGTATCCAACCTAACGGCTAAAATCGATACGAATCCTATGAAATCGGTACATATGTGTCCTACTAAAACCTTTTTTTTTTTTTTTTTTTTTAAATAAAAAATAAAAAATAAATTTATTTATTGAAATTGTACTTTTGTTTTTGGTTGTGGATTATATAATTCCTTTCCCAAATAAAAAGAGGGTAGTAACGTAACCCTTTCTGGGTCGGTGTGAGGGGAGTGCGGAGAGGATTTCTCCTCTCTGCCGAGCGAATCTCTGCCGTCCAATTCACATGAAAAAATAAAAATCCCCACTTAATCGCTCCAGGATTTCCGATCTCGAATCTTCCTCAATCTCAATCTTAAACCAACCAAACAGTCCATACGTATCTGGATAATAGTGATGTAAATTCCAGCATAAATATCTCGTAGGGTTCTTTCACGAACCCAGACGCATTTGCAGATCGCAATCCAGAACAGGAAGAACGAAATCCGGACCGATTGTGATTTCGTTCGATCGGCAATGGAACAAGAGAGCCAGAAAAGAGAAGCCGACGGCACTGGCATCCGATCCCCAAACATGCCGATCCTCTGCTCCAACAACTGTGGATTCTTCGGCAGCGCTGCGAATCGTAATCTCTGCTCCAAATGCTACCGAGATCTCTTTCTGCAGAAAGCCAAGATTGACGGTGACGATGGCTCTGCCGTGGAGCAGCCGCCAGTTAAGATTGATGGCGGGGATCAAGTGGGGACTGATAATTCTGATGATCCTGCGGGGAAGGAGCGTTCGTCGGCTAACCGCTGTGGGTCGTGCGGGAAGCGGGTCGGTCTCACCGGATTCAAGTGCAGGTGTGGGCAGACGTTCTGCTCCCTCCATCGGTACTCAGACAAGCACGGGTGCCCGTTTGATTACAAGGGCGCAGGCCAGGAAGCGATCTCGAAGGCAAATCCTGTGGTGAAGGCAGACAAGGTCGAGAAGATCTGATCAGTGGAGATAAGCGTAATTTCTTACCCACGACCAGGGTTACTCTGGTATGCTATGAATTACGCTT
The DNA here is from genome assembly GCA_021015155.1 of Magnolia officinalis. NCBI lineage: Eukaryota > Viridiplantae > Streptophyta > Magnoliopsida > Magnoliales > Magnoliaceae > Magnolia > Magnolia officinalis. The sequence goes on from JAJHSJ010000001.1 coordinate 27,732,741, forward strand.
ACGCTGTTGATGCGATAAAAAATCTGTCTTCTTGATTATTTGTCGCAATTATGTGTACAGTTTGCTTCTATGCATGTGATTTGGATTTGGTTACTATTTATTGTGTTTTATTATGGTTTATTAGATATGTGAATATTTTTGCTTTGGAAATTATGAATTATAGTTCAAAGACAATCTTAGTGTGTTTGGATGTTTGGAATTTAGATTTTTCAGCAATATGGTTCTATGGTTCTTCATTAGAAATGAATGGTAGTTGTCTTTACCTTTCCATCTTTTTTCTTTTACTTTAGTCTTGCTTAGTTGTCTTGCTGATGCAGCTTCTTGCTTTTGAAGTGATTTATGCTGGTGTTGTTGACAATGGATTTTGGTCCGCCAGTTTGGACATGGGTGTCTCTCCAAATCCAGAAGTAACTTGCTTACCATCTCCTTTGATACGTTGAATTTTCACACTTACCACTAGTGATGATTAAGGTTGCAAAGGTTGTCTTGGTGGTGCATTTAGTTATGAAAATATTGTTTGTTTGCGTCTCTTGTTCTATGACCTTTTAGGAATGATTGGGGCTGTCCTTCCAATCCTTATTCTTTGATCTATATAAAGTGTCAGGAAAGGGGAAAGGATTGATGACCACTTTGAAATTTGTGAAGCTTTCGTTTATCTACATGTGGAGCTTCTCACAGTAGAGGACTAGGTGTGACCAAAACTTGACAATCTTTCATCTGATCTTATCTCCAAGGAAAGCAATTTGCTTGAAAGACCTATCGAGAAAGAGGCAAAACTGACAGCGACGGATCTTGCAAGGACAAAGTTCTAAGCACAAATAGTTTTGTGATTGCCTTATTCCTTGTTTCCTAGGAGGAGGTAAAAGATGATCTTCTGAGTTCTATGGTGGAATTCTTTGACAGGGCATCCTTTTTGAGGAGATGGGGGCTTTATTTATCGCCTTGATCCCTAAAGAGGGAATTTATGATATCCCTTAAGGACTTTGGACCTATAAGTCTTATTGGAAGCTTTTACAAGATCTTGGAGTCTAGATTGAGAAGGGTGTTGGCGAGAGTAATTTCATTGTCCCAATGGTTTTTTGTTTTATGATTTTTTAAAAAAATGATTTTTATGATTTTTTAGATTATTTTATTTTATTTTTTTGCATGGGAGGTGGATTTTAGCCCGGACGCTCATTGTGCATGAGTGCATCAATTCGAAATATGGAGAGGGAAGCGTGAGCGTTCTTTGTAAACATGACATAGAAAATTGAGAATCTCTGAGCTACATGCTTTGAAGATAAGATTTTGGCCTTCAATGGAGGAAATGTATGCAAGTGTCTACTTTTCAAAAAAGAAAAAAGAAAAGAAGTGTGTGGGTTCTGTAACATTCTTAGTTCTTATCATTGGTTTCGTAAAAGGATTCTTTGGAAGTGTTGGTTGAGCAAAATGAAGTGGAAGTGGATCGTTACGCGTGGCTACAATGATGATGCAGATTTAATCATGTATATAGTTGAAATAGGGAAGCGCTCTAGCAATTTGTGATCCAACCACTAGGGGAAGGAAATGTTGCCTTTTCCCAAAGATCCGACAGCTTAGATGGTTTCTTAAAGGATGATTGTTGTAGATTTATGGCTAAGATTGAGTAGGAAAGGAAATTTCTCTTTCTCTCTCTCTCTCTCTCTCTCTCTCTCTCTCTCTCTCTCTGACAAATAGGGCTTTTCACTTTATTATTATTATTATTATAAAGATTTTCTAAAAATGACCATAGATATTTGTATACATGTGAAGAGAGGAATAAATAGGATGTGATTAAGAATCTTTTTTAATTGGGAAAGTTATTAAAGTAAGAGGAAGAATAAAGAGTATTATTTTATACATATCAAGAGTGGAGCACCCAATAGGAGTCACACAGGTGGGCCCCATAGGATAAATGCTCAAGTTAGAAGTAGCCCAAGATGTACACAGAACTGCTGTCTAAGATCCCCTAGACTTCCATATATTGTGGGAGCCTCACTCCTTTTAACAACCACAATATGTTGGAGTAGCATTTTGGTAGAGAGTGGTTGGAACACTTGAGTTGATGGTTTTGAGCTTCGGAGTTCTGCACATGGAAAAATTCCCTGTTTTTTTTTTTTTTTTCTTAAGATTGAGAGAGAAGCTTTGATGTGTGTGAATCTAGATAGTGATGAACTTGATTCTTATCAGGAGGCATTGGAATTCACATACTCCAAAGATTGGATAGTCACGATGGTGATTGAGATTTCCTCAATGAAAAAGAATTCAATTTGGGAATTAGTAGGCCTCTTGGTTGTAAAGCAATATGAAATAAATGGGTGTTGAAGATAAAAAGTGAGGCATGTAATTCAATAGATAAGTTCACAGCCCGATTAATAACAAAAGGTTTTACCCATATAGAAGTCATAGGTTAAGAGAAGACCTTATGTTGCGAAGTTTACCTCCATCCAAATGATCTTGTCTGTTACTGTGCACTTGTGGTTTGAATTGCACAAGATGGATTTCAAGGTTGCTCATCTAAATGGTTATTTGTAGGAGGTATTTATATTCAATTCCTTATCAGATATGCTGATAAAGGACATGAGAGTAGGTGTGTATCCCTCCAAATCTATTTGTGGGCTAAAATGATCATCTTGATAGTGGTACATGTGTTTCCATTTGGCAATCACTTTGACTTCTTGGCGGTTGATGGGGATTGTTGCTTTTATCGTAAGTGGTCACCAAACATTTTACATTTTTATCTTTGTACGTTGATGGCATCTTATTCCTAGGAAACAATATGGAGTTATTGCCACTTATTGGTAGCAATGAAGAATTGAATCTTCTCAAACTTTGAAAAGAAAGATTGGGAGAAGCTAATTTTGTGTTGGGAGTTAAAATTTGTTGAAATTGTTCTAAGACGTTTTTAGGTTGCTCTTAGAGTTCCTACGGTCAAAAGATTTTAGAACATTTTAGGATGGAAAACTCTATGTTCGGGAAGTAAATATGCAAAATATCTTCTAAGATATATTAGGATCTGTTTAATATTTAATTGGAATGTATCCATGATTAGCCATTCTTGTATGTATATTCATTAGTTCTTTTAGTGAAATATAATACAAGTTTCCACAATATAGTCCCTTCGTTAATATGGGGAAGCAAAGATTGGAGGATCTTAAGTTGTGGCTCGATCTATATATGCGTTGGGAGAAGGGAGATGATGGGTGCTCATGTGGGCTAATGCTTAGAGGGGTTTTAGGAAACGGACAACCCAGATATGAGATCTGAAGTAAATGATCGAAATTTGAAGATTAGAAGCATTGGCAGGATGATCTACGTTGTAGATTAAGTCAGAAGAGTGGGTTGATGGGGTCATGGGTTGAAGAATGGAGATGATCAAGGGAGAAAAGTGGAAGGGATCAACATTATTACTTTGGTAGCATATTAATGTAGGGACTATATTGTGAAAATTTGTATTATATTTTATTAAGAAAAGTAATGAATACACACACACACACACACTTGTACACCTTCTTACATGAGCACCCATGCGCACCTTTGCACATGTGTCATGGGCACAGAATCTAAACGGTCCACGTGATGTGACATCCCTTGAAACTCTATGGGCCCAATTTTCAACCTGATCCAAAACTCTAGTGGGCCATAACAAAGAGATATATATATATATATATATATATATATATATATATATATATATATATATATATATATTAGAAATTAGAATAACTAATCAAGGATAAGTCCGAATTGAATATTAAATCTATCCTAATATATCATAGAAGATATTGCATATCTACTTTCCTAAAACCAGTAGTTGACTATATCCATGTGCCTAACTACCTATATTTTCAATTCTGTATTCATGTGCCACTGATAATCTCACATTTGCCATGTTGTTGACTATATCTAATATCTATTATGCAATGGTATTGGTGAGTCATTACCAAAGTGACCATGATCAATCATAACTCGTTAGCAAGCTGGCAAGCGATTTTTTAGGTACCTAATGGGGACGAGAGATTTGGTGTTATGTTACCGAGGTATTGAGCTTAGGGTGTAGGCCTCTTTTTCTTATGCTGCTTAAGGTGGTGATCCAGATGAGGAGAAATCTACCTCGGGTTTTGTGTCCTTATTGAGTGATGTCATTTCTTTGTCCAATAAGAAGCAGTTGTTGACTGCTCTTTCTTTGCCGAAGGCTAAGTATATATCTCGTTGTCTTGTGGTTCAAGAAGATGTTTAGAGGTTTCTTAGAGCCCTAAATTTTGTCTCTAGTGCCAAAGATCTTCTTTCTATGAGGATGGGCAATATCTTTGGTATAAAACTTGCAAAAAATCCTAAACATCATAAGAAACCAAAGCACATTAAATGCATATTCGTGTTGGATGTTGATTCGAGATTGTGAGTGCATTCACTCATTGTGGTCATGGCAATTTAGGGCAGGCATGCAGAGATTGGGATGTTGTATGTTAGCAAGATGGTAGGTTATCACACTTAAACTGTGTTACAGACAGTGAAGTCTCAACCGGTCCCATGCATCGAACTTAGATATGCGGGAGACTAGTTTTACTATTTGGGTTTGAGATTTGCCACCTCAACGGGGTGGGCCACTATGAGGCCCACTTCTGCAACCCCTGGTGGATGGATACCAATTGATATGTATGAAATAATGATTGTTATTCTCCCTCTCCTTTACTTCCAGAACTTCCACAATTATAAAAGATTTTCACATCCCACCCCCTCTCTCTTTCTCCACGTATGTATAGATATCAAGGGCCCTCTTTTAATAAGCCGTAGAAAAGGTGAGAAACACCATTCATAAATGAGAGAGAGAGAGAGAGAGAGAGAGAGAGAGAGAGAGAGAGAGAGAGAGAGAGAGAGAGAGAGAGAATAACCATACCTCATTTTTGTATCTTGTACACTGTTGATGCAGAAATTTAGGTTGTCTTCCCTGGACCTTTAAATACCTGCACAGGGAGAAGACAAAGGAGACCCTGATGCAGCAGGAGACTCTCCAATGCCTAAGTCAGGTAGGGAATCTAGTTATGGTTGTAAACAAGGTTTTAGGCTTGAGATTGTGCGTACCTTTCACCATTAGAGATGCTCCTATTTATATGTGAGAGATGATGGTGGCGTATGGGATGATCTCCTTATTTGGTAGATGCGTATTGTGGAGGGATCCGAATCCCGTGCTTGTCACGAGGATCTCTCGAGATCATCGGCTGAGATCTCGGGCGAATTTGTGTTGCGAGCGCCTAGTTAGATCTTCGGTTGTGATATCAAATAGATACCGTTGAGATCAGGTCGGAACTAGCAGAAGTAGGGTCGTGCTGACTTGGGTCCTTTGGGGAGTAGTGTTCTTTTGGTAACAGACAAATCAACGGATTTTTTGATCCGCTCTTAAGGTTTGTCGAAAGATCGAGTCCGACCCTATTTCCTGCTTGGTTTGGGGCCAGAAGTAGAGTCTTTTGATTGTTTTGGTTATTAGCTGACCAAGTAACAAAAAACGACCATTATGAATAGAACGACCTACCCTGAAGAAGAGCGTTGCCAGCTGACTAACAATCGTGTCTGGAGGAAGGTCCATCACCTTGGTGAAAGCGGCATCCGGGACATGCCGCTTTATCCAGGGTAGGAGGCCCTCCATCACAGCATGAGTCGATTTGAGAGGACTCATTTTTGCAGCTTGTACACCGTTAATGTAGAAATTTGGGTTGCCTTCCTTGGACCTTTGAATACCTGCACAGGGAGAAGACAAAGGAGACCTTGATGCAACAGGGGACCTTCTGATGCCTAAGTCAGATAGGGAATCTGATTCTGGTTGTAAACAAGGTTTTAGGCTTGAGATTGTGCGTACCTTTCACCATTAGATATGCCCTTATTTATAGGTGAGAGATGGCGATGGAGTGTGGGATGATCTTCTTATTTGGTAGGTGCATATTGTAGAGGGATCCGGATCCCGTGCTTGTCACGGGGATCTCTCGAGATCATCGGCTGAGATCTTGGGCGGATTCGTGTTGCAAGTGCCTAGCTAGATCTTCGGCTGTGATATTAAGTAGATACCGTTGAGACCAGGTCGGAATTAGTAGAAGTAGGGTCGTGCCGACTTGGGTCCTTTGGGGAGTAATGTTCTTTTGGTATCAGACAAATCAACAGGTTCTCCGACCTGCTCTTAAGGTTTGTCGAAAAATCGAGTTAAACCCTATTTCCTGCTCGATTTGGGGCCAGAAGTAGAGTCTTTTGATTGTATTGGTTATTAGTCGACCAAGTAACGAAAAACGACCATTATGAATAGAATGACCTACCCTGAAGAAGAGTGCCGCCAGCTGACCAACAACTGTGTCTGGAGGAAGGTCCATCACCCTGGTGACAGCGGCATCTGGGACGTGTTGCTCTATCCAGGGCAGGAGGCCTTCCATCGCAGCATGAGTCGATCTGAGAGGACCTTGGGCCTCGCCACCTCGGCTATCAGCCAGACTGTCTACTCGAGGAGAGAGGGAGTGAGCTTCACCCTTAGAAGCCGCCCAGACCTCGAAAGGCCGGGCCTTAGCAGTGGAGGTCACCCCTATACCGACCTCGACCTCCTCCGAGGCCGCTGGTGGGCCCAGAGGAGCAACAGTAGCAGTGGTCAGGATGACATCCACCTCCTCCCCACCAACGGATGATGATGAGGTAGCGACCCCTTCTTCTTTGAGGCCGGCCTTTGCTTCTTCTAGGTGACCTCGGCCATGGAAGGAGCCTTGCGCTTCGAACTCCTTTGGTCAGATATTCCTACATGGCAAAAGGAAGTGGTCAGTAAATGCATGAGGGCGAAAAGAATCTTTGACTATCTACTAAAAGATGTACCTGTCAAGGATAAAACGAGACTTGATTTGAGCAGCAACTCGGGTGTGATTAGTTGCCTCCAAGATCTCAACTCGGCATCTGCCGACCTCGCTTCGGTGATTTGAGCACGCTCCTGCCCACTCACTCCAACAGGGTACTTGGGCAGAACTGCCAAGGACAACCACAGTCAGAAATGGAGAAAACAAAATAAATCAAGGAAAAATAGTTCGGATATACTGACCTGGTTTAGTGAAGGAAGTCGGAACCTAAGAGTGCAGCCTGAAAGTTCCTGGAGCTTCCCAATCTCCTGACACCTAAAACCACTTGCTCTTCCAATTCTTATTTGAGGTTGGGGCATCTGTGATCATGGCTTTGCCAGTCTTCGGCCAAGCAGCAAAGTAGTACTAAGCCTCGTGAAAGGGGTTAGATTTCACCTGGTACAGTTGGAGAAACTCATTCATGGTCAACTCGAGTTGGTTGAGCTTGGACCAGAGAACGAATGACCCCACTTATTATGGGAAAGATATATCGACTAATAAGATAAGGTCAGGTCAACATTCTGTGGACTTAGCCAGGTCGGCTAATAACCAATACAATCAAAAGGCTCTACTTTTGGCCCCAAACTGAGCAGGAAATAAGATCGGACTCAATCTTTCGATGGACCTCAAGAGCAGGTCGGAGAACCCGTTGATTTGCCTGATGCCAAAAGAACACTACTCCCCAAAGGACCCAGGTCGGTATAACTCCAGGTCGGCGCGACCCCACTTTTGCTAGTTCCAGCCTGGTTTTGACGGTATCTGCTCGAGATTCCAGCCGAAGATCTAGGTAGGCGCTCGCACCACGAATCCGCCCAAGATCTCAGTCGAGGATCTCGGGAGATCTTTGAGACAAGCATGGGATCCAGATTCGTCCACAATACGCACCTACCAAATAGGGAGATCATTCCCTACGCTAATGCCATCTTTCACACATAAATAGGAGCATCCCTAATGGTGAAAGGTATGCACAATCTCAAGCCTAAAATTCCGTTTACAACCAGACCTAGATTCCCTACCTGACTTAAGCATCGGACGGTCCCCTGCTGCAGCCAGGGTCTCCTTTATCTTCTCCCTGTGCAGGTACTCAAAGGTCTTGGGAAGACAACCTAGATTTCTGCATCAACATATACCATTGACATTTTCTGCCTAATTGCATGCCACACAAAAGCAGAAACTCTTGGAGGAACCAGCGAACTTCAAAAAGGGATGCATACTGAAGTTTCATCATTTGACAAACTCCAAGAGAATGACCTAACAGAAAAGACACCTGAGCATCTCTTTTGCACTCTTCACATCAGCCTCTCAGGGGGTAAGATAAACTCCATCGAGCATGCCGAGGGCTTGAAATTCCTCCAATTCCTCGTCCATCAAATTCCTTCTCAGCATAATGTTCCATGATATTCTATTTCCAACCAGCGCCATACAACCTTTGATAAAAATATGACTTTCTGGAACCAATCTGTAAATACTAGGAAATCTAACTGCTAGGGTGCAGTTCCCAAGCCACACGTCTTCCCAAAATAGAATAGAATCCCTGGCACTGACTGAGAATCTGAATCCTCCTAAACAATCTTCCCCCAAGTCTTTGAGCCCAGGCTGATTATATTCTTCAATATTTTAGAAAAGGGGAGAACTATGATGATACGTAGGGTCCCAACCCCTAATCGATGAACCATATTTTTCAACTGCTACTTTGTGCCATAATGCATCTCTTTCCTTTCCAAAATGTCACCACCATTACTTAGGAGGCTAATATTTTTCTCTCTAATCTTACCCAGGCCAAGGCCTCCCTCCTCAGCCTTTTGGACTTCCTCCCACTTCACCAGGTGGAATCTTCCCTGGTTCAAGGAATCCCCCCACAAAAACTTTGTGGATTTTCTCAATTTTTGCTACCACCCCTGCTGGAATTTTGAACAGAGACAAGAAGTAAATAGGGAAGTTTACCAAGGTAGATTTTGTTAACGTTATCCTCCTTCCCAGTGACAAGTATGTGTTTCCAAGCAGTGAGCCTCTTCTCGATCCTTGCAATAACTGGTTCCCATATAGAAGATGGTGAGGAGTTAGCCCCCAACAGAAGGCCCGGATATGAGGGAAACCTTGGGCAGCTACACCCCACAAGGTTTGCCAAACAATGAAGACAGCGATTGTTAACTTCAATTCCAGCCATTGAACTCGGGTTCACTTTTAGCCCCGATGCTGCTTCGAAACATCTCAGAATCACCTTCACATTGGCTACTACTCTAGGCAAAGCTTTGCATAATACCATTGTGTTATTGGAAAATTGGAGCTAAGTGAAGGAGAGACTGCCCACTTTAAAACCTTCAATCAGCCTACATCTCTCCCCTTAATAAGCAGCTCAGGCCTTCAGCAACCAGAAGAAGCAAGAAAGGGGAGAGAGGGTCCCCTTGCCCTATTCCTCTAGAGCTGCTAAAGAACCCACATGGCACCCTATTGATGAAAATAGAAAAAAACGAGCTGTTGAAATACGCTCGAGGACCCAACTCTTTAGGTGGGAAGTGCAATCTGGACATCAAGTAGCTTAGGAATCCCCAATCAACTCTGTTGTAGGTCTTTTCCATACCAACTTTGCAAATGATCCTCGACTCTTTTGATATCTTCCTCGAGTGGATGCATTGATTGACTATAAGAATTCCTTTGAGAATCTCACACTCTTCCACAAGTGCACCTTGATAAGGAGAGATGGTAAGAGAGAACTTTCTTAAGTCTGTTGGCAAGGACCCTAGCCATGTTTGAGACAAGGGGATCCACTATCTCCATATTTATTTGTGGTGGCGATGGAGGCATTGAGTAGAATGGTTTACAGAGGTGTGAAGCAGAGCTCATAGAAGGCTTCGAGGTTGGTAAATTAGAATTTCAAGTGCCACTATTACAATATACAAACGACATGATTTTTTTTTTTTTTTTTTTTGTGATTCGAGTGCAAGCAAGATGGACAACTTGAGGAAATTATTGTGTTTTGAGGCAGTTTCTGGTCTAAAGGTGAATATTAGTAAATGTAAATTGTTGGGGATCCACTTATCTGAAAGTGAATTGGAGGAATTTGCGGCTATAATTGGGCGCCGGCCAGGTTCTTTTCATATGACTTGTTTAGGTCTTCCATCATGCATAGGAAAGCTGGCTAAGCACTTGTGGGAAGATTTGAAAGGAAACTATTGAGTTCGAAAAGAAGGCACTTGTCCTTTGGGGGGGGGGGGGGGGTTAAGCACTTGTGGGAAGATTTGAAAGGAAACTATTGAGTTCGAAAAGAAGGCACTTGTCCTTTTGGGGGGGGGGGGGGGGGGGGGGAGTTCCTGGTTTACTGTTTTTATTCAAGTGCCCAAAATCGGTTGGAAAAAATCAGAATGGATTTTCTTTGGCAAGGAGCGGAAGAGAAGTGTAAATTTCATTTAATGAAATGGGAAGAGGTGTGCAAGCCAATTCAAGAGGGTGGTGTAGGGATTAGGAATCTAGGGGTCATGAATTTTGCACTTCTGGCTAAATGGCTTTGGTGTTTTGGAGCGGAGGAATATAATCTTTGGCTTCAAGTCATGGTAAAGAAACACGGGCTAGAGGAAGGGGGAAGATGGATTAAAGCGTCTTCTTTCTATAAATTATCGGGTATTTGGAGAGCAATATCCAGGATAAGAGACAAATTTAAAGAGGGGATGGGTTTTTCATTGGGGAATGGTTAGGGTTCGTTTTTGGGAGGATATTTGGTTGGGAGAAAAAGCATTTCTAGAGATCTTTCCTCAATTGGCTAGATTATTGGTGGAGCCAAATATGCTTGTTGCTCATTGTTTCTCTATGATCACTAATGTGGTGTGTTGGACCCCATTATGCAGAAGGAACCTGTTGGAAGAAGAAGAAAAGATGCTCACTTGGTTGAGATTGCTTCAAAAGGCTTCGCCAATGATGGGAGAGAACTCGATGATATGGATTAAAGCAAAATCAGGTAAATTCTCGGTTAAATCCTTCTACTCGATCATTGTGGGGCTTCATTGGATGGTCAAAAGTGTGGCACAACTTTCATGTGGCATTACAAGTTTCCCCCTAAAATGATAGCGTTGGCATGGCTAGTGGGAAAGAAAATGGTGCCAGCCATAGATAATCTTCAGAAGAGAACGATGGTGTTGCCGAATGTATATTTGTTGTGTATGCAAAATGAGGAGTCAATAGATCATCTTTTCATCCTCTGTTCATATGCAATTCAGCTTTGGGGCAGTTTCTACGAAGCTTTTGGAGTTTCTTGGGTAATGCGCGCCATTGAATTTTTTTGTTTTGTTTTTGGTCTTGGCATGGTGGAGGAATAGGAAAGGAAGAAAAGGCATCTATGCTGGGTGGAATTTGGTCACTGTGGGAAGAAAGGAACAATGGATGCTTTAGGAACAAAAAAGTTGTGCACGGGAAGTATACAAAAGAGCAAAAATGTATATAATGGAATGGGAAAAGGCTTTTTGAAGCCGAAGGATAAGGTGTTTTTTATTTTATTTTATTTTTTTCTATCTTTTGTAATTTGTATTCTTTCAGTCTTTGGCTTCTATGAATGAATCATTGCCTTTCGAAAAAAAAGAAGAAGAAGACCTTGGCTATGATTTTATAGACACTGCCTATAAAGGCTAATCAGCCTGAAATGCCACAGCTCCGGGGCCCCCCAGAGATTTTCTTGAAGGGACCAATAATGATGTACAGAGTAAGAGGTGTACTTGTTCCTTCTTGTTTCTTTCACATGAAGCACACTTGGAAGGGGGCGGTTCCTATTTTGAAGTTGATTTACGGTGACAATTTTGTTAGCCGTGACAATCCATGTGAAGGCTTCTGTTTTCAGAGAGTTTTCTGTGGGATGTAGGAACCCCACTCTGGAGGGCGTAGAGGCAACTGATCTTTACTGACTAGATGTATTGGAGAAGGATCTCATAGAGAATTTGCCATTGTATTCCATTTCCAAACTCCAGCATCTTCCCCAACACTAGGAAGATACAACTGTTCCACAATATGTTAACAGCTCTATGAAGTCTTCAAGCTCCTCATCTAAGGTTCATTTTTGGAACACAGTATTTGATACAGTACTGTTATGGAGTCGTTATGAAGTCAATACTCAAATAACTTAGAATGGATGAAGTGGACACCACAAAAGAATCAGAATAGAGGGGGTTAAAAAACTTACTGAAAATAAAATATCTTTAATTACAGGTGCTTAAATAAGAGCTTTAGAAAACTTAGAAAAGGTGTAGTACTGTCTCTCTCTAAAAACAACCCCTTTTATTGCCCTGATGACACACCTTTCAATCCCTACGAAATCATTAAGAGGATTTTCCAACTTTTATATTTATTCCCAATCATTCTAATCTATCCAAAATAGGATACTCTGTATCTACAAGGATTTAGCAGATTGTAATGGCCTAAAAATAGCATGGGTAGATCTAGAGAATTAGCCCCCAAAATCATAAGAGAATTACCAAAGTTAATAACTATAATCTCCCCCAAAATAACAATTCCAGCCCAAACAATCAGCCTCCCAAATTTAGCAACAATCAATCCCAAAATTCAACACATGGTGGTCCTTGCGGCTGTATCATTCTCCTCCGGTTGGAGAGAAGTAGAGGTCCGCCATCCAACTTTTTCAATTTGTTGCCTGTCAAGTCTTCATGCACAACACCTGTTCGATTTCTTCCTCATGCCTTCATGTTAGACACCCTACCATAGCATACTTGAACAAATCAAATGCATTAAGTCAACAAGATATCAACAAGATATCTAAGTTATTTGGCAACTCAATCTCACGGATGTTGTTAGCCAATTTCCTCTTGACTTGGATGACACATCTTCTTAGAACTTAAGCTTTCTATAAGCTCTTAGAAATCTTTCTTTGCATTAGTGAACCATAATCATGTCCCCTTCAATATTAATCTATTCTCAATTAATGTTTCTTCACGGCTTCTCAGTACTTAGCATTGCTCTCACCTATCATTTATTTTCACTTTGTTGTTTCATTTCTCATTGTTTCAAACTTCCATACATTGAGCTACCTTTTCCTTTCCTCTCTATCAGATTTCAGTACTAGAAGCTGCTTTATCAAGTGCAACATGGTATTAACACCATCCTTGATGAAGGAATAGGTGTTAGCTTGAGTCCAATGAACCAAATCTCGAGTCCATGGCCACGGTCTCCTCAGCAAAATGTGACACACATCTATGGAAACTACATCACACGACACTTCATCCTGGCAGTCAAATTTGCTAAAGAAGGATATTAAGCACCTGCAGTTAATAGAGCTTTAAACCTGTTATGAACTAATATGTTAAAGACATGGGTATTTATGTTCTTTCAGTTTTAGTTTATCCACCATTTCCTGTAAGGTTATGATAACCATGCACGCACGCACGCACAAATCGTGTACCTTCCCACTAGAAATGCAGGTGGCTTACGAGATTTTCTATCACAACCATTACAACCATTCTCTCATCACTCACTGCCTCATCAATCACCCAAGGCACCAATAGTATCATCCTCTGGATAATAAACGTCTCCCTGCTACCTTCATACGCATCCATTAGATCTTATACAGGCCATACCCATCATTATATGCCTTTTCTTCATAGTCTATTGATGTCACATGCTCTACTCCCGTCTGCAATTGATATGGCGTGTATTCAAGATACGTACCTTCCTCAATCAATTTTACTAATTTCAGACTGATATAAAGGATATTCAAAACGCAATGTCTTGGTTTTGCTCATTTAAAACAAGTGAAAGGGGAGTGCCGCCTATTGTCTTGGATGCGAGGCTCCTTTACCTATAGCTACCTGTCTTAAGACTGGTTTAGCTTCATTGTTGGATGTTGGCCTAACGTACTTCAACCCATGGGAGATCCTGTGGACACCTTACATAAGTAGTTAGTTTACTGCTGCATCATTGATAATGGTCCTTGTGGGAACCACAGTATATACCAAATCTTCATTTAATTATCTACCGAGCTTCTAATTAATTATCTCATTTTCTGTGCAATTGTCTACGCATTGGACATTTTAAACTGATCTTTGAATTATGGAACTTTGGTTGTATATGATGCTCCATGTAACTGTGAATGTCAATATTCCTCAGTTTAGATAAATTTGTCCGTTTATAGCTTAAATAATTTTTATTTAACTGCTAAATACTGAGTTGAGTTCTGGGAAAACTCAATTGAGTCAGTTCGACATTGCTTGATGATGAGTCGAATTTTACGACACCCATATGTATGTTTTTTTGTTACCTTGTTAGTACACCCCACTGTCAGTTCACACTTCACTATTAGCCACCCCCACTAGAGATCGATACCAAGACCTCAGTGTTGAAACTATGTATCTTTCACTCAGTCTACCACTTGAGCTATGTATGTTACCTCAGAATCATGTTCCACAATTCACACCTCTTCAATATGGGCAGCAACAATGTGTCGGGTTCCGGTCGAGTCGGGTTAAGCATGAGCCCAAGCCATTTTACTAGATGGACCAAGAAATCTGGCCTGAACCTGACCAATTACCCAGTACCCAATGGCTTGACCAGACCCACTTAAAATCAGCAAGCTTGAGCCGGACCCAAACCATCCCATTTCTTTGTAAACTGGTCCAGCTCAACCGAGGCACGACCCAGTTTGTGAATGTCTACATACGGTCTCATGTATGTAATCTTCCATGGGAGATGCTCCAATGCTCTCAGAACAGTAATGGTGCTCCTAGTTGCATCAGTTCATTTGTACAGTCCAATCTCTCAATCTGAACTGTCCATTAAATCCAAAATACATTACATGCACTACATTGCAAAAATTTCACTGATCAGATGATTACCCTATTTTTTGCAGCCATCCATTTTCCAAGCCACTATTTTCTGCAGCCATCCATTTTCCAAGCCATGGATGGGATGGTTATGATTGCCTAACAAAAGTGATTCTTTAGAATCATACGCAATCCCGTGATGCAACCTAACAAATAGAAGGATAAAATTGTTAATCGGACCTATTTTGTGCGGACAGTATTGACCATCCATATGAAAGGCCATTGATCAAACGGTTAATATTTTTCAGATCAGTTTGATGTTTGCATATGGAAGCTGATGAAATGTGTGTTGGACCCCAATGAATAGTCTAGATCTATGGATTGGACTAAGTATCCCCAATGCAACTAGGAGATAGCACAGGAGCATCTCTCATCTTCTATTATTTTGTTTCTGGTTATATTGGGTTGGGTGGGATCATCTGGCCCAGACCATTGATAACCTATATGAGAGGGTCGGGTGGTTGGCTAAGGTTTAACCCGAGTCTGACCCATTTACTTAAATTGGCTATAGGGAATGGCACTCTTCGCACGCGGCAAGGTGGCACATGGCGGTGAGAGATTCAAGCCACTCATTCCACCATGGTTGATTTCTTGTCCAAAAATAGGATGATCTTATGATTAGGTGGTCCAGATGAGCGGCTTTGGATGTCACCTATATGAACCAGACTGGCAAAAAGAAAGTGCCCAGGCTCATGGGCCAATGATTATTTGCCATCCAACCTGTTGATAAGGTCTCACAGACCTGGATGAAGGTAAAACACAGATATCAGCACGATCCAAAACTTCTATGGCCCCCAAGAAGTTTTTAATGGTATGTTCAATCACCATTGTTTCTTGTGGCGTGGTCCACCTGAGATTTGGATCTGGCTTCGGCCCTAAAATGAACTGGCAAAAGCGATTGACGGCGTGTATATAAAACAAAGACATCACGGTGGGCCCCACAGTCACGGATCCACCCACATGGGAAATCGGAATGTGTACTGAGTTATCAGTACACTTATCGTACTGAGTAAACTCATTTGGGACCACCTTGAATGTATATGGTATATCCACGCCGTCCACGTTTTTCCATATAATTTAAGGGGTTGAGCTCAACATTGAAGCACATCCAAAGATAAGTGGATCATACCACCGGAAATAGTGGGGATAATGATTTCCACCGTTGAACCCTTTCCAGGCCCCACAGTGATGTTTATTTGTCATCCAAACTGCTCATAAGATCATAAAGACATGGATGAAGGTAAAACACAAATCTAAGCTTGATCCAAAACTTATGTGGCCCCCCAAGAAATTTTCAACGGTAGACGTTCAATTCAACTGTTTCCAGTGGTGTGTCCATTTGAACATTTGATACGTCTCATTTTTTGTCTCAATCCCTAAAATTATCTGGTAGAATGGATGGACAGAGAGGATGAAATACATAAATCATGGTGGACCTCTCAGTACGCTAAGCGCAGTGAGTTACTACGCAACCCGGGTGGTTCGGCGGATCCACGAAATCCAAATCCTCGTCCCAAAATCGGGGACCCTTGTTTTATACTAGCCCCACACGCAGCACACGTGTCATTCTCTCAGTTTTGGGGGCATCTGAGAGGATCACAAAGTGACGACCATAAAGATGAAAACATGTAATAAACAAGTTCTACTCATCGTTTGGACCATCCTGTAATAAAATAGTGGACAATAAAAAGACTTGCCAACGGTCCACATTTGTTGCACGTGTGACCCGTCTACTGGGTGTGAAGGCCTAATTATCGACTATGTCCACCATCATGGAATGGGCCACCTTATGTACCGTTCAGATGTCTCAGACTCTTTTTAGTGTAGCACGTGTGCCGCAGCTAAACGTATAATAGCACCGTAGACGCCCTCTTTTTTATGTTTTTTTTTAAAATTCTTTGAAAGGCCAAAAGCTTAAGTAAATTTTTAGTGTATGAAAATAGATTTTTGTAACCTCATTTGCAAAAGGCATTGATTCGCTGCCACTGCAAATTTAAGTAATCTTGGTGTCCAGACGAGGATGGATTAGACGGACAGACGTGGATACCGTTTTGCTACCATCACAACCGTTGATGTCTGCCGATTTGACTGCATGGCAATCTTTATCTTTCTCTATCTCACATTTCAAGCAAGCATAAGCTGCTACATGGGAAATTAATAAGCAATGGTAAGCTAGCAAAAGGGCATTTCGAAACGGAGCCGATTAGGTGTTGCCCTCACTGTAGGGCCCACATTGATGTATGTATTATATATCCACGCTGCCCATCTGTTTTGACACTTCATTTTAGAGCACGAGTTTTTTTAAGCAGATTAAAATCTCAGGTGGACCATGCCACAGAAAACAGCAGTTATTAACCATTAAAAACTTTGTATAGGCCACAAAAGTTTTGGATCAAGCCGATTTTTTTTTTTTTTTTACTTTTTTAATTTTTTAAATTATTTATTATTTATTTAACCCTTCATCCAAGTCTGTATGGCCTTACCAACAGGTGGGCATTACTGTGGGCGATAGGAAGCTTTTAATGGTAGGCGATCAATCACCACTGTTTCATATATTGTGGTCCACCTGAGTTTGGATCTGCTTCATTTTTTATTTCATATCCAAAGCTCAAGTGAACCACACCACAGGAAACAGTGTGACTTAAACGTCTACCATTGAAAAATTCTCGGGGGCCACAAGTTTTGAATAAAGTTGTAATTTGTGTTTTCCTTTCATCCATGTCTGTGTGATCTCATGAACAGGTTGGATGACGAATAAACATCACTGTGGGCCCTAGGAAGGTTTCAATGGTGGAAATCATTATTCCCACTGTTTCCTGTGGTGTGGTCCACTTGAGCTTTGGATATGCTTCAATTTTGGGCTCAGCCCTAAAATAAGCTGGAAAAACAGATGGTCGGGGTGGATAAACCACATACATTCAAAATGGGCCCAATAAAGTTTGTTGGGTACGATAAAAACGCACTGCATTATCAGCCCCCAATCCAATTTCCTTTTAATGCCGCGTTCAAATCGACCGTTAGTTGACTTCTACATTTTTAGAAATTCCATTCCCCAGCTTTTCTTATGAAAACTTGCCATAGTTTTGAAGATTAAAAAAAAAAAAAAAAGAACTTAAGAAATTAAAACAGAATTTTAAATATTTTCGAAATTTCTTCTACGCTTAACCTGAATAGGCCTGAGTCAAGCTTGATTCCACATCAGAACCGAGTCGAGCTAGTTGACCTCCAGGCCTACCTGACCCATTGGTTATCCAGACCTAATGCTATGTACACGTAATCGTTTATGGCACGTTTGGTTGCACTAAATATCATGAAGTTTCATCTTACTTTTGTGCCATTACGAACCATGAAATGACTATGAACCGTTGTTGTGTTTTCTTTCTTAACCGTCTAATTCTTAGCCACCTATTGAACGGTCCAATATGGAAGAATTTTGGTACATTGGCCATCCTTAGTGGGCCCCACTCGTATAAACTCAAAGCCTGAACGGTATTGTACAAACATTCGGCCCAAGCAACAGTAGTCACCTGAATTTTTGTCCAGTAACATTTGGATTTTCAGTTAGTACAAGTATGGCCCATGATTCACTAATCCAAACCGTTGATATTGCGGGGACCACTTTGGATGGATGGTGTGATAAATATCTCCCCGGATCCAAGAGTAACAATCTTTAGTAGGTTGAAGACGAATAGACGGTTGAGAAGGAATGCCATTACAATTTACATTCAAACAAAAACTATCCAAAAACATATACACTGCATGGGTTAGTTAAACTAAGGCTCATCATTTCAACGGATCAGATCACTAAGCCATGGGCCATATCCATACAAACTGAAAACGAGGACTTAGTACCTCCTATTCACCTCCTATGAGAAAGAACAGAGAAAAAAAAAACCGTTACCTTCCAACGAACTTTTGAACGCTTCTTTGGCGCGGGTTAACAACCAAAAAACAGAGGAAAGGCCTTACTCTCTCTCTATCTTTCCGCATTCCCACCCATTCCCTTCCCTCTCTCCCAACACCAGACACCGACATGTTCTTCCTATTCACCTGACCCCACCTGAATCCGACCCGTCCTCCGACCACCTCCTCTCTACTCATACTCGACCGTCATCGAACGGTCTCGAGCATGGTCCGGGCCACCACAATCTTGATATGGGTCACTTGGTTAGCCATGATCTTGGGTTGCCTTGCCGAGAACATCGGCGTCAACTGGGGCATGATGACTTCCCACCCAATGCTACCTACCACGGTCGTCGACATGATCAAAGCTAATGGGATAAAGAAGGTGAAGCTGTTTGACGCAGATTCATGGACTTTAGGCGCTTTGGCCGGGAGTGGGCTTGAGGTCATGGTGGGATCCCAAATGATATGTTGAAGCAAATGAACGATTACGACAATGCGAAAGATTGGGTGAAGGCTAACGTCACTAAATACAATTTCAATGGAGGCGTCAAAATCAAGTATGCAATTTTATTTTTCATTTGTTTTTTTTTTTTTCAAACTATTTGAGGAAACATACTATGTAACCAGACATATGGGGCCCACCTTCTTGTGATTATACCTACATTTGGATGGATCCATCATTGATGGATTATGCCCCGAAAATATTCCCTATCAGATGATCTTAGCCAGGCAATATCTGGATTATTGCCCCAAACAAATAGTTAAGATCATCTGATGGAGAAGATTTTCACAGAAAGTTATACCCAGGACAAGATCACTAATAGAACAACCTGGACCAAAGAAAGGTGGGCCCCATCTTTTTGTGATTATACCTAGTGTTTGGATGGATCCATCATGGAAGGATCATGCCCAAAAAATATTCCCCATCAGATGTTCTTAGTCTTGCAAGCTCTGGATTATTACCCCTTTGGGTGTGGATAATTGGCTAAATGGTACGTTTTTCACGCCCCCAATCAGATAGTTAAGATCATCTGATAGAGAAGATTTTCACAGCAAGTTACATTATCCAGGACAAGACCATTAATCAAACAATCTCAACCAAAGAAAGGCGGACCCATCTGTATTGTCATTGAGCTGAGCAGAAACCATTTTGTTCAGCTGAGCAGCATATAATGCCTCACCAATAAAATGAACAAATTCACTACTTGCATTCTTCTGTAGTACTAATTACATACAAAAATAAAAAATAAAAAATCTTAAAGTGCCTTTTGTTTATCGAATTAAATTTGATTGGATGGTTAAGATCATCCGATGGGAGTGGTTTTTGCACCGATAGTTGCTCCAATTCGTATGATCAAGTGAACTGTTCCAATCCATGATTGACTACGCCAGATGTTGCTAATGATAACCAATTGGTCCACTTGTGCAATGGGACCCGCCGGAATGCTACTGAGACCTCGCTTAGGTGGACTCCAAGCAGATTGTACAGATCTGCCGATGTATCCACTTTCAAGTGTATCAAATAGAAATGCAGTCATTCTCCGTGTTAGCAGATTCTGCTTTCAGATTTTGGGCGCGTTTGCTTGCACCAAATATATTGAAATTTCATGTTGTGCACCAAGTTAGATTGATTCGTCATTCAACTTCTGATAGTTGGTGCAACCAAACGCACCCTTAAGGCAGATTTATAGTTTTTGCAGTCAATAGTTTTATGCAGAACTGCAGCTGCTTCCGCTTGATTTTACTGCACACTTCCTGTCGATGCTTGAAGGATTGGTAACTTGAACATTTGTGATTCTCAAAGTGAATAGTTTTGTGAAAGAAACAAACTAAATTCAAGCCGGGACGAATTTAAGCAGTGGCCCTGCTCTCAGTAGAATATAATATATTATTTTGTAAAATTAAAGATAATGCATATATACCCACTTTGTGAAGAGAATGGAGATCTCATGGACGCTTATTAGCTGAAGATATGGGACCCAGTCCTTAAACAATGGGACCCACTGGTTACTGCACAGGTCCTAAATCTGGAAACGGGTGGTTTTAATTGTTTTGTCAGTCCTCTTCAACGTAGTATTTTTGTTACATTGCATTGCTATTTATCATTTTCATATGTATGTTACCCATGTTAAAATCTGAAACTTTCAGATCACATGACTGAATTGTTGAAATTTTATATGGACATCAGGACTTTCGAACATTGCCCAAATGACGAGGGGAAATGTCGTGAGACTAGTGATCACAATGGGAGAGATTTTGTTGTATTTTCTCTTGTTCCTTGCAATGGGTTCCTGATACCCTTTTATAGACTTCAATCCACCACCCCAACAGTCAATCATCAACTGTCCCAAGGTGCAACAGTCTTCATTTGGGAAATGTTAATCCCCTTCATAATCTTGATTTTAATAGTTCAAAATTGGTTTTTATGAAAGAATAACATTAATACTATTAATAATATGAAATGAAAACTGATTAGAAGCCTGATTAACAAGCTGATGTGGGGATTACTTGGGATCTCCCACCAAGAATGGCTAAGATAAAGAGGGTCTTGTGGTCATTAATCCAACAACAATACACTTCTAATTGAAATCAAATTAGGAAAACAGATTCGGGTTTCTTCTATATCACTTCGCTTGTTAGTTAGCAAATATCATGGGTTCCCAAAACCGCCTGTATATGAAATACTACAAATCCATTTGGTTTCAATCCAAACATGTAGGGAAAGGATAGTAATCGAATTGGCAAATATAAGAAGACATCATTTGGTTTTTGGTAATTTTCTGTTTCTTCATTCATCTTCCACAACACAAGGTATTTATTTTCTTGCTTTTTTTTTTTTTACCTGATTTTTTAAATCATCTTTTACAGATATGTAGCAGTCGGAAATGAGCCATTCCTTGCGAGTTACAATAATTCCTTTGACAAGACCACCTTTCCGGCATTGAAAAACATCCAGAAAGCCCTCAACGAGGCTGGAGTTGGGGACAAGATCAAAGCCACCATCCCCCTCAATGCCGATGTCTACAACTCCCCCAAGGACAAACCAATACCATCAACTGGGAACTTCCGTTCCGACATCCGAAAGACCATGGTCGATATCGTTAAGTTCCTCCACTCAAACAAGGCACCTTTTGTTGTCAACATCTACCCATTCCTTAGCCTGTATCAAAACCCAGACTTCCCCGTCGACTTCGCTTTCTTTGATGGTGGAAGCAGGCCAATCAACGACAACGAGCACCAATACACCAACGTCTTGGACGCCAACTTTGACACACTTGTTTGGTCACTAAAGAAGGCGGGTGTGGGTGACACCAAGATCATCGTTGGGGAAGTCGGGTGGCCGACCGACGGTGACAAGCAAGCAAATGTGGAGTATGCTAAGAAGTTCTATGACGGGTTGCTGAAGAAGCTCGCCACAAAAAAGGGGACTCCAATGAGGCCTAGTCCCATGGACGTGTATCTCTTCGGTTTGCTGGACGAGGACTTAAAGAGCGTCGCGCCAGGGAATTTTGAGAGGCACTGGGGGATCTTCCGCTACGACGGACAGCCCAAGTTTCCCATGGATCTTTCAGGCCATGGACACGATAAGTATTTGATTCGCGCTAAGGGAGTACCATACTTGCCGAAACAGTGGTGTGTACTCGATGAGTCTGTTAAGGACTTAGGTGCATTACCCGCCAACATGGACTATGCATGCTCCTATGGCGATTGCACGGCATTGGGTTACGGATCGTCGTGCAACAACTTGGATGCGAATGGCAATGCATCATACGCTTTCAACATGTATTTTCAGATACTGGACCAGGATGTGAGGGCCTGCAATTTCCAAGGGCTGGCCAAAATAACCACCAAGAACGCCTCCCAGGGGACTTGCCTCTTCCCAATCCAGATTGAAAGTGCTGGTGAGAGGATCAGATCAGTGTCTATGATGAGTATTGTGATAACAGTGCTAGTTCTGGTTGTAATGGTTGCTCTGTAGGAGCTCTGTTTGGGCTTGAAATGTTATTTCTATTAGAAAGAATGCATCATTTGTTATGGTAGAGATAGTTATTTGGTACATGCAATGTGTGGAGAGAGAGAGGTGGGGTTGTCATGGTGGGTTAATATCGTTTTGTAATTGATCAGGCATTTTAGGAATAAATGCTAGGTTTAGAATTTGGATTACATGCCGTTCTCTATTCTCCGTGGCCCCACCATGATGCGTGTGTTTTATTCACGCCATCCATTCATTTTTCCAAATCATATTAGAGCATGAATCCAAAAATGACGTACATCTAAATTTCAAGTGGAACACACCATAAGAAACAGTGGTGATTAAACTCCCACCATTAAAAACTTCTTAGGGGTCACAAAAGTTTTGGATCAAGATGATATGTGTTTTCCCTTCATCTATATCTATGTGACCTAATCAGTAGGTTGGACAGAAAATAAACATTATGGTGGGCATTATCGTGTGTCGTAGGAAGTTTATAATAGGGGCATTTAATCACCACTGTGTGGTCCACTTGAGATTTGGATCTTCCTCATTTTTTGGCTCATGCCCTTAAAATGATATGAAAAAAAAATAGATGGCCGATGTGTATAAAACATAGACATCATGGTGGGAAACGCATAACACCTACCAATAGCCACTTCCCTACTTTGCAATCCTCCTGGAGAGAAATCTCTTGACTTTCTTCCTTTCTTTATGATTATTGTTGTTGATGCGAAAATCTGGTTAGTCCTCTTTGGACCGATGAACTTGGACAAAGAACAGACAAGGAAGACCCTGACTCATGCAGGGGACCTTCCGATGCCTAAGTCAGGTATGGAATTAGGGTCTCAATTGAACGGAGGATTTAGGGTTAGAGATTGTACGTACCTTTCACCATTAGAGGTAACTCTATTTATAGTTTAGGAGAGGCGGTTGCGTAGGGGAGATCTCCTTATTTAGTAAGGTATCTTTATAATAGGATTTAAATCTGATTGGGAGTCGTAATGACCGCCCTAGATTCTCGGCTGAGTCTTCAGACGAATCCGTATCGCAGTAGGCTTCCTAGATCCTTGGCTAGGATCTCGGGTGGGCGAGGTTGGATTTTGATAGGAGGTGGCCGAGGTTAGATCGGAAATGGTAGAAGGTGGGTCGAGCCTTGGAGTTGTGCCGACCTAGAGATATATCGACCTGACACTCTTGGCAAATGGCTTTGGTGTTGGGTAGGTCGGTGGGTCTCCCAACTTACTGTCGGGATGCCGAGGTCGACCTCACTTCTTGCTCGGTTTCAGAGTGGGAGGTTGCTCCCACAGTCATGTCTGACCTGGCGAAGTGCACAAGGTTCCGACCTAACATTTTCTCATCGGTTGGCCTATTTTCCCTATAACAATTGTTTTTACTTATTTACTTCTTTTGAAATAACCTCATTAATTGGTGGTGGGTATTTTTATCATTTTAGAAAAAAAAATAAAATCACAATTTAATGTGACGGAAGTTAGAGAAAATTATCGAAAGGTAACTCTTTGACTATAACTTGATTAATTAAGTCAACCCATAATGTAAATACCATATTAATGAAGTACTATTTTATAAAATTACATGAATTATTTACCACCTTGGTAGTTGGAAAAACAAACAACCCATAGTCACTATACTCCGGAGGAACATGATTTTTTCGAAAGTGAGGGAAATGCCGGTGGTTGGGAGGGAGTGGGCTTTTTCGTTTTGCTCGTGGATATGCCAGAGGCCTGCACCCATACCTTCAATATTACGTCTGGCAATGCTGTCGAAGAGTACTATAACGTTTATGCCATGCACTACTAATATATATATATACCCCATAGTTTTGATAAATGCACCTTCATGTTTTATTTTCA
The DNA here is from genome assembly GCA_021015155.1 of Magnolia officinalis. Classification (NCBI taxonomy): domain Eukaryota; kingdom Viridiplantae; phylum Streptophyta; class Magnoliopsida; order Magnoliales; family Magnoliaceae; genus Magnolia; species Magnolia officinalis. Next base: position 27,757,165 of record JAJHSJ010000001.1, read on the forward strand.
TGGACAGTAAGGGGTGTTTGTAATAAAAGGTAATTTTACAAAGAACTACCTAATTAACTTAGAATTTACATTCCTCTACCTTTCTCAAAAAGGTTTTCAAACCACTATTATCGTCCCACGACCTTCGGTTTAAAGGGGTTGTTGGGTTTGTGTGCCAGCAAGTGAGTTGGTTGCTTGGGTGGGCCCTACCATGATGTTTATGGAAAATTCATACTGACCACAAGGTGCATCACCTTATATTAGGCCAAGGGCTGAAAAATCACCATTATCTGTGATTCAGGTAAATCACATGATTTGAAATAGTGTACAGATAATGATCACCCTCCAAAATGTTTTCCTTGATATGGCCCACTTGAATCACGGTTGAGCCTGAATTTTAGGCTCTAAACCTAAATATCTGTGTGGCATCTAATGGTTGGAGTGGATTTCATATAATTAGCACGGTGGACCCTGTAAAACTCAAGGGTTATACATCTCTCTCCCAGGTGTTCAGTGCCCACCTAAATTACAAGTCATCCTGGTTTTTTGGATTGAAGCCTAAACTAGAATTATGCATCTAATGGTCGGAGATGTTAAATAAATTAACGTCATGGTGGGCCCAACCAAAAATCAAAGTCCCATACATTTATTTGAAACTGTATAACGAATATTAAGGAAAAAAAAATTGACTTCACGAGACTCTGCGTTTGATTTTGACTGGGCACACCATTATGTTTATGTAAGATCCATTCTGACTAATAGATATTTAGTACGATTAGTACCATACTAGATTCATAGGCAAAAAATTAGGCTCATCCGTGATTTTGGCTGGCCACACCAAAGGAAACAATTGGGAGACAGATGCTTACCCTTGAGTTTTACATGCCCTATGTAATAATTATATGAAATCCACTCTCATTATTAGATTCTACACAAACATTTAGGCTTATATCCAAAAAATCATACCCATCCATGATTGATGTGGGACACACTAATAGAAACAGTTTGGAGGGTGAGTGTTGCCTAGGACAGAGATGTTTCCAATCATGTGGTCCTCCTAAATCATAGATGGAGGTAGATTTTGGGCTCTTAGCCTAACATGGGGTGACACGCCCCGTGGTCAAGGGATTTTACATGAACATCACGATGGGGCCTACCTGAGACACTCACCCATTTGCTCTCATGACGACCACCATTACAAAGCTAATGGAATGATAATTACATCGATTAGTGAGGTAGTTTTTAGAATATATATATATGTACTGGTATGTAAATTTCATACAAATTAGGTGTTTTTATTTTATTTTATTTTTTTTTTTTTTGTAATATTGTGCAGATGCCTTATATTTTGCAGGTCACGGTCATAACTCACTGTAATGTTCATGGTCAACTGTGACTCTTTGTGATGATTCACGGTCAACCATGGAATTCCACGGTCGACCGTAACTCTCTGTGATGTTTCATGGTCGATTGTCGAGTTTCGTGATTTTGCACCAAATTGGGTATTTAAACAAGGTTTTGTCATTAGAGCTTAACGTTAATAAAAAACTAATACAAGTGTTTTCTCAAGGGGCTAGGGTTGGCAACGGGAGAAAGTTTTCTACACTTGTAAATGAACTTGGGAAGGATTTCTCAAGGGATCTAGAGGTTTCCTAGAAGTGCACATCGTAAAGGGAGATCGGGTACATTTGTAATTAAAGAAGGCGAGTCTATATAATTCTAAGGTTTTGATTATAGTGGATCTCTATCGCTTTGAGCCATGGTTTTTTTTTTTTTTTTTTTTCCTGTAAAGGTTTTTCCACATAAAATATCATCATGTTTGTAATTGTTTACTTTTGGTTTTGTTATCCTACATCATTATATTGTTCTATTTTCGTTTATTATACTTCCACAAAGTGCATGGATTGGCAGTGGTGTTAGATCCGAAATTCTAACACCTAGGGTTTGATCCGAGTTTATTGTTGGCTCAGGTTTACATCCTTGTAGTGTGATATAGAGCGGGTCCACTCATAACAAAGTGGAATCAAAGCGTCAA
>JAJHSJ010000001.1:27759278-27845491 GCA_021015155.1 Magnolia officinalis
TTTTGAAGTCATAGACCTCAATATCTTTTCAACGATTACCACATCATCCATTCGCTCCCCATGCGTTCGCATCTTGTTAGCTATGGTGAGAGTTCTGCCAAAATAATCATTGACCGACTCTGCAACATTCATATGCAACACTTCGAACTCTTGCGAAGAGCTTGCAATTGAGCTCGCTTGACACGTGCATTTCCTTGATACTTTGCTTTAAAGAATCCCATATATCTTTCGCCGTATCTTTCTTCAAAATAGTCTCCAGTATCGAACGATCAATGGCTTGGAACAAATAGTTCTTGGCCTTGAGATCTTCAGATTCTGATCTTCATAGGTCTTCCTCTGTGTCTCACTAAGATCTGATCCTCCTGCTGCAGCAGTGATCCCCGTCTCTATCAAGTTCCAATACTCTTTGGAACGCAGAAAATTCTCCATCAGCATACTCCAATGGTCATAGTGACCATCAAACCTTGGAATGGCAGGTTGCACGATTCTCGGATGCCATGTCTCTGGTTCTTCACTCTAATACCTGAATCACAAGTTTTGATCAGACCTCGTGAGGAGGCTCTGATACCAAATGTTGGCTCTGATACCAAATGTTAGAATCAGAGAGATAGCAGAGAGACTTGCAAAGTCTGATTGCACGAAAGCTGGGAGAATTGTTCTATACTAAACAACTGTTGTGGCTAATAAATAGCCTTACAATAAGATAGAAAAATAACCACCCACGACTTTACAGGTCCTATAATCGTGGTGCATAACTACATTAAACAGAAAGCAATCTTGTTCCTCAAGTTTAGGGAGGACTTATTCAACTTAACAGAAATAAACCTAAAACAAGAGACTCTGACCCTAACGGCTAGGAAGCTCAATAGTTTCATCAATGCAGAGTGTAAATTATTTACAACTTGGTCCATTTACAGGCATCCAAATGACCCCTTAGAAACCTAATGGCGTTTTCCCATGATCCTACCTGTATCTATTCCACATGGGAAGGAACACATCTCTTGGCAGTGTTTGAGTGGTCCATTACCATGGCCAACGTTAAGGTCATTTTTTAATGAAATTGGGCCAACTGAGATCTTTGAGTCGCAATCTGGCCATAGATGCAGGATGGAAGGAAGACGATTGATGAAATAAATCACCCAACAACGCAGATTGGGCTGTTGTTGGTTGGGTGCTGAGGTCGAAAAAGTTGTTGTTGGATTCGATCGGTGATATGGCCACTGCGACTGCTGATTGGCACTAGCCCCCGCAGCAGATGGCCCTCTTATTGATAGGTTTCAAAACCCCACTTTGCATGAACGTCCCCACCATCGCCGTAATGGGACTTTGATGGCAGTGGTGGTGTAGAATTGATAGGGAGAGAGAGATGTCAGTCGTTGGGTTGGAGTGGGGGACTCAGGAAGTACAAGGGTTCTTGGGGCACTAGATTGGGCCTGCGTTTGGCACTTTTGTGCCCGTCTTTTCCGGGCCAAATGGTGGGGCCCACATGCTACCAATGACACCCCACACATAGGATCCCTTGGATGGTGATGATCATCAATTGCTGTTGTCTAATGGCGATGAAATCTTATGGGCTTTTTAAAAAAAGATACGCCCAAGTGCAAATGAAGCAGCCCCTTCTTTCGTAGGGCAGTTGAGTGCAGTCAATCCACATTGGACTGGCCTCAGACTCAACACTGGACCAACCTAGCTTTGATGTGGTCAGAAATTGTACATGTGTACTTCAATGATGCACTAGTCAAGCAGGCCCATGACTACATCATCTTAAGCCTACTGATATTGGGTGTGATAAATCCCTTGGCATGCGTATGAATGGGCTTCATTAGCAACGATTCTTTAGTTTGTCTTGGCAAGTCCATCCTAGGCCCATCTCAACAAGAGATCTGGGTAATTTTTCTGCTGCATAATCTGAAGGGTCCATGATCAAAGAATCTTATTTACACGAGTTCGTGTGAAAGGATTCAGATTCATGTGTTCAGGCACAGATCTTAGTCGTGTCGCACTCAACAAAGGTCCCACATTCCATGTGGTGATATGAATTTTTTTTGTCTGGCTCTATTCTTACCTGCATTGGACACTTGCTTCCTCGTCTGGGCTTCCCATGTTCATTCTTTCTGAGTTGTACCCATGAGTATCAAACATGTGTCACTAGCGCTGTCAATGGATACCTGGACCCGCGGGTACCAGATGGACCTTACCCGATTTTAATGGGTCCAGGTCCCTTTTTATTTGTACCAGTTAGCAGATTTGGTCAGATTCGGGTCTCACCTTCTTGGACCTGGTTAAAAACTGTGTCTAGTCGAGTTAGGGTCAGGTTTATCAGTTAAAATTAGGCTGGGTGAAGTCAGGTCCTGTAGTTTTCATAATACTCTCAAGTGTATTAAATATATAATGATTATCTAGCATGAAGTGAGGTTTTCTAAACCGCATGCATGTAAGAGAGCCTATTTATACACCATGCATGTCTCAAAGTGGCACACTTGTGTGCAATCTAATCCATCTATTGGGTGGGCCCGACCATGTAAAGGCTCCCTGACCATGTAAATACTCTTACTTGTACCAAAACCAACTCAAAGCCCAGATCTAAAGACCCAATTGGTACCTTCCCAATGGGTTCCCGAACCTGAGAGGATCCAGATCCTGGTCTTAAAGAACAAGACAAGGACCTGAGAGTTCCTGGCAAGACCCATACCGAGATGGTTTGGGTACTTTGTACAATAGGACACAACCTCTTTACAGCCCTAGTGTCATGGCATAATTTCTAAAACTTATATAGATATTTTTCCTCTTTTTGATGCCCTAACATCCTTGTTGTGAAGGTGCATGTTTCTTGTCATATGTGAGTGATCATCGTCATCATTGCCTTGTCCAAGCTATCTAGAGTCCACTTATTTTCATGATTGTTGGCAACAGTTGCATGCTTAGCTTCTCTCTTGACATCAAACCTCCTCCTTTACCTAGGCTTAAGAATCTGGGCAATTGTCAGTTTCGTCATACACATACATATGCATATCTACACTATTTGGATGGGTGGAAATAAAAAAGTAACGGTGGAAATGAAATTGATTTCTTAGATGTGATGGTTTCCCTCATATGTAAAAGATAGGAGGATTGAGGAAAATCAAATTCCTTTTCCTCAAATTTCGTCAATGAAGGGCCATTTCCTTTTCCAGTCTCGGTCCTAGAGAAAAGAAAACCTTTCCTTTGCCACAATTTTTCTCGGATGCGGCATTTTTCTTTCCTCATCTACTTTTTGGTATCCAAACAAGGATACTTCATGTAGCTTTCCTGTTTAACTATTGTTATTTCTCCCTTGAATTTGAACAGGCTAAAATTGCATACTTGTGGTAACAAGGATGATTTTCTTATCAGCTTTTGATCTCAAAGGAGAATTTATAGGTTTGAGGAAATAGAAAGAAAAGATCACGAGTTGGAAAGGTCTTATTCTCAAGCAGCTCAGTTCTGTTGGAAATGGCAAACAGCAAATTCGAGTATGTGAAGTCCTTTGAAGTCGAAGACAAGCTTATGCCTTCCACTTGGATTGTCATTAGAATCGATGGTTGCCATTTTCATAGGTAATTATATTTAACAAAGTCATTTATGATTGCGTCAATTATATATGGTATTGTACTTGGCTCATATTGTCATATAACTCTGCATATAATGCCAGCGTATTTCAAAATTTGGGATCGCATCTGATATTATGAGATACGGGAAAAGGTCCTCACGTTACCTCACCTCAATGACTATATTTGACACAATGTTATTTTTATTTCATCAGTTGAAAGGGGATTTTATTGAAGGACAAAATAAAGTAGAATTTTTTTTTACCAGTTGGTGATGATACATTCCCAAACCACAAATTATAGTGGTTGCAACTACAAATTTTAAGAATTTATCAGCGTATTTTTTTTGTAACACAATGATGTGAATTCCAACCCAGAAAGAGGTGGGGACACTTGGTGAACTTCTTGGAGCCTTGTGTAGAGTGATGAACAAGGTATTCCGTAATGGTAACGGTGGCCATAACGGCCACCACCGTTACCTTTATGATATGGATCACAACGGTTGTTACAGCCCCTGAAACGGCTGTTACGGTCTCTTTTTTATTGAAAGGATAACCCCCCAAAAACCTAGATCTGTCCCGTATCGTTTAAAAAAAAATAAATCCAAGAAACTTGTATTTACACTATAACAGACCATTACAGGGATGTTACGGCTTTTATAGGGGCCGTAACGGGCTGTTAATGATGGTTACTAGTCTTCTTTTTTTTCTTTTTTTTTTTTCCATAATGGCCATTACGACTGTTACGACCCTGTAATGGGTATTGGTTTCTACCGTTACCTTTACGTAACAGCCTTTTTGGCACACCATGGTGATGAACAATGAGGAATATCCCATCCGATTGAATTTGTGGACGCCTTAATCCAACTTGTTGATCTAGGAATTTTGGCAGTGCACCTCCGTTATTATCCTTATTGGGCTTGTGAAAGTCAGAATGATGTGAGAGACGCATCAAACCAACCCAGCCCTTGAATATCGACTATGTCAGGGGATGGTTTGCAGCTACTATTGAAATTCAACTTCAACCAGCCTCTAGACTGAGCTTCCTACACTTCTGGAGGTTGCATAGTTGGTCTCTATGTTCGTCAGTAACTAGTGTCATGGACTCATCTGTCTCATGGGGCTAAGTCATGTACTTGGCTATTTTGGGCTCATCTCATACAATAGAGGCAATGTAACTAGTATGCAGAGAGTAGAGGCTTATAGAATAGGCTAGAAGTGTGTAGAGAATTCTAGAGTTTGTAGGGTGAGGTAGAGTTGTGTAGAAATCTTTGAAAGTTTCTACAATTTTCTAGTGCAGTCTAGGAGAGAGAGTTGTGTATGGTGTTCTCGAAAGTTTCCAAATTATTCTTAGGTTAAGGTCTGGGCCATCCAAGAGAGAAGCTGTAGCTTTGGCACTCTAGTATAATGCAAAGCATTCTTCTATACTTTTGTCTCTCATATCTCTTAATGAGTTTTGGTGCATAGCACTTGGGGAAGGGTTGACTTGTAGAATGGGGCTGTGAGATGACTGCCGCTCGTTCTACGCTTAGGGGAAGCACATGGGTCATGAAATGGGGCAGTTAATGGGCTGTGCCTAGGTAGGTTTGAGGCTGGATTCTGAACTGGTAAAGCTGGGCCTATTTAGTTTTTATTTTTATTTTTTTTTGTTTCTTGATCTGGGCCCATCCCTGTGATAACCCTAGCAGTAGCCCATCTAATTGCATCTACACTTGGTTGATAGTTACAACAATGATGTCTGAACTAATTGAGTATCATATATAAACTAATTGACTATCATACATGAACTAATCGAGTATAAAGTTCTAGGGTGATTGTATCAAATATCAAGTATTCAATTAATCAATTATCAGCTTTGTCATTCAACTAAGAAAGCATCAAAGATCATTCTGTCACAACTTTAACATTTGCATACCAATATATGAGAATCCTTACAGCTTAGGAATCACTAATTATTGTTATTGTTTTTCATGATAGAATGATAATTATAATTTGGGAAACAATAATCATTACAACTTTTTTGTGTCAACCTTCAAACAAGTTCCAAAAATTATGGAACCCCTTGGTTCTCAGCCCCAAACAACAGAAAATGTATGAGAGAGTAAAATATGTAACTGATTAAAAAACACTCTCACATGTTGAAACGTTTGGAGTCAGGCCTCATTTTGCCATGCATTTCGGTAAACCATCAAGAAAACTGGTATGACCTGGATCATAATGGAATGACTATCATTATTTACATGGGACATTTTTCAAATACAGAGGTATTTCAAAACAGAATATAACACTATCTTTTGTTTGAAAAAGAAAAGGCCATTGTTTAAAGGCCTATTTGATTTATTGTTTTAAATAAATATTATAAATTATTCAAATTTTACATCTCTAGCTTCATGAGCCACACTTTTCCATGTTTTCTGCCTTTTTTTTTTTTCTCTCATTGACACAATGACCATCATGACTATAATATGAACACCCCTTGGCTGTTATTTGATTATAATGCCATATTTTGAACCTGTGAGAGCAACTGATCCCTTAGCAATATCTTGCATCAGTAATTTAGACTATTTGTGTCACAAAAAAGACTCTTTATATGAAGCCTCTTTGGTGTAAATTCTCTTCTTCTTCTTTTGCCTGGATTGTGCTGTGAGATATTAATTCCATAAACATGAATTCCACCAGTCTTGGCTAGCATGTTACCTTGCTGCATGCCCCCTATTTTCTGCGCCCAAAGCTGGTTACATTTATTGTTATGGCAGGTTTTCTGATGTCCACGAGTTTGACAAGCCCAATGATGAGCAAGCATTGAATCTAATGAATTCGTGTGCAGTTTCTGTGCTGGAGGAGTTCCCAGACATAGTTTTCTCATATGGTGTCAGCGATGAGTACAGGTATTATTTCTGCTTCATAGATGAGTTATGATGAACTCGAGCATTTGCATGACATTGCACGTGATATCCTTGCTGCTGGTATGTCTTAGTGCATATGTTGAAATGGCATGAGCTTAAGGGTATGTTTGGATGCATTAACGTCCCTAGGTGTGGGTGTTTGATTCCTGTCCAAAATCTTGGAGAGATAAGAACTGGACTTGTTCTGTTCTAACTGTTGATTGGGGAAAATAAAGGAGCTCTTGCGTTGGGAGGCATGCAAGCTAATGCCTTTATGCCGCCCCAGATATCTATAGATGGATGCTCATACATTTCATGTGGAGAAATTCACCCGATGCTTGGGGCTACATCCAATTAATTGCATTTGGAGATGTTCACTCTCCAGTCATCCATCTGGATCAGCCATTCGGTCCAGTCCACTCAATAGGGTACCTTGCAAAAAACATGTCAAACAGATGATCCTAACCATCTGAAAACATTGGCCTTTCTATGTATAACCATCAGTAAGAAAAATGGACGTTCAACATCCTCTAACCAAAGTGACTCTTGGGGCCCATTTGGATACCACCAAATAAGTTACTTTTTCTACTTACAGCAGCAGATAAGTAACTTATTTGGGATAAGTAAGTTTGGTTTATGATCAACTATAAGTAGTTTTTTATTTATTTATTTAAAGTTACTTAATCACTTCAGTTTAATAAGTAGAAATCATGATAAGCTACTTATGGCATAAGTAGCTTAAGTAATTTACGATCCAAACGCCCCCTTGGTGACCATCGGCAAATCGACCAAATGGAATGGTTCTAACTGATGATTGGACCTATTTTGTTAGAAATGATCTTGATCCTTTGTTCAGGCTAATGATCATATAGGAACATTTGATCAATTGGATAATTTCATGGTAGCATATGAAGAGCAGGCTGGAATGGTCCGATGGTCTAGGTCGAGGATTGGACTGTCTAAGTGTCCAAATACAAGTAGTTGCATTTGATATTTCCTCTATTCTACAATTTGGATTTATTGGTTCTTCACCTTTAAACAACTCTTATTTGTCTGTTTTCAAATTTTCAGTTTTGTCATGAAGAAGATGACTCAATTCTACAAAAGACGTGCCAGGTTTCTTTTGCATCCTTTATCTTTTAGCTTGTATAATTTGTACAGAGCCAGATCCAGTCAAAAAATTATATGTTGTCCAAGGTTATGACATGGATTGGGTACTACCCCAGCCTGTCTCTAACTAGGAACAGACAGGGGCTCCGAGGGGCCACTGTGATTTATGGGTTTTATCCACACCATTGATCCACTTTTCCATATAATGTGTACAAGCCCAAAAAATGAGGCAGTTCCAACGCTCGAGTGGACCACAAAGTGGGGACAAAACACCAAATGTTGAAAACTTTTTGGGGGCCACAAAAGTTTTGGATCAAGCTGATATTTGTGTTTTCCCTTCATCTAGGTCTATGTGACCTTATGAACAGGTTGGATGGCAATTAACCATCACAGTGGGCCCTAGGAAGGTTTCAATGGTGGGTGTCATTACCATGCTTCTCCTGTGGTGTGGTCTGCTTGAGGCTTGGAACTGCCTCATTTTTGGGCTTGTACCCTAAAATGTTATGGAAAAATGGATGGACGGTGTGGATAAAACCAGCACATTGCAGTGGTCCCTTAGAGCCCCTGTCCGTTCCTAGCTAGGGATAGGCAGGGTTTGTACCCAATCTGCATCTCATATAAAATGGTCATCAAAAGCCATACTTATTGCAGTTAGTCTTCCCAACTATCTAACCCGCTTGACTCATTGCTGACTTGCTCCTAATTTTAATCAAATTGCAGCAAAATACTGTCGCTTACTGTGTCGTTATTCTCTTCAGCATATGTCATGAAGTGGAAAGAGTTCTTCCCACAAAAAGAATTGAAATATCCACCTTATTTTGATGGTCGAGTAGTATGCTATCCATCCACTGAAATTCTCCGAGATTATCTAGCATGGAGGCAAGTAGATTGTGAGTATAGCTATCATTTAGCTAATAAAACCAGGTGTTCATAACCTTTGTCTGGCGAGCAGGTTATGGACTTAAAACATATTTGTTTCAATCCCAACCACTTCTATTGAGTGGAGAAAAGATTGATTGTCAGAACCTGAGCTTCAGTACTTGCATGTTTTGTGAAATGGTGGTAATTCCACACATGTGAACATGGTTAGGTGATCCAGAGTGTTGATTTGATGGCCCCCACTCTGGTGGGCTATTTGACTAAAATCATTTAGCTAATCAAACCCATACTCTTTGGTCCTTTTTCAGATGTGGGCAGTTTTTGTATGTTGTTCTTAACCATCTCTGTGTGGGCCATAAATTGAAGGGTTAGGAATTTGGTATCTTCCAGTGTAGGAGATTTTTGAGGCATCCCCATCCATGGTGGATCCCATAAGTAGGGTTGGCTATGGGCTTAAATTAAACCATGAATTTTACATACGGTCCACATTATTGTTGGATCTTATGAACTTTGGGGTGCTTACTTTCATTGTTTAATGATATTTCAATCCATAAATTAATTAGTGCACATGGCATGAGCTTACTCAAATTAAACGGTGAATTGTACATGTGACCCAAATTATGGTTGGATCTGTGAAACTATGAGGTGCCCACTTTGAAGGTGGATCGACCCTATTGGACGGGTTATATAGTATGCATAATGCACACACCAAGGTAGCGTACTTCTTGTGGTGGATCAACCTTATTGGATGGTTTGGAAGGCATACACAATGCACACACACCAAGGTGGGCCTACTTTTCATGGTGGGTTGATGTTGTAGGGTAGGTTGGGCAGAAAGCACAGTTAATGCATAAACAATTGAGAACCAGCCTCTTTTTCCGTGCATAGATTTAAATAAAAAGCACTTGTTATAATTAATTACTATAAATTAATTTCAATATTAAGAATATAATATTAAAATATAATTGCATTCAGGCTAGGTTTGGCCATGGGCAGCGTTACACCCACACCCATTTACCCATACCCAGCACTTGTCGGGCTGGGCTCGGGTACCTGTCAGGAATACCCAGCCCGTTGCCACCCCTACCCGTGAGATCAATGTTCTAGATTATGACCCACATGTAGATGGAATTCGGCCTTTGCAAATGATATGGTTGTTGAAGGCTTGAAACTCAGAACCTAATAAATTCGCTGGTAAACAACGTGCAATGAAAATATAACTATCATCCATGGCCTGGATAACTGCAGACTATTATGCCATTTATTTTCTTCATTTTGCAGGTCACATCAACAATCAATACAACACTTGTTTCTGGATGCTGGTTAAGTCTGGTAAAAGCAAAAAGGAAGCACAAGATCTTTTAAAGGTATAAATATTATCTGTTGTTGATCTATAGTTGTCTGGTTCTGGTATGCAGAGTGTTGATGTCATCTATATTGAAGCAGTGATTGCATGTCTTCCGCTTCCATTATTTGCATCGACTGGCTTTTTCATTTCCACTTTCTTTGATTTTGTTCGGTTATTTTCTTGTCATTTGATCATCATAATTTCCTTATGGGATTTTATAGAGCATTATCATAAGGTTGCAAGAAAATGTCTGACATTGTGTTCTCTTTCGAGATAGGCTAATTCTGAGGTAGATAGTTTGGCTGTGCGGGCGAGCAGGGAAGTTCTCTTGGTTTGTCTTTTGTGTTCTGGGTTTTCGTGTTCGGATGTCAGTTTGTAGCAGCCTCTCTCTGCACTCCTTTTTTGGGTCTAGTTTCCTCTGTTTTTGGAGCCAGTCTGCCTCTTGCTGCAACCTTTCTTCTTTTCAATAAGATTTCGTTATCCTAAAAAAAAGTTCTGTCACATGTTGTCTTATGCTTCCTATTTTAAAAGTGTGCCACATTGGCAGGGTCCAAGCCACTCATCAGATGGTCCAATCATTGTGTTGGCCATCCATGTATGATGAATAATGGACCATTGGACTCTTTTACTTGCGTACTAAGTTATTGTAGTTAGACTTCATGCTTAGCAGGCTTGTGTTGCACTACACGTCCCTGACCTTAACCATTCATAAACTCCCCTTTGTAGGTTTCACAATTACTTTGGCTAACAAGCATCATGGGGCATGTCTGTCTTTGCGTATGAGTGGTGTTTGGTAAACATGCTATTTGTTATTTTGTGCAGCCCACCACTCAAGCATACCCTTGTCATTTTCTTTCTATCCGATGGTAGTATATTTGTACCATCATGCTCAGCAGGATTGTCTAACAGTGCATGCTCTACACCCTAATTGTTTGCAGATTTCCATTTCTAAGTCGTCCGCACATAATAGAGGGGCTGACATGCAGTATGGGCGTCTGTGTTGGCATGTAAGTGGTGTTTGGTAAACATGGATCACTGGGCTCTTCCCCAGTCTGTGCAGCCAACCATTTGAGCATGACCCTCCTTGTGTGTGGACCCATGCTCCATGGTATGCCTAGCAATTGCCCCTCCATGGCCCTACTTGCTTGCTTGCCATTCATTATGTGTAATAGTTGCACTCAGTGTTAGCATTAAGTGGGAGATGGGACCATGTTGTCATGCAAGTGCTGTCAATTTGAGCCTTTGTCATGGGCCTAATGTCCTGTTTATCACAGCCCAGGTAAGAAGAGGAAGGTTGATGTCTGATGGGCAGCTGGTCGTTAAACTTCAATTAGCTACCTTTCAGAAGCCAACCAAAATTGCTGGGAGAAGGCTGAAAAGATGATAACATGTGATCCCCATAGCCCCCTTTGATGAGTGGACCATCTTATTTTTTCAGCCGGGGCAGCCTAATGACCAGCTTGGATCTTACAAATGTTGGACAAGTTTGCATGTCTGCTTGGATATGCATGCAGAATTAGTAAAACTCAGCTCCATGTATCTACCTTTCAAGGCGAATTTTACGATTAGAACCTTAGGAGGATTATGGCTAACTACTTCAAGTGTCAAACTTTACAAGTGCATGGTTGATTTTATTGCCCCATTGCCATTCATTTTAGAGTGCCATTATGCAGTTCATTGCCTAAAAGTTCTATGCAGGCTGATGATCAGAACTGTTTATCTGGTGGCCCACCATGTGGATGGGCTATAGGCAAACAACTACGGTGACCGGGCAGCTCCGATCATCCAGTTGTGGTTTTACTGGCTGAACGTAGACCACTGCTGTAACCATTCCTTTGGCAGGCAACTTATTGGATGGCTACGACAATCTAATCCCCTTCCCTTTTGGTATATGGCCTATCCATGTTTGGCCCACAAGAACAACAGTCTCGATCATCAGACACTTTTTCCATGTTTGCTGTGAGGGAGCTGCATAAATTCTACGTTGCAACTTCCATAATAGCTTATCTCTTCATTTTAACCCTCCTGCCACCAGCAATACCTGGGATCCACAGAAAAGAAGTTCTCATTGAACTTTTCTTCTTTATAGCTACTTCATTTCCTTGTCACTTATCCTCAGTTTCTTTATACAACCATTCCCATAACGAGTGTTGATATTGTCAAGCCAAGGGACTGACTTGTATTTCTATAACTCTGCAGGGTACTCAAACGCAAGAGAAAAATGAACTGCTGTTCCAACAGTTTGGTATCAATTACAATACGCTACCAGCCATGTTCCGGAAAGGTTCTTGTGTTTTCAGGGATAAGGTTAGTTTGGTATCAATTACAATACGCTACCAGCTATGCCATTGTGTGAAAAGTAAACTCACACTATTGGTCCAACCTTTTTTGGTTTAACACAGACACACACACACACACACACACACACACACACACACACACGCACGCACGCACGCACACGCACACACACACGCACGCACGCACACACGCCACACACACACACGCACGCACACACACACACGCACACACACGCTCGCGCGCGCGCACACACACACACAAACACACTGGTTAGCCCGAGAATGTCTATTTTTTGTGTTGGTTTTTAATTTGTATAAGCAGGGCCCATGGTTCAGTTATCCAAACTCTTCGCCCATGGTTCATTAAAATCTCCCAGATTGAGAATTCATCACCTTCAATTGTTGTCCGGCAAATAGGCAGTTAAGAATGGCAATATAGAAACAGAAGTTCAACCAAGGTGCCAAAGACTTGATGAATTCGATCTTCCAATCTAGAGATATTCAGCGCATTGGACATCTGTGGTGGGACCCACAAATATCTTACGGTTTGGAATCTGGATAATTGAACGATGCGATACCTTGAACAAACTGATAATCCAACTATCCAAGTGGTACTTCAGATATTCTTGGTCAATCACTATAAAATACCTAAGAATTCTTTAATCTGGTTTCATGCCTTCTGGATTCTGATTGACACTACTTACCAGTGCTTATGAGAAAATTTAACAGCTGACATTATAGATGGCATTTGCTGATGACGCTTGATTGTTGTAGTTCTTTCTTGCTTTGAAATTTTACCTGTCATTAATGAATTCTGGGCACTTGCCCAGACACTGCATGCATACGTTTTAACTCAAGTCCACAAAACGTCCAGCTATGTCTGGAGCCACTTTCATTAGAGAAAAGAGTAGCTATTTGGTACCTTGCAGATTATGAGTATTTGTACGCATGCATAAAGCCACCACAGCATATTTGTACCTCATCCAAGTCAACCAGATTGTGGGGCCTATTGCCAATCAGTTAGAACTCAAATATTATACCAACCAAATGATTCTAGCTGCCCGAGTGGAAGCCATCAAATGGAGAGCTAAAATGGAATAAAAAATAAAATAGTTAGGGGTTCTAAATTCACAAATAAAGTGGCTGTAGATAGGAGGTTAAGAGTACCCATTCGATGTGGTTTTGGGTCTGTGCCCTATCTGCAGTGAGGCCATGGTTTGCACGGAATGGATTTATGCACATGTGCCATATGTACAGTGGATATCTGCAAGTATGTGAATGGTTAACTCTGCCAAAGTATCAATATTTTTCTATTGGAGAAATTTCTCTATGCTTTAGTACTAAGAATTCAAGAATCCTCATGGAGTTGCTTGACTTTTAAAAGTCAACTAAGTGAGACGACACAGTTAATTTTTATTTATTTTTGAAACGGTGCTAAGGTAACTTCAAACTCGAAAAAAGTATGTGTGTGTGTGTGTGTGTGTGTATATATATATATATAATCAATGGAGTACTTTTGATTCTGATTGAGTATGAAAGAAGCTTGAAAAACTCAACAGACAGAAAGTTTATCCACCTGCAAGAATGTCGATGTTGAGAAGATGACCACCAAATGGGGATATAGATCAGATAATTTGTACACTTGAAAAATTCGATCAAGCACTCGAAAATACTAGTGGGTTCTCTAAAATCTCAAAAAAAAAAATCATAGATCAGATTATTTTGTACACTTGAAAAATTCAATCAAGCACTTGAAAATGCTAGTGAGTTCTCTAAAATCTCCAAAAATCAGATTACACAACTGGTTTAGATTTTACAAAACTCAGTTGAACCCTTCGTTGAGTTTTCAGTCTGACCTGGACTCAAGCTTCATCCACTTTAAACATCCTTTTTGTTTTTAAATTGATATTCTTCCAAATATAAATGGGATTCTATATTCACTTGCATATGCTGTCATGTTCAACAAGGTTCATGCTTGCCCAACCAAAATGGATTTCGGCACCAGGCTTTCCAGGGACGCCAGATCACACCTTAATGTGGAAGCTTACCCGGACACTTTTAAACGGCCAGGTAAAGGGGCCCCACTGAAAGATGGAGGGAGAAAAACTTGATGGGGCCCCTTTGCCTGTTTTACCTTCTTCCATGAAGTTTGTGTTTGTCACGCAATCTCGTATATTTATTTTTTCAGGTAGAAGAAATGGTGAAGTTGACTGACGATGATGATCCTGTCAAAAGATATCGGAAGAAGGTGATCGTGGACCATTGTGATATAATCGGACCAAGCTTTTGGAATGAGCATCCAGACATCCTTGGCGAATAGCTTGTATCACCGAGCTGACAAAGTACTGCGATATCTAACAGCGAGCTTTGCTAAGCCCACACACATGTAGAAGACATCATGTACACACACACATCTGCAAGCATGTCACATGAATACAAGCTCCGATCTGTTCACTGGAGGGTTGCCAAACGTAGATGTTCTTGCCCAAGAATCAGGTTGTTCCATTCTTCTGGTAGCCCACAGTTTTATGAAACTAATATACTGCTGAAGAAAAGAACTTGATGAGAATTTTTTTTAACCTTCCAACTGCTCCTAAAACCATGGCCCACCTGATAAATGGATCAGATTTATTTTTTGCACAAGGACAACTACATGGTCGGACCCACATGGACAGTTTAGATATTAGACTATAGGCCATGCTAGCACATGGGTGGCTTGTACACTTAATGTACCTCTGTAACAGCCTACTTTGTTTAACTTTAAAAAACAGCGTGCACTTGATGTATCTTTTCTATTTATAGAATTCTGTATGTTTAATTAATGGGAAAGTGAGAAATTCACATCTTGAATGGATTTGGATGTGACAAACAGTCGCAGGAAATTAAGCTTTGAGAGGTTTATCTGAATCAGAAGACCAGACCCTGGCTGATTGCTGCCAAGGCTGTGAAATGCCTCTTCTGAGCTGTACACGAACCAAGTTGGCTCGGTTAGCTCACTCAACTCGACTCAAAAAAGCTTGATTCGACTCAGTTCGAAACTGAGTTCGAGCCGAGCTGATTTTTTGAGCTTGAAAAAATTTCGAGCCAAGTTCGAACTTGCCTGAGCTCGATTCAACTCAGATCGAACCCCAACTCGAATCGAACTCAGATCAAACCAGTTCGGTGACTCGGTTATTTTGATATTGATGTTGCTCAACAAGTGTTTGATGAAATGACTCAACGAAGTGTCGGCTGGTGGCAAGGAAGGTATGGATATGAAGCAAATACCCTTGTATCTTGATTTTTATGTTGCCTACGTAGTGTTTGATGAAATACCTGTAAACCGATGCTACTGCTTTACATTCCGTGAGAAATCGAAGGTGTACTCCATGTGTTTAAGAAAATGCCGCAAAGGCTCGATCTTGCCGAGCCAAGTTCGAGCTGGGGTCAGCTGGTAGCCAAGCTGAGTCGAGCTGTGCCAAGATCAACTCGGTTCAACTCTGTACACTTTAGGATAGGTAAGATAAGGTTGGAGAATATGGAGAATTAAGCTGGTAGCTGAGCTGAGTCGAGCTGTGCCAAGATCAACTCGGTTTGACTCTGTACACTTTAGGATAGGCAAGATAAGGTTGGAGAATATGGAGAAGTAAGCGCCCTTTTGGACGCACCCTCTCAAGGGGTGTTTGAGGCCTAAATGCTGTTTTGATCCAAAATAGCATTTGATGCTGTGCGCGTGTACGCACTTTGCAGACCACCTTCTCATCTCCCATTCTAGGAAACAGGCTCTAAAAGATGGTTCGATGGTTCGAAATGTTTTGAGCATGCCTGTATGTACTGCATCTCCCTTTCCTGTATGTACTCTCTCTCTCTCTCTCTCTCTCTCTAAGAGGTGAGAGAGAACAAATGGGACATAATGTGGGGTTTCATTAAGAGGTGAGGGAGGAGATGGGACTTAATGTGGGGTCTGTCCACTTGCATTTGACTTGGTCTGTGTCACCAGCATTGCCATCTTCGTTGTCAGTTCAGGGAGGTGAATTAGCTTCTCTTCCCATAATAACCCATGACAAATTTTTATACAGATAATTAGATGCATCACCACCACCATTATCATCCTTGAGACTTTTCTTTTAAATGATAAATTGCAAAAAGTTTTACTAATCAGCTGATCAGATATCATCCTCCCTCTTTTACCTCATGCTGTGTAATCAAGCCCCCCAATGAGCTTGGGGTCATGAAACACACTTTTGAAAGGTTAAGGTGCCGTTTGATAAGCTGAAAAAATAAAGTCTGAAACTTAATTCAAGTGTTGAAAACTTAAAATGCTGAATTTAAGTACTTGCAAGTATTGAAATTTCAGTTTGATAATTCGTCTAAAAAAGTTATGATATCTGAAAATAAGTATTTTTTTTTTCACAATAACTTGTGATAAAAATAAATTATAAATGTTTGAAAATTGATAATTTATTATATTCGCCCTTGTTATCTCAATTTCTATCTTCCGCAGAATATGAAATAAAACATGTTATTATATTGCCACCAAATTTGGCATAACTATGCCCCATCCGCATACATCTCTCAAACATGACCCCTCAATTGATGGGCCGCATGCTATACTCTTCTTGATAGAATAATCAGAACCCCTCAATTGATGGACCATGTGCTATACCCTTCGATAGAATAACCAGAACCCTTCGTTTGTGCTTTCAGTTCATCCCAGTAGGAATGACCTTACAAGGGATGTGGATAGCATGTAAACATCACGGTGCACCCCAGGAAGGTTTCAATGGTAGGCATTTCCCTACCCACTATTTTGTGTCATGCGGCCTACTTGAGTTTTGGATCTACCTCATTTTTTGTCCCATGATCCAATGTGATATGGAAAAATAGATGGACGAGGTGCATTTCACACAAATATTACAGTGGGCCCTATCTAGATTCAGTCCAGAAAGTTCCTGGGAAAGGCTTCCCCAGGCAACCTGTACCCGTACACTACTGCTAGAACTGGATACGACTTGGCTGCAACCCAGAACCACTGATGTGGGGCCCACCTCGGTGTATGCATCTTACGCCCATGCTGCCCATCCGTTTTGCCAGCTTATTTTAGGGCATGGTCCCAAAGATGAAGCAGATATAAATCTTATGTAGACCACACCACATGAAACAATGGTTATTGACCATTAAAAACTTTTTCATGGGGCCACAAAAGTTTTGGATCACAGTCATACAAATCTCAGGACATCCGACTGTTTTGCAAGCTCATTTTAGGGTATGATGTAAAAGAATGGGCGTGGATTGGGTACTACCCCAACCAGGACCTAAGTCCTTTTGGGGGCTCTGTGAGGCGCACTGAGGTATATATATTTAATCCATACCGTCCATCCATTTTTGACAAATCATTTTAAGGCACAAGCTGAAAAATGAGGTAGATTGAAGGCTCAAGTGAACCACATGATTGAATTCCTATGGTTGAAAACCCTAGAGGTCAATAGGAAAAAAAGGTCAACTTGTCTCGACTCAGTGCTGACTTGACCTGACTTGGTCCCCCCCTCCCACACACACACACTTTCGCGCACTCGCACCACAAGGGGATGATCGAACCGTGACCTCATGTTGAAACTCCACACAACAGCTGTCATATTACTATATCTCTAGAGTTAATAATTTTATATATGGAACTACTGAACTCGATCACTTGTTACTGTTAATCTTCAGCTTTCTATTGAAGTCTATCCCCTATAGGTACTCAAATTGAATCAATGATCAATGGTAGATTCAAAAACTCTTTTGGCCCATAGCAACTTCAAATTGTATACATTATTATATTTGAGTCAGTATCCCATCCCTACTAAAGCAACTGACAGACACACAGACACACCAGAGAGAATGAGAGCCCAACACATAAGATTCGGAGTCCAACAGGTCCGGATACCCATCAATATGGTGAAAAGACAAGTCATTTGAAGCCGCGAAAGAGCAGCCCAGATCATTATCATCTAAGCCTTATCTTTGCTAACTGGCGTGGGCTGCCTAAGAGTGGGACACATGGCCATTAGTTCCCAACAACCATTTTCCTAACATGGATAGATGATGCCTGAAAAATCCCAGCTACCCATGTTAGACCTTTTTCAGTTGAATGAATGTTGACCCTTGTTTCATCTCTCTCAGATTAACCATATATCTAGACGCCATCAATGGAAATGTTAAGAAATTTGTATCATGGATTACCGATCCATGGCCCCACTTATGGGAAACGAAAACCTGTACATGATTGAAATATGGGTTGAGAAATTTTTATTACAACCTTTTACAACATGAAGCACCAGTGGTCTAGTGGTAGAATAGTACCCTGCCACGGTACAGACCCGGGTTCGATTCCCGGCTGGTGCATTTTTTTTTTTTTTTTGGCCCTATTCCGGCCGTGTCACAGGTGGGCTCGATTGGAGATGACCTAGACCGAAAAATCAAACGGGTCCACCTATCTGGCAGATCAGAAATCATCGACCGTTGGCATAAACGTCTCTTTAAGAACTGGTTACTTGTGTGATCGGACTTGAGTTAGGGCTGACCCAGCTCGAGTTTCGAAATAGACCTGACACGAATTCGACCCGACTTGATAACAAGTCCAGCATGCCGGGACTGACCGGGACCGAGTCGACCTAGTCATAGTTACCGAGTCGGGTCAGGTGCAGCGGGTATCCGCGGGCTGAAATCATAGCTCAGAACCTAGTTGTACGTGCCGGAATTGCATTCTCTCCATCAGCTACACAGCATCTCATATTTGAAACATCAAATCTAGAGTTTTTTTTTTTTTTTTAATGTATGAGTCAGTTTCGGATCAAGTCAAGTTAGTACCAAGTCAAATTTCAGGTTGATTCGAGTTGAATTACTAGGTGACTCGAACTCGAACTCGACTCAGTTTGAGTTTGGATTGGACAAAGTCTACTTGGTTCGGATCCACTCACTCACTGGGTTCAAGTTGAGCTGGGTCTGAACGAGTCAGACGAGTCTTGTATGCCAAGTCGAGTCGTCCCGTGCCCAGCTCTACTGCCAGTCATCACTCTTGCTTTGACCAACCCATCTTGGGCCAGGCTTGGACCTACCAACTTGGCCAGTGGGCCCATATGGGCCCTACATGCATGGGCCAATCGATATCTGGGTCTGGCTTGGGCTCAAGTCATTTTAACCCAACCCACCCCCGACACAATTTTATAAGTCATGCTACAGATATGCTATTCTAATCCTGCAACCCATTTATCTTGAATGTAAACTCTTGGTTTCATCAACCTAAAATGTCTATTTCTTTGTGCATATGTAGCCCATTTGACCAATGGAAACGGATTAGATTAGAACACTCAAATAGTAAATAGAAATTTTTAGGCTGTGGAAATTGGGTGGGGCCAGGCCCAACTACTTGCTTGCGCCTGCTGTTCTAGGCCCATTTCTGGCTCGAGCTGTGATCATGCTGGGTCTTAAATGTTGGGTGGGCCTGAGCCCATTGCCACCCGTAAATCAATCTGATCCACTTATTAGGTAGGCCTATCTCCTTTGTACGTGCACAGTTGGCAAAATTTTCAAATATTCCGATACTTCCATGCATGCATGGCCCACCTGGTGAGTTGTAGATAAAAATCCCTGATGCTTGGGTTGGATGTCCAACACGTACTAAGATGTCCACCATGCACTAGTTAGGATGGCCCTAGCTGAAGATGACTTGGCCTGAAAATAACATAGGTTGGGCTCTTCATCAGGCAGGCTACGCTTCCTTGGAACACCGATTCTGCCCTTTAATGGGTATGGCCCATGCAATGGACATAGAGAGAGGAACGGTCTGTAGCAAAAGGAAGGGGAGTTATCTGATGCTCGGGCACGTATGACACTTGATACGCAGGCACTTGGGAATTGTACACATTGCATACATGAACTCAAATTATGATGGAAAAAAGGAAATTAAAATATTGAAAATTTATTTGTGTATTTTACTTGAGTATAGTTCTGAATTTATTAGGAGGAATGGCCTTTTAAAAAAAAATTGTTACAGTGAAATTAAATCTATCATAAATTAATTATATCCTACTCAAATCTCAACACAAAAGGAAAATAAATATATCAAAATCATATCATTATTAATACTTCTTCTCAAGTTGGCACCTGAAGATCCATAATGTCCAACTTGTGACGCATAAGATGAAATTAGTCGCAACCAAGAGCTTTGATAAAGATGTCCGCAAGTTGGTGACTGGTTGACACATAAGATAAGAAGTGCAAATAACCCCAAAAGTAATCTTTTCATGTACAAGATGACAATCAATCTTGACGTGTTTAGTCCGCTCATGAAAAACTGAATTGGTGACTATGTGAGGAGCAGCTTGATTGTCACAATACAGGCGCATGGGCTGGGATGTTGAACATCTAGATCTCAGAGGAGTGCTTTGAGCCAAGTAAGTTCACAAGTAGCATTGGCCATAGTGTAGTACTCAGCTTCAACAAATGACCTTGAGACAGTGGTATGTTTTTTATTTTCCAAGATATAGAACTACTCTCAAGCATCTTATAGTAAGTCTTGGGGCAACTGACCCAATCGGAATCATAATAAGCTAATGCTTGGAAGGAGCTAATTGAGGGAAAAAAGACGCCCTCGCCAGGAAAAGTCTTGTGATATTAGAGCACTCGAATAGTTACATCATAATGGGGCTGGCATGGAGTATGCATGAATTGGCTGCATAAAAAATGTTGGCTCAAGTAATGGTTAAGTATATGAGGCGTCTAACACGAAGCCGATATATGGGAAAAACCGATATATGGAGGGATCTGGAAGAAGAGTGTCAAGTTCATCGGTCAAATATAAATTCTATTACATAAGAAAAGTAGCAGGCCGAGCTCCAAGATATCCACTATCTTTAAAAATAATAAGAGTATATTTGTGTTGACTGAGAACAATTCCTTTTTAGAAACGAGCCACATCAATCCTAAGAAGTACTTCAGTGAGCTAAGATCTTTAATATAAAACTTGGTTTGAAAAAATGTATTTAAAGCAATCATGGCATTTGGATCATTTCCTATCAGGATAATATTAATAACATAAACGAAGTATGCCATAAAGATAGTGTCATTTGAATGCGTGAAAAGAGAATCTAATAATGATTAATGGTAGCCAACTTTTTTGAGTGCATATGAGAATTTTTCAAACAAATTTGGTGGTGCTCGGCAAAGACCATAATGGAATTTGTTAAGGTGACAAACATGTTGCTCCCCATGTTTCACAAAGCTGAGAGAATCGTCATGTATACTTTTTCATGAAGGTCACTATGAAGGAAAGTATTGTTAACGTCGAGTGGGTAATGACGAATAACATTTACAACCAAGAGACAATGTACCATAATCACTTTAGTAACATGTGCAAATGTTCATAAAAATTGAGACTCTCAATCTGATTGTATCATTTTGCCACCAAATGTGCTTTGCAATGTTCAATGGTTTTGTCAGCACAATATTTGATTTTGCACACCTAAGGTCTAGGTTTGATTCTGCTCTAATGCCTTAATTTCTACTTTCATTACTTTATACCACTAAGGAACTTTAACAGCTTGAAAAAAGAATGTCAACTCGTCATGAGAAGAAATAGAGGAAGGTAGGGTAAAATGGTTAGCAGAGAAATGACTATAAGAAAAATAAAAATAAAAATAAAAAATGGACATGGGATAGAGATTGAAACTGTGTGGATTATCTAACACGATACCATGACCTGCGAAAGCTTGTGGAGCTTAGAATTATAGTTAAATCCTAGAGGGGGGTGAATAGGACCTTAAATTATTTATCAATTAATACAATTTAATACACAATGTGAAATAGGTCCAAGATCATAGACTACAAATATACAACTAATTGTGCAAATAGTCTATAATGAGAGAGAGCAATATCAATTGTGTGTGTGTTAAATTAAACTCCTAGCATACAATCTAATCATGCATTCGTACGTAATAGACAAATCTAATCACAAACATCAATAAAATTACAAACATCAATAATCACAAACACAATGATATATAGTGGTTCGGCTTAATCTTACTCCACTCTCGACTGATGCACTCAAACTCGAGTGTACCGGATTTCACTATTTCAATTAATTTTTCATAGGTTCACCAAAAACCTTTACAATGATTTTCAATAGGTTTATCACAAACCTACACGTAAGCACCTATGTCGGTGGCAGTTCGACACAAGGACCTACACATACGCACCCATGTCTGTGGCTCCAATGGAGACTTACAAAGATTTTCTATAGGATAACCAATAACCTATGCAGTCATGCATAAGGAATTTCATATACTCCCGTTGAAGGCAGTCCTACATGAGGACCTACACATACACACTCGTGTCGGTGATGGTCCTATACAAGAACATACACGTACGCACCCGTGTTGTTGGCTCCCTTGGAGAATCAAAGGTTTTTTATAAGCTAATCTATGTACACTCCCGTTGGAGATGATCCTATACAAGAACTTATTCGAGTTTAGGTTACAAACTCTATGGACTCTCAAATTAAACTCTTACTAGTTTGGATGAGCTCCATTGATATTGCACTCTTGAGATGCCCGATCAATTTTAATATGGCTTCTCTTTTGCTCCCCGGATCTTTAATGCAGATTTTCTCAGCTTATACAATCAACTCCTTGCTTTAATCTTCTAAGTTCTAATAAGAGTACCAAAAAAGTAGGAGAGAAGTGATGGGAATGAATCTCCTAGAACTATGGTTTACTTGGTTCCAAGAGGGGATTCTTTTAATTGGAGATTATAGGCTATTAGACGAGAATTTACCTATAGAGTTATAATTTAAGCAGTAGAGAATCCAAGAGATCATGTTCATCATCAATTAAAGCTTGGAATGCTTATACCAAGTGATGAATTACAAAAAGGATGACATAGTCTCAATAGATTAGATTTTAGGAGAAAGGATAAAGAGTGAGAAATCACATAGGCTCAAGTTATACCAAAAACTCATAAAAAACAATAAGGTTTAAATGCCCATTCTATAGAAACAGGTTTGCAACGAATTTAAAACGGACAGAAAATTACTAGTTCGATTCGATCGAGCGAACCTTCAATTCAATCTAACAATTCCTGATTTAACTGTTTTGCTCGCTAGATAGTTTTAACCACTTTCAATCTAACTTCAATTCAATCGACGGTCCATCGATTCGAGTTAATTCGACTACAGTATTTTCAATTTGAACTAAAGTCTTTCGATTTGACTATAGTATTTTCGATTTGATCTACCATCCTAAAGGTAGGTTGTTTTAGAACTAAAGGGGTCTAGGGCTAGTATCACTAAGACACCTCAATTTACCTGCCTCAAGGCCTTAATGCTGCAAGTCTTTAAGTCTTCAGTTTCTCAATGTCTTCTAATGCGGGCTCAATTGACTTAAGACACACTAGCACATGTTATTGACAAACCGAGGCATTAACAGAGAGAACTTACAGAGGGCTATGAGAAAGTGAAGTAGGAGAGGATGGGTGCGACAAACAGTCATTGGGGCGAGTAGGCTGAGTCACGGTACATTGGGAGTGATGAGGAACATGTTGCAGTGATTAGTGTAAGGTTGAGGTTCAAGAGTACTAATGAGAGGAATGGGTGAATAATCATCTTGACTTCACTTAGCAATATGCATAGGAATTACGGGAGATGATGTATCTAGTGCGGGATTTGTGTTTTAAAAGGGGAATATAGATTCAACAAAGGTAACATATCGAGAAGTGAAAATACATTTATGCTCTAGATTTTAAACTTAATATCCACATTGACCGAAAAGAAAACTAACAAAGATGCATTTAGAAGCATGAGGGACAAATTTATGTCGATGACTATGAATGATATGAGCATAACACAAACAACAAAAAGTGTGAAGATGGTCCTAGGATGGTAGATGATTAAACAATATTTTATATAGGGTTTTACCATTCAAAATAGATGGGGTATCCGATTGATGAGATAAGTAGGAGTCAAGATATATTCTCTCCAAAAAAGATAATGGTAAATTGGCTTGAAAGCGTAAGGAGCAAGCGACATCAAGAAGGTGTCGATGTTTGCCCTCAATTACCCCATTCTTTTGTGGTGTCTTGACACAAGTGCAATGTTTGCCCTCAATTACCCCATTCTTTTGTGGTGTCTCGACACAAGTGCACTGATGAAAGATGCCATGCTCATGAAGAAAAGTTTGAATGGATTTTGAAAGGAATTCCGCCCCATTATCAGTGAGAGTTTGGCAAACTTGGCATTTGAATTGAGTTTGAACCTTTGCACAGAAATTTTTTTTAAAAGAATATGTTTCAGTAAATCGCATAAGACAAACCTAAGTGCAATGCATATAGTCATCTACGATAGTGAATAAAATAATGTGCACCAGTGTTGGATGGCATGGGATAGCCACCCCAAATATCAAAGGTGAACCAAATCAAAAGGACTCATGGTTCGAGTGCAACTTAATGGGAATGGACGATGAGTTTGATTAACCCTTTGACAACATCACAAGAAAGAGTCCTACTTGAAGTAGACGATATTTGAGATGGACATAATGCAGTTGGATGACCAAGACGCCCCTCTGTGTGTATGGAAGTTGCCAACGAAAGAGGGGAAACACCCAAAACTAGTGCCTGTTCTCTTTGGCAGAACACCAATTATAATACTCCGCCCTATGGATTTTATATGCCCTCTATCATCAAAAGTCCATCGGCTTGCCTATTCCATAAATAGACTTATGTGTTTCCACCTCATAATGGCATTCAATCTAGACCTTCATAAAAACCAATACAAGGCTCCACATTGGATATCAAAATATTTGGCTATTAGATTTTCATCAAGCTTTACAAAAACAAATAAATTGTGATACAATTCAACAGTTAAAATTCATTTAAAAATCTTTTCAAAATATAAGATAATACTCACTAGCTATTTAAAGCTTAATGGAACATTATTAAGGAGGCAAGATCTAGCCACTAAACTCAATCCCAAGCAACAAGCAGATTCCATTTTTAAGTACATCAGGCTTCACCTAAAATTTAACATGGGTACCCAATATCACTTGTATGTCAGCCGATAATGTAGTATCAAAAGTATAACAAAGCACCGTATTGAAATCCCTTCACGAGTTCAGGTCTAAGGACAAGTTTAACCTGGTGCATGATCAAGTTCATTCAATACAAGCATGGATACTCTTGTTTAATAGATTTAATACCATACATCCAATACAAATATTCAATCAAGTCTAGAGCTAGATCCCGATGAACAAATGAACATCCATACTTCCATGTATGAAGGGCAACAACAACTACATGCTTGATAGTGGAGATAAATCTATCTAAACTCGTCATCAGTGCATATCACACAGGTCTATAAACTGATCACGGCTTGCCTAACCCCGCTGAGATGGTCATTGAGAATTTCGAGTACTCAAGAATATCAAAAATCAGTTCTCCACTAGCTCGTCTAGGCCATCATGTCTATTGCATTGTCCAAGTTTCCATTTACAATCAACAATAAGGCATATAATAAATTTGGTTACTAGTAACCCTTTTCATTCACCAAAAGAGGTCCCTAATAACCAACTTCTAATCATCAAAACAATCAAATAGGTCAAATTGGCTTATAAGGGCACACACAACTCCAACATTTGGACCTATAAAGATCATAAAAAGCAAGTATGCACAACGAGTTTCCTTTGTATAGTGTTCTAAATAATGCATTGTCTTGTCTGCCAGAAGTGATGCAATTATATCCAATAACTTCATCTAGTTCATGAATCATACAATACACGTATGAAAATGGATTTCCCCAAACAAATTTGGGAGAAAATGGATTTTTGTCGATTTTCTGCAAAATTGTTCAAATTTCCATTAGGGGAATGTATAGCATGTATGAACAATACGGAGGAATTTAATGAAGGTTTTTTTTTTTTTTTTGGTTGGGGGAGGGCAAAATGTCAGTGTACAAATATATCACAATATATCAGCAATGTTGCAATATTTTGTGTGTGTGTGTGTGTGACATTGGCCAATATCATCGATATTTAAATCACTGAATCTGTGTTTACGAAGGAGGGCTGCACAGAGAGCGGAGACCATCATAAATGGAATCAATGACAGCATGGGAGCCTGACGTTCCTGCAAACGGCAAGTGTTTGGATGCTTCCGCTCGATCAAAATAAAATGCACCCGACACCAATTCTTCCTTGGGCTGTAAAGCCAACCAAACAACTGTATCTGCTCCCTCCTCACTTGTTCTAAGCTTTCCTGATAAGCTGAGAAATGTTCACAAAGAGAAATCAAACAGTCAAGGATACTTTTTAGATGTTCGCGGTTCACAAGACAAGATGCACTAGTGCCAAATCATGGTTGAGATAAGAATAGGAAGGTACGGAGCGGAGAGCGTGAAATGCAGATTTCGTTTTCTCTGCCGCCACGAACACCAAGCACATTAAGTGGTACTCGGCAAGCCCTGCCAACCTCAATTTGGTGCTCCACCCAAACTGCCAAATATTCCGATATTTCAGATAAACAACATTGAGGGTAAGATCCTTACTTTTTGTGAAAACTGGGCAAACTTTTAGCCACTCCCGGGGTTTCAGCCCAGCCTGGATGCATTGAATAGAATCCGATCCCTTTGTCACCATACATTTCTGCCCATTTTTCAGTTAATGCCACCTGAAAAAAAAAAATTATAAATAAAGGTGCATTCATTAAACATTTTGATCAGTTTGCCGTAAGTAAAAAAAAAAAAAAAAAGTGTAACTTTGTCAGTCTTGGCTATATGGGACTGAAAAAAGAAAGTATCACATTTATAGAAGCCTTTAATTAAGGGAAAGTTTGAATCCACCCAGCTGGATCCCCGGACCTCACTAGGGTGCTATGGCCCGTCTGTTGTACATGCATCAAATATGCATGCCAATCTGGGCCACGGTCACATGGCATGGTATTTTGACTCAGCGACTAGCACCGACTAGTTTGGTCCTGAGTGGATAATATCCTCAATATTATTTGTATGACCGTATCTCCATCTCGGTGATACCGATAACACTGGTTGCAATACCGAGAACACTGGAAGTATCGTAAAGTCCAGGTATCAGCGATATATTGCTAAGTATCGCAGATGTATCGATATCGCTAATATTTTCGACTATGTAAATTCCAGGTGTCACTTGTATCATCAATGTGTCGATATCGTCAATGTATTGCCAATATTTTCGACTGTGTAAATTCCAGGTGTCACCTCTATTGCTAGTGTATCGGTGATACTTCGATAATATCGCCAATGTAATGATATAGCCAAAAATCTGTTTATTAAAAAAGTTTTCATTTCAATTTTTTTATGGGCACATGGTTGTATAATGAAATGCATGTTTGTATGTGTGTATATGTATGCATGCATGCATGGATGGATGGATAGATGGATGGATGGATGGATGGATGGGTATATAATCAATTCCTCCTGCATGCAGAAGAATGGAGAGATTCCAAAAAACTGTAAACTCAAGAATCTGGAGAATGTTTTTCTATATTTCTTCAACCCAAAGGTGGGTTTAAATAATCACTCTACAAGACTATACAAGGAAGCTTATTTAGAGCTTCTCTATACATAGTATATTTCAACTAATAACCCATACACAATATTCTCACACACCCCCTCAAACTGATGTGGAATAATGAACCAACATCAGTTTGCCACGAAGAAACCTATGACGGGATGAGGTCATAGTTTTGGTGAATAAATCAGCAAGTTGCAGCTCTGATGTCACATGAGAAAGAGAAATGATTCCAGCTGTGTATTTTTCTCTCACAAAGTGGCAGTCAACTTCAATGTGTTTAGTGCGTTCGTGAAATACTGGATTGGAAGCCAACTGAATCGCACTGAGATTGTCAGCATATAATGGAGTCAACAAAAACAAATGAATCCCAAGATCTGTCAACAATCCCCGGAACCAAGTAATTTCACTACGTGCCTCTGCCATTGCATGGTATTCGGCTTTTGTGAGATACCGTGGTTTGCTTCTTACACTTCCAGCTAACCAATGATTGTCCCAAGAAAACACAATAGTCAGTGGTGGACCGTCGAGAAATTGGACAACCCGCCCAATCTGCATCAAAGTAAGCAAATAATTGTAGATCATGTGATGATGGAAAGAGAAGCACCTGATTGAGGGTACCTCGAAGGAATCGAATAATGCGATGAACTGTCGTCATATGCAATGTGTAAGGTGCCTCGACAAACTGGCTAACAACATAAATTGCATATTAGATATCAGGACGAGACATAATGAGATAGACTAATCTCCCCACCAGTTGCCTATAGGATGTAACATCTGAGAGGTCTCCATCATCTTTCCCATACTTGACATTTAATTCTAGACGAGTCTCATGGGTCTTGTTATCTGTAAGGTTTGCTAGCTTGATCAAATCACAGGTATACTTCCGTTGACTCATGAGATAACCTTGAGTATTACGAGAGATTTCAAGACCCAAAAAATATGTTAACGACCCCATATGCTTCATATGAAATGAGGAATGAAGTAAGGATTTGAGATCGTCAATTCTTTGAGCATCACTTCCTGTGATGAGAATATCATCAACATATACCAATAAAGCAACAAGACCTGAATCAGACTTGATAATAAACAGTGATGAGTCATATTGGCTTTGAGAATAGCCTGTCGTGGTTAACACACCATGGAATTTTTCAAACCATGCTCTTGGTGCTTGTTTGAGTCCATATAAAGCTTTAGATAGCTTGCAAACTAAGCGTGGATCCTTAAACTTATAACCAGGAGGTTGCTTCAAGTAAACTTCTTCTTTGAAATTCTCATGGAGGAAAGCATTCTTGATATCGAGTTAACTAAGTTGCCAACCTTTAAAAGAACTTATAGTGATCAAGGAACAGATCGTTTTCATTTTTCCCACTGGAGCAAATGTCTCATCATAATCAACTCCATACTTTGTTTATAGCCCTGGGCCACTAGCCGAGCTTTGTATCGATCTAAGCTCCCATCAGATTTTAATTTTACAGTATATACCCATTTACTGCCGATCACTTGCTTCCCCTCAGGTAATGAAATCAGTGTCCAAGTAGCATTTTCCTCGAGTGTCTGAATCTCATCATCCATAGCCTTTACCCAACACGGTTGTATATATGCCTGAGAATAATTAGTAGGTACAACCAGTGTTCGAAATATCGATACTATCGGCCGATATATCGGTATCGATATTATCGGTATCCCTGCAAGACGATACTTCGCCGATAACACCCGGAAGATACAAAAAAACCCTAACTCCAGATATCGTGCGATATATCGTCGATATCGTGCGATATCGCGCCGATATCCGATATCGCCGATACAACCCACCCCGATTTAGATATCGTGGTATTTCCGCTTCCATTATTGTCGGAAATCGACAAACAGAGTCACGGACACTCACGGGTGCGTTTGCAGGGAACTCACGAGTCCCACTGTAGCCAACAACCCACAACAATAAAAAGCCGATGCCGTGGGTTGCTGAAAATCAAAATTTTTTGAATGAGAGAGAGAGAGAGAGAGAGAGAGATCGGAGAATACCTGTAGCGGTGATCGGAGGTGGGCCATTCGACAGGTAAGTACCCTATATCCCCCTTTCTTCCAAAATTTCTTGCTATTTTCTTCATTTTTTCTCTTTCTTCGCCGATTGGAGCGTGCTGGTGCAGATTTCTCGGAGATTCGGCGAGAAATCGGGCCGGATTCGACGAGATACCTCATCCGGAGCCTTCGCTGCGTGAAGGGAGGGAAATCGCGAGTCCGGGAGGGAAATCGCGAGCCTTCGCTGAAGAAAATGAAGAGAACGGGCGCGGGAGGGGTGAAAACATGTCGGTCCGGGACTCCGGATTACGTACTGAGTAACTCAGTACGTTCTTATCGTACTGAGTAAACTCAGTTGGGCCCACCGTGAAAAGAAGTGGTTTATCCACACCGTTCATACGTTTTTTCAGCTCATTTAAGGGGTTGAACCCAAAGTTGAAGCATATCCAACTCTCAAGTGGATCATACGACAGGAAACAGTGGGAATAATGATTTCCACTGTTGAAACCTTCCTAGGCCTTACAATGATGTCGATTTGTCATCCAAGCTGTTAATAATATCACAAAGACATGGATGAAGAAAAAATATATATATAAGCTTAATACAAAAATTCTGTGACACTCAAGAATTTTGCAACAATATAAGTTCAATTCGCACTGTTTCATGTGGTGTGGTGCATTTGAGCCTTGGATATCCTTCAATTTTGGACCCATATCATAAAATTATCTAATAAAATAGATGGACGGACTGGATAAAATACATAGGCATGGTGAACCCCACAGAGTTTACTCAGTACGCTCAGCGTACAGAATACCGATTAACCGGGACTTTGCGCGGGTGTGATTTGCTGAGCACGTGCCAATCGTGCTCAGTAAACTCAGTTGGGGCCCACCTTCAATGTATGTGGTCTATCCACACCGTCCATATGTTTTCCCATATAAATTAAGGGGTCGATCCAAAAAACATTTTGTAAGGTGTGGCCAAAAATGGTATTTCAACGGTGGATGTTCAATTCAACTGTTTTGTAAGGTGTGGCCCATTTAAACATTGTATATGGTTTATGTTTGGCCTAAAGCCCTGAAATTATCTGTTAAAAGGTATGGACGGAGCGGATAAAATACATAAATATCATCTTGACCATTCATCTATTGTGTGGCCCTCAAGAAATTTTTAATGGTGAACGTCACTCTCTCCACTGTTTTCTGTGGTGGGGTCCAGTCGAGCTCTGGATCTAACTCATTTTTTGGTTCACGCCCTAAAATGATCTGTTAACATGGATGGACGGTGTGGATAGAAAAAATACATCATGGTGAGACCCACGTAACTTGGTGACGTAACGTCAGTAATCCGCTGGAAGCGGATTGCGTATGCGGGATGTATGCGGGACGTGGGGTGGTGGTCAGTGCTCTGTGGGCCCCACCATGATGTATGTGTTTCATCCATTCCGTTCATCCATTTTTAAATATCATTTTATTGCAATGAACTCAAAAATGAGAGGGATATAAATCTCAGGTGGACCACACCACATGAAAACAATAGTGATTGGATATACCATTTAAATCCTCCTATGGCCCACTATACTGTTTATTTGACATCCAATCTGTTGATTAGGTCATACAGGCCCAGATGAAGAGAAAAAACAAATATCAGCTTGATCCAAAACTTTTATGACCCCCAAAATGTTTTTAATGGTCTACCCTCATTTAACACTGTTTCCTGTAATGTGGTCCACTTGAGATTTGGATATATCTCATTTTTGGACTTCTACCGTAAAATGATCTGTAAAAACAGATGGATGGCATGGATGAAACACATACATCATGGTGTGACCCACATAGCACCGACCACCAGCTATTGGTCGGTGTCAGGGGACGCGGATTGCGTCCTACCCCCGCCCGGACGGTAATCCGTCCGGGCAGGGCTCTGTGGAGCCCACCGTGATGTAACTGTTTCATCCTGCCGTCCAACGATTTTTTCAGAAAATTTTAATATGTGAACCAAAAAATGAGGCAGGTTCAGGGCTTGAGTGGACCACAAAGTGGGGATTGAACGTCCACCATTAAAAGCTTCTTTGGGGCCAGAGAAGTTTCGGATCAAGCTGATATTTGTGTTTTAAGTTCATCCACGTCTACGTGACCTTATGAATAGGTTTTATGGTTAAAAAAAACATCACGTGAGCCCTTAGAAATGTTTCAACGGTGGGTGTCATATCACGTGGGCCCTTAGAAATGTTTCAACAGTGGGTGTCATATCACGTGGGCCCTTAGAAATGTTTCAACGGTGGGTGTCATATCACGTGGGCCCTTAGAAATGTTTCAACGGTGGATATCATTATCCCAGTTGTTTCCTGTGGTATGGTACACTTGATCTTTAGATATGATTCAATTTTTGGCTCAACCCCTTAAATTAGATGGAAAAATGAATGGACGGTGTGGATAGATCACATACGTTCAAGGTGGGCCCAACCCACAGAACTGCCCGTTTTGGGCTAGAGACGGGCAGGGGTAGGACGCAATATGCGTCCGTGCAAAGACGAGCACTGATGCTCCTTGAGCTCCAGTTGCACGGACGGTTCAAAGGAGATCAAAGTTACGTGGGCCCAAAGTGATGTATTTATTATATCTACACCGTTCATCTATTTTTGGAGATCATATTAGAGCATTATCCAACAAATGAATCATATCCAAATATCAGCTGGACCACACCACAGATGGCAGCGAAACACCGTTAAACAATTTAATTGGCCTTCGTGTAAGATCAGTTGGCCCAAAATGATAAAACATCACTTAGAAAAATGTACCGAGTAATCTCGACTTAGTGGAGGATAATTTTCTAACCCTTCTCCATATGAAAAGACATTTTAAATAAAGTCACGGTGGCCCACACATGAACTTATGGTTGACATTCCATTCACACTATTCCATATGATATGGTGCATTTGAGTGGTAAATGTAACTGATTTTTTACCTCAAGACCTGATAGTGAATATAGAATATGATGAATGGAGTGAGTTTTACACTTAAAATATGGTGGCCCACATTGACTTGAGTGTTGTAGAGAACTCTACCTCTATCACATCTTGCTCTCTCTCTCTCTCTCTCTCTCCTCCTTGTTCAATGTTTTTCACAATAATAAGGGTTTCATGGTAGACATTCAATTCACATCGTTTGCCTTCGTGTGGTCCACATGATTTTTTAGTAAGCTTCATTTTTTGGATAAAGACTTATATAATATTATTTTACAGAGAAAATATGTCAGGAGGAAGAGGAGGTAGGCAACCTGATATAGGGTGGAGGTACGGTCAGCCCATTCCCGATAATCGATTCGGGAGTATTTGTAATTTATGCGGCCATGTATCGAGGAGTGGTGGGGTAACCCGCTTAAAGGAGCATTTAGCGGGAGGGTATCGCAATGTTGTGGATTGCCCAAAGTGTCCACAAGATGTGCGAGAACAGATGAGGAGCATATTGAAAAAAAATGTGAAGACAAAAGATGAACGACATGCACGGGAGAGGGAGATTAGGGAGGAGTTGGGGCGACCACCATATGCAGGTGAGGATGATGTAGTGGATCTCGAAGATGATGATGATGATCCCGAATACAGCCGCGCAATGCAAGAGTCCATACGGGATCGATGGGAGAGGGATCAAGATAGGATGTGGAATACAAGTAGGCCTCGATTTGAGGGGTTTATCCATGAGCGTGGTAGGGGGAGTGGAGCAGGGGAGAGTGCTAGAGGTGGATCAGGGGAGGGAAGTAGGCGAGGAGGAATATGGGGCATGGGCAGGAGTAGCAGCATGCGGGTGCCGGATCTACCTTTGGATCCGAGGATGTACAAAGAGGCGGGAGGGACACAAAAGAAAATAAAGGAGATGTTTAGTGGAGGGGATGTAAGGAAAAAAGTTGAAAAATTTATAGCAAAATTTTTTATATACGGTCAAATCCCCGCAAATGCCGCAGCAAGCCCGCACTTCAAAAATATGATAAGTGAAGTGCAGCGTGGGGGAGAGGGTGTGCAGCCGCCTACACCAGCACAGATCATGGGAAAATACTTAGATGATGAACATGCAGAAATGAAGACATACGTTGATTCGTATCGGCAGTCATGGGAGATGTACGGCTATACCGTCATGTGTGACGGTTGGACCGGACCGACGAAGATGTCGATTATAAATTTTATGGTTTATTCCAGGGGACGGGCGGTGTTCCTAAAGAGTATAGATGCGAGTAGTAAGATCAAAGATCATAACTACATTTACAAACTAATGCACAACATCATGCAAGATGTTGGGAGGAAAAATATTGTGCAGTTTGTTACGGATAATGGGAGTGCATTTGTTAAGGCGGGGAAGGATATTCAGAGCAAGTATCATATGTATTGGACCCCCTGCGCAGCCCATTGCATCGATCTCATGCTGGAGGGGATCGGGGATAGGCCGTCGGTGAAGACTGTAATTACTGATGCACGACTCATCACAAACTTTGTATACAACCATGGCTGGTTATTAGCTGCAATGCGCGAGGTGTGGTGGGGATATAGTGCGCCCCGGAGCGACGTGATTCGCCACAAATTATATCGCCTTAAGTAGCCTTCTCAAACACAAACAAGGGTTACGAGAGCTTTTCGCCTCTCATGATTACGTAGAATGGAAAAGGAGGTTGACGAAAGTAACCTATAGAATTGAGGAGCTGGTGCTGGGAAAGACATTTTGGGATAAAGTGCGTGGTGTTGTGGGTATTCTAGAGCCCATTTATGTGGTGTTGAGGATGGTGGACAATGAGACAAATCCGTCGATGGGGTCGTTGTATCCGTCTATACAACTAATGAAAGATGCCATCATGGTTAAAGCTCCCAATGCATATAAGTGGGTGCATGCAATAATAGACGACCGTTGGGAAAGGACGCTTTCTCACCCACTACATCAGGCTGGTAAGTACCTAAATGGATTTATTTTTTTTCCATATGCAATAATAAGCGAGGGTTGTACTGATGTGTATATGTTGGTTTTCAGCATATTTCCTAAATCCCAAATACCACTACAGCCGGAACCTCTTCGAAGATAATTCATTAAAGAGGGCTGTGCATGAGGTGTACGATCACTTATTCCCCGATTGTCCGGGGAAAGATACCTTTGGTAGTGAGGTAAATATGTTCCGCACTTACATTATCCTTATCTTCATCTCGATTATTAAATACTTATTCTAGTTGTTATACGCTATCAACAGATTGTTAAATTCCGCGACGCAGTTGGGATGTTTGGGTGTCACCCTGCGGTGAAGTCAAGGAATGCCATGATGCCATGTGAGTCACTGTAGTAAACTTAACATTTATATTATTTTGAAAATTTTAGGATAATGAAAGAATCTTATGATACGCAGGCGAATGGTGGTCCATGTATGGGACTGACTGTGAGGTTTTACAACGATTGGCTGTCCGTGTGCTTGCACAGACGATGTCCTCGTCACCCTGTGAAAGGAATTGGAGTACATTCTCCCTCATACATACAAATAAACGTAACAGAATAGGGTATGAGAGGCTTCAGAAGCTAGTGTATTGTCACTACAATATGAAGTTACGAGAGAGGTTGCTCCGCTCGGAAGGAAGAAGAAAAGCACAGGAAGACCCACTAGACCTGATGACGGTCGGACAGCATGCATATGCTGAGGATGCGGAGGATGACATAGTTTACCAGTGGGTTAGGTCGGATGACTTAGATACCTCGGATGGGCGACCAGAGCCACATATTGCGGCAGAAGCAGAGACACAAGGGATTGATGTTGACAAACATGTGGAGCAACAGAGGTCTCCTGATAAGGCATTCGACCCATTAACGAGGAGTCCGGAGGGCAGCCCGTGGCATTCACTATCACGAGGGACACGTGGTGGGGAAACATTGTCTGACACCGAGACTCAGTCAAAGAGTGATGCGGGAAATGAGTCCGGTGATGATGATGGCGGCGATAAGGGTGACGATGACTCTAATGACAGTAAGGATGATGATGATGATGATGGTGGTGGTGGTGATGATGATGATGGTGATGATGATGGTGGTGACGCGGGTGGGAGTCAGGATAAGAGGCCTCTTAGCCCTTTTACCGGGGAGGAGAATTTCGATCATTCCACGCAGGACACTGACCATGGTTCTCGTCCAGGAGAACCACGACCTCGTCTTGTTTACAATAAGACATACACGCGTCAAAAGCTACTGCAGAAAAAGAAGACTCATAAACTTTCTGATTTTGAGGAGCTGCTGGCAAAATGCATGAGGGACACAAGCGTTCGTGGTAGGCGAGATGGCTCCAGATTTGGATCACGGACGAGGGAGGGGAGCTCGAGCTACAGGCCACAACATGAATCTGGATCACAAACACTAGAGAGTAGCTCGAGTTCTGTGCCACAGCATGGGCATGGATATGGACCTAGTGAATATGCGACGAGTGACTCCAGCAGTTACGGCACATCATTTTTCAACCCTGGTCAAGAGTTCACTTCTGCATATGGGCAAGGATATGAGCAGCAGTATGGATATGGCCAACAATATGGATACCAAGGAGCTTCATATCTGCCCTTTCCAGATCCATATCAGTTACACACTGTGACGATTATGCAGTACCCACGAATGGGCGTATTATTTCAGTTCGGAGAGGATGAGTACCAGCGTTATGTCAGGGAGTATCTTAACTGGTACCACTCTTTTATGACCTGGGTACAATATTGCGGATTAGTGGAGCAGCGGTACTATGCCCAGCCACGTCGAGATGGAGATGATGATTATGAGCAACCACGCAACTCTATGTGGGTCTAGACCACAACTAGTCCTCATCAAAGAAATGTATATTTATCAGATTTTACTTCTTCAGTTCTTATTTTGTTTTTCAATGAATTGGTTGTGTTTTCATACATGACTGTATATTTATAAATATCATGCATTCAATTTAAATATAGTTGCATTAGTTCAGTTAAACATCGCATAACTTAGGACCCTATACGAAGGAAATTTATTATGTGCATCTTTTTTTTGAGATGTTATGATTTAAAAGTGTGTATTAAGGGCCTTTTTAACAATCCCCAAAGTTCCATTAAAAAATTCAACCATTTTCCCAATGTTTCCCCATGTTTCCCAAAAAGTGCGATAAACTATGCGATACAAACGATATATCCCGTGCGATAACCGATACGTATCTGTATCCCAAGGGTGCGATACATTGTGCGATACCGATATTTCGAACACTGGGTACAACTAAAAAATCTAATCCAGAAAACAAAGCATGATGAGAGGCAAAAAGATTTAAGCAACAGGGAGGAACAAACGGACAACTGGAACGATGTAATTGGATCATAGTGGAAAGTGGGATAGTTACCTGCACTATAAGAGAAGAGGACACCTGATCAGAAGCAGGAGCAACTGAGGGAGAGGACCCAAGAGAGATAGGCTTCATACGACGTTGGTAGACCTCCAAAGGAGGAGTGGGAGAAGGAGGTAGAAAATGATTTTCTTCAAATGATGACATATGAGAAATGGAAGATGGAACAACGGTAAGTAAAGGAGATGCATGGACAACTTTATAGTATAGTAAATTTCAAAAAATGTGACATGTCTAGACACACGTAGACGATGAGCACATGGATCATAACAATGATACCCTTTCTAATGCTCCCCATATCCAAGAAATACACATTTAGCTGCCCTAGGACTGAGCTTATCCCATTCTCATTCTAGAAGATGAACAAAAGCAATGCATCCAAACACTCTTAACCAACTATAATCTGAATCTTTATCATGAAGGAAGAACGTGGGAGTTTTCCAGTTGGCCGATACACTGGAAGGTAATCGATTGATCAGATACACAGCTATTGATTTTTCTTCAGCCCAAAGAAATTTTGGAACACGTGCATATTCCATCATGGTGGTTGCTACCTCAACAATGTGTCAATTCTTTCGTTTTGCTACTCCATTCTTCTCCGGTGTGTGAGGACACGTTCGCTGATGTATAGTACCATTTGAACTTAGAAAAGTCTCAAACTCAGAAGACATATTCTCCCCCAGAGTCGGACCGTAGAATTTTAATTTTCTTTGCAAATTGGGTCTCCACATATGAGGAAAATTGTCTGTAACATGAGAATGCTTCAGACTTGTGCTTCATGAAATAAATCCAAGTATGCCTTGAAAAGTCATCCACAAAGATGATGTAATGCAACGAACTACTAGGAGCCATGATGAGAGATGAACCCCAAACATCAGTATGAACGAGATCAAACAGATTCTGAGTACGAGAGTTACTCAATGAAAATGGCAATGCAGTAGATTTACACACTTTGCAACTAACACAGTTCATATCAATGGAAATGGGACTAATATTGATTTTATCATTTAAAAGACCAGATCTAAATAAGAAAAACATATTTTTAGAATTTGGATGCCCTAAACGACTATGCCAAAGTTTCCAGCATTTATTAGCAAAAGAAATATCATGAGAAGATGGAAGAAAGAAATAACACGATGAGACAACTCTAGGATTGAACTCCAAAGTAAATAACCTTCCTCTCTTATGGCCCTTCCCAATCAGCTTCCCTATTTCCAGATCCTGTATGAAACAACCAGACCGAGAAAACAAAACCAAACAGTTATTTTCTACCAGTTGAGCAACCGAAATCAAGTTAGCAGATAATTTAGGAACATAAAACACTTTGCAAAGGAAGAAATTGCGAGATGATGAAGGTGAGACTTTCAAGGACCCGATATGAGAGATAGGTAAATGGTTCCCATCCGCAGTGTAGATGGAACCCATTCCTTTATAGGGGACACAATCAGTTAGACAAGAAGGGTCACCAATCATATGATTAGATGCCCCCGAGTCAATATACCAAAGATTTATAAGATCAATATTACCTATCAAACCTGAAGAACCCATCGCTTCAAGGATTTGTTGAATTTTTTCTGAGGAAAGTAGAGTAGGACGCACTGATGGGGTCATAGATGAAGAGTCAGGCTTCTCGGAAGAGGGAGCTAGAAATACACATCCACGTCGCTGGTAGTGAGGAGATAGGGGAGGGCGAGTCGGGCAATTGGCTATATCATGTCCTTCTTGTTTGCAGTAGCGACAAAACAGAGTACTTGGTCCAGAGGGTTTCAGATTTGCTTTCTTGTTGGGACAACAAATAGCCACATGACCAAATCCATTACATTCAAAACATTTAACTTTCGACATGTCTCGTGACTTTCCTGAATAATTGTGAATAATGAAGGTAGCATTAGGAACAACCTCTCTCATGGAAGCAAGGGTTTTCAAACGTGCCTCTTCTGCCATCAAATCAGATAGAGTTGCCTCAAGAGTTGGAAGTTGAGGCCGGTTCATCAAAGCGGCTCAGGTTGGTTCAAACTCCGGACGGAGTTTATACAGAAATTGCATCAATTTACTTGTGTCGCGAAGTATCTTTACTGTTTCTACCGTCACAACGGGATCCATAAGTTGAATCTCATGCCAAAGGGAGGTAAGTTTAGAATAGAATTCTTGTACACTCAGATCTCCTTGTTCTAATTTTGACAACTCATACTCTACTTGATAGCGACGGGCATGATTTGATTGTTGATAACACATTTTCAAGTAAGCCCCATTTCGGATGCAATCTCGAATAACGTGAGGTTAATTGCAATGTTGCTCTCAACACTGTTAAAGATCCAAGCGACCACCTTCGAATTATTTGTGGTCCAAGATAAGAGTTCCTTTTCATCTTTTGGTTTGCTCGTAGAACCATCTACATAGCCGTAGAGGCTCTTTCCTGTTAAAAAATGCTTGAATTGAAATTGATACAGGGAAAAAATTTTCTCATCCAATCGAACATGGATAGTTTCAATCTTATCGGAGGGATTCATAGATGCCATAAGAAAGAAAAACCACGAAGAAGAAATGTACCACTGATTTCTGGGTGAGCAGGACCAAATCTGACAAGCAGAGGTAGAGCCGTCGTCGTCAATGGAGAATAATCGACTTGATGGGTTCAACAGATCTCAGATCAATGGATCCAGATGTGAAGACAGAGGTAGCGAGCCAGAGATGGGTTTCAATGGATCTGAGAAATTGGAAGTTGTTGCTGAATCTGCTACAATGGATCTGGAGGGGTCGCCGGAATCTCGATGGGGGCCACCGGAATCTCGATGGGGGCCACCGGAATCGATAGGGGCCTCTGGAATCTCGATGGGGGTCGCCGAAATCGATGGGGCCGCTGGAATCGATGGGGGACGCTGGAATCTTGATGGGAGCCGCCGAAATCGATGGGGACCGATGAAATCTCAATGGGGGCTGCCGGAATCGATGGGGGCTGCCGGTCGTGTGGCAGATTTAGAAACCTCGCTCTAATACCATGTAAACTCAAGAATCTGGAGAATGTTTTTCTGTATTTCTTCAACCCAAAGGTGGGTTTAAATAACCACTCTACAAGACTATACAAAGAAGCTTATTTAGACACTCAGATGCATAGTTCAAGTGGTAGACTGAGTGAAAGATACCTCGTTTCAACACCGAGGTCTTGGCATCAATTCCCTAGTGGGGGTGGCTAACAGTAAAGTGTGATCTGAAAGTGGGTGTACTAACAAGCTAACAAAAAAAAAGGAAGCTTATTTAGAGCTTCTCTATACATAGTATATTACAACTAATAACCCATACACAATCCCATATATACAATATTCTCGCAAAAACTAGTGTGGGGGATGAAGTGGTGAGGAGCCTCCAAAGTACTGTGCGGTTGCTAATGCCAATGAAACTCGAGGGAAATTTTATAGGAAAACTGTTTGACTGGCTATGCTATACTGGTCGGAGTTTTAGGGAATTAAGAAGCAATATGAGGCAAGAGTGCAAAATGAGGATGTTGAGAAGGATGAGGGAAGGATAGAATTAAGAATGAGATCATGTGAAGAAACCTAGTAATAGCCCAAATAGGAGATAAAAGTAATGTGCAACAGATTGAGATGTATAGGCCATGTCCTATGGGAACCATAAACAGCCCAGTAAGGAAGGGAAGTTTAATTAAGCTTTAAGGCCTGGAAAGGAAATTGATGTAAAAGGACTTAGGAGTGTTAAGGGATACGAGGGCTTGTCTGATTACCCCTCTTTTTTTTAATGAATAGGAGTTTTATTAGAGAAGGAAAAGGGGGAAAAAAGACAGAGAAAGCCACTGGAAAAAAAAAAAAAAAAAATTGCAGCCCCAAAGTCCTAAATACACATTCTTTGCTAGTGCTTTGGTTTTCTCGTTGGTATCATGGCGCACCTAGGAGAAGGAGATTAGATTTGAAGCATATAAGGCCCCGGACCTATTCAATAAAATCCACGAGCCCCCACGGGGAAACCACCCCCGGCCCAAGATAATGGCCTTGGATAGGAACAATTGGTGAAGAAAGACTGGTAAAGCCTGGAGAGAAAGACAGGCATGTATGCTCCTCGCTTATCTCTACAAGGCCAACTCAAATGGCTCGGACAAGGTTATGATGATGATGCATCAAT
This sequence comes from Magnolia officinalis, assembly GCA_021015155.1. Classification (NCBI taxonomy): domain Eukaryota; kingdom Viridiplantae; phylum Streptophyta; class Magnoliopsida; order Magnoliales; family Magnoliaceae; genus Magnolia; species Magnolia officinalis. Next base: position 27,800,435 of record JAJHSJ010000001.1, read on the forward strand.
TTTCCTTAAGGGCCTGTTTGGTTTTCCAACTTCCCATGAAATGCAAGGTAAATGAGCCATCATTATCATTTTCAGGTGTTTGTTTAAAGAGGAATTATGGCCCATAAATCTAAAGTCAAATACACTTGTAAAAGTAGGTAAGTAAATTGTAATCATTACATTTTCCTATTATAAAAGTACCATTTTTTACTTTGATTTCAGGATGAAACAAACAATGTCATAAAATCATCATTGCACTCAAATGTAAGTGATGTACCACATAATTACAAGAGTAAATAATCATTACCCATTTACAGTCATTTACTGTTGTAATTGGAAAACCAAACAGGCCCTAAAACTCCCACATTATTAGATGTGGTGCTTTTTCAAAAAGCGTAGAAATCCATTATAGTTGTGCCTATTTCTAGACAAGAACTTAATTTCTCTCCGCAGGACTGATAGGCTGATAGGTTGAGCTTTGCTAACACAATCATGTGCAATAAAGCTTAGGTTCATGCCACGCATGCCAGCACAACAAATAGGTGCGAGATCCAACCCATCCATCAGGTTGGTCTTAACATTTTACATGTTTTCCCAAAAATAAATATGGTCCACTCAGCACGTGGGCCCGAATATTTGAAATAGGTGGATAGGTTAGAAAACTTCAGCCAAAATTTTCAGACCCATGCATTTGTTTTGAAAACTGTCGCACACCTGATCAGTGGATCAACCAGATTCTTGGGCTAGGGAATCAATATAGTGGTGTCATTCTCACGGATGGATTGGATCTCAGACCAATCGTGCCATGCTGGCACGCGTGGCATGTGCATGAGTTTTATTGCCCAGGCGTGTGGGCTTAGCAAAGCTTCTGATAGGTTATTAGCAGTATAGGAACAGGCCAGGCATTGCAAAGGAAAAGAGAAACAGTGTCGAAGTCCTAAAATATACTGCAGAGATTCTCATTCTCTCTTGAAAAGGGTTGAAAAAGAAGGCCAAACTAACTAATTTTGGAGCCAAACTCTTAAAAGTAAATTGCAGACTGGGAGTTGCTATCAACAAGAATCAAATAAGAAAATCAGATTGGCAATATTCTAGAGCCAGTCCCCTTGGAATGCATCTCATTGGGTGACTTCTTATAAAGAAGGATCTGAATTTCTATAAGCCTAAAAAGCCTTCTAATTCATGGAACAATACCCGAGAATGTTCTCACTTCTCCTATATGAGTAAGAACTTGGACACATACATGGAAGTTGGAACTCATGGGCCACATCGAGGTCCATCCACCTTGCTATTAAATATGTGAAAAGATATGTAGCTACGATCTCTCTAGAGATGATATTTCTGATCACCATATCTGAAACTACCACCTAGCAAAGACTTGATACTCACAATCCCTGATCTTCTTAACCATTTGTAACTATTAGTTCATGATAAAAGAGACAGAGGAGGCAAGAGAAGAGAAGGGTGGGGGGATCGAACGACAATGAAAAAGAGGAGAGGTCGAAGAAGATCCTAGCTTGATCGATTACACTCCGATACCATGTTAGTTTGTGATAAAGAGAAAGAGAAGAGGGAGGAGGATTAGGTCGGACATATGATCATACAGCCTATATTAATCAGCTTTAACAGTAACAAATAGAATATTCAATTTTCTCATGGATGATCTTGTGAATAGTTACATTCATGGTCAGGTATCATGAGCAGTGTCCTTTTGTATACAGTTCTACATTACCTGAGAATCCACATTCTGGGGTCCTTGAGCAGCTATTCGTAATTTCATCTATGACACTGGTTTTTTTTTTTTTTTTTTTATATGCTGGTTAAGAAAATGATTCTACCCAGTTCCAAATTTTCTCCAAGAATGTAAAGCAATAACCTATAATACAACGACATGCATCTCCACTAAGGCTGTCAATGGGTACCCGGATCCGTGGATGCACAAAGTATCTGATCTGATTAAATCACATCTGCATCCATAGTTTGGCCCGATTAATAATTGGCGTCAAATTTGGGTCCAACAACTTGTATCTGATTAGAGATCAGGTTGGGTCAGGAACCTAAGTTGTGTACTCATCAAGTATCCGAATATATGAATTCTTTTTTAGTTTTATCATTATTTAATTATACTAGTATTTAAAAACCTCCGAAGAGCATATTTCCAGTATGGACTGAACTTCAGATCCTCGTTTCCGGAGCTCCATTCTGAATGCTAATCATGCTCAAAATGGGAAATGATGAGATTCCCAAGTCAGATCAAATACAGATCCCTTACCTGATATATGGCCTGTATCCAAAACCTACAAAACTGGGACCTGATTTCCTTAGTAAGTTGCAGACATGACTATAGTAGCATCCATGCTGAACCCAACCTATTGACAGCCCTACTTTCCACATCTTCCTCTCAATCTGATAGTGTATGCTGCAATTTCCAAGACACATGCATGACTTGTCATTGTATGAGCATGTTGTCAATATTACCTCCTTTCCCTTGATTTCTTCAAGATTTCGGAGAACCACTATATATTTTTCGGCCGTGTGCCCAACAAGTATTTTGGACTTTCTAAGAACAACTTAGGGTTCATTTAGTAATAGAATTCAAAATATATCTTGTAGAAAGACTTGTGGAGGTAGTAAGAAAAGACTTGTTGACCAATGATCTAACCGAAGGCTTGGCCCTTGATAGAGTGGAATGGCAGAACAGGATTCATGTAGCCAACCCCAATTAATTGAGATAAGGCTTAGATGATGAGGAGGAACGTCTGCTGCTAAGGTGCCATTACATTTTTTTTTTCCTTTTGTTTCTGTTGTCTTTTAGTGTTTAAAAGCCAAAATTTGCAAGAAAAAATCCACAATCTGTAGAAGTTAGGTATGCTTGCTGAAAGACAAGAAATAAAGAAACTAAATGCGACAATTGCACCTTTCAGTAGATGTGTTCCCAACATGAAATCGTTTGTATCCTACTGTAAAACATATCCTTAATGTTGAAATCGTGCTGTATATCCTACTGTAAACAATTCTCAATCCTACTGAAAAGCATTTAAAACAGGCTGCATTTCCTCCCGTAAACATTTCTTTGGTTGCTTCAGTTCATGGCCAGAAATTAGAAATGCTTGACATCATTCCTAGGGAAATATATACAAGTAGCACATCATGAATCTCTTAATGAACCCTCTCTAAAATGTTTTGTACACAGTCAGATTTACTAACCTGAACTCTTTTGTTACGAGCATATTGCAATGTCACATCGAAGTTGTTTTCACTAAACTGCAACAAGATATCAATAGATAAGAAACTCTTATATTTATACTCCTACATTCACAATTGAATCCAATATCTTCCACTTAACCAAGTTAGTCATGGAAAATAAAATTTTCTTCCAAAAACAAAAAAGGCCCTGTTTGGTAGACGCCTAAAAATGAGCTCATCTCATTTTAGCTAACGGTGATTATGTAATAGAGATCTTGAAATCTAATACATAATCTGTTCATGTAAAAATTAATTATGAATTTGAGATCAAGATTTCTAATGCTGTTAACTAAAATGAGGTGAACTCCTTTTCAGGCATCTACCAAACAGGGCCTTATAATGTTCTTATCTGAAACATTTACATATGAACAGGACATGTACAGATGACCTCCAAAGCTCTATAAACTGATGTGGATTGTGGATATATAGTCAGGTCGAAACCATTCTGTTAGACAAGCATTAATCCTCTTCATCAAAATTTAAACATAATTTAATAAAAAGCACTTAACCTGCAAATCTTTAGTTAAGGGGGTCGTATACATTCCACCTGAAGAAACTGTGATAACTCGAGCATCTGGTGCTGCTTTATCCAACAATGGCAACAACAATTCTGTCATAGCAAAGGTTCCCAAAACATTGACAGCAAAGTTCAATTCCAATCTGGTAAGAGGAAAGGACACGTCATTAGTTTTGTTGCAAATTCAAATATTCAAATTGCATAAGCATTGGTTTCAGATAGGGCTGTCAATGGGCCGGGCCAAACATTGCCTTAGGCCCGGATTTTGAATTATCTCTTCAAAAGTTTGCACTTGCTAGGCCCAGGTCCCAACCATTAACAGACCAAGTTTCAGAATATCATATCATGGAAGGAAAGAGAGAACAAGACAGCGAATGCACCCCTCAGAAGTAGTCACGCGGTTGTGCTCGAGCAATCCAGCATTGTTAACCTATTCCAATCAAATATAGTGAATATTAGATTTCTAAAAAGTTGTCTAAGAAGCTGTTCCATTGCCAGCACCTCACTTTCAAGAATATGTTTGCTAACTCAACAATAGCTTGGCTGGAAATAATGGAAATTTAATGCAAAAAGGAATAAGTGCTAGAGCACAGTGACATGCAATTCCCATGTAGAAACCTGAAAATATCAAAATACTTTAGCAGGATTCATGTAGCCAACCCCAATAAGCTCGGATAAGGTGTAGATGATGGTGGTGGTGAGAAGTTTTGTGATTTTTTATAGGCATCAAGGAATGTCATGGTTAAGGACACCGAAACCTTAAGACTCCAACCTTTGAGTTGCATGTCAAGAACACATTGCACCATAACTGTCTTCCATTAACCATATGATTTTCCATTCATTGCTTTAATGGATTATAGTTTCCTTGGCCTGTTTGGGTGATCTTAATAAAAGACTTACTAAAAATCATAAAACATTCCGAGGAAACTAGGAAAGGAATACGGTTGCTTTGTTCATTTCAGCAGTTCCATGAAATTATTAGATGAAAAACTGCATGAGGATAATTCTGATTAATTCAACTGGAACGGAAACCAAGACTTGAATATCAAGACTGGACCCAAACCTCAGATGGGAGCCTTGGTTTAGTTTGACTTCTTATTTAGACAGCCACAGCTTGGTTCGGTTTGACTCACAACTTCATCATGACTCAGCCTTGCTATGAACGTGCTGAATTGGTTAGTATTCATGTATCATGTCCCCCACTATGGTACAACTATATGCTACTAAATCAGATAATCAGCTAATCAGAATTTACTGTAATAGAATGTATACAATTATATTTGCATTTTTTTCAGAGATTATAATATTAGAATGTGATTTATCATCAGATATTAACATCAGAATGTGACTATAATTTGTAAAGGGGAACCGCCCTATACCAAGCAAAGGATGGTTTATATCAGACCCACTGATGGTGTGATTCAATTTAGAGGTGTGGCCTGCCTGGTCTTCAAAGCAGCTTTTGAAAGCTTATTTGACTCTACCCTTCACCTGAACATTTTGTTTTAATTTAAAGCTAATGGAGCAATCATTGGTGCACAAAATTTCAATTCAATGCGTCCTACACAAAATAAAGGGCTACAAAAGATCATAAGCCAAGCAGTATAGGCTATCTGTAACCCAACAGCATAATTACTGAACTTATTTTTAGCATACAACTGGATGCAATAAGCATGATTTGGATGAAGGTTGTTAAATATCAAAATTGACTAACCTCCTTGATAAATATCATGCCAAGAGAGTAAGAAAAACACATCCACTTATGCACAATATCAAGGGGAAACTGTACCAAGATGTGTAGTGGTTGATCCTTCGAAGAAAATCTTGATGTGAATGACTTGATGTCACTGACTGAGGAAAGATCACATACCTGCAAGGAGCGTGTAACAAGCCATCGTAATTTGTAATTTGAAAAACAACAAGTCAACCTAACTCCAAAATCTGTTCACTGGTTATCAAGTTGGTGATTAACTCGAGGAACACTCAAATCTAGTTAAGAATGTATCCAAAAAGAACGAGAAGAGTTCTTTAAAAGCTCCATGAAATGAAAGAGAGAAGCGTGCTTGAACAGTGTACCTCCAAATACACATTTTGGTTACCAGTCGTTGACTGAATTCTAGAGAGAGCAGCTTCTCCCCTCTCTTTATTACGGCAAACCATGTAGACCGTTGCACCACTGAAAAAATAAAAATTGAATGATAGTATATTTGATTGAGAAATGCACTTCTTGAGATAGAATTCATTGAACTAGTACTGAACCCATTGAGTATTCTTAAAGTGGAAGGGAAATCAACACCGTGAAGCAAGACCCTCGGCAGTTGCGTAGCCGATGCCGGAATTGGCTCCAGTAACTATGCAATTTTTTCCTTCTACTCGTCTTTGCATATCTTCTGTTTTGAATCTCTTTGAATGCTCCCTATAAAAATAAATTAAATAATAATGATGATAATGATGTAAAATAAATAAATAAAATACATGAGTGTTCCATGTATACAAGGTTACCAAGGCCCCATTGGGTAGACACTTAAAAATGAGTTCATCTTATTTTAGTTAATTGTAGTTCTGTATTAGAGATCATATCTTCTTCTTCTTCTTTTTGTAAGGATTAATAATAATCTTGATAACTAACAATCACTCTTAGATATATGTGTGCCTTGAGAACCCAGTGCTACATTTATTGATGGACCCTGTTTATTCATGACCACCTAGTTGAATGGAAAATGTTTTGTGTTCATTATTGTGCATTGAACTTATGTATTAAATGTGTTTAGAGAGTTACTAGAGTTCCTTTTGTAATCTCTCTTGTGGTTCCATGGGAAAGAACGAACTAGACACGATAGGAAACACTGACAAGAAGAGCAATGTATCATGGTAAGCTTAACAACATGGTATATGTGATCATTCCTCAAAAAGAGAGTAGAAAAGTCTTACTGGAAACCAGATTTTGTGAAATGCATTAAGCCATACACGCCAAAAGCCACAGTCCTCCAAGCCTGTCAACGGATTTTTATAATTATAAATTGATGATGATGATAAAAGTTCATGTGGACATACGGCCCACTGATGCTCTTAGCACACCCTGGTGCTTTTAGACCAGTGGACGATCAAATCACTGATCTGGACCATCCATGAACCACTTTCCATGAGCCACCATGTAAATTTCACACCAATCAGAGTAATGTAATCTTCCAAACATTGGATTCTCTTGTTATAACTGTCAGTTTGCCAAGCCAGAGGCAGGACAGTTAAAGACATCTGATCAAATGCTTCCTTCTCTAAACTGGACTCTATCAGCTGAACTATTCATATTGATTACTGGACTTTCTTTCATCTAAACAATTCATTCGTGTATGGCATTGATCGGATGGAAAAGTTCCTCCGATCAGTGCGATTTTTTCACTGTAGCCAACCAAAACTGTATCAAACCTAATGGACGGTCCAGATCAATGATTCGACCATCCAAGCCATTAAAAGCATTAGGGTGCACGAAGAGCATCAGTACACCCTGGAACCACTAAAGACGTCTGGAAAATGGGAATTTGAGACGAAAAAAAAAAAGAAAAGGAAAAAGGAAAAACTTTCTATACTCCAGAAAACCTGGAAGTGATTTTGTGGTAGGAAGTAGAAATCAGACGGGAATATAAAATGAAATCGAAACAATACCTTCTGAATAAACATGGCTATAACGCTAATGCCAATGCTGGTAACGAAAAGAAGAATTTGAATTTGCAGTGCTCCTGTTTTCTTCTTTTTCTTTTTTTCGCCTTAGGGCAGTGCTATCGTACGCTCAGGGCGTACTGTGCTTTTGGAAGGAGGAGAGTTTATCCAGCACCGGCTCAGTGCAGACTTCAATTTCTTGCCTGCGAGAGTATGAGAGATGATACAGTAGATCCGGTAGCACCGAAATATGGTAGAGCCATCTTTGTACGGTAAATATGGAAAGGGCAATTTATCATTCGGAAACGTCCATCCAGTTAATCATGCTGTGGATGAAAAATGCTCTTACATATATTTGAATGGGGTAATTTCAGTCGTCTGATTGGTGGCCTTCAAAGCGACGGTAGAAAACAAAAATAATTAATGGTTCGATGTTCATTGGGGAAATCGAAGAAATGGAATTTCTGATATTGGTTTGGTTTCTATATGTAAGCCGTCCATGATAGGGCCCTGTAGATGGATGGACTAGATTGACAGCAGAGAAATAAGATAGAAAGGTAGCGTGCATTAAACTGGATGATTGTGATTGTGAAGACAAACGAGACAGTCAAAAAAGAAAAAAGAGCAACGGTAAACGTCCAACCGGAAGTATTTTTTTTATTTTTTGGGGGGACACCTGCATCATCCAAGACGGTGCGGCCCTTACCGTCGGTCCTACCTTGATGAATGTATTCTGTATCCACGCCGTCCATCTGTTTTTTCAGATCATTTTAAGGCATTATGCCAAAAATGAAGCAGATCCAATTATCAGGTGGACCGTACCAGTGGAAACAGTGGTGTTTGAACGGCCTACCATTAAAAGCTTCTCAGGGGGCACCTTAATGTTTCCGTAGTGTTTATTTTCTATCCAATCTGTTGATAAGGCCACGTAAGCCTGGATGAAGGGAAAAAAAACTATATATATATCATCTTGATCCAGAACATTCGTGGCCCATTAATGGTCAATCACCACTGTTTCCTAAGGTGTGGTCCAATGATAATTATATCTGACTTTTTTTGTCTTAGTACCCTAAAATAATCTGAAAAAACAGATGGACGGTGTGGATACATAATACATTCATCAAGGTGGGCCCCACAGTGAGGGCCGCACCGTCTTGGGTGAGGCCGGGATCTCACCTAATGGACTTCCTATTTGGGCCAGAGCATCCACGTCAGGCGGTCTGAGCGGGCGACTCACGCTCAACTTTGTGCGGCCATGGTTCGTACCCGTGTTGTTCAACATAATTATTTATTAGTTGATATTGACATTTTTAATGTTTAATGTTTAAATTTATATAGATGGATATTATCGTTTGCGTATACAGATTAACTGTTAAACTGAGACGCGGCCAATATTCATCCATTAAAAGTCTAGACTATTTCTCACATCCTCATCATTAACTTATCGATGCATGAGATCTCACGTAATTTGATACGATCGGCTTAATACCTAGTCAGATCATATAACGCCGCGTATAGTAGCAGAGATAGAGTCAAACGAGAATTCCGTTATTTTCTACCCTTGCTTGCAGGGCTGTCATTGGCCAGGCTTGAGGTTGGTGTCTGCCTGGGTTTTGAACTATTTCGAGTTGGGCCATCAGGCTAGGGTATTCAAACTTCTGATTTCTGCGGGCCAGAGCCTGGCCCAGCGACACCCCTAGTTATTTCAAAAGTAATAGAGGTCTCTATTGGGAGCCTTGCACAAAACCTTAGGATCTAGTCCTCCAGAATAAATTAAAATTATGGAATAACAAAGCAATTAAATAAATCAAAGCATCAACCACACACCACACAAGAGAATTTTACGTGGAAAACCCTCAAAGAGGTAGAAACCACGGGACCTCATCCAGATCAACAATCTACTATGAAGTAAATTGTTACAACCTTCTTCACTCACGCGGGAGTGGATAAACAATAAGAGAAACAAATAAAATGGAGAAATCTCACCGAATACGAGGATATAGAAGTGCTGAGATATAGATTGCGCAGTAGATAACCTCCACGAGCAAAATCTCTCTTCTATAAGCTTCCTCTCTCTCTCTCTTTTCCTCTCTCTCACCTTTGATAGTCATAAACCCTTTAGAAAATCCCTTGTAAAGCTTTAAGAAACCCTCTTATTATACCTAGAAAGCCCTAGATACCTCCTATTTAAAGTTTTAGGAAACACTTTTTCGCATCTCAGCTGCAAAAGGACTTGCGACACGAAATCCGTGCAAAATCGTAGAACGAATCTGCGTAACTACGACTGGTCGTGTCGAGTCCACGACCGGTCGAGCACCTCCTTCAATTGGTCGAGCACCCCAGAGAAAAATAGTCCAACGTCGCTGAACTTTAAGTCGAGTCACAACTCGACTTCCACGACTGGTCGTGCACCAGCCCTCGACCGGTCGAGCGAGGCTCACGACCGGTTGAGCACGGGATAAAAAATCTCATCAAATTTCTCCATTTTTGTCCCAGGAGGGATCCACCTTCTTCAAGCCAGCCTGGTTTCTACAAACATCAAACTTGCCCTTGAGCAAAACTTTGGTCATCATGTCTAACCCATTATCGTCTATGTGGACCTTCTCAGGCTGCAACACCTTCTGTTCTAAAGTATCTCTGATCCATTTATACCGAATCTCTATGTGCTTTGACTTGGAATGCTGACTTGGATTCTTGCTCAAGTGTATAGCACTCTGATTATCGCGATAGACCATGTGCTCCTCCTGCTTCAGGCTAAGTTCCTATAGGAACCTCTTCATCCAAAGCATTTCTTTACATGTCTTTGTGACTGCAATGTACTCGGCTTCTGTCGTCGACAATGCTACGACCTTTTGTAACTTGTTCTGCCAAGAAACCGCTCTCCCTGCAAACGTAAACATGAACCCCGAGGTAGACTTCCTGGAATCTATGTCGTCTGCCATATCTACATCTGTGTAGCCCTCTAACACAGGTTTACTGTCACCATAGCATAGGCTAAACCTGGATGAGCCTCTTAGATACCACAGTATTCACTTCACCACTGCCCAATGTTCTTTGTCAGGATTGACAAGATACCGGCTGACAACACCAACCGCATATGCTATGTCTGGGCGTGTACACACCATAGCATACATCAAACTTCCTACAACTGACGCGTAGGGTATCTTCTGCATCTCTTCTACCTCTGTTTTCGTCTTAGGATACTGTCTATCGCTCAATCTGAAATGACCATCCAGTGAAGTACTGACCGGCTTCGCTGCATTCATATTGAACCGCTCTAGGACTTTCTCAATATACCGCTCATGTGACAGCCAAAGCTTCTTACTGCTTCTGTCACAGGTTATCTCCATTCTTAGGATCTGTTTAGCCGGGCCCAAGTCTTTCATCGCAAACGACTTGTCCAACTCCTATTTCAATCTGTTTATCTTCTTGATGTCTTTTCCCATAATGAGCATGTCATCAACGTATAACAGCAAAACTAAGAAATCACTATCTGAGAACTTACGCGTGAACACACAGTGGTCCGACTCCGTTCTGTCATACCCATGTTGTAACATGAATGAGTCGAACTTCTTGTACCATTGTCGTAGAGCTTGTTTCAGCCTATACAAGCTCTATCTCAGCCTACACACCATATGTTCTTTGCCCTTGACTTCGAAACCTTTTGGTTGGTGCATGTAGATCTCTTCTTCCATGTCACCATGGAGGAAGGTAGTTTTAACATCTAACTAATCTATCTCCAGATCCATGCTAGCCATCAACCCAAGAAACACCCGTATGGATGTCATCTTCACCACTGGTGAGAATATCTCCTCGAAGTCTATGCCTTTCCTCTGACCAAACCCTTTCACCACAAGTCTGGCCTTGAACCTCGTCTGCGAATTCTTCTGCTCAACCTTTTTTCTGAACACCCACTTGTTACTCAAAGCTTTCTTGCCCTTAAACAGTTTCACCATATCATAGGTGTGGTTCTTATGTAAGGATTTCATTTCCTCTTGCATAGCTTTCAACCACTCCTCCTTATGCTCGTTGGCTAGGACCTCATAATAGTCTTCTGCCTCTCCCCCATCAGTCAGCTAATGTACTCATGTGGCGAGTACCTCTTGGACGACTGTCTGTCCCTAGATGACCTCCTCACTTGTGGCTCAACAGGTGGATCAAGTGGGGGCTGCTCCCCTGGTCCATCTTCTTAAGGAACTCCCTCGTCCTCTGCACCTTGTTGTACTCCCCCGTCATCAGGCACCACGGGAGGAATAATAGGATCCATGTCTTCTAGCTCACCTGAACTAGGCTGATTCTTCTCTGGCTTACCAATGTCTTGTATACACTGATCTTCAAAGAAAACCACATCTCTGCTCCTGACGAGCTTCTTCTCGGTCGGATCCCACAATCTATAACCGAACTTTTCATCACCGTACCCTAAGAACATACACTTTCTAATCTTCATATCGAGCTTAGACCTCTGGTCCTTTGGTACGTGAACGAATGCCCTACATCCAAACACCCTGAGATGACTGTACGATGGATCATGTCCAGTCCACACCTTCTCAGGTACTTCTCCATTCAACGAGGCTGATGGAGACCTGTTTATCAAATACACTGCCGTGTGCATTGTTCCTCCCCATAACGTTTTAGGCAATTTCGCATAGGATAACATGCATCTGATTCTCTCAACAATGGTGTGATTCATTCGCTCAGCTACACCATTATGTTAGGGGTCTTGGGAACCGTCTGTTCATGCCGTATACCCAGGGACTTACAATACTCGTGAAAGTCACCAATGTATTCATGCCATTGTTAGTGTGGATGCACTTCAATGATCTACCTGTCTCTCTTTCGACCATAGCATGAAACAATTTAAACACACCAAAGACCTCGTCCTTGGATTTCAAAGTATAAACCCAAACCCTCCTAGATGCATCATCTATAAAAGTAACAAAATACAATGCCCCACCCAAGGTTTTTGTCCTCATAGGACCACAAACATCAGAATAAACCAAATCTAATGCATGCACTTTATTAACATGAGAAGCAGATTTAATAAATGAAACTCTATGTTGTTTCCCTGATAAACAATCAAGACAGGTTTTGAGAGGTGTACCTGTCACGTCTGGAAGGAGTCGCTTCCTCGCTAGTAGCTGAAGCTCTTTTTCACTCATGTGGCCTAGACGCCTGTGCCATATGTCAATAGCTAAATCTTCCGCTGCGTTCAACCCACCCTTGCACATACAGGGTGCAACACTTCTTTCCTCTGGCCACGATCAATGAACCCTTGATGAGCTTCCATTGCCCACCAGCAAACCGACTTTCATAACCATCATCATCCAACCTTCCCGTCGATATCAAGTTGAGGCGAAGGTCTGGGATATGCCTCACATCCCTGAGAACCAATGTGCAGCCCACATCGGTCTTCACACAAATATCACTGACTCCTGCAATCTTAAATACGCCAAAATTTCCCATCTTCACGGTCTCATAGTCACCTGACTTGTAGCTTGTGAAGAAGTCCCTGCGTGAAGTCGCAAGAAAAGAGGCTTCCGAGTCTATCACCCAGTCGGTGTCCTGACTCGTAGCCGTGAGACATACATCGTGATCTGCTGAAAGAATAACTATAACGTTGCCATCTGAGGCGACCTCATGGAATCTGATTCATCTTCCTTCCCTTTTCCTTTCTTGTCTTTCTTCTTACCACGACATTCATGCTTGTAGTGGCCCTTCTTGCCACAATTCCAGCAATCAATATTCTTTATGTTACTCGACTTGCCTCTTGATTTATCTATGTCCTTCCCGCCCTTCCTGTTCTTTCCTCTCCCCCGTTCCTGTGTCACAAGGGCCTCTTGCTGAGCAAACCCTTGAGACTTCCCATTGTCTCCTCATTGAAGAGACAACTGGTTACCTATTCCATGGAAATCTTTCTATCTGGCGCGGAGTTACTTAGGGACACCACCAATTCTCCCAACTGTTGGGCAAAGAACTAAGCAATAGCAAAGCCTGCAATTCATGGACCATCTTCATAGAGGAGAGTTAATTCACTATATTATTGACCTCATTCATGTGCTCGGCCACAGAACCACTCTCTTTGAACTTGAGATTCACAAGTCGCCTTATCAGAAAAATCTTATTACCGGTTGTCTTCCTCTCATACAACCCTTCTTATTTCAGCCATAGGTTAGCGGTTGAGGTCTCCGTAAACACATGGTGGAACACAGAATCATCCAACCATTGTCTAATAAACCCCACCACCTTTCGGTCCATCTTCTTCCAATCATCATAAGACGTATCCTTGGATTTTGCTGATATGCCTAAAATTGGAGAATATAGATCCTTGCAATAAAGCAAGTCCTCTATCTTAGCCTTCCATATGGTCTAGTTAGAACCATTAAGGCTGATCATCATTGATGAGCCACCTTCCATAATTCAAAACCGATCCTACCCGTTCAATGAACCTAACCACTTTGTTGGGAGCCTTGCACAAAACCTTAGGATCTAGCCCTCCAGAACAAACCAGAATTATGGAATAACAAAGCAATGAAATAAATCAAAGCATCAACCACACACCACATAAGAGATTTTTATGTGGAAAACCCTCAAAGAGGTAAAAACCATGGGACCTCGTCCAGACCAACAATCTACTATGAAGTAAATTGTTACAACTTTCTTCACTCACGCATGAGTGGATAAACAATAAGAGAACAAAGAAAACGGAGAAATCTCACTGATACGAGGACATAGAAGTGCTGATATATAGATTGCGTAGTAGATAACCTCTACGAGCATAATCTCCCTTCTATAAGCTTCTTTTCTCTCTTTTCCTCTCTCTCTCACCTTTGATAGCCCTAAACCCTTTAGCAAATCCCTTGTAAAGCTTTAGGAAACCCTCTTTTCATACCTAGAAAACCCTAGGTACCTCATATTTAAAGTTTTAGGAAACTCCTTTCCGCATCCCAGTTGCGAAAGGACTTGCGACACGAAATCCGCGCAAAATTGAGGAACGAATCTGCGTAATTACGACTGGTCGTGTCGAGTCCACGACCGGTCGAGCACACCCACGACCGGTCGAGCACCTCCTTCGATCGGTCGAGCACCCCGGAGAAAAATAGTCCAACGTCGTTAGACTTTGAGTCGAGTCACGACTCAACTTCCACGACTGGTCGTGCACCAGCCCTCAACCGGTCGAGCGAGGCTCACGACCGGTCGAGCATGGGACAAAAAATCCCATCAGTCTCAGTCAAGGAAACCCTTTTGTCTCCTTTTTATTTTCTTTATTATAGAATTATTTTCCACATTGTTTTTAAAATGCCACAATAAATAGATTGATTAGCTCCCTTTTTATTAAGAAAGGTTTAGTTGTTTCTCATATTTTATTCACTCATGATTTAATCATTTTCATGAGTGTGGATCCCTTAACTGTGATAAATCTTAAGTCTCTTTAGAAATTTCTCTTACAACTCAGGTCTCGAGATCAATATGTCTAAAAGTGTAATCATTTTCTCCACCTCTAGTTGTTCAAAAAGAGCTTATGTATCTTAACATTGGAATCAAAGAGGGCAACCTTCTATTGAAATGTTGCATCTTTAACTTGCAAGACTCTATTGTACCATATTTGTGGCTATTATGAGAAAGCCAATAGGAGAGTGACATGTGACATTGCATGAGAAACATGAAGTAGATAAAAGAATTTTAAAGATTTAGAGCACTTTTTACAGAATTACAATTGGTGTAAATCTAGTTTTGTCAGTGGATGGTCGACAAACAAAACGCGGTCAAATTGTTTAAGATATAAAAGGTGACCGAGGGCAATGAAACCTTGGCTGACAAAAGTGAAATCATTGTCAAGGAAAACATAACAAGATAATAATCTAGAAAAGGGAAGAATCTAAAAAGCCTTTTGGACTGATGTAATTGTTGCAGTAATGGAATAATAAATCAAGAACAAATATCTATAAATAGTATACGAAAACACCAAAAAACAATAACCTAATCAATCCACAACAAGCCAAACTACAAACTTTATCCATTTGTCTTTTATCTCAGCTTATCTTAAGAATAGCGGTAATTCTTAGCCATAATCTTTAGTTATAATCCAAGCCTACGCTCATACGCTGGATTTGTTCTTATCCAATATCAAGCAGATATTTCAAGAAACGCATTCTTGCAATTGCTCCTAGTAACTGATTGTGAGTTTTTCATTTTGTTTTATTTGCAAGGGTGTTTTGAAAGTCTTTTCTTGTGGAAGACACAAATTAAGTAACTCATCTTCGAAGGAAAAACCTTACTATTTGATTATAGATTAATCATTATAAACATTTGCAAAGTTGTTGAGTAAGTGATGCAAGACATAAAAATTAAATATGATATGCGAGATTTCAGGCTTAAGATCAGGTTAGTTCAGAAACAATTACACAAATTCCATATCCCACATGAAAGTCCAAACATTTAATTAAGGGGAATCTATGCGGGTCCAGGCCTACACCTGATAGGGCTGGATCAATAAAAATTATGAACCAAACGATACTCGAAGATAAAAAATAATCATCCACACATGCATAGTAATCAGTCCCTAATCCAACGGATTCAGAAATTTTAATTCGGGGAACCCTAGGGTAAGAAAAGGGGCACAAAATTGAAGATTTGAGTAATTTAGGGTTAAGTTTAGGGATTTTGGGTAGAAGCGGAGTGAAAGAGAGGAGAGACGAACTAGAGAAGTACCGCACGCGTGGACCACAACAATGGCCCAGACGCACGTGCATGTGATCCCAGCCGTACGTGTGTGAGGCCCACTATTCAGAAAAAGGTCACCTTGGCCCTGGTTGGCCAGGGATGGACTACAAAACCCCCAAATCTCAGCTCGATCCGATGTATGGTTTGTGCGTGGTATTCTGCCAAAGTTTCAGCCCTCCTGTAATGCCAGATTCTGAAATTCTGCTGTGAGGAGGAGAATGCTGCAATAGATGATTGATTCGAAGTGTAGATGATGGGGTGAGATGAGAAGAAGGGATGATAGAAGATGAGTAGTAGAGATGGCGATGGATGGGGGCGAATCGGGATAAATGTGGCTTCTCACCACAATAGTTAACTATTCGATGAAGGGAGGGTTTCGCACCCAATTAGGCTTCACAACTCAGAGAGTAGGAAAACACATAATTTTTATTAATCTTCAATGAATCAAAAGAACTACAATGGGTGTCTATTTATAGAAAAATCATATACCCCAAAACTCACACCATGCACGCAACCTATTACTTGGCGATGAAGTAAACTAAAATAAAAACCAATTAAAGAAATCTAAAGCGTTCATGATGTTCTAAATAATAACAATAAGCAAAACCTAACAGATGAAATCAATTCGACTAGTGGGCCACGATCATGAGATCCCATGATGGGCTTTTCTTGACTATCGGGCCCACTCTTTGAATTAAAACTCTGTCTTCTAATTAGGAGGCCCTCCCTGAACGTCGTCATCGAGCCAGATTGACGATAGTGAGGCTCTCCTTATTCGTACGTACGTGCGTAGGGGGCGGTGTGCTTGCGCGTTATGTCCCCATCAGTAAGTGACCAATTTTCTCATAATCTGATTATATACGTTCATATTAGACATATCTACTTATTTTGGCGCTTGGGGTCAAAGTTGATCAGTTTGGATTGAGTTGCTGTATCGATTCTGGCACACCTGCACAACCAAAAACAAACCAAGCGATTAACAGACTCTACCTCCATGAATGTAAGTCCCTAATTGACAAGATTAATAACAAACTCGGGGGTTGGAGTATAAGCATGCTTTCATTCACCGGAGGTTGTAATTTGTCTTATCTAATCTTCATTTATTTTAGGCTAAGGCTTTTCTTCTTCCCTAGGGTTACATTGGTCTTAATGAAAAGATGATAAGATCTTTGCTTTGGGGGAGTTGCTAAGATTCATTCAATTAACTGGGATTAGGTTTGTAACCCAAAGATTATGAGTGGGCTGGGTATATCCCTTTATACATCTCTAACTAAGCTTGTCTTATCGAATAATTTTGGAAAATTCTATATGAAGAAGATAGCTTATGGACATTTTGGGTCCATATTAAATATATCCGTTATAAATCCATTTGGGTCCTAAAAATTTATTCTAATTCATACTAGGTTTGGAGGAGTATTCCTAGTATTAGGCCCATACTCATAAATCATATTAAGAAATAGGGATATTTATAATCTTGGTCATGGGAGAAATGTTAGGGTAAGTGAGTTTATTCTAAATGGATCATGGTCCTTTTTTGCCATAATCTTTAGGAAACTTATGCAATTTTTATTTATTATTATTTTATTTTATTTTTTATGAAATTCGTAATACTCACATGGAAGATGAAAAATTTTAGACCTTGGATCCTTGTGGGCGGCCTTTGTGTAATTTCATTATAAAAACCTGCAGGATAAGTTTTCGGGGAGTTCCTTGATGTGATCTAGTGTGGTTCAATCATTGAGTAGATGATTTTCGTTGGAAGACTTAAAATCTGGAACTACCTGTGCGCTTCATATCACATAGGTAAGATACAAGATATATTGTGAGATATATAGGCTGATATCATTGATACTTACAACACTGATAGGGACTATCATATGATTGGCTTGGATAGTGCATACATGTTCCACATGAGTGCTCGTAGAGTACCAGAGCAATTTCATTTGAAGATGAGGCATTCAAGCATTTACATATACCAATGTGATGCATTGCACCCAACTCAATATTTATGGGCCCATTTTGTAGTAGCTCAAGCCCAAATGTACAAGCCCATTCAAAGAGCGAAAAACACCCCATCCGAGTCAAATAGGCTATGAATTCAAATATATTTTGATTCCTAAAGAAGCTATTTTAGAGTTATGGGCTATCTTGGAAGTTAATTAAACTTCAAGAATTGCACTCTTCTAGCAGCTTGCTACCTAGTTACATTCTAAATTTAATTCTTGCCTAGTTATTTATAGGAGCATTTAGTTCCTACGTAGTTACTTGTAGACACATTTAATTCAGTCATTGCCAAGGCTTTTTCAATGAGAGCCATTGTCTGTTTACTCAAGGATATATTTTGTTCTTGGAAGAAGATCAGTTTTGGAATTCAAACTACCCCTCTTGCTTGGGATGGCTAGGTTTTGACCCTATTTTCTCTCTCAATTTTCTTGAATATAATTGATAGCTGTAGCTATCTTCTTTGATTTGCGGCAAGTTGATAACTAAGCAGGTTAATAACTTGCTTATTCATCATCTTTTCTCCATCAAAATAACATCTCTTTCCGCTGCGATTCACAGGATGGCTGCGCATGAAGAGGAGTGTGTCGTGGTGTGTGTGGACAAGGACATCGTGCTAAGAACAACCCTGAAATTGTAAAAATCTGATTGAGGATCGAACAACTGAAATTATGCACCGTGAAGCTGAAAATAATGACACCAATGATGAAAAACCAATTGAAGTCCATGATGAAGAAGACTACTTATCCTTCTACAATAGAATTATTTGGACTTTTGAGAAAAGTCAGAGAAATTCAAGTGGATGTTCTTGAATTTTTAGGTCATCTAAAACCTAATGATTTCACCAAATGATTAGAAAATATTGAGGCTTTGAATAAAAGAATTTGTCAGACTTATAAAATGTCAGATCTGTAGAAACCTGATTAAGGGGACATGCTTTGATTTGGTGGAAAACATTAAAAGAAAATCATGAAATGCAAGAAAGATTTTCTACTTGGTGGCATATAAAGGCTGCCCTTGAAGTTAAATTCCTACCAACTGATTATGGCTGAATATTATATCAATGTCTCTATCACCTAAGGCAAGGCATGGAACCTGTTTCGGCTTATGTTGAATATTTCTATATGTTATTAAGTCAAAACAAGCCCAAAACCCTAGATAAAGCAGTCCAATATACTTTAAAGGTTAAAACCAAGCTAAACCGGGTTTCGGGAAGGTGGAATGTTGGAGTTTTCGTCATCAATTCAGAGGAGAGGTAGTGCAGCCTGGGTGGGATCGGGCGCCCGGACCAAGTCTGATCAGGTGACTGAAATTCGCCCGAAAAAGCGTTTCAACGCTGGACTGTTTTCACAACAGTTGAGCGCTCGACGGTCCATTGACCGGGCGCCCGACCCGACGTGGACTGCTTATGCGTAGTTTCCTTATTTGAGTCTAATTCCTTTAGTTCTCTACTTAAGGGGTTCCAAAACGGAATTAGGGTATTCTATTAGAGCGTTTTCATGTCCAAGGTGAGAGAGAGAAAAAAAAAAAAAAGAGGAAGAGAGAAAGAGAAAAGAGAGAGAAGAAGGTTGTGGAAGGAAGGATTCTACTTGTAGAGGTGATCTACTGCGCAGTCGACATCTCAGCGCTTCTACGTCCTCGTGATCGGTGAAATCTCTCCGTTTTCATTATTCTTCTATTATTCATCCACTCCTACGTGAGTGAAGAAGGTTTGATACAAGCGGTGTGTGCTTGTGATCGGTTGTAACGTTCTACTTCATATGAATTGTTGCTCTGAACTGGGTCCCATGGTTTTTATCTCTTGGAGGGTTTTCCACGTAAAATCTCTTGTGTTGTGTGGTTTGCACTTTGATTTATTTCATTGCTTTATTATATCCCATAATTCTAGTGTTTTGGGAGGCGAGATCCTAAGGTTTTTTGGGTAACACACCCAACAAAGTGGTATCACAGTGTTCAAGTTGGTTGAATGGAGTGGATCAGTTCTGAATTATGGAAGGTGACTCATCAATGATGATCAGTCTCAATGGTTCTAACTGGACCATATGGAAGACTAAGATGAAAGACTTGCTTTATTGTAAGGACTTATATGCTCCAATTCTAGGCATATCAGCAAAGACAAAAGATATGTCAGATGATGATTGGAAGAAGTTGGATTGGAAGGCGGGGGGGTTTATTAAACAATGGCTAGACGATTCGGTATTCCACCATGTGTCTAGGGAGATCTCAGCCGCTAGCCTATGGCTGAAATTGCAAGTGTTGTATGAGAGGAAGACAACAGGCAATAAGATTTATCTGATAAGACGATTTATGAATCTCGAGTTCAAAGATAGTGATTCTGTGGCTGAGCACATGAATGAGGTCAGCAACATATTGAACCAACTCTCCGTTATGAAGATGGTCCTGGACGATGAACTACAGGCTTGTTGTTGCTTAGCTCATTGCCTGACTGTTGGGAGACATTGGTGGTGTCTCTGAGTAACTCCGCGCCGGACGGAAAGGTGTCCATGGAAATCTAAGGACGAGGTCTTTGGTGTGTTTAAAATGTTTCGTGCTATGGTCGAGAGAGAGACAGGTAGATCATTAAAGTGCATCCGCACTGATAATGGTGATAAATACATTGGTGACTTTCATAAGTATTATAAGTCCCTGGGTATACGGCATGAACAGACGGTTCCCAAGACCCCCCTCTCCCCCAGTATAATGGTGTGACTGAGCAAATGAATCGCACCATTGTAGAGAGAATTATATGCATGTTATTCCGTACAAAGTTGCCCAAGATGTTCTGGGGAGAAGCAATGCACACGACAGTGTATTTGATAAACAGGTTTCCATCAACCCCGTTGAATGGAAAAGTACCTGAGAAGGTGTGGACTGAAAAGATCCATCGTACAGTCATTTCAGGGTGTTTGGATACAAGGCATCTGTTCACATACCAAAGGACGAGAGGTCTAAGCTCAATACGAAGATCAAGTAATGTTTGTTCTTGGAGTACGATGATGAAAAGTTTGGCTACAGATTGTGGGATTCGACCAAGAAGAAGCTTGTCAGGAGCAGAGATGTGGTCTTCTTTGAAGATCAATGTATAGAAGACATTTGTAAGCCAGAGAAGACCTAGCTTAGTTCAGGTGAGCTAGAGGACATGGACCCGGTTATTCATCCTGTGGTGCCTGATGATGGGGGAGTACAGTAAGGTGCAGAGGACGAGAGAGTTCTTACAGATGATGGACTGGGAGAGCAACCCCCACTTGATCCACCTGTTGAGCCACATGTGAGAAGGACATTTAGGGACAAACATCCGTCCAAGAAGTACATGCCGCATGAGTACAATATGCTCACTGATGGGGGAGAGCCAGAAGATTATTCTGAGGCTCTAGCCGACGAGCATAAAAGGGAGTGGTTGAAAGCTATGAAAGAGGAGATGAAATCCTTGCATAAGAAGCACACCTATGATATGGTGAAATTGCCTAAGGGCAAGAAAGCTCTGAGCAACAAGTGAGTGTTCAGAAAGAAAATTAAGCATAAGAATTCACAAATGAAGTTCAAGGTCAGACTTGTGGTGAAAGGGTTTGGTCAAAGAAAAGGTATAGACTTCGAGGAGATATTCTCACCAGTGGTGAAGATGACATCTATATGGGTGTTGCTTGGGTTAGCGACTAGCATGAATCTAGAGATAAAGCAGTTAGATGTTAAAACTGTCTTTTTCCATGGTGACCTGGAAGAAGAGATTTACATGCACCAACCAGAGGGGTTCGAAGTCAAGGGCAAAAAACATATGATGTGTAGGCTTAGGAAGAGCTTATATGGGTTAAAACAAGCTTTAAGGCAATGGTACAAGAAGTTCAACTCATTCATGTTAAAGCATGGATATGATAGAACGGAGTCGGACCACTGTGTGTTCATGTGCAAGTTCTCAGATGGTGATTTCTTAGTTATGCTGTTATACGTTAATGACATGCTCATCACGGGTAAAGACATCAAGAAGATTGACAGGCTAAAACAGGAGTTGGGCAAGTCGTTTGCGATGAAAGACTTGAGCCCGACTAAACAAATCCTAGGAATGGAGATAACTCGTGACATAAGCAGCAAAAAGCTTTGGTTGTCACAAGAGCGGTATATTGAGAAGGTTCTAGAGCGGTTCAATATGAATGCAGCGAAGCCGGTCAGTACTCCATTGGTGGTCACTTCAAATTGAGCGACAAGCAGTGTTTAAAGACAAAGACAGATGTAGATGAGATGAGGAAGATACCCTACGCGTCAACGGTAGGAAGTTTGATGTATGCTATGGTGTGTACGCGCCTAGACATAGCATATGCGGTTGGTGTTGTCAGCCGGTATCTTGTCAATCTTGATAAAGAACATTGGGCAGTGGTGAAATAGATACCGCGATATCTAAGAGGCTCATCCAGGTTGAGTCTATGCTATGATGAAGGAAAACCTGTGTTAGAAGGTTACACAGATGCATATATGGTAGGTGACATAGACTCTAGGAAGTCTACATCGGGTTCATGTTTACGTTTGCAGGGGGAGCGATCTTTTGGCAGAGCAAGCTACAGAAGGTCGTAGCATTGTCGACGATAGAGACCGAGTACATTGCGGTCACAGAGGCATGTAAAAAGATGCTTTGGATGAAGAGGTTCCTACAGGAACTTAGCCTGAAGCAGGAGCAATACGTGGTCTATTGCGATAGTTAAAGTGTTATACACTTGAGCAATAATCCAAGTCAGCACTCCAAGTCGAAGCACATAGAGATTCGGTATCACTGGATCAGGAATACTTTGGAACAGAAGGTGTTACCATTGCTCAAGGGCAATTTTGAGGTTTGTAGAAACCTGGCTGGCTTGAAGAAGACGAATTCCTCCTGAGTCAGAAATGAGGAGATTTGATGGAGTTTTCCTCCTCAGTTCAGAGGAGATGTAGTGCAGTCTGGGTGTGGTCGGGCGCCCGGACCAAGTCTGATCGGGCGACCGAAATTCGCCCAGAAGAGTGTTTCAATGCTGGACTGTTTTCACAACAGTCGGGCGCCCGACGGTCCACTGACCGGGCGCCTGATCCGACATGGATTGCTTATGTGCAGTTTCCTTATTTGAGTTTAATTCTTCCGGTTCTCTACTTAAGGGGTTGCAAAACGGGATTAGGGTATTCTATTAAGGCGTTTTCACGTCCAAGGTGAGAGAGAGAAAAAGAGGAAGAGAGAAAAAAAAAAGAGAGAGAGAAGAAGCATGTGGAAGGGAGGATTCTGCTCATAGAGGTGATCTACCGCGCAGTCGACGTCTCAGTGCTTTTTCGTCCTCGTGATCGGTGAGATCTCTCCATTTTCATTATTCTTTTATTGTTCATCTACTCCTATGTGAGTGAAGAAGGTTTGATATAAGCGGTGCGTGCTTGTGATCGGTTGTAACGTTCTACTTCATAGTAAATTGTTGCTCTGCACTAGGTCCCGTGGTTTTTACATCTTGGAGGGTTTTCCATGTAAAATCTCTTGTGTCGTGTGGTTTGCGTTTTGATTTATTTCATTGCTTTATTATATCCCATAATTCTAATGTTTTGGGAGGCAAGATCCTAAGGTTTTTTGTGTAACACACCCAACAATTATCATCTCGGTCAATAAAGGAATTACAACTACAACTAGTATTCGAAATGCTAATCAAACTCTCCCAAATGCCTCAAATTGACAAACTTTAAATTTGATCAAGACGGTTTATCTTAATATTTGGTTCACTTGTACAGGATGTTCCATTCAAAATCCTACTTTCAAATGTTTTTGATGCAGAGAAAGTAGCATCGGTCTTATGAATGTTTCAGAAAAGAAAATTTTATGATGATTATTTCCTTTGGTATAACTCACCTAAATCACAAGTCAACCTGGTTTCTTTGCATTTAGGCTTAACATGAGATTTTACATCTGATGGTCAAAGCAAATCTTATATAACCACCATGGTGAGCCTCATAAAAAAAAAATTAACGGCGAGCCCATATTATTAATAATTAATATATTAACAATTGGGAGTGGGACACAACCCATGATTGTTTATGTGGCCTTATGTGTCAGTCCCTAAAATTTATTATAGTAGATGTGTAATCCCAGGGTATGCCCTACTTTAAAAAATAAAGCTGATCTGTGATTCAAGTAGGCCATGTCAAAGGAAGTAGTTAGAAAGAAACATCCACTCTTATTTTTATGGCCCCTCTATGACAATTGTATGAAATCTAAGTCTAACATGTCATTTAAATGAAGATTTCAATAGGAAAAAATCGGTTTTAATTGACTGTGTAAATTTTCAGTCATTAATATGAACTGTCCATCACATGCCAATCTTTTGCTTCAGCCACTCTAAGAAACTAGTACTTTGACCTACGATCTTATTATGGATGGTGAATGGACAGCTATGTTGATTACATTAGGGAAGGTATGCTCATTGATCTAATACGGTTGGTGACGTGGCCCCCCTTGATTGCCATGGATCATAAAATTCACTTGGATAGATTGATCCTAACCAGCACATCAATGTCGACGAAAATGGACGGTCACTATGATTATAATAAAAAAGTCCCATCATTGATTTGGACCGTCCATGGCAATGGGCCACCTTCGGTTGCCAATCACTTCTAAAAATCACTTTGATCTGACGGTCCTTACCATCCAATTTATGAATATTAAAATAGAAAGGTCTATAAGTGGTCTGGCCATCCATCACTCAGGGCCATCCTTCGATTGGCGATTCTTCTGAAAAATATTAGATCGGAGGATCCTAACCATGCTATGAATAAGCTAGCAAATGGACAGTCAATATTTATTACATCAGTAAGTGAATCATATGCCACGTGCGCAGATTCTCACTGACAGTGCATGGATGGCCATAGTCTGCCAGAATATCGAAGTTCTTGCCGAAGTCAGAATGACCAAAATAACCTTACTGTGTCTCCCAGCAAAAATCGTTGGAGAGAAGCAGAGCTCTCTCAGTGGGGGCAACCAAACGTCAATGGAAAGCAGCAGCAGCGCAGCAGACCTCGAGCTGTTTTCATGGCGTTCGGTACTAAAGGAGACGTCTTCCCAATTGCTGTAAAACGTTCTTCTCTTTCTTCCATTCTACCCCTCTCTCTCTCATTCGTTTATTTCTTTTTAATTTCTTCTTCTTCTCTCTTTGTATATATGCTCAGCTTCTCTTTCTTTTCTTTCTGTTGGCGACCTGGAATTCGAATCCCAGTTCAACTAAAACACTGTGTGTATATCAAAGTTATAGCGCACCACCCCTTACACGATTTTGCATGTATCACAACTGAGTGGGGTCCACTGGTATTCCCGATCACACTATCCAACCCTTAGGACCATTCAGACCATTGATCAATAAAGCCCACATTATAGAATTTTTACATACAGGGCCTATTTGGGTGCCTGAAATTGCCTGTAGATGGTTTACTGGTAAATGGATTACAGGGCCTGTTTGGATTCCTGAAATTGCCTGTAGATGGTTTACTGGTAAATGGATTACTGGGCCTGTTTGGATGCCTGTAAATGGTTTACATGTAAATGGATTACAGGGTCTCTTTGGATGCTTGTAAATGGTTTACAGGTAAGTGGATTACGGGGGCCTGTTTGGATGCCTGTAAATGGTTTACAAGTAAATGGATTACAGGGCCTGTTTGGATGCCTGAAATTGCCCATAAATGGTTTACAGGCATGATCTGCAATTGAAATTAGTGGTCGTTTGGATGGTGGTAAATGGTTTACGTTGTAAATGATTTACTAGTAAATCACTTAAACGCTGTAAATGATTTACGGCCTGTCTGTTTGGCTTTAAGTTGTAAATGATTTACATTTACAGTGTTTGCATAGCCTGTAAGGGGTCGTTTGGATGCCTGTAAAGTCCTTAAGTTGTAAAGGGATTACAGGTAATCTGATTATAGGGGCTTTTTGGATGCATGTAGTTGCCTGTAAAGGCTTTACAGGCTTGTAAACAGATTACAGCTTTTATCTGTAATCTGAAACCTGGTAAAAAGGCATGATACATGTAAACCAATTACAGGTAAAGTCTTTATAGCTAAAAAGGCATAGAACACAATGGTTAATATACACTCATGATATGTGGGGCCCACCGTAATGTGTATGGTACATCCGATCTATCCATCATGTACTTCCCTTGATGCTCTCCTGTGGCCCTAAAAAACAGCTCGTCCATTATCAAATGAACCACACGAGGGAAGGATGGAACGTCCGCCATTAAAAACTTCTAGATTGCATTTGTGGCCCGCTGTGATGGGTGGAAGACATCCAATCCGTTTAGTTTGTGCATGCTTTAATGCCCTCTTAGGGCCCTAAAAAAATCAAGTCTTTCTTATGCGATTTTTGCAGATTTTGGAAGGTTCACCGCCCAACCTACTTTATTCATTGTAAACACTTTATAGGCTAGCCAAACACACAATTTGTTTACCCGTAAACAGATTACCACTTAAAAGCCAAACAGAATAGCATGTAAACCGATTACACCTGAAACTCTTTTCATGTGTAATGTGTTTACAACTAAAAAAAAATCACTAAATGAAATCTGTTTATAGGCTTTCATTCAAAAAAATAGAGCTGTTGCCATCTCCTCATTTACTAATGATTGAAACTCACCTTTTTGCAAGTAAATGAGAAGGGGGCTTTGCTAATAAATCATTTACAAGTAGTAAATGATTTACAAGCAAATTAGAGCATCCAAACACAAGTAAATGATTTGCTAGTAAATCATTTACTATTTCCCCCATTTACCACCATCCGAACAACCCCTAGGGCAAAGGCTAGTTTTTCAAATCCTTCTATAAAGGGAGCATTGCAGCTCCCTTCTCCACCCTCTCCCCCTCCCCCAACGACTCTCTCTCTCTCTCTCTCTCTCTCTCTCTCTCTCTCTCTCTCTCTCTCTCTCTCTCTCTCCTCTCTCTCTCTCTCTCTCTCTCACTCTCCTCTCTCTCATCTCTCTCTCTCTCTCTCTCTATCTCCTCCTCTCTCTCTTCTCTTTCTCTCTCCCCCCCACCACCTTCTCTCTCTCTCTCTCTCTCTCTCTCTCCAATTGCCGCTGTCTCCACCATCATCTCCACCCAACGCAACTCTTCTCTCTCCCTGCAAAAGCCCCTTCACAACTCCTTCGAAATCAAAGGTAAGCCCCTTGACAGATGTAATGTTTCCCAAATCCCATGGTGTAATTCGAATGTTGTTCCTCTCTTGGCACAAACCATGTAACAATAGCCATTATCACCAACAAGTGGTGCCGCACCATTTTTCACTAGATGGACCAAACCTGTTTGTTCAGTCAGATCGTTGGTCATGCATTGATTCCAATGGTATGGTCCATCTAATGAGTTGGTTTGGACGGTTTTATGTGCCTGTTGATCTAAGCAGTGGGGCCTGCTATGCTTTCCGGCACCATAGGCTGTGCTGGTCATATACAATGTAGAATTAGTGAGGCCCACCTGAGGGGTCAAGAAGCCTTATCCAAGCTTTACATTAGGTGGTTCACATTGTCTAGATCTTCTGGTCTAAAATGCCCATGCAGTTTGACCCTGCCACATGGATGGTGGAAGGGTGGCCCCATGATACGATTGGGAACTGGAGTGGAAAGGGACTGGAATGTTCCATTCATTAGGTTGGCTAAATTGTTGAAAACAATTTACATGCTATGGTTCGATGCAATGTATATGTGTGGCTGCATAATGAATGGTTAAGAATCCTCTTAAAAGAGGGGTCCACTAAATGAAGACAACCCCAGCTTATGCATTATGTACACAAGTGAAGATAATAATGGTGTGCTATATGCCTGTATCTTGCATAATCATATTGTGAACGAAAATCTAGGCGTTGCCTCTGAGTTAGGAATAATAATTGAAGACAACGAGGAGGAAGATGAAGGTGGACATGAAGATGTCTGTAGCCATGCAGAAAATGAAGATGGTGATGACATCTTAGATGAAGGTTCGAAGAAGGGCTAGGTGAAAGTGGTGTTGAGAGCGAAGCGACAAAAGCTAGGAGGGAAAGACTGAGATGGACCAAGTTTAGATTAAGCATCACAATAGCAAAGTGGGACAACTGGGAACTTGAACAGTGTGCCGATAGATTGCATTTCAATATCTTTTTTCATTATGAGTGGAATATTGACTATGTTGTACTAAATGATTATTTTTTGAATATCAATGCATTGTTGTTTAGGAATGTCGTAATATTTGAATCAAATCTTGTCTTCCTTACAAGTGATTCTTTCTTATGCTTTATCTTGCTCCCATATGTTAAGCTTTAGGAATGTCGCAACAATCGAGAGCAAGCAGCAAGTGGAAAACATTTATCACTTGGACTCCATTTATGGACAAATACATGTCTGACATCTTGATTGAGCAAGTAATTTCAGGGGTCAAAAGTAATCATGATTTGAGGGCTATTGCAATGAATGTGGTAACAAAGGGAGTGGGAGAGAGGTTCCACGTCTCTGTGGATGTGAACAATTGCAGAAATCGTCTACAAACTTTTTGCAAACATTTCCAACAGGCGAAGGAAGCATTGAATAAAAGTGGATTTGGTTGGGATGAGGAACGAAAATATGTAATTGTAGAAGAAGTAGTTTGGAAAGAATTTATGAAGGTCAGTTAAAAAAAATCTCATATTCTTCACGTTCCTTTGTATTTCTAACGTAAAAATTATCGTGAAGAGAATTTGATATCTGAGCTTTTTCTTTCCACAGTTACACCCCGATGCTAGCAAAATAAAAAAACAAGCCATTTCTACTCTACCATGATATGAAGATTATATGTGGAGAGGACAATGCTGCGGGGAATACGTATGATGTTGAATTTACAGATGAGGCCCCACCACATCACCCAATGGATGATATTTCAATATCCTGATCGCCCTTTGGAGAATTGGTATTATATACACCATTGGACGCTGACTTCTCAGAGGAGACATATCCACAGGCTGAACAAGTTAGGGGAAGTGCTCATCCAAATGTTCTTTACATCAGCTCCAAGACAAGTGAAGAGGAAGAAGCTCACTCTCCATGAGGGTCTGATGTAAAGATTGGACCGGACCGCCTTTGTGACGTAATCGACATATATTGCAAAAGGGAAATGCAAATGCCGAGAAATGTGTGGAAGGAGTGAAGAATCTCAGAAACATCGATGATGATCTGATGTGGAAGGCCTCCAACTACCTCGCAAGGCGACCAAATTTATCTAGGCCTTTTCTTTGTATTGAGCCCGAGCTTAGACATATATGGCTGGAAAAGACCATTCCATTATAAATGTTTTTGAAACATGAATTTTTAGAGTTGTTTCGTATTTGAATTATTGAAGACATGTTTAAACCTCTTAGTTTTTATTAGTTTTATGGTTATTAATGGTTAACTGGTTATATTCAGTAACTTCTTCTCATAAAAGGGCAGTTGAATTAGTGAGCCCACTTTTATGGCCTACAAAATGCTTGGTTTAGCGTAAGGTAAGGCCCTGGCTGCTTCGCACTTTATTGAGATAGACTCAGCCCAATGATCCATCTTAAATGAAGTCCTCATATGTCACTTGAAGATTTAGATGGATTTACCTCTCTAAGCTCTGTCGGATGTGAAGACCCAATTCTAGGTTGTAAAAAATTTACAGGTTATCCAAACACAGACAACTGTTTTTCTGCAAACAGATTACAACTTAAAGTCAAATAGGATAGGCTATAAACACTTTATACCTGTAATACCTCTACAACTTACAAATTTTACAGGCATCTAGACGGCATTTTTTTTCAAGAAAATGACATTTTCCCTTGATTGAGGAGTTCACTTTTTGGTGGAAGGCATTTTCCAAGAATGTGTTTTTGTAGAAAAAGTTGAGTATGAAGCCAAGTAACCACTAGTCATCCTACCAAGCTAAGACAAAGTGTTAAGGATATCAATATGGATTCTACAGCACCCACTGTTTGTGTTAAGAGTCAAAGTGCGGTCCATCTTCCTTAGGCCCTGTTTAGTAGACGCCCAAAGACGAGTTCATTTCATTTTAATTAACAGTAATACATAATGTATTTATGTTAATAGTAACTGTGTTTTAGAGGAGATCAAGATCTCTAATACATAATGTGTTCAGACCTCTGATATTGTATTAAGATATCTAATACGTAATGTATTAGAGATTAAGAACTCTAATACATAATTACTGCATGGGCCGTTTGGATGCCTGTAAAATACTTAAGTTGTAAAGGGTTTATAGAAACACTTTACAGGTAGGTGTTTGGATGGCAAAATTGCCTGTTAAGTGTTTAATAGGTGAAGTCTTTACACCTAAAAAGACATTAAACACAACAGAACAAAACGGTTGATGGACATGCATGCTGTGTGGGTCCCACTGTGATGTGTACAGTACATCCAATCTGTCCAACATGTGTGTTTCCTGCAGCTCTAAAAAATAGGTTGATTGATGATAGTGAACAGCTGGGATAGGATGCCCACCATTAAAAACCTTCTAAATTGTGTGGGGCCCACTGTGATGGAAGCAGGACATCCAATCCGTCCACATGCGCATCCCTTGATCCTCTCCTAGGGCCCCAAAAAACTCAAGCCCCTTTTATGTGATTTGAATGTTTTAGCGGGATTTAACACCTTAAGCTCTATGTGGCATGAATACTCACTTTTTGCATTGTAAACATTTTATATGTTAGCCAAATACATAAAACATTTTATCACTTAAAAGCCAAACAAGATAGCATATAAATAGTTTACACCTAAAACTCTTTTCAAGGGTAAAGTGTTCACAACTTAAAATTTTACAGGAATCCATATAACCCCTTAACCAAAATGAGATGAACTCATTTGTAGGCATCTACCAAAAAGGGCCTTGGCATTCTGTCTTCATGCTAGCAGAATAGAACTGAGGCAATGATGATGAGATTGCCTACAGCTTTGTTCAAGAAAAATGTTCTTGCTCAAGAGATCAAGCCTTAATCGTATAGCATAATGGGTGAGAATTGCTAATGAAAAGTTTATTTGGTGAGCAGTCAAGATGCCCACATTCCAACCAAATCCCTTTTCAAAGGATGTAGGCTTTTCCATATTCACAGCTCTAATTGCAAAATATCCAATATTTCAACTTGAAGGGAAGTTTTTGCAATGTAAATATCCAGAATCTCAGCTAGGAGTAATATGATCCTAGGCCTGATGACATGCAAAGGAACCTCATGCCTTCAGTTTGGATTTGAGGTCAACAGTTCAATGATCCAGACCGTTGATCTAATGGGTCCACCATGAATTGTCAGTGTCCCAAAATATCCCCAGATTGGAAGATCAATCTTTTGCCTTTTCTCGTTCCATGTGACAATTGCTCTTTGTTTATCAATTGTCTATTTGTGGGCCACTGGTGAAGGGCCAGGGTTCTCTCATGAGGGAGCTCTCTGGGCCATGGTCCATCCCAATGGTGCATGGTGCGCATCAAACCAACCATGTTCAGCAAACTCTGGGCTCCACCTGTACAACCAAAGGCCCAGGGATGCTATACAAATCATTGTCAGGGATCATATAATTCCTAGTTAGCTTGAGGGAATCTCCGTTTTGAAATAAGTTCTTCATTGTATTTTGTTATTGACTTGTCCACTTAGGGTATGTTATTAACAGGCAAGGATGGCATAATAAGGAAGCATGTGATGACGATTGTGCAAATTGAGTTCATAGAAGGGCTGGTTTTTTAGGGTTTTGAAACTGTTTTATGATTTTTTTAAAATTAGGATTTTTTCTTTAAATAGGAGTGTGCTATAGCAGTACTAAAGTAACACCATAGAACCAGCTATGGTAGCACTGTAGTAGCTATAATATTTTTGATTTTGATTTTTTAAAAAAAACTGATAATCATGGGCTGAGTTTTAATAGAGTTTAGTTATTGAGATTAAGTCTCAGCTAGGTTACACATTTTCAAGGAAAAGCGTAATAATGACAGTTAATTCCCAGAGCTACTTTCTATAATACCATCAGTGGAAAACACTATATCCATGGATACCATGGAAATCAATTTCATTTCCAACCAAATATTGCTGCCCCCCTCCAAAGGTTGAGTTTTCTTAATTAAAAACATCTCTCTCTCCTCCATAAGTTGAATTGTGTTCGTGTAAACAACATTTTTTTTTTTGTGTGTGTAAACAACATATCATCAGCATTCTTTTAATGCCTGGCAATTTGTATATCTGTTTATCCCTTTGACACTTCATAATTGTTCTTCTTCGATTGATTTCAGCTGCATGTTAATTTTTATGCTTCTTCTGCATAATATCTCTGATGTTCATGATACAAATTGTACTTGTTTACCGCCACCTCGCTTTATCATAACATGCGTCCTTTTGCTGCTCATGGAAACAGTGTTCATTGTTTTATCAGTGACTCGGATTGTCATTTTCAGGCTATAGCTGCAGCTCTTGCATGTGACCAAAAACAATACCATGTGGTGCTAATAACTCACTCTGCCCATAAGGTTTGCATGAAAAACCTCTTCAGACCTTTGATCGGTCATCGGGCTTAATTCTAGGTTGGCCATTGTATCCTTTCCATCTTTCTCATATGTTGGTAATATTGCAGAATTTAAGAGTACATCTGGCAGCAAGAAACGTTTCCTGTTTTCTGATCTCAACACCACCTGTGCTTTCTAACCATCAACATCAGTATAATTCAGGTTAGAATAGCCACTAAGAATCATGGCAAGCTCATTGCCTTAAAGTTGTATTGCATTCATTGGCTGATTTGGTTTTGTTTGCAACAATTAATGAGTCGAGTGCTCAATGCTTAGTCATGATACTGATCATGCTCTTCCTCTGATCAGATTCTACAAAGCTTTCTTTCTCACTGCAGAAAAAGGCTATTGAGAGAGAACATAGAGAAGAATGCTTATCTGCAATGGAAAGGGCCTTTGGAGATGGCCCGAGCATGGAGGGTGATTTTGTAGTGATCAATTTCTTTGCATTGGTATTGGTCAAAAAAGAAACACTTGCATTGGTTGCTCTGTCTGTAACTAAGTTCCTAACATCTTATTAATAATTATCTCTCACATGCATTATTGTTTAGCTGGATGGCATTTGAAACAATTTTCTTTTCTTGGTAATCCAGGAAGGGTGGAGTCTTGCAGAACTGTTTAGGGTTCGCTGTGTGGTTGCTGCTCCATATGTTGTTCCCTATAGGTAGTTGAAGATTTTTTTTTATTTTTATTTTTTGGGTTCAACTTGTTACATTTATGGCTCAATGGATCCACTGATCTTTTCTCGAAACTTACTTGCTATCTATGTGGGTCCAATATCCTCGCATGCCCTCACATGTGTACTTCTGTGATCGGGTAATGAACTATCCATATTAAACACTCCTGCATTTCGACATTCTCACAGACTTCTAATTGGTTTCCATCTGAACATGGGAAAGCCTTGCAGTTGCATAACCTGAGAAGTGGTAAGAAATCTTTTCATGCGTGATCTCAAATGCAAAGGATGGAAGATGGCTTTTTTTTTTTTTTTTCCTTTCACTTTCCTGATTTTGTTTTGGCAAGTCCACTAGTGACGCTGGCGGAGTCATGGACTCTTAGCAGTCTTTCCTTGCCTGCTTTACAACAAGAGGCGGAACATCAAAGCCTTTGTTCCATTCTTTTAGAATATGTAATGCACATTTTTCACGAAATGCTGAAATACTACATGAGGATTGATCCCCTTGCCTGAGCATCATTAATAACTCCACCAAACCTGCAAGACCCATTTTCTTCGAGTTGCCAGTCTGCTGCTATAACATTACATATTTGGCAATCCCGAAAGTTCAAAGGTGAAGGAGGCTACTCGTAATGGGGTAGTGCTCCCATTCTGATTTAGCCCAGGGAAATCCCCCTTAAAGATGACATTTGTTCGTAGCCTTGTCCATTTGGATGCATCAAAAGATTGCATGGTCCATAGAATGAATATTCAAGAATGTGATAATCAAAGGCCATGTAATGGTACATGGCCAAGGATTGGCCCCACCCAATCACGTGAGCGATGGAGGGCCTTCATCTATTTTCTCAAAAAGAGGCCCGCAACGGTGACATGTTGGAGTTCATTGCTACTGCAAACGTCACAATACATTCTACAATACAATACTTTTAGTTAGGGTCTATTTAGGGCAAAGAAAGGAAAAAATAGTATTTATGCAATGATGATTTCTATGAGAACTATTGAAACATGGAATCCTATTTTGAGTTCTTGTTTGGATAGCAAGTGGAAATCTCATATTCCTCTCACAATATTCACCTAGTTTCTTGCGCCAAGAATCCAAAATACGGAGAAGTGTAATGATTGTTTGATGGAATCTACCCTTTTCTTTGCTATGCAAAAAATACAAATTGTCACATCAAAGGAAAGCCCTTTTCCATTGTTTGACATGGAATCCATTGTTCCAAACATGGCCTTATTATTAATTTATTATTATTATTATTATTATTATTTTAATGATGTGAAATAGGCCACTAAGGTTAGAATAATTGGAACACTTAGAACTAGGTCTAGTGTTATTGATGGGGACATCAGAGGACCTACTCAGGTGTACCAGAGATGGAGATGACCACCCACATTAGCGCAACTTTTTTTGTGGATGAGAGACGAGTTCCAGATGGCTCGCCAGGGCCATTTTGAAGACCCCACATGCATTGGACGTGCATTAGGAAGACCCCACCTTGGGATGATGCATGTGAGCTGCTTAGGAGATCATTTTTGTAATAGGATTTCTATTTTGTGTCGATCCGACCGTTGGATCTTGTTTATCTGGCCATCGGAATCTTTTAGATCTGGGCCCCTTGGACTCTAATCTTGCTTTCTTTATGTTTTTTTTTTTTTTTTTTTTTTTTTTTTTTTTTTTTTGTTATTTTTATTATTTATTTGATGGTTGAGATTGATAATAAATGTTTGTTTTCTTATTTTGGACAATGGGCTACTTCACTTAAGTAAGTTGCATAGTTGTAATTATGCTGAATTTTTAATTCTGAATTTTTAATAATAAAAGCACATGGGGGTGGAGATCCAACCCCATTGGATTTCGTGATAAAAAAGAGAAAAACTCTTGCTTTCTTCTCCCATCTTCATGCGATTTGAAGATACTTCCATGCGATTTGGAAGGAAGATTGGTGCGATGCTAATCTTCATTAACGGAGGTGCGGGGTCTCCATCTATCCCCACACCATCTTCTCTTTTCTCCCCCATCTAGGTATTTTTTTCAGGTTTTTCATTCTCTCCATCCCAGATATTCGTCTTCTCCTAAACCCTACTTTCCCATACCCATCCACAATCTAAACCCCAACCGACCTAAACCTATCCTCCCACGCCACACGTGTGATCGTTATGGGTGTACACGAACCGAGCTAGCTCGGTTAGCTTGCTCGACTCGACTCGAAAAAGCTCGATTCGACTCGGTTCGAAGCTGAGTTCGAGCCGAGTCGAGCTGATTTTTTGAGCTTGAAACTGAGTTCGAGCTGGCCCCAGCTCGACTCGACTCGGATCGAACACAGCTTGAATCGAACCAGTTTGGTGACTCGATTACTTTGATATTGATGTTGCTCACCAAGTATTTGATGAAATGACTCAACGAAGTGTGGCTGGTGGCAAGGAATGTATGTATATGAAACAAATTGATGGGGACATCACATGCCCCCCTATGCATGTACGCACGAAGGAGGACCCCACCGTCGATCTGGATCGATGACGACGTCCAGGGAGGGCTCCCTAATTAGAAGACGGAGTTTTGGTTCTTTGGAGTGGGCCTGATAATCAAGTAAAGCCCCATCATGGAATCTCATGATCGGGGCCCACTAGTCGGATTAAGTTCATATTTTAGGTTTTGCTTATTTATGTTATTTAGAACATCATGAATGCTTTAAATTTCTTTGTTTGGTTTTTATTTTAGTTTACTTCATCGCCAAGTAATAGGTTGCGCACATGGTGCGAGTTTAGGGGTATAGGGTTTTCCCTATAAATAGGCATCCCTTGTAGTTCTTTTGGATTCATTGAAGCTTAATAAAAATTTCTGCTTTATTTTTCCGCTCTCTTAGTGAGTTGTAGAAGAATTCAAAAGTGGATGCGAAGCCCTCCTTTTTCAAAGGGCTAACAACGTGGTGTGAAGCCATATCTATCCCCATCCGTCCCTACCCTCTCCCATCCATATATCTCATATTTTATCATCATTATTACTTTGAATTTCCTAGCTTTTGCAGCTATTCATCCCCCTATAGCCAGTTTCCAGAATCCGGACCTGTAGGAGGGCTGAAACTTCAGCGGAGCACTACGCCTCCACATTACGTCGGATCGTTGTCAAACTTGGAGGGATTGGAGGTCTCCCCTGGCCGACCAAGGCCTAGGTGTCACTTTGGGGAGGCGGACTTCCATCACACGTGCGGCCAGCCCACCCGCGCACGTGCGTCAGCCCCGGGCCACCATCTGCACGCAGGAGCTTTGTCCGGGTCAGGTTTTCATATGGTTTTCCTCTTTTCATTCCTATTTCCTAAACCCTAGCCTTAGTTTGCATTAGCCCTAATTTATTTGTCCCTTTTTTCACCCTAGGGTTCCTTGAATTGAGATTGGGGAATCCCTTGGATTAGGTACTGTTTGCTATGCATGTGTGGTTGATTTCTATTTCCCTTTGAGCATCGTTTGGTTTATAATTTTTATTGGTCCAGTCTTAGCCTGTGTAGGCCTGGACCCGCATAGATTCCCCTTT
The DNA here is from genome assembly GCA_021015155.1 of Magnolia officinalis. NCBI lineage: Eukaryota > Viridiplantae > Streptophyta > Magnoliopsida > Magnoliales > Magnoliaceae > Magnolia > Magnolia officinalis. The sequence goes on from JAJHSJ010000001.1 coordinate 27,837,254, forward strand.
ACTTGAATGTTTGGACTTTTTATGTGGGATATAGAATTTGTGTAATTGTTTCTGAACTAAGGTGATTTTAAGCCTGAAATCTCACACATCATGTTTGATTTCATGTCCTGCATCAAATTTGGTATCAAAGCTTAGGGTTCTTATAGGGGAATACATTACATGTTTAGAGTTAGTTTGTTTGAGTCCATCATGCATTCAGTTCATCATATGTAACTTTTAGGAGTCCATAGTCCCTGATATTAGTTGCTGAATTTTCTGTTAGTAGGAAGTTAACAATTTACATTGCTGTTACTTTCTGTTATTCCTTTATTTTGACAACTATATTGCTGGATTTTAGTAGCACTGCGTAGTTTCCCTCATATAGAGTCTCATAGGATCATTTAGTCCCATATAATCGTCGTAGAAAGTCCTTAGGTGGAGTTGCAAGCTGTACCCCCACACGTACAGGTCATGGTTTTGGCCAGCACCCTACACTAAACATGGAACAACTGCTAGAGTCACTAAACAAATTGTCTCAGCAGATCGAGTCTTGGGGTAAGCGCTTGGAACAAGACATAGATCAACGCCTTGACCAAATAGAGGCCTCCCTCGGGAAAAATCCCGCCATTAGGGAAGATGGCCAATCTCAGGCCGGTGGCCAGGAGGATAGACCAATGAATGGAGGTGACCAAGGAATCAGTCATGGGCGTGCACCCGTACCCCCACCCCATGAGGGACATCAAGACCATTATTTTGAGGGGTACAACATGTGCGGCCTCATGGCTAGAGAGAGTGCACCAGAGGCTAGCGTAGAGTTACCTACTGAGGCCATTCCGGTAGTGGATGAGTTTCATGATGTCTTTCCTGATGATCTACCGGATGAGTCTCCCCCTCGGAGGGATATAAAACACACCAGAACATGGGACACCGTAATACCTACAGTCGAGTTTGCGTTTAATAGTTCTGTCATAGGTCCACAAGTCTCAGTCCTTATGAAGTAGTTATTGGTTATAAACCTGAAAAACCTATTGATATTGTCCCTATGTCTCTGTCCCACAGGCCGTCAGAGCCTGCAGAGTCTTTTGCGCATCACATTCATTCATGGCATCAAGAAATCAGGCAAAAGATCACTACTAGTAATGAACATTACAAATTTTCTACAGACCAGCATGAACGTTTCAAAGAATTCAATATTGGGGACTTTGTGATGGTCCGCATCAGGCCCGAGCGGTATCCTTTGGAGGCCATTCTTAAGTTACACGCGCGTAGCGCTGGACCCTTCAAAATTATAAAACGAAACAGTCTCAATGCGTATGAGGTAGATCTTCCACCTTCCATGGGAATTAGTTCCGCATTCAATGTGGATGATCTAGTTACTTTTCAGGGGACCACTGATATTTTGTCCGGCCCTTCGCCCACCCATCTTGATTCCTCAGATTTATCCCTTGATCCATAGCCCCCTCTCGACCCATCTTCCCAACCTCTACCTCCCATACCTACCCTTCTTGACCCATTTTTCCAGCCTCTACGTCCCATACCTACCTGTCCTGACCCATTTTCCCAGCTTCTACCTCCCATACCTACCCCTCCCAACCCATTTTCCCAGCCTCTACCTCCCATACCTGCCCGTCCCGACCCATTTTCCCAGCCTCTACCTCCCATACCTACCCGTCCCGACCCATTTTTCCAGCCTCTACCTCCCATACCTACTCTTCCTGACCTCTCTTCCCAGCCTCTGCCTCCCATACCTAACCTTCACAAACCCAGAGAGGAAATAGAAGATATCCTGGACCATCAGATAGTTTCAATGTCGGACGGCGGGTTTAAGAAGTACCTGGTTAAATGGAAGTCACGTCCAGCTTCAGACAGCATGTGGCTCACTGAGAATGAGCTTCAGAGACTTGGTTCTGACATCTTTGAGCGGTTCAGGAGTTTTATTTCGCCAGTGGCGAAATCTTCGCAGCCGGGGAGAATTGATGGGGACATCACACGCACACATACGCACGCTGCCCCTACGCACGTACGCATGAAGGAGGGCCCCACCGTTGATCTGGATCGATGACGACGTCCAGGGAGGGCTCCCTAACTAGAAGATGGAGTTTTGGTTTGTTGGAGTGGGCCCGATAATCAAGTAAAGCCCATCATGGAATCTCATGATTGGGGCTCACTAGTCGGATTAAGTTTATGTTTTATGTTTTGCTTATTTATGTTATTTAGAACATCATGAACGCTTTAGATTTCTTTGTTTGGTTTTTATTTTAGTTTACTTCATCGCCAAGTAATAGGTTGCGCACATGGTGCGAGTTTAGGGGTATAGGGTTTTCCCTATAAATAGGCATCCCTTGTAGTTTTTTTGGATTCATTGAAGCTTAATAAAAATTCCTGCTTTATTTTTCTACTCTCTTAGTGAGTTGTGGAAGAATTCAAAAGTGGGTGCGAAGCCCTCCCTTTTCAAAGGGCTAACTACGTGGTATGAAGCCACATCTATTTCCATCCGTCCCTACCCTCTCCCATCCATATATCTCATCTTCTATCATCATTATTGCTTTGAATTTTTCAGCTTTTGCAATATTTATCCCCCTAAAGCCAGTTTCCAGAATCTAGACCTGTAGGAGGGCTGAAACTTCGGCGGAGTACTACGCCTCGACCTTACGTTGGATCGTCGTCAAACTTGGAGGGATTGGAGGTCTCCCTTGGCTGACCAAGGCCTATGTGTCACTTTGGGGAGGCGGGCTTCCATCACACGTGCTTCCAACCCACCCGTGCACGTGCGTCAACCCTGGGCCACCATCTGCACGCAGGAGCTTTCTCCGGGTCAGGTTTTCCTTTTTTCATTCCTATTTCCTAAATCCTAGCCTTAGTTTGCATTAGCCCTAATTTATTTGCCCCTTTTCACCCTAGGGTTCCTTGAATTGAGATTGAGGAATCCATTGGATTAGAGACTGTTTGCTATGCATGTGTGGTTGATTTCTATTTCCCTTTGAGCATTGTTTGGTTTATAATTTTTATTGGTACGGTCTTTAGCTTGTGTAGGCCTGGACCCGCATAGATTCCCCTTTACTTGAATGTTTGGACTTTTTATGTGGGATATAGAATTTGTGTAATTGTTTCTGAACTAAGGTGATTTTAAGCCTGAAATCTCACACATCATGTTTAATTTCATGTCCTGCATCACAAATACCCTTTTTTCTTGATTTTTATGTTGCTTAGAAGGTGTTTGATAAAATACCTATAAACCATTGCTGCTGTTTTACATACAGTGGGATTTTGAAGGTGCAGTCCAGGTGTTTGTAAAAATGCTACACAGGCGAACTCGGCTAGATCTTGGCTCGAACTGGCCCAAGCTGCTGACTGAACCGAGCTGAGCCGAGTTCGAGCTGAGGTCAGCTAGTGGCCGAGCCGAGTCGAGCTGAGGCCAGCTCGACTCGGTTCGACTTGATGTACAACCCTAGTGACCGTATGGCCACACTTGTGAATCCCACCTAGCCCCCTTTGGCTTTCCATCATCCTTATATTAAGACCCCTTTCTTCCATTCCCAAAACCCTAACCCTAAACCTAAAATCCCTAACTTTCCTAGATTTTTCCAATTTCTAAAAAAGCTATAATTCCAAAATTCTCAATTCGCATGAACCCTAATTCTTCAAATTTCATATTTTCCCCATCCCAACCCTAATCATAAAACCTACAAATCTGTCCCTTGAGTGTGGAACGTGCCTATGCTAAATTGGGAGTTTTATCCTTCCATCGGTCGCAGTTTTAATTGATTTCTTAGCATGCGGGCATGTGATTTAGGTTAAATCAGATTTTATTTCCTATTGTTTCCTCTTAATTACTTGGTAGGTTAGCATATTTGTTAATTGAATTACTTTATGGACTCTTTCATAATCTCCACGTTGCATGCTAGCATTAAATCTGGTGTCCTGCATCAGTTATCTTGAAGAGCTTTAAATACTCTTCTTCACAGGCCTTATAATGACTTGTTTTTATAACCTGTTGCTGGAGTTTGAAGGTTCGGCAGAATTTTCATCTCTATAATGGGCTTGATTAATGTACTGATGATTTTCCTTCTCCATTCTCGATTCCATCCATTTTGTTTAGTTTTGTTTTGCTTGGGATCCTCAATGAATTAGAGGTTGATTTGAAGTTTTGAATTATGAGCCCTTGCATTGATTTGGCGCCCTCTTTTGTTTTTGTAAAATTATCATTCCAGTAGTGATATGCTAACCCAAGAGGATGCGGGTCCATTGCCTCTGCCGTTGAAGTAGGCATTTCAAGCAATCTGAGTACTAACTGATAGAATGGTTCACTCGTGCAAACGGTTGGAGACCTCTTTTATTGTACAGGAGAACTTAAGTGTGGAAGGATAGAGGTGATCGGAACTATAGGTCAAGGCTATGTTGGTGATTGTGGGTAATCTCAACAATGTTGCGATCCAACAATGGGTGGCCGTGTTGTGTGAAAAGAATAAAGAATCATTAATTTACGAGTCTTTATTGGTCTCTTAGGTCACGAACAATGAAGAATTCTTGCTTGATAAAGGTAAGAATCTGATTTTTGAAGAAATATAAAAACAAAACAAGAGTGAAGGAATCTTCTTTCTTGCATAAAAGTCTTTCCTCATCAAATGGCATGATGGTTTTGAAGATTTATCAAAGAAGAAGCTGATCCTAGGATTTTCACAAATAAAGGTAAATGGTAGGTGATATTTATTGCAGCTAGGGATGATTAACAATTTTTTTTTTTTTTTTTCTAGCTGTGCAAGGTAGGCATGATTGACATTTTTCCTCTAGGTTTGGGGGGAGTGTGTAGATGAGAGAGAGAGAGAGAGAGAGTTCTTCTACTTCATTCCCATTCTCCTCCACATCCTCCCACCTTGTGATTGATTACAGGATATAATTGCAACTTATCTAATCTCATGTAATCCTGTAGGGGACAACAAAATTCTGAAAATAATTCTTTTTTTTTTTTTTTTTTTTGTTTTTGGTATTAGCGGCACCTATGAATTCAACATTTTCAACCTGTTGGAAATTCTTTTGAAGAAGGCCATTCATTGTCTGCATTACTATTATCCATTTTCTTTTCTTAATATCTTGAACACATTGCATTATTGATGTGTTAAATACATTTGCAGTGCACCTTCTTCATTTGAACGCCGATTCAGAAAAGAGCTTCCGCTCTTGTACAATTCTCTTCAAGAGGCTCCTATGAACAGGGTAAGCCATGTTATTATTTGTTTTTGTTTTTGGAAATCCTAAAAGTGTTATTAATACAGATGGCATTTCTATTATTTAATTACATGCATCCTCATATGTTAAGAAAAAAAAATGATATCTACATAATCTTCTAAGACAATATTTTTTAATGTTTGCTTATCAGGAGATTTTGTGGTAATCATAGATATAGTTTAGGAAATTATTAAATGAGGTAATTTCCATTGTAAGCTCAATGGTAGGCACATCAATAAAAAAAGAAAAAAGAAAAGAAAAACTCAATGGTGTGCACTCTTCGCTTACAAGAAAAGAAAAGCTCAATGGTAGGCACTGTTTGCCTCGATATTGAAGTCCCTAGTTTGAGTCCAACTGACCTCATCATCATCATCATAGCCTTGCCCCAACTATCCAGATTCAAGCCTGGGCTTACCTACCAAAGAAAAAGGGAACAAAGTAACTGTCATCATTTAAATATTCTTAGTGGCACGATCTAGTGATTTGGAGCCTTTGGGTTGCAGTTACATTGTACTCAATAGCTGATGCTAGTATGGTGATTGGTTTAGAACCTAGAACCTATGTTGTCATAATCGTTATTGTATCGCAAATAATAAATGGGTCTGAATTGTATCGTATCGTAAATCGTAAGATTTTTTCAAATTTTCAAAAAAATTGTCATAAAAAATTATATATAAAAAATTAAAAAAAAACACATCAATCATCCATTTTGTCATGAATATGCCAAAAAAAAAAAAAAAAAAAAAAAAACAATTTAATCTAAAAATCGTGATAACTTATACTAAATATATCATTAATTCATTATCAACGTGTTATATCATCATGTCATAATCAAGTTCAAAAATAACCCTTTTCCCATCTCATCTACAAGTAAGTTTTCTATGTGATTCAAAAACAACATTTTCCCCATCTCCATTTACATGTATAATGTATTCTCTGTTCACTTGTTTCTATAAGTAAAAAAGGAAATAAAAAGTCCAAACAAATCTATTCTTTGTCGGCTATGCCATCCTCCTTCGCCTCATCACTAATGAGGTCAATATTATCAACATCATCTTCATCTTTTGAATTTGATATTGAAATAAACTCCTCTTCTTCCTCTTCTACCACTTATCGCTTTCCCTTCGCTTTACTTCGAATATCAAGTTTTCTAAGACCCAGTGTTGGAAATATTGGTATCGCGCTATGTATCGCACCCTTGGGATACAAATACGTATCGGTTATTGCACGGGATATATCGTTTGTATCGCATAATTTTATCTCATTTTTTGGGAAACATGGGGAAACATTGGGAAAATGGTTTAATTTTCAATGAAACTTCAGGATTGTTTAAAAAGACCTTAATACAACACTTTTAAATCATAACATCTCAAAAAAAAAAAATGCACATAATAGGTTTCTTTTATATAGGGTCCTAAGATGTGTCGTCTAACTAAATTAATGCAATTATATTCAAACCTTCTTGCCAACTCATTTTAGGCATGGGCCCGCAAATAAGCAAATCCATTCTCGGTGGACCACACCACAGGAACAATGGCATGATGGACATTTAAATCCTCACTATTTCATGTCATGTGGCTCACTTGCTTTGGATCTTCCCGATTTTTTGGCTTATGCCTTAATATGCTCTAGAAAATGGATGAACGGAGTGAATTTCTCACCAACATCATGGTGGGCCCCACCATGAGCCCCACATAGCGTCCGTCTCTGGCTAGGTCCTGGTGGACGCGGATTGCTCACTGATGGTGGTCTATATGCCCCACCATAATGTATGTTTTAATCCACTTTGTTCATCCATTTTCCCAGATAATTTTATACCATAATTCAAAAAATTAGGCAGATTCAAATCTCATGTGGACCACACCACAAGAAACAGTGGTAATTGAACGCCCATTGTTACAACTTCTCAGGGCCACAAAAGTTTTGTATGAAGTTGATATGTGTTTTCACTTCATCCAGGTCTTTGTGACTTGATCAATAGGTTGGATGGCAAATAAACATTACAATGTGCCCTAGGAAGTTTTTAATGGCGTTCGTTAAATCACAACCATTTTCTTGTTATGTGGTCCACTTGAGATTTGGATTTGCCTCATTTTTTGGATCATGGCGTAAAATAATATTAAAAAATAGATTTATGGCATGGATATAACACATGCATCATGGTGGGGCCCACAAAACACTGTCTAGTAGTCACCTCAAGTCAGGAGACAATCCGCGTCTGGGCGCAGTTTTGGTGGATCCCTAGATCCACTAAGGTCGGTAGATCCGTCCCATGACCTAAATTGATCTATCCAAATGGATGGACGGAATGGATATATAAAACATAATCAAGGTGGGCCCCACTGTAAGGGTCGTCTTTGGTGTAGCCCGGTCGCACCAAATCTAGGGCGCTGATCAGGTGTTACCCGGGTAATAGCTCACTCACTGTTACCCTTACTGTAGGGCCCACCGTTATTATATGTTGTATATCCACTCCGTCCATTCGTTTTTCCAGCCCATTTAGGATAGTCTTAATGATTAAGCACATCCAAATCTCAGGTGGACCACACCACATGAAACAATGATGATTGAACGCTCACCATTAAAAACTTCCAAAGGCTCACTGCAAGCAGATCCATAATGTTTATTTGTCATCCAACCTGTTGATAAGATCAACCAGAACCAAATGAAGGGAAAATTCAAAGATTGGATTGACCCAAAACTTTTGTGGCCTACAAAATGCTTTTAATGGTGATTCACAACTTTTTCCAATGGCGTGGTCCACTCAACATTTGGATATGCTTAAGTTATATCATAACACCCTTAAATGATCTGAGAAAATGGATGGGCAGTGTGGATATTAAACACACTCATCAAGATGGGCCCCACACGGTGAGGTTAACACCCACTAAGCTGTTACCTGCATAACAGCTAATCCACTCCCTAACTTAAAGGGTAGCGGATTGCATAGAACTCACTACATTTAACGTTTTGAGTTAACTCTTTGAGGGCCACCTTGATTTATTTAGTTTATCCATTCCATCCATCCATTTT
>JAJHSJ010000001.1:27845591-28008131 GCA_021015155.1 Magnolia officinalis
CTGGGCTGCAAAACCCCCAATTCTGACGTCGATCCGAGCTCTGGTCTGGGCGTGGTGCTCCGTCGAAGTTTCAGCCCCCCTGCGGGCCGAAATCTGAGAACCCGCTGTAATGAAAGAAAACTGATGCAACCAAGGACGAATGTGAAGTATGGATGGTGGTGGAAGATAAAAGAAAAGAGATGATGGAGGATGGGGATGAATCGGGATCGATGTGGCTTCGCACTACGATAATTAGCCCTTCGAAAAGGGAGGGCTTCACATCTACTTTTGAATTCTTCCACAACTCACGAAGAGAGCAGAAAAACAAAGCAGGAATTTTTATTAAACTTCAATAAATCAAAAGAACTACATGGGGTGCCTATTTATAGGAAAACCCTATACCTCAAAAACTCGCACCATGTGCGCAACCTATTACTTGGCGATGAAGTAAACTAAAATAAAAACCAAACACAGAAATCTAAAGCGTTCACAATGTTCTAAATAATAACAATAAGCAAAACCTAAAAAATGAAATCAATCCGACGAGTGGGCCACGATCATGAGATCCTATGATGGGCTTTTCTTGACTATCGGGCCCACTTTTATAAACCAAAACTTGTCTTCTAGCTAAGAGGCCCTCCCTTGATGTCGTCATCGAGCCAGATCGACGGTGAGGCCATCCTTTTCCTTGCGTACGTGTGTAGGGGGCGGCGTGCGTGCGCGTGTGTGCGTGATGTCCCCATCAATTCTCCTCGTCTGCGAAGATTTCGCCACTGGCGAAATAAAACTCCTGAACCGCTTCAGGATGTCAAGATCAAGTCTCCGAAGCTCCTCCTCAGGGAACCACGTGCTGTCTGAAGCTGAGCGTGACTTCCATATAATCGGGTACTTTTGAAACCCGCCGTCCGACGTTGAAACTATCTGATGGTCTAGGATATTCTCTATTTCCTCTCCGGGTGTGTGAAGGCTAGGTATGGGAGGTAGAGGCTTGGAAGAAAGGTCGGGAAGACTAGGTATAGGAGGTAGAGGCTAGGAAAATGGATCGGGAATGGTAGGTATGGGAGAGTAGAGGCTGGAAAATGGGCCGGGACGGTAGGTATGGACATAGAGGCTGGAAAATGGGTCGGGAATGGTAGGTATGGAGGTGTGAGGCTGGAAAATGGCGGGACGGGTAGGTATGGGACGTAGAGGCTGGAAAATGGGTCGGGAAGGTAGGTATGGGAGGTAGAGGTTGAGAAGATGGGTCGGGAGGGTGTATGTATGGGAGGTAGAGGTGGAAAATGGGTCGGGAGGGTAGGTATGGGATGTAGTAGCTGGGAAGATGGGTCGGGACGGATAGTATGAGAGGTGGAGGCTGGAAAAATGGGTCAGGAGTGGGCCATGGATCAAGGGAAAGGTCTGATGAATCAGGATGGTTAGGCGAAAGGCTGGACAATGCATCAATGGCCCCTTGAAATGCAACTAGATCCTCCACATTGAATGTGAAACTAATTCCCATGGAGGGTGGAAGATTTGCCACATACGCATTGAGACCGTTTCGTTTTATAATTTTGACGGTTCCAGTGCTATGCGCGTGTAACTTACGAATGGCCCCTGGAGGATACCGCTCGGGCCTGATACGGACCATCACAGAGTCCCTTACATTGAATTCCTTGAAACATTTGTGCTGGTCTGCAAAAAATTTGTAATGTTCATTACTAGTAGTGATCTTCTGCCTGATTTCTTGATGCCACGAATGAATGTGATGCACAAAAGACTCTGTAGGCTCTGACGGCCTATGGGATAGTGACATAGGGACAAGATCAATAGGTTTCTCAGGTTTATAACCAGTAACGACTTCATAAGGACGGAGACTTGTGGACCTATCGACAGAATTATTAAACGCAAACTCGGTTGTAGGTTTTATGGTGTCCCATGTTCTGGTGTGCTCTATATCCCTCCTTGGGGGAGACTCATCCGGTAGATCATTAGGAAAAATATCATGAAGCTCATCAACTATCGGACTGGCCTCAGTAGGTAACTCTACACGAGCCTCTGGTGCACTCTCTATAGCCACGAGGCCGCACATGTTGTGCCCCTCAAAATAATGGTCTTGATGTCCCTCATGGGGTGGGGGTACAGGTGCACGCCCATGACTGATTCCTTGGCCACCTCGATTCACTGGTCTATCCTCCTGGCCACCTGCCTGAGATTGGCCATCTTCCCTAATGCTAGGATTTGTCCCGGCGGAGGCCTTTAGTTGGGTAATGCGCGCATCAAATTGATCACAGCGTTGATCAATATATTGTTCATAGCGCTTACCCAAATACTCGATCTGCTGGGACAACTTGTTCAATGACTCTAGCAGTTGCTCCATGTTTAGTGTAGGGTGCAAGCCAAAACTATGACCTGTACGTGTGGGCATACACTGACTAACTCAACCTAAGGACTTTCTATAACGACTATATGTGTCTAAAAACTAAATGACCTTACGAGACTTTATATGAAGGAGACTACACGCCGTTACTAAAATTCAAATATATATGATGAACTGAATGCATGACGGACTCAAATAAACTAAACCCTAAATATGTGGTGAATTCCCCTACAAGAACCCTAGGCTTTGATACCAAATTTGCTGCAGGACATGGAAAATTAAATATGACATGCAAGATTTCAGGCTTAGATCCTACCAATTCAGAAACAATCACACAAATTCCACATCCCACACGAAAATCCAAACATTCAATTAAGAAGGGGAATCTATGCGGGTCCAAGCCGACACAGGCTAGGGCTGGACCAATAAAAATTATAAGCCAAACGATGTCAAAGGGAAATAAAATCGATCACTCATGCATAAAAATCAGTCCCTAATCCAAGGGATTCTCTAATCTCAATTCAAGGACCCTAGGGTGAGTAAAAGGGGAAATCAGTGAGGGATAATGTAATCTAGGTATAGGGTTATGCAATTAGGTATATAAAAAAAGAGGAAAATAGGAAAAACCTGAACCTGAGATGGTCCCGGCGTGTGGACAGCGGGCTAGGTGCGGGTGCACGTGCGCCTGAGGCTGGCTGCACGTGTGAGGGGGGAGGGAATCCGGAAAAGGATTCCTAGGCCTTGGTCGGCCAGGCCTGGGCTGCAAAACTCTCAATTCTGACGTCGATCCGAGCTCTGGTCTGGGCGTGGTGCTTCGTCGAAGTTTCAGCCCCCTTGCGGGCCGAAATCTAAGAACCTGCTGTAATGAAAGAAAACTGATGCAACCAAGGACGAATGTGAAGTATGGATGGTGGTGAAAGATAGAAGAAAAGAGATGTTGGAGGATGGGGATGAATCGGGATCGATGCGGCTTCGCACCACGGTAGTTAGCCCTTCGAAAAGGGAGGGCTTCGCACTCACTTTTGAATTCTTCCACAACTCACGAAGAGAGCAGAAAAACAAAGCAGGAATTTTTATTAAACTTCATTGAATCAAAAGAACTACAAGGGGTGCCTATTTATAGGAAAACCCCATACCCCAAAAACTCGCACCATGTGCGTAACCTATTACTTGGCGATGAAGTAAACTAAAATAAAAATCAAACACAGAAATCTAAAGCGTTGACAATGTTCTAAATAACAATAAGCAAAACCTAAAAAATGAAATCAATCCGACGAGTGGGCCATGATCACGAGATCCCATGATGGGCTTTTCTTGACTATCGGGCCCACTTTTCTGAACCAAAACTTGTCTTCTAGCTAGGAGGCCCTCCCTTGATGTCGTCATCTAGCCAGATCGACGGTGAGGCCCTCCTTTTCCTTGCGTACGTGCGTAGGGGGGGCGGCGTGCTTGCCCGTGTGTGCGTGATGTCCCCATCAACTACTTATACTGGTTGGGTGGTGGATAATATGATGATGATGATGGCACACGTGTGTGCGCTCGTATGTCTGACCACCAGTGTTCGAAGTATCAGTATCGCCACAAGTTTCGTTGGCCAGGGATATGGAAACAATATCGATATCTCTGATAACCAGAAATGCGGGGATACATGGGAAAATGGTGGAATTTTCAACGAAACTTCAGAAGATGTTAAAATGTACATATTTGCATATTTATAAATAAAATATTTACAAAAAGTATGCATACATAACAAGTTTCCATTTAATTGAGCCTTAAAAGCATGTGTTGTTGTAAGAAATCAGTCCAACCATCCCATATGGCCTCTTTAACCATCCAACCTTCCATCCAAACATCCATCGATATTACAAAATATCAACAACGCATGATATTTCACCAAGAAATCATCAACAATTGAAAAGGAAATGAAAGATTGTGGTCTCAATATCACGCGTGTTGCGATATCGATAATATTGAGATATTATCAATATTATCAATGACAAATTGAACACTACATACAACCGTATGCCCATGAAAAAAAAATTGAAATAAATTTTTTCTAATAAACACAATTTTGATGATATCAATACATTGGTGATATTATTGAAATATCCTCGATACACTTATGATACAAGCATTACCTAGAATTTACATAATCGAAAATATTGGTGATACATTGGCGATATTGATGCATTGGCAATACAAGCAACACCTAGAAGTTACATAGTTGAAAATATTGGCGATTACCTTAGCGATATTGATACGTTGGTGATACTTAGCGATACATTGCTAATACCTGAAATTTTTGATAGTCCCAGCATTATCGGTATCGCTACCAGTGTTATCGGTATCGTTGAGCTGGAGATAAATATAATATCGTTGATATTTCGATAATATCGGAGATAATTCGAACACTAGTGGCCACATGCTCTGTTATTTCTCCATGTTTCATTGTATGTATCCCATTTTCTCATGTTACTTACGAAGTGGAATAGGTCATGCAGGAGTGAGTGTTTGAATAGGGGACTGTTTCTCCTGAAATGCATGAAAAATCCCAAAAACAGATATTTAAAGGCATGACTGTGTACGGAAACCATCTGGGATGTGAAGAAATACAACAAGCAAGAGTTGAAAATTGGGCAACCAATTTTATGGAGATAATTGATGCATCGGGTGATCCGAAGCCCCGTGGCACCTTCTTTCCCTTATTTGACTTCCCTTTGTGCAATGCATGATTCCATCTGGGGATCTTCCATGGTATTAGAGCGCCGGGCGATCACTTTTGCAATATCTCTAAGTATTTTGGATTGATTGTCCTCATTGTGAGGTTCCTCTGATTATATAGAAACTCTAGGCTAATTACAAGGCTGAATTGCAGCTATTAACATCAATCTAGGCTAACAAACAAGGAAACAATAACTGTACAAGATATATACAATCAGTAACTGTACAAGATTGACACAATCATGCCATAATTAGAGGACCTAATTATAGCTAAATATATGCTAATGCTGTCCTGATTATGCTGTCCCTGCTAAATATATGCTGCTGTCCTGATTATGGCTAAATGTATGCTGTCCCTGTTAAATGTATGCTGTCCTTGCTGTCCCTGCTAAATGTATGTTGTCCCTATTGTCCCTGCTAAATGTATGCTGTCCCTACTAAATGTATGCTGTCCCTGCTGTCCTGATTGACAACCCCCCTCAAATTGATGCTGGTCGATCAAGAAGCATCAATTTGCCCACAAGGAATTGATGGCGCGGTCGTGTTATGGCCTTGGTAAACACGTCAGCTATTTGAAGGTTAGTGGAAACATTAGGAAGAGAAATGATACGAGTGTCTAATGCTTCCCAAATAGAGTGACAGTCCACCTCAATGTGCTTCGTTCGTTCATGGAAAACGGGATTAGCAACAATCTGAATGACACTAGTATTATCAACATGGAGAGGTGTAGGATCAGACTGGGAAAAACCAAGCTCAGCCAGAAGCCCACGAAGCCAGACAATCTCAGAACAAGCAGTAGACATGGCACGGTAATCGGATTTAGTAGAAGCTTTAGAAACACGAGGTTGTTTCTTACTCTTCCAAGAGATCAAGGAATTACCAAGAAACATGCACGAACTTGTGACAGACCGTCGAGTATCAGGACATCCGGCCCAATCCGCATCACTATATGCAACAAGGCGAAGAGGAGAGCCGGTTGGAAAGAACAACCCACGGCTAGGGGATCCTCGAAGGTATCGAATGATACGACGAACAACAGCCAAATGTAAATGGCGTGGAGTCTGCATGAACTGGCTAACCTGCTGGACAACGAAGGAAATATCAGGCCGAGTAATAGTTAAATAGTTCAAACTGCCTACCAGCTGTCGAAACAGAGTAGGATCAGACAGGAGATCACCCTCCTCACGACAATACTTCATGTTTACTTCTAGAGGAGTATCCACAGAAGAAGTATCTTAAAGACCAGCTAAAGCAATCAAATCCTGTGTGTACTTATGTTGATTCAGAATAATACCAGAAGGATCCGTGTGAACTTCCAACCCCAAGAAGTATGTAAGAGGACCAAGATCCTTCATATGAAACGCGGCCCGAAGATGCTGCTGTAGACAAGTGATCAAGTCTGAATCCGTCCCGGTGATAACAATATCATCAACGTAAACAAGAAGAAGAACAATACCAGTAGAGGTCTTACGAAGAAACAAAGAGGAGTCATATTGACTCTGCTCAAAGGAAAACTGAAGTAAGGTAGACCGAAACTTATCAAACCATGCCCGAGGAGCCTGTTTCAACTGATACTATGTCAAACAACCATTTACTCCAAAAGCTTAAGCTGTCAGAGTGTGGTGTATCAATGTATATCAAGGGAATTTATCACTTCAACATCAACCCATATAGAGATCGCTTCAATTTACATACATCCGAAGAAGAGGAGGTCAAGCCAGGCAACAGGGCCCTGTAAATTTCCTCTTTGAGATCACCATGAAGAAATGCATTTTTAACGTCTATTTGATGAAGTGGCCAGCCTTGGGATGCTGCAATAGAAATAACAATCCGTATCGTAGTCATCTTAGCGACTGAAGCAAAAGTCTCTTCATAGTCCACCCCATATTCCTGTCTGTTTCCAAGTGAAACCAATCGGGCCTTATAGCGATCCAGAGTACCATCATAACGCAGCTTAATCGAGTAAACCCATTTACAACCAATGGTTTTAACATTCGCCGGACAAGGAATAACATCCCATGTGTGATTGTCCTGAAGAGCCTGAAGTTCTTCGGCCATCGCCTCACGCCAACATTCATGCTTAACAGCCTCGGAATAACATGATGGAATTGAAATAAAGGACAAAGTGGCATGAAGAGATGTATGAGAAAAGCCATACCAATCAGGAGGACGAGAGACTCTAGTAGACCGGCGAGGAACAATGTCAGAACCCAGATCAGCCGCAGAAGGAACAGGCTGAACAAGCTCAGATGTCGGGTCAGGCTCAGGAAGGGGCAAAGTCAGTTGTTGGCATTCATACACAAATCCAGGTTTGAATCGCTCAGGAATAGGAGTCAAGTCATCAAAATGAGGAAGAACATTGATCTCAGGCAAGGATGCAACATGAGTAGAAAAGAAAGACTGATTTTCAAAGAAAACAACATGACGAGAAATACGAAATCTGTTAGAGCATGAATCATAGCACACATAACCTTTGTGTGAATTACTATAACTCATAAAAGCGCACTTAACAGATTGGGCAGAAAGTTTGTGTCGTTCATGTGATGGCAAATGAACAAAACAAACACAACCAAAAGTATGCATATCAAGATAGTTGGGATGCTGATGATGAAGACAATAATAGGGAGTTTCAAAATGCAAGACACTTGAAGACAATCTATTAATTAAATAAACTGCCGTGGATAAGGCTTCCACCCAAAATTTAGAAGGAACTGAAGATTCAAGCAATAATGTTTGAACAACCTCCGACAGGTGGCGATTCTTACGTTCAGCAACACCATTCTGCTGAGGTGTATAAGGACAAGAACACTCAGAAACAATTCCTTTCAGCTTGAGAAAGGCATGAAATTCATGAGACATATATTCACCACCCGAATCGGACCTTAACACTTTAATGCTCGAAGAGAATTGAGTTTCAATATAACCCACAAATTGTTGAAACACAGAAAATACGTTAGATTTAGAACGAAGAAAATAAATCCAGGTATACCTACTATAATCATCAATGAACGTGACAAAATATTTATAATTTGCATGAGATATAACAGGGGTAATACCCCACACATCACTATGGATCAAATCAAAACAGCTTTCAGCACGACTACCATGAGCAGGAAAGGAAAGAGATTTACTCGTACCTAATTTATATGTTGAGCAATCAAAAGAGAGATGAGAGGAAAATTGATCTTTATTACCCAACAAACCAGATTTTACTAAATGAGATAGAACAATAGAGTTAGGATGACCCAAACGTTTGTGCCATACTTCACCCTTATTGTTTACAGTAGTACAAGCCAAAGAAATGCAAGAAGGAATGGAAAAATGTAGAGGAAACAATTGTCCAACTTTAGGCCCCTTCGTGAGTATCTTCCCCGATACTTGATCCTGCACAATACAACCATCACAAGAAAACCCAACATTACAGTTGTTATCAACCAATTGTCCGACGGAAATGAGACTAGTAGAAAGCTCAAGAGATACAAAAACTTCTTTAACTAATGAATTAATATCCCCAACAACATGAATAGATAACTGACTACCATCAACAATCTGAATGTATGATGAGCCATGATAATGCCGAACATTGATAAGAGTGTTGGAGGAACTAGTCATATGATTAGACGCAGCAGAATCAACAAGCCAACATAAAGATGGTAGTGACTGTTACCTTGAAGCCCTAAGGCTGAAAAGGCTGCAATGATCATTTGCTGAACAGTTTCAGGAGTAAGAACAAAGGGATCACCAGCTATAGAGGAATTAGCGGAAGCAGAAGTACCCACCACAGCTTGATAGGCATTAGTTTGGCGATTCTGGGGACGATCGGACAGTCTTTGATAATATGTCCCGGCTTCTTGCAATAATTGCAAGATTTCTTGGCACAGTGAGCAGCAATATGCCCATATTTCTTGCAGCTGAAGCATTGGACCTTTCGCATATCCCGACCCTTGCCTTTCCCATGAGCTGCATAAGCGACGTCATTAGAGGTCATGCGGTTCTGCTGAAAAGTAGCTTGTGTTGCAAGACGCTGCTCTTCACGAAGTAATTCCCCAAAGCACACATCCAAAGAGGGAGAAGGATCACGATTCATCAAATTGGAGCGAGTTGCCTCAAATTCCAGCCGTAACTTCATTAGAAACTGATCTCTCTTACTCTGTTCATGAACCTCCTGAACAACAACGAGAGATGTAGCTGGTATCTTAGCATAAATAATGTCAGCAAATTTACCCCACGAGTTCTGAAACCCAGAAAAATAATCTTGTATGGAGAGATCGCCCTGAGTGTAATTGGTGATCTCATATTCCAACTGAAAGCGTCTAGCTGTGTGGTCCTGATTGTAAACCTTCTTTAAATACTCCCACATATCTCGTTCAGTCTTGTATGGCCTCAAATTTAGGACAATCACAGGATCAACAGATCCTAAAATCCATGTCATGACTCTAGCATCTTTCACTTTCCACTGAGCCAATTTAGACAGTTTAGTAGGAACTGGATCACTTCCATCTATGTGACCCCATAACTCTTTCCCCAGGACAAATAGGCGCAATTGAAATTCCCAGGCAGAATAATTCTTGCCTGTGAAACGCACACCAAAAGAATCCGAGTTGCTAGTAGACATGGTGCCCGAAACACAGTAATAAAGACTGATAATACTAAATCCACCTCACCCCTAGTCCAAAAACAAGCCTACAACCAGCAAGTCCAAAATAAAAGGAGTCCAAAATGAGAATTTCCAGCAAGAACCGGACACGCCGACAGCCACTAATCATCCCAAAATGAAAATTTCCAGTAAGAAAGAAACTTCCTACCGTCGACAGAAACTGCCAAACAGCAGTTTATAAGCCACCAGAATTATCTACACCTTCCTTTGAAGGTATCAACAGCCAAGAAGACTAACAGATTAGTCCCAACCCAACCCAGAAATCTCAGAACATGTAATAGAAGGCTTTGATACCATGTAAGTATTTTGGATTGAATGTCCTCATTGTGAGGTTCCTTTGATTATATAGAAATTCTAGGCTAATTACAAGGCTGAATTGCAGCCATTAACATCAATCTAGGCTAACAAACAAGGAAACAATAACTGTACAAGATGTATACAATCAGTAACTGTACAAGATTAACACAATCATGCCATAATTAGAGGACCTAATTATAGCTAAATATATGCTAATGCTGTCCCTGCTAAATATATGCTGCTGTCCTGATTATGGCTAAATGCATGCTGTCCCTGCTAAATGTATGCTGTCCCTGCTAAATGTATGTTGTCCCTGCTGTCCCTTCTAAATGTATGCTGTCCCTGCTATCCTGATTGACAATATCTACAGATTATCCAATCAGAGGCTCCCACAAATTAGGTCAGCATCCTGCAAATTTTTTTAAAAAAACTTAGTAGGGTGCAAGTTTTTCTAAAAAAGGGGGTGATGCCTAATCAAATTAAGCCTAAAAATATTGCCTCATCTTGCTGTCCAGTAGTTAACTCAGTCATTTCAACTCAGTAAGACTTTGAGCAGTTGAGACTCGACTCATAGTTAACTCAGTCAATTCGACTCAGTAAGACTTTGAGCAGTTGAGACTCGACCCAAAAACCCAACACAGTAGACTCAACTCGGCAATTTTTAAGCTTAACTTGGTCAAGACTTATTAAGAATTATCGACTCAACTTCGTGATTTGTTCAACTCAGGTGACTCAAGATGAATCACATCGACTCATTCTAACAGTTGAGTTGACTCACTGTGACCTGTTGAGTTGACTCACTGAGTGAAATAACACAAATATATATTCAAGTCGACTCACTAACTCAGACGATTATTGAATTGAGTTGGCGAGTCGGGAGGGGGAGGGGGAGGGGGGTTTGGCGGAGGGTGAAGAAAGAAAGTCCTGATTCAATCGGAGTAAATAAAAAAAGGAAAGTGAAATAAAAAAGCCTTCCGAACCCATCAGAATCAGTCAGATAAAATGGAAACAATCGATTGACAAACAAAAAGAGGGGAGGGGTTTTAATTGAGTCCTGATTTGATCATTTAAAAAAAAAAGAGAGATGTTGCTGATCATTTCGATAGCCCCCTGAAAGTTTTGACACACACCAACTATCCGATTCGATTGGCTACACCCACTCTCCAATTCAATCGGCCACACCTGTTAAAAAAAACACCCAAACTGATCGGCCTCAACCTTAAAAAAGTAAGGGAAGTCAATACTCTGTTTAAAGATATCCACTATCGTCGATCTTCTGTCAATCACATCTCCACCATTGTCCATCGATCGCTGAAGGATGAAAATGTAGCTAGTGATTTTGACCATACATAGATGCTCAAAACAGTGGGAACATGTTTGGTAAAAATGAAAAGTATCTCAAGGGTCTTGAATAACGGACAAAGTCTTGGAGGACCGGGTGGACAAATAACCCTTGATTATCAGACTATAACCATGGGTGATGGGCAAACTAACCTCACGTTGTAGGATGAAAAGGCATTAGTCGATCATTGAGATGCAACCACGGGTGATAGGCAAAGTAACCTCCCACCGTATGATGAAAAAAGAATTAATGAATTATATACTCATCAGACAATGGGTAATATCACATATAATGTGATGATGTAAAAATGTGAAATGGAGCTAATAGGTTGATGGATATATATATAATTAACAATGATAGGTTGATTGAAATAAAGTTATGCTTATAAGCCATGGATAATGGAAAAAGATCCTCATGCCATAGAACAAATGAAGTAACTCATGATAACCAGGGGATGATGGAAAAAAGGGTTCTCATATTTTAGGATAAAAGAAATAGGATATTATAAAAAAAATTAAGGAGAATTATCCTTTGTGAATAATGAAAATGACAAAATGTTGTGACTTTCTGGGTAAATTAACTGACAGATTGATGAATGAGAGTATAAATATAGAAAAGTATCAGCCATAGTGGCCAAGTGAGAGATGTTGGCACACGTGTGCGCTCATAGGTGTGGCCACATGGGCCTGTTATTTCTCCACGTTTCATTGTAATATCCCATTTTCTCCTATAACTTGACGAAATTGAATAGGTCGTGCGGGAGTGAGCATTTGAATAGGGGAAGGTTTCACCCAAAATGCACAAAAAAAAGCCCAAAAATGGATATTTAAAAGCATGACTGTGTATGGAAACCATTTGGGATGTGAAGAAATACAATAAGCAAATTAAAATCAGGCAACCATTTTTGTGGAGATAATCGATGCATCGGGCGATCCGGAGCCTCATGGCACCTTCTTTCCCTAATTTGACTTGCCTCTGCACAATGCATGATTCCATATGGGGATCTTCAGATACTATATATTGGATGCTTCACTCCATGAAGCCTACAATTAGCCAAAAAAACATTCATGTATTATGAATCCACCAAAGTGATTGGGATTCTCTTGCTGCTTCCTATTCCAAGAAAAAGAAAGTGGCCTGAGTTTTTCAGTTGAGAGGAAAAATTGCAAACCGTCATCGGGTGGAGAAGTATTTGGCTGATTATTGTACCACCCTTAGGGGGAAGTTGAGTCTCCATAGGCTGGTACGGTCTTACTGTGTTAAGGAGGTTGAGATTGAGGAGCAATAGATCTCTGATTCTTGTCAGTGCTTAATCCCGTGTTTGAGACTTTTCATACTCAGATCCTTAGTAGGGAGCTCCTTCCTTCTCTCGGGACTGTCTTCTCATTACTACAACAGGAATAAAGTAGACAGAAAGTTATGTTGCATGGTGAATCTGGTACTCCACATGGCTATAAAACATGCATGCACATCACACATATACTAAATCTCTCTACACCATCTGGCAAAGGCTGACTACATCAATGGGTTGGATCAGTGATGCATAGTTTCCACTTGTACGAAATGACTATGTGAACGTACTGTACAAGCTCTTAGCATGAGCTTTTTATAATACCTTGTTTTCCAAATCTGTGCATCTAAATTTTTTTTCTTAAGCACCTTATTTTTGTTTGACAGGTATGGATTTAGCAAAGAAATTGTAGAATGCCCAGGTATGCTTGTTTTTGCCTTCCAGTACTGTTGATTGTGAATGATCAAAAGCTGTCTCATTTATAAAAAGACCGATTAAATAGTTTCAATACAAAGACTGTATAATTTAAGAACGCAAACACAAAATTAAGATATTATTTAAACTTCTGGTCTATTAAAACTATAGTTACATGAAGCATGGAGTGGTAGGAGTTGGGTGCGAGAATGAGGAAACATTTATTTCAGAATATTAGCATGTTTATATGTCTAGGAAGTGGGAAAGGGAGTGTGTGTTCATAGCAAGAGTGGCACCTAGGTAGAGGGTTCCTGCAAGTAAGATTAGAAACACATGTTTCTTTGTAGATTTCTGGCTATTGCACAACCTCCAGTTAACATTTAGAGTAACTAGTAACATGATTTATTTTTATATGTTTATAATATGAGACAATACAATTTGAGATCATTGTACCTATAGTTTGACTCATGATGTTCTTGTAGTCAATGTTTTAAATATCGATGATATCGGCCGATATATCCCACGATATATCTTGTATCCCACCTGTGCGATATGAAATGCAAAGGTAGTGTCGATATATCCCACATGTTTGATCCAGTGAGCATTTTCAATTTCCGATATCTTTTTTGTTGAAATTATGTTAAATCAGTGTCAAATGGTTACAAATCCATTGGTTCTTCATGTTTTGCATGAAAAATCATGGAGTTGGAACTTTGATTTTGATATCTATTGGTTCTTCATGTTCTCCATGTTTTTTTTGAAATTTTCTTCAACCAGTTGTCAATTGAGACTAATTTCGATGTATTTAGGAGTGTTTGATGAAATGATCATCACGTACACTCTAATTTCGAAATTTGAATGTAGGTGGTCCGATTTAGGGAAAATTGGGAAAAATTAAAAAAATTCCCCAATCTCTCCCAAACTGCTTGCAATGTTGCACTCCAAACATGAAATCAAGCATGTATGAGGGCTGATCTACTAATTTGTTAAGTCCTTG
Source organism: Magnolia officinalis (assembly GCA_021015155.1). Lineage (NCBI taxonomy): Eukaryota > Viridiplantae > Streptophyta > Magnoliopsida > Magnoliales > Magnoliaceae > Magnolia > Magnolia officinalis. Next base: position 27,859,646 of record JAJHSJ010000001.1, read on the forward strand.
TCAATTTCCAAAAAATAAAAATCATTTTTAATTAAAAATTATAAAAAAATTATTATTTTTCGAAATTTCCCTTCAACCAGCTATTAATTGAGACTAATTTCAAAGTATTTATGAGTGTTTGATGAAATGATCATTACTTATACTCTAAATGTTATGCATTGAATTTGAATATAGTTGCATTAGTTCATTCAAACAACACATAACTTAGGACCCTATACAAATGAAACCTATTATGTGCACTTACTTTTTGAGATGTTATGATTTAAAAGTATGCATTAAGATCTTTCTTAACAATCTTTGAAGTTCCTTTGAAAAAATTTACCATTTCCCCAATGTTTCCTAAAAAGTGCGATAAATTACTCAATACAAACAATATAGCCCATGTGATAACCGATATGTATCTGTATCCCAAGGATGTGATACTTAATACAATACTGATATTTCGAACACTGCTTATAGTGATTCTTATCTCCACCATATGTACTCACCTGTTGAGCTTGACTTGAATCTGTCAATCTTTTGGCTTCATTAATTATTTCTTTCATTGCTCAAATGATTTATTTTGGCACAACTTGGTTTTCTGTCCCTAGTTGAGCTTATCTTTTCAAACTGACTTTTTGTTTAAATTACGATTTTTTTTGAATGATTATAATTTTATTAAAAGGCCGCAACCAAAAAAAGGAAACAAAGCTAAAAATTACAACTCAACCCAATTTTGAGGAAACTGATTGACTGATTTAGACGCATTCACCCACTCCTTGATTAGGGATTTTGCATTAAGAAAGGTCGCTTGCACCTTTGCTTATTCCTTAAGCAGCGATCGTTCCTTTCTAACCATACACATCATAAACCTGCTAGCAACGACATGCGCCAAATGAATTTCCCTACCTTTCCTCTTCCCCCACCGTGCCGCGCCAAGAAGAAGTTCTCGATCGAACTTGGAATCACCCAGGCTACATCAAATAAACTGAAGAGACACTCCCAAATCTAACCCGCAAAGGGCAATGAAGGAAAAGATGATCCACTGATTCCGCATTTTGATAACACATAACACACATTCGGGAGGACCATCTTCCTTTTTTGGAAATTGTCGATTGTAAGAACCTTCTTGCAACCTGCTAGCCAAGAGAACGCCATAACCTTCGGAGGAGCACCATAGTGCCATAAATGCATTGTTGGACATGCCTCAACCCCTAAGTTGCCACCACTCAAGACCTTATAGAATGACTTGACCGAGAATCTACTAGATTTATCATGTAACCATTTTAGAGAGTCCTTTTCTGAGGAATCCGGACAAACTATGGACAACATTAGAAGCAAAGAAGAAAGCTCAAGAAACTCATCATCATCTAGATCCCTCCTGCACCGTGGAGCGCAAACAGCATGCTCCGCTTGAAATGAGAAGCATTTATCAATGAATATTCCTTTGTCTAGCGCAATAGTCACTAAACGTAGAAATATATCCATTAGTTTTTTATTCCCCACTCAAATGTCCTCCCAAAACCTTATATCCTTCCCATTTCTCAAATAAAACCCTACCCCTTCCCATACTTTTCCTGCCAATGAAGCCACTGATCTCCATAGATTTGAAGCCCTATATAACGAAGACGATCTCTTCCACCTCCCTGTAGAAACTACCCCATATTTCCTTTCTAACACCTCCCTCCACAACAAAACCACCTCATTCCCAAATCTCCACACCCATTTACCTAATAAAGTTGAATTCATAACCTCTGAACTCCGAAGACCCGCCCCCCATTGATCCCACGGCTTGCAAACCTCCTTCCACTTTATAAGATGAAATTTTTGTTTGTCTTCCTCCCCATGCCATAAGAAGTCTCTCCTCAACTTTTCTAATCTACCGAGCACCGATTCTGGACATTTAAATAGTGACATGAAATATACCGGAAGATTAGACATTGTCACCTTTATGAGATTTAACTTACCGCCCAAGGGGGTCCTTACTCTTACTCCGGTGGTAGACTCTTAGGAGTTTCAACACGTGGTTGAGGGTTCGAGTACCCATAGGTGGTGAAATCCCACCATGGCGTGAGTGTGTGTGCGTGTGTAAAAAAAAAAAAAAAAACTTACTGCCCAAGGATAACAATCTTTGTTTCCATTGAGATAGCTTGTTTTGGAATCTTTCCACCACTTTGTCCCATAATTGTTTTGGAGGCCTAGCAATAACTAACGGAAGACCTAAATATGAGGTGGGAAAGGATCCTTTCCTACATCCAAACATTCCGGCAAGGGCTTTGACTTCCTCCTTAGAAACCCCCACCCCCAGTAATTTGCTTTTATTTATATTCATCTTCAAACCCGAAACTGCTTCGAAACTTGAGTAAAATCGGCTTCGCAAAAAAATAGCGTGTCGTCTGCAAACTGAAGGTGCGTGACCTGAAAATCAGATTTATCGACCCCAAATCCTTTACAAATTTGCCTCCGCTCCTTTTTGACTCATTCTACTTAGAGCCTCCATGACCACGATGAACAAATAAGGAGAGATTGGATCCCCTTACCTTAAACCTTTGGAAGCAGAAAAGAATCCGTTCGGCGAACCATTAACCGAGACCGAGAATTTGGCCGAAGAAACACACTCTCAAATCCACAGCCTCCACTTCTGACCACACCCTATCCTTTGAAGAACATAATCCAAGAAGTCCAAATTCACATGGTCATAAGCTTTTTCGATGTCTAACTTGCAAACTACCCCGTTCAACCCCCTTCTGTTATATGAGAGTGTGTTTCTAGAAATCAAGCTGGAAAAGCCTTGTTCGTTGGTACAATATTTCACATAGCTGGTTGTGATTTAAATGTTGGTGTCCCTAGAATCTACCCATAGTGTATTAAGATTGATGATTCATGTCCATACTTGTTGTTGGGAAAGTCAGTGAGTGGATAAGAAAAGAATACAGATATGGGAGCAATCTACTCCTTCATTGGTAAGAGAATTGAAAATCTCATTTGCTTCATGCAAAATACATGCAAAGGTTACCATGCGATTCCTTACAAGAAGTAAACCTTCATGATGCCCTACAAGTAGTGTTCCAAATTTCGGCAATATTATTGATAATATTGGTGATATTACTGGTATCGCCATGTTAACGATACCAAAATTGCTGCCATTTTAAACATTTTCAAATATCACCAATATTTTGATAATATCTGTGATATTTGGTGATATTATTCATAATATCCCTGATACTAGCGATAATGTCCCCAATATAAGGGAAAAATCCCTAAATAGGAGATATAAAATTGGGGAAAAGCCCTATATATATATATATATATATATATATATATATATATGGATTTTGTTCCTTAGGTTATTTTAGTCAACCCTTGGTTTTTATTGATTCAAAGTTTGGATTTGGGGGAGAAATCTCGACTCGAAGTGGAGGTAGGCCGGAACTCAAAGGTGATGAAAAATCTATGGAAACTTAATTTTTTTTTTTTCCAGATGTTTGCATGGTTTGTGATGGAAATCTAGGTCTATGCATGATTCTCATGCATTGACATGAATTTGTGGCAAAAAAAATCAACATTTAAGTGGAAAATGGAAAATCCTAATTTCTTTATTTTTATATTGGAAAATCTGCTTTCCACTATTAATTAATGTGGAAAATTTATATATTGATGAATGTTTGTTGATATGTTGATTGGATACAAATTTTATATATTTATTTTGTATTATTATTATTATTATTTTAACGACAGTACATGGGTTAGGCCCCTATAAAATACATCATCATCATCATCTAAGCCGTATCTTGATTAATTGGGGTCGGCTACATGGAAATCCTATTATGCCATTTCACTCTACCAAGGGCCAAGTCTCAATTAGACCTTAGGTCACTAAGTCTTTTCTTATTACCTCCATCCACGTCCATGGGCTTTCCCCTTGCCCTTTTAGAGCCTTTAACTTGTACCAACTCACTCCTAACCGGTGTAGTTCTTGGTTTCTGTTGCACATTACCAAACCTTCCAAGTCTACTTTCCTCATCTTATTACTTGTTAGTACTACTAAATTCCTTAGAGCCCATTCATTTCTAATTTTATCCTTTCTTGTCTTGGCACTCATACATCTCAAAATCCTCATTTCTGCTACACTCATCCTATGTACATGTTGTTCTTTAATTGCCCAACATTTTGTCCCATAAAGCATGGGTAGTCTAATGGCCATCCCATAAAATTTCCCTCTTGGTTTGAGTCGTACATGACGATCACATAAAACTTTGGAGGCACATTTCCATTTTGTCCACCCATCTTGAATTCTATGGGCAACATCCTTTTCAATATCTCCATTCTCATGAATTATTGATGAAGGTATCAAAGTGGTCATCTTGGGAAAGTTCTGTGTCAGCAATCTTGACTATTTCCTTGTTTTCACTCCTATTATTACTAAAATTGCACTTCATATATTCTGTTTGAGTCTAGCTAATTTTAAATCCTTTAGATTCGAAAGCATCCCGCTATAAATCTAGCTTTGTGTCTACGCCCTCCCTCATCTTGTCAATCAAACTTATGTCATTTGTAAACAACTCCAAGGGATCTCTTCCTACAAATGTCTTGTTAACTCATCCATAACTAATGCAAAAAGTTAAGGGCTCAAAATGCTGATCCCTGGTGTAGGCCTACGGTAATTGGGAACTCACTTGTCTTTGCACCAATGGCCCTCATATTTGTTACCACTCCCTCATACATTTCCTTAACAATGTCAATATATCCTCTCGAGATTCCTTTCTTTCCCAACACCCACTAGATTAACTTCTTTTCTTCCTTCCCTTAGTAGGCTCCTTGCTCTTGGTTTGAAAATTTTAGTGTGGCCTTGATTCGTATTGGTTTCGCCCGTATCCATTTTGATCATTATATGTTTGTCAAGTAGCATGTGAAGGGCACTATTATTAAGAGCTTGTATGTGGATGATATTATTGGTACATGTGATGATGTCAATGGCATATCAGAGCTGAAATTATATTCGAGCAAGGTGTTTGATATCAAAGATTTGGGATCGTTAAAATACTTTCTTGGAATTGAAGTCTCTCGGTCTAAGAGGGGCATAATTTTATCTTAACAGAAATATGCTTTTGATTTGTTGACTTCAATTAGGAATCTTAGTGTCAAACCTAGATTCTCCATCGGAAGTTAATAAAAAGCTCAGGGTTGATGATGGAGAGCTTGACAATTATGCAACCAGATTTGTCTCATGCAAGTTGGTTAGTCAGTTCATGCATGCTCCTCGTTCTAGTCATCTTCAAGTTATTCGTCGCATCTTGTAGTACATTGAATTGTCCCTCTTGCTTTGTCATCATAGTCTTGATATTGAGGGGTATTCTGATGCAAATTGGGTAGGTTTCTCAAATGATTGTCGTTCTACGTTAGGCTACTGTACTTTTTTTCGGCGGTAATTTAGTTACCTGGAAGACTAAGAAGCAGATAGTTGTGATATGGTCCAGTGCTAAAGCTAAGTATCATGCTATGACAAATACGATATATGAAATTATGTGGTTGAAAAGCTTTGTTTCTGAATTGGAATTTCTTATGAAGACTCTTGTGCCTATGTATTGTGACAATCAAACTGCCATTCATATAGTTTCTAATTCAATTTTTCATGCGTATACAAAACATATTAAAGTTGATTGTCACCTTATTCGTGAGAAGGTTGTTACAGACTTACAACCTACGAATGTTGTTTCTATTCCCATGTTTCGTCGTTCGGGCAGCTGACGGACATCTTCATAAAGGCTTTTATAGTGAAAGTTAGACGACGTGCTTTTGGTAAGCTGGGTATGATTGATATCTACTCAACTTGAGGGAGAGTGTGGGTGTATGTGTGTGTGGGCCTATGATTGGGCCCACAGGTACATACACCTGGGTCTTATATGTTATGTGCTATTGTACTTAGTTTTTCAGCTTTTTATCTTTGTTTCATACTTTTTTTATTTGACACTTAGACTTATATAAGGGCATATATGTAATTTTACCTTTTCTTCTATGATTATAAATAAGAGAGGGTTGGACATCCTAGCCCCGTATGCTCTCTCTCTATCTCTCTCAAATTCTCTCATTCTTCTTAATAGTTAGGTAATCCAAACTGTCGGTCTGACAGGCCTATCACTGATGGGCGGTGCACAAAAAATCTCATACTTGGAAGATCTATCATCCAATCTGATGTGCATGGATGGGAGTTTCTACTCGAAAATTCACCATTTTCCATTCCACTGGTGACGTGCCTTGGCCCAAAAATTGGGAATTGGGTGGCCAATTATCATGTGAGGACATGCATGTAAAACTAGAGAAGCAAACCTACATTTAATTGTGGCGTGGTTGTGTGGATTTGTATGTGTGGGTCTTATGGTTAGGTAATCCAAACCGTTGGTCTGATGGGCCCATCACTGATGGATGATGCACCAAAAATCTCCTACTTGGAAGATCTAGCATCCAATTTGATGTGCATGGATGGGAGTTTCTGCTTGAAAATTCACAATTTTCTATAATTTTCTAATTTTTCACCATATTATGTTGTTTTTTTGCTTGAAAATGATTTATTAACGCCCTTATCACATGATCAACCCACTAGAATAAGAAAGCAGGGCCTGTCATGTTTGACCCAAATCATGGGTCTTCCAAAAATGCTTTCTTAAGCTCTTCACTAAAAAAAGAAGAAGTTCATATGCTAAGAGGTTTGCATACACAACTCTAGGGAGCTCATTTAATGGAAATGAGCACAGTGAATGATTGGCTGTGGGTTCTTTTTCACTTTCTGTTTCTATAATAGAATACCCTTGAAATATTCATCTCTAGCAGAGAATTGAGATTTCTTGGAGTGATACTTTCCTTGATTGAGAATATCTTTTTTCCTCTTGAGTTATATTATGAAGTTCGAAGTTTGTATTAAGCTAATTGTGTATAGTAGGCTTTCATCGAGTGTACAAGAATGGGTATTTCCGTTGAGGAAACTGATCACCTACCAAGAGGCAAAATGGGTATCCGTTGAGGAAACTGATCATATTGTAAGATTAGGACCCACTTTATTTACACCTACTGAATTTCTGTCACTTCTCCCTAAAACTATTATATGTATCCAAGAGGCAAAATGCTTGTAAAAATGGGTCGTAGGTAAAGTTAGCCTACAATCAGTTGAAGGTAACCAGTTCACTTCATTGAATATAACTATGATTTTCAATTAAGGAACTTGTCATAGAACGCTGAAATATGCATCTCTTTTATCTGCACTATATATTTTTTTTCTAGTAAAATTGAGGTTCTATGATACTATACCCTAACAAATATGCACCTTTTTTTGTTTTATTTTGTTTTTTTATGGCAACAGATGTGTCTCATGTTGTGTCTGATACTTCAATTTTATGTGTAAAATCTATACTCACGCTGTCTCCATGCTGTCTTCATTGTGTATTGATGTTGTATTTGGTATCATGGGTTCTCTGTGTTCTTGGTATCATGGGTTCTGTGTTCTTGCACTGTGTTTGTGCAGCTCACAGAATAGTTGAACTGAATTTTTTTACTATTTGTTAGATTACATGGGAGAGTAAAGAGTGGAAAAAGAAATGAGAAGAGAGAGGCCTGGGAGAGAAAAAGATGTAGAGCTCTCTCTCTCTCTCTCTCTCTCTCTCTCTCTCTCTCATGAGCATCTAATAGATAAAACCAGACTACCAAAATAACATCCATGAGCATTTCAGATGCAGTTAATTTTCACCCTTACAGTTGTTTTCCCTACTAACACGAGTACGATAACAGGTTATTGGCCATCAAATGTTCATGTCTGTGGCTTTTGGTTTCTGCCCTTGGAGTGGCAGTTTTCATGTTATGAGTGCAGCAGAATTTCAGCTGTATATACTCCAGGAAATTTGAATGCAAAGGGTGAACTGTGCACCTTTCATGCTGATCTACAATGTTTTCTCGAGACTTCTAATTCATGTCCACCAATATTCATAGGGCTAAGTTCGATTGGAAGGTAAGTTATCACTTTTACTTATGGTTATTTTACCATCATTTATTAAACACTTATGAGTTGCTCTTATACACGTTGAAGTCAAGATATCGGAAGATGGCATGAAGTATCTGTAGGGCCATTGGTATAAGTATTGGCATGATTTATCTACATCTTCTTGCTTATTTATTTGTATTTTCTTAAATCTATTGCTTCAGTGGAGGATTTTTGCATGTCCTAGAAATATTGGATCCTGCCAAGTGGACAGGCAGAGAAGGTGCCTAACACCTTCTTCATAAAGAGGTCCTTACTCAGATCCTTGGAAAGCCAGACTAAGTGGAGTTATTCAATCAAGTTTCTAGTCCCAAACTATCGGGATATTTGGTTCTATGGTTTCCAGCCTACCATAAGCCTGAGATTCTTTTGGCTCGTGACGATTCCTTTCTTTTGCTGGAATTTCTCCGGCAGATCCTGCCGGTCTATTCCACACTCAAATATTATGAAATTTGTTGCTCATGCATGCATATTCAAGCAAAGCTCACATGCGTAGGATGTGTCCCAAAAAAACAGGAAGCAGTATGACTAAGCATTCTTTGTTGCATGGAAATGAGCAGCAGCATGTAATTCTGAACTCCCTTTCAAGCTCCATACACTTAAGATGCTGAAACCTTCAACCTAGGTGGCGCTTCTGCTTCGAACTTGCACACGCCTGCTCCCATTTCCTAGGGGTTTATTCTTGATAATGTTTTGAAATAGATGCTTTTCTGCTTATGCACCTGAATCCACTGCTGTTGCCCCTCAGGCTTTCTGCATCTAAGCCACAGACTGGAGAAACGCTTTCACATAATTTTGTACTCACATAACATAGTCATACTTTTTGCATTTAATAGTTTTCTTCTTTAGAAACCTTAACTCTTGATCCTGGCCAGTTGATGATTAATTTGGTATTTCCTGTTTAAGATTTTGGTTTCTTTGGAGGAGTCTTATCAAGAACCGTGCTATACTTGAGCTTAGGAAATATTGTCGTCCTAACCTTTTAGTTACTCTGTTTTATTAATTTCTTTGTTATTAATTTATTTTGTTCTGCATGGACATCTTATCGCCCTCTATAATGTGCTAGGGGAATTACTGCTGTTTTAATTTCTATTTCATCTTCATTCTTTGTTACTCGGTCAATGATGCTTACTCTTTGCAGCATGGGCTTTCTGAGGAATACTCGAGCATTTCTACTCGTACTCAAAGCTGTCTTGGAGAGCACAAATTACAGATTCATTCTTTTCTCATCCGGTTATGAACCTTTAGATGCTTCCATCCGAATCATAGCTGGGGACTCATCAGGTTCAAATCAAATGGAACAATTCAACTGTAGTGAATCTGGAATTCTCCTCTTCAAAGGCCGTCTTTTCTGCTTTTCTGGGTGGGGTTCTTGATTCATTCTATTGTACTATTGGTTTTTCTGATCCATCTGGTCTTTAATGAACCATTTGATTTATGGACTGATGTGTCTTTTTCTGTCGCTTGTTAATTAGTACCATTCCATACAGCTGGCTCTTTCCCAGGTGTGCAGTTGCAATTCATCATGGTGGCAGGTGGGTGGCTTTTGTTTGCAATTTCTAAACATATTACTCTCTTTTGCTAAAAAATCATGCATCACTGTACTAACCCAACATGTTCTCCTATCCTGTACAATCATGATGTGTAAACAGTGGATCCACTGCTGCAGCAGTACGTGCTGGAACCCCACAGGTTGTTGCTTGGCATAAGCTTTGAATGCTTCATACTCTGTTATCTTTTTCTTCATAAGTTTGTGGGAATTTAATTCTAATGTTCAATGCAATGACCATGTTGCTTGGAGTCTTGGACATCCTAGTACCATGTCTGTATCAGACTCCTGGCTGACATGGACAAATACATGGCATGCATATGTGCCATATAGTTACCAGAAAACCTCTTCCTCTTGCAAATGCCTACATTTCTCCCTTCACATTTCCCACATACATTTCATGCATCTGTATAGATACCACAACAAATGTTGTGAAATGAGACATTTCTTGCATCTGTTTCTTGCACCATTTCATGGATCTATTCCCAAGCAGCAACTATAAAATGTGCATTAGTCATTTTATGTCCTCTTGTGCATGTGCCTTTTACAGCTTATATTCAATCACCAGAAGATATATGGACCTACCTAATGAACATCTAATGACCTACCTCTGCATGGATGTAGATAAGAAATTATACATGCACAGGCCCTTACAGATCTGAGTATATGCGCATGGATATGTGCCAACACTTGTATGCGTTCATATATGTTTTTTTTTTTTTTTTTTTTTGATTATTATTTTTTTTTTTGAGCATGTGACTGAGGGTATTATTAAGGAAAGCAAAAAGGGAAACAAGGGATAGAGATAATTCTCAGAGATACGAAGGCAACCGAAAGACCTGAGAGAAGCTGGTTAAATGAAATGCATGCACAAACATTTTCAGAGATATGCACGTGGTGTTTATAAACATGATTCTGCTGTGTGCATAAGTACTCATGCAAGATGATGTAGATACATTTGTAGATGGTTCCTATGTTCATTGTTGCATGAATGGGATCCAAATTCATGAATGTGTGGTACAAAAATATGTTTGCTCATGCATTTGAATACTAGCATGTACACAATTCTATGCTAAACTGCTAATCTGTTTGTATGCACTACCAAGGCATCCTGTCACTTGTCTGTGCATGCATGCATGTGTGCATGTGTGTGTATGGATGGATCAATTAATCGATTTATGCAAGTTTATGCATATTCATATAATAACAGTTTTGAACTGATCTAAGCATTTAATGGCAGATAATATGCCCCTTTATGCTGGATCAGTTCTATTGGGCAGAGAGAATGTTCTGGCTTGGAGTTGCACCGGAAGCAATCCAGAGAAAACATTTGCTTCCAGATAATGAAGATGATACAAGCATTACTGAAGCTGCAAATGCCTTAGCAAATGCCATTTCAGCAGCTTTATCCCCCAAAATAAAAGCACGTGCATCTGAAATTGCAGAGAGAATTTCTTCCGAGGTACTTTTAGGAAATTTGCATATATGATATAATTTTCCCCATCTAAGATTTCTCCTGCAATTTGATATCTTTTGTTAAATGTAGATTTTGAGGTTGGTTGAGTTGTTTTCGGAAAGGGATAGCATGTTTCTTCTTGAAATCACCAATGGAGTGGAAGCACTAGAAACTAGTACATTCTTGGTTTTGCTGACAATGGCTGTTATACTCCTTGATATCCTCGTTAGCTCTCAACAACATTATGGCAAACACCCATGAAGTAGGGATATCTCTTTGTGGGTACTGTCTCTGTCTCCTTTCCTAGCTATTTTTCATCAACAGCTTGATGTGGAACAGGTTTGCAAATGACATAGTTTTGATTGATGAGATGAGGGATGAGGTAAATGCAAAGCTAGAACTATGGAGGGATGCTTTAAAATCTAAAGGTATTAAAATTAGTCAAACAATAACATAGTATATGGATGGAATTTTAGTAACAATAGGGGTGAAAATGAGGAATTATTTAAGTTTGCAAACCAAGAGGTACCCCCAAATGACCATTTTTGGCATTTTTGATCAATAATTCAGGAGAGCGGAGAGATTGAGAAGGATGTTGCTCATAGAATTAGAGCTGGGTGGATGAAATGGAGATGTGCCTTTGGAGATTTATGTGATTGCCGCAATACCAGTGAAACTGAAGGGGAATCGTAGAGGATAGTTATACGACCAGCCATGCTTTATGGGACAGAATGTTGGGCAGTCAAGGACTCGAGGATCCTAAGAGTCCCAGATGAACAATTTCCTTTTCTATTTCGGCTAATGAAACTCTTTTTTTTTTTTTTTTCAAATTTATTATTTATTATTATTATTATTATTTTTTATAAAAAAAAACTTAGAAGTGAAAGGCCCAAGAACCTTTGTTTATTCCACCAGTTGATATCTTGAGTCTTGAATCATTGTTACTTAGTGAAACTCATCCTTGGCATGCTATATGAGTGGAATTGATAAAGCAAACTCATATCAATATTTCCCAGTGTAAGCGAAAGTGGGGACAAATCAATTTTTCTTACTTTGCAGATGTAATATTAGATAAATCATCTTCGTGCACGATGTTTTCCCCACTATCCAATGAATATGTAACCATGCTACTCATTCTCTGTGGGACCCATTTCCTGGTCTTGAGGGACAACATTAAATTTCTCTAAGGCAGTTCCTCCCTTTATGCTAGTGCCTAATGATGCCCATCCAAAATGAACTGTATATGATTGTATATACACTGAATTATGGTGTGTACTCTAAAACAGCTGATCATTCTTCATATCAAAATCATTTCTCCATTACAAGGATACTTTTCTCATCTGTACCGAGATGCAACTTTCTGTTCGGTTGTGGAATAACTTTATATTATGGATTTTTTTGAATGGCATTCGTATTCTGGATTTCTATTACCTGCAATTTGCTAAGACTTCTACAATTTTCAGGATGGAGTTAGAGAAGCTCTTAAGGTCCTAAAGGAACACATTATCTATCCAAAGAAACCTGAAGGCTGAATTTCCTCTGCTGAACATGAAGTACATTTGGTGCAGATCTCTTGGGCTACATGTCTGCAAACCTTCTGATGAAGGTCTTCGTTTGAGAAATCTACCTGAACTTCGGTTTTTGTAGATGTTTTCCCACTATAGTTTCCTTATCCATTAATATATTTTTATACGTTAACACTGCAGTGATAGTTCACCACCATTTTTTAAATGTTGATGACCCATCCACCGTACATGCAGCATACATTGTATCAAACCAGAATGTTCAGATCTTAGTGGCCATAATTGATGGTGAATGGTGCAAAAGTCATAATGATTGGATGATCCTACTTTACAAATAACGGTTATTAATAAAAGGGTCCTCACTCTTGCTCGGGTGGTAGACTCTCAGGAGTTTCAACTCCCGGTCAAGGGTTCGAGTATCCATAGGTGGTAAAATTCCACTAGCGTGAGTGTGTGGGGGTGTGTGTGCGTGTGTTAAAAAAAAAAAAGAAAAGAAAAAAAAATGGTTATTAATAAAATGATCAGTGGTCCAAACTCCAAATTCAACTTGCAAAATTAGATGGTCCAACTTTCTGGGTATGCTCCACCGTCAATGACAACCAAGATGCGTACTGTCAGGGTTGCTGTAAAGATATTCCACAAACACTGTCGAAGAGTCACCACAACTTTGAAAAACATGGTGCGGAACTATCATCTGCAGTGTGGTCCACCTTTAGGTACATGGCATGCAAATATTTATTTATGTTCATAAAATGCCTATTGGCTTTCTTGAGTTAAAATCCATATATGCTTGAGGATTTGGATTTACGAGATGGTGATGATCCTCACGGTTACAATGCTAAGACACTTTTTTTTTTTTTTCTTCAAATGCCCAAAAACATTTAAAAGCTCCATTTCCATTGACTCCCCCAGCAGTGCAATGAAAACCAGCCATATCCAAAATTTGCAATATCTTGAACAACCCAAAAAATAAAATAAAAATCATGAGTATGACTGAGGAAATGCCCTTCACAATAACTTCTAGTGACATATTCTTCAATCCTGTTTGTGCAGTGAAACAGAATGATTGTTTGAAGCTTTATCATGCTTGGACATATTTATGAACTTCTGAGCATCGAAGGAGTTGTTTAGTGCAAGGAGCCTGTTGGAACCTATTGTCCATGATATCTTTGTCCTTCATGTCAGGTATTGTTGTAATGAGTTACTTTTACAAGGTTATTTTGGTCCTTTCATTTGTATTCTCATATTAAACTAATATAGGAGCGATTCGTTAACAATAAGTGATCAATAATCCGAAAAGGGCTTCACCCACAAACTCTTTTTTCCTCTGCCAACAAGCCATCCGAAAGCCGCTACTTGGGGGGGGGGGGGGGGGGGGGGGGGCTCCATAATGCCACATGTATGCCATGTACCCTCGTGAACTGAACCATCTCTAGCATTCCGCCTAAGGGTATCGTAGAACAACCGAATCAAGAAGCAGCCTGACTTATCCTTTGTCCACACCATTCTATCCCCTTCCTTAATCGGCACTTTAGTATGATGGCAATCAAGGAGTCTCACAGACTCTTCGATTTTGTCGTCTCGCAAATTCCTTTGACATGGGGGATTCTACACCACCTGAGATCCGATAAAATCGTAAAACTCGGCTACCATGATTTCCTTGGCCGATGCTAAGTGTGCCACTCTCGGGAAGACTATTTGTATAGGAGGCTCCCCAACCCACACATCCTTCCAAAACCTTATCCTTTCCCCGCTTCCTAGCACAAAAGCAATACCTTCATTGAACTTGGACTTATTTGAAGCTATTCCTTTTCAAATCTACAATGCTTTATAGAGAGGAGTCTTTGACTCCGCATTCGCCAACCTGACAACGATACTTTCTTGCAATAACCTCATGCTACAGGGCATTTTCTTTGGTCCCAAAGTGCCATAACCACTTTCCCAAAAGAGCCAAGTTCATCACTTCTAAAATTCCCTTTATGATGCCTACTTCTTGTTCACTCAGAAACCCTTAATGATACCTACTTCTTGATTCTTCACGAGCATTCTGCTTAAAGCTTCCTATATCACCGCAAACAAGAAAGGAGATAAAGGATTGCCTTGGCGAATCCCCATAGATAGTTTAAAAAATACCTTTAGGGGATTCATTCACAAGAACCGAAAATCTAGCCGATTGGATGCATTTGCGCATCCAATTAATCCATCTGTCCATAACCCATATGACTCAGTAAGTACTCAAAAATTCCCAATTGATGCTTTTTGATGTCCAAATTACATACCGAACCTTTAGCGCCTTCCTTGAACCTTGAGTCAATACATTATTGGAAATAATAGAAGCCAATACTGCCCTAAATCTGCTCGCAAAAGTCTTAACGATAATCTTATAAGGACTCCCAACTAAACTAATCAGCCTGAAATCCTTTTAAGCATTCTGCCCCCGGTTACCTTGGGAATAATCGCAATGGAGGAGGTCCCCAATGAAGATGACAAGCGGCTCCTCTAAAAAAAACTCCACCATAAAGTCCATCATCCTTGACTACTTGATATCAAATCTCTAAAAACTGCAAAATCCTATTCAATTTATCGTAATCGATTAGTTAACATGTTGGTTAACCGTATTCTGAACCGGAGAACGTCAAACTCTGGGCAGGCTGCCAGGTTTCGCCTACGCTACCGTTTCACAAGATTGAACCTTTTTCGAAGTTAAGGAGTTCCAGAGCACGAGGGAATGGGGTTTCATTTCTGGGACTGCCTTAAATGATCTCTCAAATGTGAAATGAACTCCCATTAAGATCTTGGTTCTTGCTGAAGCATTTGGCCACATAGCTCACACCCCCATCCATACTATGAGGTTTCAGTACCTGTAGGATTGTTTGCATATTTGTTGCTTGGAGATGATTCCTAGCAAAGTTCCCAAATTTTCTCAAGATCCTAAAGTGGAATTGATCAAGTCCATGCGTTTTTGGAGTCTTTTGCATTGTTGAGAATGCTAGAACAGTTTTGTCACAATTTGTTTGAATTTATCTCAGGGAAAAGAGAGAGTTCTTCTTTTCTTCTCCATGTTTTATTGAAGGCTTGGTGGTGTTGGGAACACTAACAATAGTCTTGTTACAATTTATTTGAATATATATTGGGGAAAAGTGAAAGTTCTTCTCCATGCATTGTAGAAGTCAATAGTACTATCACGATTTGTTTGAATTTATCTCCTGGAAAAGAGAGTTTGGAAACGTCATTGCTGGGAGCCTGGGATCACAATTTGTTTGAATTTATCTCAGGGAAAAGAGAGAGTTCTTCTTTTTCTTCTCCATGTTTTATTGAAGGCTTGGTGGTGTTGGGAACACTAACAATAGTCTTGTTACAATTTATTTGAATATATATTGGGGAAAAGTGAAAGTTCTTCTCCATGCATTGTAGAAGTCAATAGTACTATCACGATTTGTTTGAATTTATCTCCTGGAAAAGAGAGTTTGGAAACGTCATTGCTGGGAGCCTGGGATCCCAACTTCTTCTTCTCATTTTTCGTCCTACTCTTGTTCTGGTAGGTAAACAGGATAGCTGATGGATGCCTTGTGCTTGTTAAAGGAAGATGATCTGTTACTGCTAATCATCGTTTTCCATATCTTCTGTTTTACACATTCCAAATTTCTCCAGTAACCTGCTATCTGTCAGTAATGTCAGGTCTCGTAAGTGCATTGTGATGTTTTTGCTTCTCTTAGCGTGTTCTTTTGGATTAGATATTTTAGGATATTTGGGTAGTGGTCGTGAAAATGGAAAGCTGCCTCTATGATACTCCTCAATTTGCTTACTTATACGAGTGACATATCTAACTTGTTGATTGTAATCAACCTATGTAATAGACAATTAGATAATGCTTGATTGTAATCAACATATGTAATAGTCTATTGCATTGCGCTTGTGGGATTTTTGTACTCTCGTTGCCAGTCCCAACCCGGATAATAGAGGAGGGTTGTGTGCAGCTGGTGTTGAACCGATGCATCGTCGGGCCCATCTAGTCTGTCGTTTTTAGTGTGCAGCATTGAGTTATCCAGCGGCATCTTCCATAGGACTCTTCTGCAAAATTCCCTTGTGACCAAATCATGTGTTGTTGATGGTCATTCGTAGGATGACTCAATTCTCAGTTGTTATCTGGTGGGCCATCTTTGTGCCGAAAGAAAGAAAAAAAGAAGAAAAAAAGAGTTGGCAATGGGCTAAGTTTATCTGGGCCTTGAATGGCTTGTTTCCAATAGGCATTTCAATCTTAGGCCTGTCTATGAATCAGGCCTTAGCCTGACCTTACCACCCTAAACTGGTCCATCCCTGGGCTTTGGATCAGTTGACAATAAAAAATGTTTTCAAGCATGTGGATCGGTGCATGGCTATGTACCCGACGTGCATGTGGTTTTGCTCGTGACAGCAGTATAGACCCAACAGATTGACCGGCAAAGCATTTCTGCGGTGTTTTTTTTTTTTTTTTTTTTTTTTTTTTTTTTTTTTTTTTTTTTTTAAATAAAAAAATAAAAATCATAAACGCTTACTGTCAGGCAACCAAGAAGAAGAAAAACAAGAACGGTTTTGGATAGCAAAAGAAGATGATCATTTCCAAGTCATTGGGTCGCGACGGGCTGTCGGGCTTTAAATACCAGCACTCCACAGGCTGGGCATGGGTCGTAGGTTTAGCCCATGGTCTGGCCTGGTCTGATTTGCAGGCCCAACAGATAAGTAGGCCATACCTGGTAGCACTATGAATTGAAGACTAAATTTCAGGCTAAAAAATCCATTGACTGAGAAAGATAAATTTTTCTAGTTGGAGAAATTTACGCATGTATTGTGATTGTGAAAGAGCATGAATAAATATTAAATACAATAGAAAGTGAAATATTGATGAAATCCTCAAGGCCTGTTTAGGCAGTGGATCCCAAAAATTAGAATTAATCCTAATCTCGATTTTTTCCACTCCTAAGAACCCCAAACCGATTAGGTGGCGCTTTTCTCCGAATTGCAATCATACATGTTTTAGAGAAAAAAAAAAAAAACAACTAATCACACGAAAATTGCAATTAAGTAGAAGAAATGGTGTTTTAGCTATAGTGACAAGTCTCGTTCTCGTCAATTTCCATACAGGAATTTCTTTGGAGTTTTTCAGATTTTGACGTTTTTCTTATGATATTATTGGGAAAATCTCTTTGAGAATAAAATATTTTAAAATGTTTATTATAAGTTACAAAATAATGAAAATATTGAACATAAAAAGTATTATCGAAATCATAATAATTTCACAATAAAATTGCAAAAAGTTAAAAATTGCCAAGATTTTGAAAATCTCACAAGATCATCACGACAATATTGTTTAATTAAAATTCTATGATCATATTGTTACATTTTCAAAATGGTGTTAATTTTTATTAGGTGGAATTAATATCATTATTATGCAATGATTATATGTCTAGAAATACCATGGCTTGTGGGGCTCTCTTGTGGCAATCACTAATGTCTAACTCACGATAATTTTCTATAAATGAAAAATTATATTAAGAAACAATGAGAGTACACATAGAAAATTGAGAGATTAATATTATCCATCGAACTTGTTCCTTAAACGATCTAAGCCGTAAATCGTAATACGAGGCCATATATACAGTAGAATCATAGGGGTGATTATACCTATCTGATTCAGTAGTGGTTAGTAGACTGGTAAACCTAAACCATTCATCTTTAGCTTTGTGGAGGTCCCATATCGTGTAAATCGTCGGATCCTGAGGGCCCACTCTTTTGCACAGGTTGTCAATCTTAACTGTCCAATTTACTATTTACGATGAAATTCTTGCTTTGACAAAAACACTATTAAGTGAAACATGTGTTTGGGGATCAACAAGCTGGATTTTACAATTGATGCCAATCATGCATATGAGACTTGACTGTCACATGTAATGGGAGGATATGGATGATGGCATGAATAAAATACATACATCAATGTGGACCCCACATATGCAGTGGATTCCTAAATCCACCAGAAATCCCACCTTATCTCCTATTGAGACTAGATGATACGATACTTGGATTAATTCAATCTTTCCCATCTTTTTCAGACACTGGACGGAAATCATGTTGAACCAAATGCAATTTCATACCACCTAATACCACATTCCAAACATGCCTACCAGATAACTTCCAACCCATTAACTGCATGCGACTTCCAATCCTTCTGATAGGTTGACCACATCACAAGGATGATCTACTGCAAAAATCGGTCCATCTATGCATTAGGTGAACCAACAACATAGAAAACAATGTTTAGTCATTATCAATTAGCAAAATACAAGTGTGCTACCACACTCGATGAGTATATGTGGCTGGTGTTTTTCACAAGGTTATCTTCTTAATGGGGCTAACCTATTGGATGGTTAGATGTCATAGACAAGTAAAAGCTTGGAAGTTAACCACTGGGTGGACTGTGATGTAGTATAACTGGTTGGACTTGAGACCTTCTTGTATTTATATTTTATTATAAGATCTCTGGAAAAAAAGAAAAATAGAAAAAGAAAAGAAAACTCGGTCAAATAACTCTACTCGACTTGACACCGTGAGTGGAATTTTAGTTCTAAGTTTTGAAACTATTCATGAAATATGGAAAGCACGAATGTAGTCCATATCATATTCATACTAGATGCTGATTTTGGGCCATTGGACATAACATACCCAATGGGGGCCAACCTGATGAACAGCCCAGATCTCACATACATGCCACATTGGAATGTGTAGCAAGAATAGGTTTTGGGTGAAGTATTGAAGATAAGAAAAGCTAGATGAGGTGTTTCAAACAAAGTTATGATGGTGGGTCCCATTCAATGGAAAGCCTTGAATGGAATTGAAGGAAGAGAGTTTGATTGGAGACCGTAACATGGACATTGAAAGTGATGGTGACTATAAACAAATCTGTTTGGAAGAAAAATCCTTTATGCTTTTTAATTGATATGGGATATGTTAGGTTGCATATCTTCCATGCAATATACCAAAGCCAGCCCCCACCTACGGCCTACTTTTCATTTTATATATGGTTGGTTGGACCTACTTTATTTTATATATATATATAGATGCTAATAACTTCAACCACAAAAAGTGCCTTTGCTTCTCGTTTCCTTTTCACTTTTTTGTTTTTCCTTTTGGTGTAAGCTCTCCCACTAAATAATTCTCTCTCTCTCATATTGGTATTTTGAGCATTTCTTATATTTGCTCAAATATATCCAACGCATTATAGTATAACACGTAGGAGTTGTGGCATGGAATCTAAGGGTTGGAGTGTGGAAACCAGCTTAAGTTTTAGTGTGGAATCTAATGGTTGGAGTAGATTGCATATAATCATCATGGTGGGCTCCGTGAAAATCAAGGGTGGATGTCTCTTCCAATCGTTTCCCTTGGTATGACCCACCTGAATCACATGTCAGCTTTATTTTTTTGGCTTTAGGCTTAACATGGGATTATGCATCTAATGTTCAGAGTAGATCTCACATGCATGTCATGGTGGCCCCGTAAAAAAATCATGGACGCATCCCCTAAAATTCATTAAAAAAATAATGATTTCTCAAGTCCAACAGCATAAAACTTCCAACCTTTCACATACATTCAATTTGACTTCAAACTGTCTAATAGGTTGGTCACATCATGATGTAGAGTGGGTTGCGGATACTTTCATATCTACGTACAATTTAGGGCTTTGGAGAGAGAGCAAAGAGTTGCGGAGCATTCACATAGTCGTTCTTCTTTGCTAATCTTTCGGTTCTAAGTTCTTTTTTCATGTTTTTGTTTGAGTTTAGTTCAATCATGACTATGGTTGGCTAAATCTCTTATCTAAGTCTAAGAGGAGAAGCTTGTAATGGTTTTTAATGTTCTAATTTACTTTGATTGAAGTTATTTGGTATGAATGAAGCTTTAAGTTCTACTTTACTTTGATCCTTTGTTGACTTTGGACACTTTGGATGCTTAGGAAGGCTAAGATTGATTGCTTATCTAATTTGCGAGGGATTGATCTGTAAAATCTATTGATTTATTATTAACTAAGGGCACGATAGATGCTTTAAATTATGTGTGATAAATACTTTGGTGCCTTATGTGGGAACTGAATCAATTTTTTAAATCTATCTCGATTTGTGAATAATGAATTAATTGCTCTATTATTCGGCTGGATATGATATGACTTTGATTCAAGTTGAGGAATCTAATCGAATCAAGTGAATTAGACATTTAGAATGGATATAAGTGGATCCTAGGCACTTTAGCATTTAGCTTTATTGATCTTCTCTGTAAATTAATTAAGTTCAATTATACTTATTATAAATTCAGATTTTATAGTTAGTTTTAGTTCTAGTTCTAGTTATAAAGTGTTTTAGAGAACGCATAAATATAACTCTATGTGGATTCGATCTTGGTTTCATCGAGTTAAAACTATATTGCAGCCCTGTACTTGGGATTGCCATCCTTTTGGATAGATCATTGCAACAGATTCGTCCTATGAATAGGATAAATCTTCAACGAAATGTTGAGCTCGCAAAGTTTCATGGGTCTACTCATCCATTGCGGAAAAATAAAAATAAAAAACATACTTTCAAAGGTTTTTCGTAAGCCCCAAAGAAGAATAACCAAAACAAAGTGCAGATCCCATGCACTATTCTCTCAATGGTGGCCCTTTGCCTCGGCCTTTTTTTTAAAACTTCGCCTTTACCTAAGAAAAAGCAAATGAAAAAAGTGGGTGCTTGTTTATGGAATAGAAACTGATTTTTGCTTCACTGAGGAAAAACAATTATATAAATGTGATTTTCAAAATGATTTTGTATAAGTAGATGACTTTTTTCGTAAAGCATGGCTATTGCACAACAACTTTGAATACAAACAAATCTACAATTTAGGACATGAAATGAAAAGTGCAAATAGAGATGGGCCATCAGAGGTGGCTTCAAGGTGGTTGTAACCTTAAAAGGCTATGTTCACCTAACTATGGGTATAGTAGATCCTCAAAATCAGATTTCTTGCGAAATGGACACTGCAAAGAATGGTTATTGCTCATAGGTATAATCATGTTAAAATGCTTGCCTAACATTATCAAAAATCAATTTTCTTGCACAATTGGTATTGTTTGCTATAAATTTGAAAAAAGAAAATACAAAAGAAAATCTCTAGAGTTCAACACCCTACTAGATTTGGATTTCAAGTCTCAGGAAAAACATCCCTTATTCTAACTCTAACTTGAGAGTATTCAACTCAGATATTCCAAAAAATTTTTCCAGTAGAAACTCAATTTCAAGCTAACTTTTTTTTTTTTTTTTTTTTTTTTTTGCAATATATAGTCGAGAGCAATGATTAGAATCCTGAATTTTAAAACAAAACGAATCAAAAACAAAAACAAAAGGAAGTTGTGGCTCATTCCCCAAATCTTAATTAGTTGCTTCTATCTAAAGAGTTGATCTACTTTGAAATCAATTTTCAGCTCCTGTTTATTAGGATTTCACATACATAGTGAAATTTGAGATTGTTGGGAAAGCTGTGGAAGCAAACTCCGAATTCGGATCAAATAGTGTCTATGAAGCTATCGTAAAACTCATGAAGAAAATTTAACATAATTAGGGCTTGATCTTCCTCTCTTGTCTTTACTTCCATGCTCATCAATTTTCAAAGGATACGATTGAACGCACTGATATGTGTTCATTGAAATCCGATTCCTTTGCTATCTTCATATTATAAAATTGCTTCTTCAGGTACGAACAATTTGATAATGATTTCATCATATACAAGTTATCTAATTTCTTCCAAAGTTATGCAATGGTCTTTTGATTGAGGACATTGTAAAAGATATCATCCGCCAAACATAGCTGGACCGATGTTTTCGCTCTTTCATCTAACTCTTTCCACTCTTCATTGTTCATAGACGTTGGACGCTTCTCAATACCAAGGAGTGCATGTTGCAACCCTTGCTGAACTAGGAGACCTCTCATCTTCACCTTCCATAGTTCAAAGTTATTTTTCCTGGTGAACTTCTTTGTTTTATACTTCACGTTTGATCCTTTAATAGTCATGATGTCAATCCAAACTTGAATCCCAACGTTTGTTCTAAAACCACTTGTTGGGAATTCGTGGATGTAAACCCCAAATTCGGATCACACGAGATTAAACAAACGTAAACAAAGCAATCACAAAGCATACATGATTTTTATGTCGAAAAACCATTGTGAGAAAAAAAACATGCCACAAAGCAACATTGAATTTACTATGATAAATAATGTACAAGAGTTAGAATCAAATAGGAAATAAAAATCGTAATTCCAAAAATCAGTCGTATATAAAACTCTGGTAAGCCATACCATCTAAAACCACGTGAAGATATGGCTAAAACATATAAAGTACTTGGAGGGGGCACACTTTAGTTTTGGATGCAGACGAAACTTGGTCTAACCCTCATCCAAGTGGGACAAATACAATGGATGGGCTGGATTTGTGAACCACATCTATGTGAGCCCGATAATGATTATGAATGTTTTAATGGGACGGCATGTATCACAACTTAACATTAAGCCAACCCGTTAGGAAAACATTCTTATTAAAGAGTTGGTCTTCTACACCACTGAGTACATGGTAAGTAAAAAATTAAAAAAAAATTAAAAGAAAAAGAAAAAGGAAGATTCATGTATATCTTATTTTTTCTAATTTTTTAATATTTTCTACTTTAAATTTGTTTATACGATACAATCATTTATCCGCTGGCCAATACTCGAATCAATACCATTATTCAAGATTGAGATAAGCTAGTCATTAAAATAGACAACTAGTTGGACGTACTGCTAATTATGTGCGAGCAATTCTCCAAATAAAATAAATAATAAAAAAATAAAAAGGAGAAATTAGTATTGTTAGTACATTTACAGGCCCACCTATTTATTGGAATGATCCTGGTCCTTAGTTTGTACGTTTAAGGGGCCGAGTATTTATTTAAATGAGTTTGGTCCTTAGTACATTTAAGTGGCCACCAATCATCTTGTGTGCACTTTTTCTTAGTAATTTCGGCAGAAAAACCTATGAAACTTTAGTAGAACAATGGATGGTAAACAGGCATTTAAAAAATGCTTAGAAATTGCATACGTGACATCCAATTAATTCCAATTAAACTGTCCAATTTATGGGCATCAGTTTTGATGTACCACCCACTAAAAACTACACTTATTTGATTATCTGGAAATCAAATTGGCGGACATTTATTAGACAGTTAAAATTAAATATATCCAACGGTCCCATTTCAGCCGAAACAGAGGTTAGGATTATTCCATTTATTAGGATTCATTAGACAGTAAAGTTTGAATTAGCCATAGTTCAACAATTAGGTCGGTTTACTTTGGAACAATGTATGGCAAATGTACAATTTCCAAATGGCTGCATATCAAGCGTCTACCAGAGTACCACAGGCTATAGAAGCCAGATTTTCTGCATTTAATGGCCACCGCACTATTAGTTGTTACTTTCAATTTTAAACGTTTTTTTTTTAAGGTGGAATGTTTTCGTGAAAAATAGAAGAAGTACACTTTCTCGGCACTCGCCTCTCACACATGCCAATGCAGCATGCACGTGCAAGATCTAAGCTGTTCATCAGAGGGATCCCACCTTGTCATTGACTTTCGTTTAAAATCATGGCTATCCGCTGATGAAGTGCGCCACAAATCTACAAAAGAAATTCAGGGTTGAGTGATATTGATAAACTGTTTTAAAGGTGCACTTGCAGCCTACCTGATGATCAGATCATCATGGTAAATGTAAAACCGAAACGGTGGGCCTGTCTGATGAATGCTCTAGATCTTGTACAAAGTTCACATACTTGTTGCCACGTGTACTTGGCCAGTTACCTTTAGTGCGGTTAGCGTTTTTCTCCTTTTCTATGTTTCAAACATTAATTGGACGTTGATTGCTGCTACAAAATTTTATCTTTTTGGTACAAGTGGCTGCACCGGTTTCCTCTGTCTTCTTGACTTGTAATTAATAAGGAAATATCAATTCCTGATGACTGCGACAGGCTGCCTAAGGGCGCCCCTACAGCTAGCTGACCACGTTGATGAGAATGTGCATTAGATCCACACCGTCCATCTGGTGGGCCGCCACCATTTTCACCATGGATACTAATATTATCACAAATACAAGACTTAATTGAGCCACACCACAGGAAACGTAGAGCGGATTAAGTGTTACAAGGTAACGCATTCTTCGGTGCTACCGTGGGGCTCACCTAGATGATGTGCTGTGCATCCACGCCGTGCATCCGTTTTTCCAACCTATTTTAGTACGTGGTCCTAAAAATTAAACAAATGTAAATTTTAAATGGACCACAACACAGGAACAGTGGTGATTGAACACTCATTACTAGAAAGGCTCACCGTAATGTTTATTTTCCATCCAACCTGTTGATAAGGTCAGACAGACCTGGATGAAGTAAAATACAAAGAGTACTTTAATTTGGTTCAAAACTTTTTTATTTTTATTTTTCCCTATAAGAAGTTTTAATAGTCATTCACCACTTTTCCAGTGGTGTGGTCTAAATGAGATTTGGAACTACTTAAGTTTTGACACGAGGTCATAAAATGATATGAAAAAACGAATGGACCGCGTGGATGTACCACAAATATATGAAGATAGGCTCTACACCATCAGGGAAACACCCACTAAGGTGTAACCCTAATTACACCTAATCAGCTCCGGTAAAATCATGCATCGACCTGCATTATTCTTGGAATGTACAATTTTTGGGAATTCATCCATGGGAAGACTATTGCGCACCGTTGGGCATCGACTGTAGGGCGGATGTATGTTTCTTATCCACGGTGTCCATCGGTTTTGCCTTATCATTTTAAGGCATGAGCCCAAAATCGAAACAAGTGGACTACACTGTCCATCCTTGAAACTTTCTTAAGGCTCGCAATGATATTTATTTGTCATCCTACCTGTTTATAAGGTCACGCAGACATGGATGAAAGGAAAATACAAATATAAGCTTGATCTAAAATTCGGATAGATCCAATGGAATTTTCAACAGAAGGCATTTAGTTCACAGTATTTCCTGTGGTGTGGCCCACTTGAGCTTTGGAGATGCTTCAATTTTCGGCTCATCCCTAAAATGATATGGAAAAATGAAAGAACAACCTTAACAAGAAACATACATCCATAGCAGCCCCCAAGAGTTTACTTAGCACGCATTTGGTTTCCCCATTTATCTAAGTGTGAGTTAGATCATAGATGAAGTGAATATGATAGCATATACAAACTAAGTGGACCTCACACACAATGTAGACAATTTTATTAATGAGGCCTCCCATCTAGTTCTCTTAGCACGGCCCTGGTTTTTTAGCATCTAATCTATTCATCTACTTTATCAAATCATTTTAGAACTTACCCAAACATGAGAAGATTCAAATCTTATGTAGACCATAACATGGGAAACCATGGTGATTGACCATTAAAAGTTTCTGATGAACAGTAAAAGTTTTGTATCAAGCTGATATTTGATTTTCCCCATTCCCCCGAGTTTTAACGTCCTTATCAACATGTTAGATGGCGAATAACTATTACAGGGACATTACGGTGGGCCCTATGTTATTTTTAATGGTGGAGAGTCTAATCATGGGTGTTTCCTATTATATGCTCCACCTAAAGTTTTGGTCTTTTTTATTTTTGAGCTGATCATGCCATAAAATGATCCCACAAAATGGATGGACAACGTAAATATAAAATACATACATCAAGTGGCCCTTATTATAAAGGCTGCAGGCCTTGGGTGAGGCCGGGCCGCAACTAATCTGCTCAGACGTTGACAGGGGTGGATCCCATCCACATGTAGCCCTCTATCCATGCCAGCAACTAGTCACCGTCCAGATGACCAGGTTAAGTGATGCAGTCTTTCATTAACACTGGCGAAGGGCAGTTTTAGTAGCAAAAAGGAGTTAATTAATTTGGATGGTAGTTTCTAAGGATGGCACTTTCCTAATCCATGTGGAGATATTTTTCAGCTCTTCAAAACAAAGTTCTCCTCGTCAGATGCCCGCAGTAAGAACGTAGTTAGCAAAGCTCAAAAAAAAGCAAAAGAAGAAGAAGAAGAAGAAGAAGAAGAAAAAAGAGAAGGAAGTGCTCATGTTTAATTCTGTTTAATTTGATCTCAATCGTTAAAATTGCGGGCAAAGATACAATAAAAAAGTATGGACATGCTAAATATTTAAGAGAATGAAACCTTTATTTATTTATTTATTTGAGCCTGTCCTCTTTCTGCGAACCTACTTTTTACTATTTTCCATTTAATAACGGCTGTGATATTGGCTTTCTGGACCAGGCATTGCACAATGGTCCTTCCTAATGTCTACATAAATGTAACATGCATGGACCCATCTATCTAGCCAAATGTACATTTGGTGCATAGTTTAAAAACTCAAAAAACATGACTCGAATGGTCTGAATTTGACTGGTTTATATTAGATTTTACCAGGACTCAGGAAAGGTCGATTTGGTCACCATTCTGTCAAAACTCTACAAAAGCTTGACTCAACTAGGCAGGACTCGCAACAACTCGGCTCTACTTAGTTTTGAGTCAAGTTTTTGCGTTTTCAAATTAATTTATGACTCGGGGTACCTTTGTTCTTTCGTGTTTGGTGGGGGGCTCCCAAACCCAAATAAGTGATTTGGTGTTTGGGTTGGTGGGGAAAACTGTAATTTATAACAATTATATTAGTGTTTTTCTACTTTTGGAGCCTTAACCAATAATTCTATGGACAGTACACTAGGGAATTATCCTTTAACAACGATGACTTTTGAGGCGGCGCAGCGGGAGAATCGGCAAGTCGTATTGAAAAGGTTGCAGGCTGCTCTCGATCACATGACGGAGGCCTTGGGGAAGCTCCGTGTTCACGACGATAATTTGCCTCCCATAGGCATTGGAATTCACAATCATGCTTATTGTAGGGTGACGCCTGCGAGAAATCACAAGATCATACTTGAGGATGTGGGATCCAATGATGATGAGATCGATGGCATGTTCCTCCAACACCCCGGTCGATGCGACAATCGGGTAGATCAGACAGATCGAGAATTCAGGATGAAAGTCAGTCTTTCCAGTTTCAACGGTCAACCCCACATTGAGGAATTCCTCGATTGACTGCTTAAAGTTAGCATTTCTTCGACTACATGAAAATCCCTAAAGGGAAGAATGTTAAATTGGTGGATTATAAGTTGAATGGTGAATCTTCGGCTTAGAGGGACCAACTTTAGCTCGCGTTGATGAAACAAATGAAGTCACCAATCCGCACGTGACAGTGGGTGAAATAACTAATGCGCGCGCGATTCTTCCTCAGTGACTATGTGATGTAGAGCGGGTTGCGGATAATTTCATGGCCAAGATGGACCAGAAAAGTCCTGATCAAAGATGGACATGATCCGAACCGTTAGAACTTAAAACGGATGTATCTCACAAATTGGAATGAGCTATCGGATGTGCTATATATGATTTTGGGGTAGGACGGGTTACTTTAGCCACCCAACCCTGTAATGTTGGGTTACGCACGCCGAATTTGTGAAATAGAATCAGATCGATGGTCAAATTCCTGTTTTATTTTCATTTTTTACTATTTATAGTAAGTTTTATTTTGAGTATAACTCTTCATCCATTGGGCTTTAGGAGCTGCGCCGAACATGAAAAGTGCTTAGAATAATTAGGAAAATCACACGGTTGAGCCAAATAGGACACTTATTATTTTTGGCCAAAAACCATGAGCACTAGTGGAAATCACAACCGTCTATAAATAGTAAGTTTCCTATTTATAGTAAGTCACGATTTCTAGGAGTTTTAGTTGTAGTTTAATTCCAAAACTTCTTCTTAGGGTTTATGTTATTATTTAAGAGGTTGTAAGCTCATTTTCATCATCAATAAAATTATTTCAAATTTATTTAAGAATTATTATTATTATTTTTCTCGTGGATTTGAGGTTTCTCTGTGAGGAGTTCATAGAAGTTTCATGGATTCGGAACAGTTATCCCTTTGAGGAAGACGGTGCTCCACCTCAACATGTCCTCCCCTGCGTAACAACCTTAAGCATATCTTTAACTGATTATTTTTTCTATCTTCCCACCTCAACCCTTACAATTTTAAGGTGATATTATGACATCTTCTATGCGTTATCCTGACTTTATTCGAATAACATCATTCAACGGCTTAAATTTTCTTCGATGACAATTGAGGGTGCATATCTTCATCACATCACTCAAGATCCTCCTTTACCACCATCTAACAACGATACGGTGGAACAAATTCAAAAGCGACAACATTGGGAGCATAACGACTACCTATGAAAATGTCATATTTTTAATGCTCTTTCTGACTTGTTGTATGCTGTTTATTGTCAAAAGAAGATTACTAAGGATTTGTGACAGACATTACTCACCAAATACACATCAGAGGACGAATGCAATAAAAAATTCATTGTAAGTCAATTTTTAAAATTCAAATATTAGATGAAAACATGTCCTTGATTGAATATATTAGTTATAGGTCACCATCCAACAGATTATTATCGATGATACTAACGTCGATGAATCATTCCAAGTAACCACCATTATAGCTAAACTTCTACCTAAATGGAAGGATAAGAAAACAGAGAAAATGCTTCTAGAGGATCTCCTAATGTTTATTCTAATAGAAGAAAAATATAGGCTCTGAGACAAAAAGAAAAAACAACAGGACTTAGGTAACACTAATGTAGTCGAGAATAGTGTGAATCGATAATCAGAGAAGCCACCTTTCGAGAAAGATGATCGGCTCAAACATAATAACCAATGATTCAAAAAGAGCACATCGAAGAAGGGACTATACTTCTTTTGCAAAATCCTTGACCACTTTAAGAAAGATAATCGAAAATATAAAAAGAAATAGCAAGTTAATATGACAAAAGACATGAATCTAGTAGTTTTCGGTCAGGAGAGGAGAAAATTTATCCTTAGAAATTTCAAACTTTTGTAAAAATGGTGTAATTCACCAAATTAGGACTCCTTATTCACCCTCAAAAAATGGGTAGTAGAATAGAAAAACAACTCTCTTATAGACATGGTAAACTCTATGCTCAATAATATTGTAAGTTTAAGTTCATGGTTTTAGGGAAAATCCATTGATTACTGATGTAGAACGGGTCGCGGACAATTACATGGCAAAGATGCATCGGAAAAGGCCTGATCGGCGACAGAAGTGATCTGGACCATCAGACCTTAAATCAGGCGTATCTCGCAATCCGGGATGAGTTAGCCGACGAAAAATAAATGATTTTGGGGTAAAACGAGCTACTTTAGCCAACCAACCCTGCTACGCGGGGTTGCGACGCTCGGAATTGCGAGAAACCCCTGATTTGATGGTCGTTTCCCTGTTTCAATTTCGTTTTTACTAGAAATAGTAAGTTTTAGTTTGCTTATAACTCTTCATCCGTCGGGCTTTAGGAGTTGCGCCCAACGTGAAAAGAGCTTAGAATAATTAGGAGAACGGGTTGGTGAAACCAAATAGGACACTTACTATTTTTGGCCGAAAATCTTGCGCACTAGTAGACATCACGACCGTCTATAAATAGTCAGTTTATTATTTATAGTAAGTTGTGAATTCTAGGAGTCCTAGTTGTAGTTTGATTCTGATTTCTTTCCCATTGCTTAGTACCCTTATTTAAAGGGTTGTGAACTCATTTTTATGCATTCATTAATCTATTTCGAATTTATTTAGAATTTATTTCTATTTTCTGCTCTCTTTTCTCGTGGATTCGAGAAGTCTCTGTGAGGAGTCCAGAGAAGTTCGTGGATTCGGAATAGTTATCCTCTTGAGGAAGACGGTTGTTCACTCCCCAAGTATAGGATTGTGATGTAGTAATAAAATTCGGTGAGACCGAGGTCAAATCCACAGGGACTGAAACCTGTACGTTATCTGAACTAACTAGAACTAGAACTAGTATGAGAAGAAATTTAAATTGAGTTGTAATTTGAGGAATAATCGTGAAATATTAATCTAAACTTAAAGAATTCAGAGGAAAAACACTAGGGATTCAGAGGATCCACTTGTAGAGATCAGGGAGATCTTATGCCTGCATTGAGAATCAAACTGAACTTCTTTTGATATAGTTTTCAAAAGATGAAAGGTATATGAATTAGAATGGATTCCATCACCAAACCATGCCCAGTAGACAAAGTAAACAACAGAATTAAACTAATTACCAACCAATCAACATGCTATAAAGGTTAGGAAGGGTACCGACATCCAATCATGCCCAGGAGACGATGGTGAACAACAGGGCTTCCTGACATCATAAACATAAAAAGGGAAAAGAAATACTTAAAGCCATCGCAGACCCATTGTAATTTCAGTCACAACAGACCATTAAAAACTGAAAATATTTCCATAATAATCAAACCAAAATCAAATTCCGTTCATAAATTAAAATTAAATTGAAGGCATAGAATCTCCCATCATGCTACAAGCTTCACCCCTTAGCCCTAGCTAAGGGGTTTAGCCCAACATGATTAGGTTAATTCCCTTAAAAACATAAAAATAAAAATAAGAAACCAAGAGAGAAAAAAAACTCTGTTAACATCAAGCTCCACTGCCACGTCCAAGCCAGCTCCCCCCACCAGATCTCCTCCGTTTCAAATCTATCCGTCCTCCTGTTCTCTCTCTCCCTTTTATACGCACCAGGTGAAGAGTTTCCGCACTCTATGAGGAGGTTTTACGCAGCAAGGAGGTCGGCTACGTTAACATTGGGAGCCAACTTGCGCTGAAGCAATGGTGGGGTCCACTTCAGTTGACAGGTAGGAAATCCACTCCGTCTATTGTGTTTGCAGCGAGATTTCAGCTGAAAATAGCCGGTTGTGGAATGTTTTTGACCCGACCAATCAGTAGAAATTACAATGCAATCAGTGCAGGCTGTCCGTTTGTGACCGTTAAACTTAGCACGTGTGCGTGCATGAGTGCATGAGATCAACGTGGGTCTAACCAGATCGCACCCCTCTACATGATGGACGGATCGGATCACACCTTTGAAGTACGGTGGTGACCCACGAAGCTTCGTCTAAGCGTTACGTAGTGATGCTGGTGGGACCCATCGTTGGTATTTTGAGAAAATCCACTCCGTCCATTGGTTTCAAGACGAAAAACCATCCGGGAAGGAGCATGTTTGGAGTAAAATCGGTGTGGCCTAAGAGCTTATTTACTCCGCCGTCCATCTTATACTTAATGGTTAGGGTCTTGCAATGGATTGTATGGTGTCAAAAGATCACCTAAGTGACGTTAATACGCATCCTCTGGAGCAGATGGACGGCTCAGATCATTCAAAGGAGCAAGGGGTGGGCCCCACTGAGTGAAACCGGTGGACCCACGTCCGCCCGCTGTATTTTTTAAGAAGAAGAGTCGGTCAGTGCTTGCTGACCGACTTTCATATTTTTGGTGCACGCCCGGTGCACTTGTGCCCCTTGCACATGCACTCTATGTAGGGGTCCCACGGAGATGTCTATGAGAAGTCTGCTCCGTCCATCCGTTTTATCGTATCATTTTAGACGTTGAGGCCAAAAGTGAAGTAGATCCAAATATCAGGTGGGCCCCACTTTACCATTTTATAGGCTGATTTGTCCGTTGGGTCACTTCCAGAGGGATCCAACAGATGATTTTTGACGTGTACGGTTAATTTATGGTCCTCAGGCCATGTATAACGTTTCAAGTCGAACGGATGGTGGAAACCCTGTGATCTTGCATTCTAGACCAATTTCGGGCCACTTGAGCTTCAGTTTCTTGATTTTCGCGGATCTCTGGCGTGTAAATTTCTTGATCTTGGTCCCCTGGAGTCCGTCCCTTGTTCTGGTGACTTCAGAATGTTAAATCCATGCTTTAAGCTCCCTTTTTCAGTCCATGCTTGCAAATACACTCTACAACACAAACATGATTAAATCGGGTTATTAAACAGTATCATGCTCGAAAATCTAAACAATTACTGGGGTCTAATATGCAATATTTGACCCTCAACACAACCCCCAACCAGCATTTTGCTAGTCCCGAGCAAAATATGCGAAAAATAAGTTGAGAATTACATGACAATTTTTATAGACTCATGTGATTTTTATTTTTTTATTTTTGAAAAACAATCCAGATCGTAGAATTCTAAGATTCATGAATGTTGGGCATTACTTTCACTTGGGACTCGAGCACATGGTAAATTTCATAGTCAGGCTCAAAGTATTAATCCATTAATTAGAAAAATTCTAAACATTAAGTACCATGAGTGTATAGTGAAATCTCGTCTTATCATCAAGGTTCACTTCTCTATGACATGATGTCCTTGACACTTAACAAGAGCATTCAGGACAACCAAAACTTGCCTCACGGCTCATTCTTTCATTCTTTCATATATATATATATATATATATATATATATATATATATATTATATATATATATATATATATTCATTAAAAGTAACGCCATGGAGGGAATCAAATCCTCACCTAAAGGGAGCAAACTTATGGTGAAAACCGGTCGCCTAACTTTTTCAATTATCAACCATGAGGAATCAAATCTCACTTATAGGGAGCAAACCTATGGTGAAGTTTGTTCACCCAACCCTTTCCGCAGGCAGCTATTTTTGTAGCTGGGTATTTTCTTTTTCTTTCATTCTTCTTATTGAACATGGTGGACAAATTCCCCAGGTCGGTTCCTTTCATGCTTACTGATTACCAAGTCAACCCTTCAATTTCAAACTGAACCCTTAATGTGAAAGCGAGATGTGACATGTGAAATCATGACTCAATCAATGTTTAAAACTTCTAATCATGGATTAACAATTCAAACTTAACTGTGAAATCTAACAGACATTGAATCCAAGAGTCATAAATTACCAACGTCACATATCTTGAAATTCTAGTGCTCTACATGACTGTCAAGATCACTTCGAATGTACAAGAAAGTCCAGAAAAAATTTTAAAAATTTTCACAATTTTTGGTCAAGACCAAGAAACACTGATTAGGTTACCTAATCTCCCACCCCCACCTAAAATCTACATTGTCCTCAACGTAAAAGATATAAACATGCAATGCACATGGGACAACGACAGTAAAGAAAAGTGATGGGAAGATAGTACCTGGATAACGAATCGAGAGAGATTTTTTCAAGAGATTGCTGGGAGAGAGCAGGTTAGTACAAGAGTGAAACCAACAAAATAACAAAACAAAATCCTACCTATACCACTTCCGTAGGTGCTTTCGATTGCATTTAGCGTATGCAACAAGCCTTTAAACCCCTAGGTTGCCCCTAGTGGCGAGTTGTAGTCTCGTGAGGGTTTGCAGTAATGTTACCCACAAACATGGAATCAAAAGTTGGGTTGCCTCCCAGGAGCGCTAAGTTTAACGTCTTCAGTCAGACTAAAGAAATTACCCTAATCCTATGAAAGCAGGGGAAAGACTACTCAGTAATGCCACAAGGTTCCTCTTCCGGCCAATATCTAGATAAATTTCTCAGTAGGTTTCTCAACAGGATCATCCAAAAGCCCTTTTTGCAATGGGCTTTGATGCCTTGGAGCATGAATGGCCGGAGAGACTTATGTACCTTAGAAAAAAAATTTC
Organism: Magnolia officinalis; assembly: GCA_021015155.1. Lineage (NCBI taxonomy): Eukaryota > Viridiplantae > Streptophyta > Magnoliopsida > Magnoliales > Magnoliaceae > Magnolia > Magnolia officinalis. The sequence goes on from JAJHSJ010000001.1 coordinate 27,893,819, forward strand.
GTTGATTCGCCTGAGGTATCCAAAGTATATATGATTCACCTGTGCCAGAAAAAGTCTCAAAGTTAGTATCACATGGTGAATCAAAGACTACAGGTAAATAAAATTCAGAAAAATTTTCAGGAAGTAATGTAGTCTCAATGCATTCCGAAGTTCCAGGCTTCGATTCAATTTTTAGCTCCTCTTCCTTTAATGGTAAACATTTAGGGTCTGGGGAAGGAGGGGCTTCAGAGTAAGGGTTCTCTCGGTCAGTAATGACTACCGAGATGTTGGCTTGCAAGGCATCCACTATTTCATGTATCATGGGGTCGTCAGAATCCACAAAGTGTGCCAAGCATGAGTTCAAAGATGTGGGGAAATCAGCTGGGAGTGACTCGTCTCCTGCATCGAAATCTGTGATGATGAGCCCAAGGATTCCATCATCTTTTGAAGTAGATGGATGCATGCTCGCTTGCTCTTGCCCTTCACAGACAGATAGACAATCAATAGGTGAAGAATTGATGTGAAGACTCTGGTCATTGAAGCTTCTCAGTGGAGGCATTGAATCGTCTAAAGTGTGTAGTTCAGATTGTAGCCTTAACTGGGTAGTTTCAAATTCCAGAGTTATATCAAGCAAATCGTCCATCGTCCGAATCATATCATCATTCAACTCAGGGCAGTGGTCCAAACATGCATCACAAGAGTTGGAAGGGTTAGTTAAAAATGGTTCATTCTCCACATTCAAATCAGTCATGTCAGGCAGGTGGAGTAGATCATTATGGTTGACAACTTCCTAAACCTCGTGATCATTGACAGGGGCCACACTTGAGATTGAATCCCAATACTCATCATCGTCAAGCTCCATGCAGTGTGCACTTGGGATGGGATCATATTCCTCACATTCTGTTCCTAGATTGGGTTGAGGCTCGAATAAACTAACCTCTACCTCATCCGTGTAATCATGTGTGTCATGTGAGTGAAGTGTGTCACTATCATTATATTTGAAAGACACCCACATCTCTTGATCATTCCTTTGGACAGTCATCGAGATTGACTCATCGGGAAATCGAACCATCTGCTCATTAATGGAATCCAATTCCTCATTCATAATTTCAGTTTTTGCCACAAACGAATTATGATAACCTTCTTCACATTGTGCTTCTAGATTAGGATGAGGCTGGGATAACCTAGCCTCTTCCTTCTCCATAAGTTATGACTGAATGATAGAAATTGAGGCTGTGAGCAATTCACATGATTGTATGACAAGTTGATTGAACTGCTCTTGTGCTTTCATGAGCTTTTGAAGTGAATCCTCTTGGATTGTTTCTGATTGGGTGTCAAAGGTAGAGGACCCAAGAGAATTATCACTATGATATCTAGCTGGTTCAGCTTCCTGACATTGATGTTTCCATTGATTATAGTCATACAGATCATATGTGGGAGAATCTGATGGTTGGTAATACTTATTATCACTCATAATATAATTACGCATTGTTTTCTTTTTCTCGGATAGGTGATAATAATTCTCACTCCCATAGTTATGATAACCCCAACACTCACGTACTGTTCGTGGGGTAGAATTGTTCTCCCGTCTATAATCGCGTAAGGACTTTTTAACCAATGGAGTGTTATGCTCAGGTTGGTTCTCGATGATTGATTCAGGAAAAATCTGAGACATAGGTTGATGTTTATCATAATCATCATACCTCCCTTCGCATTGTTTCGCATGCTCAAAAGCTATCTCAGCATATTGACGTTCCCACTCGTGCATATACATGGTGAAACCCTCCATCTAAATCTAATATTAAGAAAAAAAAAATAAAAGAAAAGATCCTACAGCAGTATGAAAAATAAGAGGAGGAGAAGTTAGAAGGAAGGTACCAATTGAGAAGTTCCTATGTTAAGATCCTGCAAAAGAAACCAAAAGGGATTAGTTCCTAAAAATAGAAATTCTAAAGTTAGAAAATTCTAAGATGGAAATACAAAGTTAGTTTCTAAAAAGGAAAGTTTCCTAAACCTAGAATTAGAAAGTTCTAAATTAGAAATCCTAATCCTAAAATAGAAAGTAGTGTTAGTTTCTAAAAAGGAAAAATTTTTTCTAAAATAAACGAAAGCCTAGAAATAGAAAATTTCTAAAAATAGAAAGTTAGTCTCTAAAAGGGAAACCTAAAATAAGAGAATTTCTAAAACTAAAATCACAATTCTAAAAATAGAAAAAGTAGAAAATTAGAAAGAAATTACCAAATTTGAAGCTTATGTCATGATCCTACAAAACAGGAAAACAGGTTAGTTTCTAAAAATAGAAAAAAAAAATCTAACCAAAAATAAAAATAAAAATCCTAAACTTAAACTAATCCTAAAACTAGTTAATCTCATAAAGCGTAACCGTCAATCCCCGGCAACGGCGCCAAAAACTTGTTCACTCCCCAAGTATAGGGTTGTGATGTAGTAATAAAACTCGGTGAGACCGAGGTCGAATCCACAGGGACTGAAATCTGTACGTTATCTGAACTAACTAGAACTAGAACTAGTATGAGATGAAATTTAAATTGAGTTGTAATTTGAGGAATAATTGTGAAATATTAATCTAAACTTAAAGAATTCAGAGGAAAAACACTAGGGATTCAGAGGATCCACTTGTAGAGATCAGGGAGATCTTATGCCTGCATCGAGAATCAAACTGAACTTCTTTTGATATAGTTTTTAAAAGGTGAAAGGTATATGAATTAGAATGGATTCCATCACCAAACCATGCCCAGTAGACAAAGTAAACAACAGAATTAAACTAATTACCAACCAATCAACATGCTATGAAGGTTAGGAAGGGTACCGACATCCAATCATGCCCAGGAGACGATGGTGAACAACAGGGCTTCCTGACGTCATAAACATAAAAAGGGAAAAGAAATACTTAAAGCTATCGCAGACCCATTGTAATTTCAGTCACAACAGACCATTAAAAACTGAAAATATTTCCATAATAATCAAACCAAAATCAAATTCCGTTCATAAATTAAAATTAAATTGAAGGCATAGAATCTCTCATCATGCTACAAGCTTCACCCCTTAGCCCTAGTTAAGGGGTTTAGCCCAACATGATTAGGCTAATTCCCTTAAAAACATAAAAATAAAAATAAGAAACCAAGAGAGAAAAAAAACTCTGTTAACATCCAGCTCCACTGCCACGTCCAAGCCAGCTCCCCCCACCAGATCTCCTCCGTTTCAAATCTATCCGTCCTCCTGTTCTCTCTCTCTCCCTTTTATACGCACCAGGTGAAGAGTTTCTGCACTCTATGAGGAGGTTTTACGCAACAAGGAGGTCAGCTACGTTAACATTGGGAGCCAACTTGCGCTGAAGCAATGGTGGGGTCCACTTCAGTTGACAGGTAGGAAATCCATTATTCACTCCCCAAGTATAGGGTTGTGATGTAGTAATAAACTCGGTAAGATCGAGGTCGAATCCCACGAGGACTGGTCGTCACAATTCAAATCTGTGATTCTCCTTAACTAATTCAACAAATAATGTAGCGAATTACTAACACAATCTATGAAAAAAATAATTGAGAATTGGGAAGAAATTCAATCAGAGAGAGCACTAGGACTTTCGAATCCACCCCTAATTATCCTAACCTTTGTTTTGTCTGTTAATTCACCTTAATTTAGATTGATCTAACTTATCTAGAGAAAGCACAATCTGTGTCCTTAATCGGGCATACAGATTGTCTAATTCCCTTTAAGCAATGCCATGAAGAACATATCCCATGTCCTTAATCGGGCATATGGAATATGCAGTTCATTAAAGCACCCTGTTTCTTCCTCTACAGGAACCTGTTCATGATCAGATACAAGCACCTAGAATAAGCATCCAAACCACATCCATCCATAGACTCTGATCAAAGTTCATAGATGGAGAAGTATAGAATTTCAAACAATCAAGCACACTAGGGAAAGAAACAAATCAATCTAATTAAAGTAAAATCAACATAGAACAAAAGGTGTTCAAATTAGGGGTTTCATCTCAGCCCTAGCTGAGAGATTAGTTACCCATAAAATCCATTAACAGATGGATAAATAAAAATAAAAATTCATAAAATAAACAATCAAACCAATTTCTCTCTCTCTTCTTTCTTCTCTTTCTTCTCTCCCTTGTTGTAGATCTGAAAATCCTCCAATTTCTGAATAATTTCCCATGTCCAAAAACTCCTCTTTTATAGCTGTTGGAGGGCTGGAGTCAGTGGCAGAGTTGTAGCAGGACATGGAGTGCAAATTTTTGCAGCCATGATCGGTGGGCCCCACCGTGTGTTTTCTAAAAATCCACCCCGTCCATTGGATTCAGGACGAAATTTCAGTCAAGAATGAGTGGTTTTGAATGTCCATTAACGCGGCCCAGAGAAGAAATCACGAAGAGATCAGTTTTGAACGTTGCAGGACAACCCTTTTGTGGCCTCTGTATCATGCACGTGTGTACGCATGGGAGTGGAATATCAGCATGGGTTTGTAGTGCTCGCGGCCGTCTACAAGATGAACGGATTGGATCGGCCGTACAAGCCATGGGTGGGTCCCACTGACGTCCGCAAAAATGGACAGCGTCCGGTTACGCGCTGACGCTAAATAGGGACGCGGATTCGCTGTGACAATGGTGGGGCCCATTTTATAGTTATTTTGGGAAATCCACTCCGTCCATTGGATGGAGGAAAAAATTTCGGTCAGGAATATGTAGTTTTCACCTTCTGTTGACGAGACCCACATGTTATCTCTCTCTACTGTTCAACCTGCTTTTGAACGGTTAGATTTCCATAATCGCTCTTATTTGAAATTCGGCCACCTACACCTTGGTAACATTGACCTCAGACAGAGAATGGACGGATTGGATTGTCCGTGTAGACTGTATATGGGGCCCACACACGTCCGAAAAATGGCGTGCGAACGCTGTTTCCAAAAGCGTTGCGGAGCTGTTGCGGAAGAAGTCGGTCAAACCGGCTTTTGACCGCTGGTTCGTTCCAGTGCACACCGAGTGCACTTGTGCATTGTGCACTCTCAACTCATGTGAGGTCCACCTTGATAGTTATCGAAAATCTAATCCGACCATTTGTTTTCTCACCTCATAAAACGGGATGAGACCAAATTTGAGGCATATCCAGATTGTAGGTGGGCCCAAAATCGATGGTTTGTGGGCTGATTTGTCCGTTGGGGCACTTCCTGAGATATCCAGAGGTTGAAATTTAATATGTATGGTTAATTTATGGCCCTCATTCCATGTATGAAGTTTCGAACTGATCGGATGGCGGGAAACATGTGATCTTGCATTCTGGACCAATTTCAGGCCTCTTTAACGTGAACGGCTTGATTTTCTCGGATTCCCGTCGTGTAACTCCGTTGATCGTGGTTTTCTGGAGTCCGTCTCTTGCTTTGGTGTCTTCGGAGCGTAAAATCCACGCTTTTAACATCATTTTTCAATCAACGCTCCTAATTTCATCCTGTAACAAAAATACCGTTAAAATACTCCATTAAGCATATAGTTATCATACGTAAAAATCTGGTAATGATCGGGGTCTGATATGCAATATTTGACCCTCATCATCCACTCCGTCTATTGTGTTTGCAGCGAGATTTCAGCTGAAAATAGCCGGTTGTGGAATGTTTTTGACCCGACCAATCGGTAGAAATTACAATGCAATCAGTGCAGGCTATCCGTTTGTGACCGTTGAACTTAGCACGTGTGCGTGCATGAGTGCATGAAATCAACGTGGGTCTAACCAGATCGCACCCCTCTACATGATGAACGGATCGGATCACACCTCTGAAGTACAGTGGTGGGCCCACGAAGCTTCGTCCGCAGGCTCTGTTGCGAACAGAGCCTGCGTAAGCGTTACGCAGTGATGCTGGTGCGACCCATCGTTGGTAATTTTGAGAAAATCCACTCCGTCCATTGGTTTCAAGACGAAAAACCATCCGGGAAGGAGCATGTTTGGAGTAAAATCGGTGTGGCCTAAGAGCTTATTTACTCCACCGTCCATCTTATACTTAACGGTTAGGATCTTGCAATAGATTGTATGGTGTCAAAAGATCACCTAGGTGACGTTAATACGCATCCTCTGGAGCAGATGGATGGCTCAGATCATTCAAAGGAGCAAGGGGTGGGCCCCACTGAGTGAAACCGGTGGACCCACGTCCGCCCGCTGTATTTTTTAAGAAGAAGAGTCGGTCAGCGCTTGCTGACCGACTTTCATATTTTTGGTGCACGCCCGGTGCACTTGCGCCCCTTGCACATGCAATGTATGTAGGGGTCCCACGGAGATGTCTATGAGAAGTTTGCTCCGTCCATCCGTTTTATCGTATCATTTTAGACGTTGAGGCCAAAAGTGAAGCAGATCTAGATATCAGGTGGGCCCCACTTTACCATTTTATAGGCTGATTTGTCCGTTGGGTCACTTCCAGAGGGATCCAACAGATGATTTTTGACGTGTATGGTTAATTTATGGTCCTCAGGCCATCTATGACGTTTCAAGCCAAATGGATGGTGGAAACCCTGTGATCTTGCATTCTAGACCAATTTCGGGCCACTTGAGCTTCAGTTTCTTGATTTTCGCGGATTTCTGGCGTGTAAATTTCTTGATCTTGGTCCCCTGGAGTCCGTCCCTTGCTCTGGTGACTTCAGAATGTTAAATCCATGCTTTAAGCTCCCTTTTTCAGTCCATGCTTGCAAATACACTCTGCAACACAAACATGATTAAATCGGGTTATTAAACAGTATCATGCTCGAAAATCTAAACAATTACTGGGGTCTAATATGCAATATTTGACCCTCAACAACGGTGCTCGACCTCACGTCCTCCCCTAAGTCAATTACCCACTACCAAAAAAATAGGGCAACGCCGACGGCTAAAAACCGTCGGTAATGACCTTCCCCGACGGCTTTTAGCCGTCGCAAGGTCCGTCGGTAAAGGGTGCATCGGCGTTGAGCAATTGAAAAAACTCGATTGAGTGAAGAATGAAAAACATGTAAACTGAGTCAAATGAATGAGAAAACCGAGTATATTCATTCATCAGTATGAGTTTTTCATCGGATTATATTAGTTTCTACTTTGGAGTTACATTGACAAAATGACAAGGATAATGCAGAAAAAGATTCAGCCAACATAAGCGCTGTCCTCCCTCGGTTGTAGATGCTTTTGAGCTCGGCTTGAAGCTTGGTGTGCTTGAAGTGCTAGACATGCTTTGCAATCCAAAATTAGCTTCAAGGTTCACTAGGAGCTAACTCAGGAGGAGGCTCGGGTTCAGCTGCTGCCGCCACTCGGAGCAACCTCTGGCGCTGCCTCAGGAGCAGCGTTGGACGCAACCTCAAGATCAGCCGCCTCTGCATCAGCAGACCTAGATGCCTCGGTCTCTGGGCCATCCGACCCAGAGGCACTTTCATCAAACCTCGAGAGATCAAGGTCGGGGAAGGACTGCTTCATCAGGTCCATGCACTTGATGTAACCGTCCTGATACAAGCGATCCCGTTCCTCCAAGTGCTCTCGGGACTCGAGAAAGGCCACTATGGCCTGGACCTTGGCTTGCTCGATGACAGCCTTAGTTTAGGTCCTGAGTCGAGACAACTTCTCTTCGGAAGAAGCGAGGGCCTAGTGATCCCACCGACTCTCTTCCCAGGCCTCTTACAATTGCGAGGCCAAACGAGCACCCTCGGCCCTGGCTTCATCAACGGCCTTCTTGGCAAGCCCTAAGTCGCCAGTCATAATATTGAGCTGAGTCACGGTAGTAGCGAGTTGTGCTTCCTCCTCCCCTATCTGTTTCTGAGCATCGGCCAAATCCGAGCCAGCCCTGAGCGCACAAGGGGCAAACTGCAAAAGGAAAACGTAAGGTCAAATCAAGTTTGAAGAAATCGATAGAACAAGCGCAAAGTCCAAATCTTACCTCTAGAAGCATCTTCACCATATGAGAGAGAGTTCGCCTCGGAGAAGCTTCAAAGAAGGTAGTGAAGTCCTTTTCGCTCTCATGGGAAATCGCCCAGGGGATCATGTCCTTCACGGTCTGTTGGAAGCCGATGTCTCCTGTTGAGTCATCTCCCCTCTTGAGGGCTCCCCCCTCTGCTCCTCCCTCTGCTCCGAAACCTGCTCGGCAACAGGTCCTGGCTCAGGAGCCACCTGAGACTCGGGAGCCACCGCCTCCGCCACTTCCGTCCCCTCCTCTGAGTCAGGAACTATCATAGTCGGAATGGCTGGGGCGGTTTGCCCCTTAGCCTTCGAGACCGTCTTCGGCCTCTTTGGGGGCCGAGGCTCTGACCTTGGAGGGCGGACGAAGGAAAGGCCGGGCCTTAGCCATCTCTGCACCAAAAACGAGACGAGTTAGATAAAAATCAAAGGGAATGCAGCATGACAGCTAGAAAGTAAGCCAAGTCCAAACCCGAATTAAGAAGACGCTCCGGCTGGATAAGTCTCTTTCAAGACCGTTGTTCCGGACTCAACGCCTTCAAATCTTTAATCCGAGCTAAAACGCCAACTACGAGTTTCAGCTTTCGCTCGGGGATGTCTGCGAAACGCATTCAGTCAGACTCAAAGACATAATAGTGTGAGAAGATAAAGAAAAGAGCATATGCCAAGTCACTTGCTTGGGAAAACACCCGAGGAACACGAGATTAGATGGGCCCTGGCTCAGCAGTCTCCCAGCGGCCACACGCCCAGAACCATCTATCTCTTCAGTGCTTGTTGGAGGTAGGAGGGTCGGTTATCAAAGGTCCGCCCTTATTCCCCTAGGCACACAAGAAGTACCAGCCAGGCTGCTGCGGGTTCGGCCGTACTTAAAACAGATGGAGAAACTCGTCGATAGTCAGTGGGAGCTGCTCCGTCTTAGCCCACAACACCGAGCATGTAAACAAGTTCATCCACCCGTTTGGAACTATCTACCCGGGCGCTATCCGGAGTCGGGAAAGTGGATCCCGAGCTATCTTCTGAAGGGGCAGACGCAAGCCACACCACAAAGCGATTTTGAAAATAATGACCATCCCAGCAGGAGGGCGGTCGGGTAATTCACTGGAAGAGGAAGGCAAATAATGACCGAGTCTGGGACATGGTACTTGGTCTTGATCTTGTCCAGATTCGCCTCATTTAAAACCGAGGGAACGGGACTCTTTTGCTCATCTCCGGCCTCCCCTCCCTCGGTTGCCGACTTAGCAGCCTTTGTCAATCTTCGGGTAGAGGTCGACTCACTGACCCATTCGGCCGCCTCATCCTCTTCCTCTATTTCTTCCCCAGGAGGATTGGGCCTGCCAGGGGCAGTCGCCAATGATGCCCCTCCGCGAGAGGGACCTGCAGAGACAGGACACTCTATCGAAAATCTAGACATCCTTTCAAAATGCTGGAAAGCTGCATTGGCGCCTACAGCCATCTCCATCAGCAATGAAGGTGATTGCGAAACGTCCCAAAGATGCCTCGCTTCACCTTCGTCACTGGAAGCTCCCTCCCGGGGGTTCTGGGAACCTTGCATTGCTGCTGTAATTGAAAGCGAAAGGGAGGGAGAGAGTTAAAAACTCACCAGAGATAGCGAGAAAGAGGCGGACGTGGTAGCAGAAATCGAAAACAGAAGGCGAAAATGGTGGAGAATGCGAAAATAACGAAAATGGAAATCGGGGAAGAGAAAAATGTATGCACGAAAAATGGGAGAAGAGTGTCCCACTCCCCTTTTTATAACCCTGCCACGTGGCAGGGGCATTTAAGGAGGAGTCGAGTCGACGGTCGCTTCGCCTCCCCCGCCCGACATGTGGCGCACTTCGGATGACGCGAGTGCCGCCCTCGCCACGTGTCTAGCGCTCATAAGAGGGAAAAGCGTTCTGACGGCTGCCCACTCGTGCGACCTCGATCAACGAACCGGCGCATGTTCTGGACGATGCAGGACTCATGCGAGCATTAAATGATCCATCATAAAGTCGGTCCCAGCTCAAGTCGACTCAACGACTCTCTACTCCTTAACGTCAACAAAGTTGATGCAAGGAGTAGGGGGGCTTACTGTTGGGGAAAAATAAGATAAGTTCAGGGACTTGGCTATGGAATGGACCAACTCTACTGACATCGCCCGGGATCCCGAGGCGACAAGCCCGACTGAGGCAAGTATGCCAAATGCTAAAAGGAGAGACCTAGCTCGGATTGTAGGAAATGAATCTCGACTGAGACTTACAAAGTCCAGATCCATAAGGCAAAATATATGAGATGCATAAAGTTGACTCGATAAACGAGGCAGCGACATCCAAAGAGGTCGATTAAGGCCCAAAGCTCAGAAGCCATCCAATCGACCATAAAATCGACCCATCTTTAGGTCAGTTATAGAGTCCGCTATCAGATTAAGAGAGTACGCTGATTAAGAATCAGTTTCATCTCATCCGACAGAAGGCAAGTAGCTCTACCTTTTATAGCCGGCCGAGACTTACTCATCAGTAGAGTCGGCTTGGCCCGATCCGAGCAAGGTAGAAACGGTGCAAAGTGGAATACCTTCTCAGAATATCTTCTCGAAAATCTAGTAAAATGATCCACGATCCCGAAGATCTTGGAATCGGCTGGAATCAAAAAACGGATTGATACCAAATCTTCAAGATATTAGGAGAAGAATCCTGACACGATGAGATCCTCCCCTTCCTATAAATACAGGAGATCTCTAAGGTGAAAGGTACGCAAAAAACTCTCCCAGAAACCTTCTTACACGATCCTGTCCCTGACTTTAGCGTCGGAGGGTCCCCGGCTCTAGCTAGGGTCTCCTTTGTCTCCTTCTTGTGCAGGTGAAAGGCAGGAGCAGAGCGTACTAGATTTTTGCATCAACAATATATATAGTTTTATAGTTTTAATATATATATTATATATATATATATATATATATATATATATAATATATATATATATATATATATATATAATATATATATATATATATGTTGATGCAAAAATCGGTCGGGCTTGTCGCCTCAGATCTCGGGCGATGTCAGTATAGTTAGTCCATTCCATAGCCGAGTCCCAGGACTTATCATATTTTTCCCCACAATATATATATATATATATATATATATATATATATATATCTATATATATATATATATATATTATATATATATATATACACACACACAAAATATTTAATGTCAGGTTAGGTAAGGTAATTAAATGACTTTTGCTGGACCCCAATAAAAAATTGATCAGACCTTGCATGGAGAGATCCAGCTCGGGCCCACAGCACAAGCTAAACAGGTCCAAGCCAGCCCGATGCCAGGATGGGCAGGCTATCCGATTCGTTGCCAACCATAGCTAGGACGAGTTGGGAGAGAGTCCGACGGTACGCGCAAGTTGAGGCGAGTCAACTCACCCGAGCTGTACACAGGAGAGTCTACAAAACATGTTATCAACTTATAAACATTGTTTGGATTGTGGGCCAGCCGCATTAACTAGATGGTCGGTCCAAATTCAGTGTCTCACCCTACAAGTGTACATGAACGGTAGGGTAGGGTGCATGGGACTCCTCCAGAGACAACTCTACTGAACCATTTTCGAATTTCCTGTGACCCGGGCACAGATATATACCTCAACCCGTGGCTGTGTGGGGCCACGTAGATGTCCTTGACAAATCCACTCCGTCCGTCTCTTTTGAAAGACCTCGATGAAACATGGTGATGAAAAGAAGCGGATATAAAAGTCAGGTGGGCCACACCAATGAAACAATAGGAAGAGAAAAACGTCCACCATTGAAACCTTCCTAGAACTAACCATGATGTTTGTATGCCATCCAAACCGTTCATAGGGTTATTACCACTATGATAAAATGTATGAACAAATATCATACTGATACAAAGCTTCTGTCAACCCATGCGCAGGCGTTCAACCCTACTTTTTCATCTAGTATCGACCGTCTGAATTTTGCATCTGCCTGATTTTTAAAATCATTTCATACTGTGGTCTTTCAAAATAGATGGATTTGTCACGGACATCTATGCCCCACACAACCCCAGGCATTGGTATATATGTGTGCCCGTCGATGTGTGTGGCCGACGTAGATGTCCATGACAAATCCACTCCGTCCATCTGTTTTAGATGGCATATAAACATTATGGTCAGTTCCAAGAAGGTTTCAATGGTGGACGTTTCTCTTCCTACTGTTTCATCGGTGTGGCCCACCTGACTTTTATATCTGCCTGATTTTCGTCACCATGTCCCATTGTGGTCTTTCAAAACAGATGAACATAATGGATTTGTCACAGACATCTCTGTGGGTCCTGCACAGCCCCTGGCACTTGTATATCCAGGTGCCCGGGCTCACAAGCTTTCCGCTTCCTTGAATTTATGATTGGGTCACGGTTACGTGGGGACGTGGATTTCCTGGGAAACGCTTTCACAGGAAGTTCCTGTGCTGGGATGTTATGTACGGCCACTTAAGTTTTTGTGATAAATCCAACCCCTCCAACCGTTTTCAAAGATCATTTTAGGACATGCTACTGAAAAATACGTGGATCCAAAAATCAAGTAGGGAAAGAGTTTTTTATTGTTGAAACCTTCCTATGCTCCACCTTGATGTTCAAATGCCATCCAAACCGTTTATAAGGTCATTCCCACTAGAATGAAGTGAAAAAAAAATGAAAAACTTAGCCTGATATGAAACTTTTGTGGCCTTAAAAATATTTTAACGGTGGTGACTAAATCCCCCTTGTTTCCTCTCGTGCGACCTACTTGAGTTTTGGATCCATCTAATTTTCGGTAGCATATCTTAAAATGATCTCCAAAAAAGGATGGAAGGGTTGGATTTATCATAAAAATCAAGGTAGCCCCACCTAACATCCCAGCACGGGAAGTTGTTGCAAAAGGCTTTGTAGGAAATCCACGTCCGATAAGCACATGTATAAGTTAACCGAGATAACTCAGTTGGTTTACTCAAGCAAGTTGAGTCAAGTTTTTTCGAGTTTAGTCGAGCAAGTTAACTGAGTTAACTCGGTCAGTTTATGTACAGCTCTAGATATAACGTATCATATAAAGTAATGTCAGCTTAGGTAAGGTAATTAGGGGTGCACATCGAATTGGTAGAACCGTGGAACCAGACCGGAATCGACCAAACGGTCCGGTTTGGTCCAGTTCTAGGGTGCACTGGTTCAAGTTCTGGTTTTAAAAATCAAAGAACCGATTACATCGGCTTAGTTCTCAGTTTGGAGGTATGTAGAACCGTAGAACCGATCCGTAGAACCAAACCATGGATCTGAACCGCGGAACCGAACTGTGGAACCAAACTTGGAACCGAACCAAGAACACTTTGATTGTTTCCATATTTGATTCAAGATTTATGGTTTATAATGCACTATTTGATTGTTTCCATAAATGTATTTTTGCACACCTTATACTATTTAAACCATTCATCAAATGGATCACAACACGAATGGACATGAGCTAGATTATAAAATAAAACATGCAATTGGGCTGGATTATAATTAAAAGCTCATAACCGTGGAACCAAACCGGTTTTAACAGTTCGGTTCCAGTTCGGTTCTACGGTGCTAACGGTCCGGTTCCGGTTCCGAATATCCTAGAACCGTTAGAAACGATTCGGTTCCGGTTTCACCCCAGAACCAAACCAAACCGACCCGTGTGCATCCCTAAAGGTAATTATAATGACTTTTGCCCAACTCCAATCCAAAATTTGATCAGACTTTGCATGGAGAGATCCAACTCAGGCTCACAGCACAAGCAGTAGATCCAAGCCAGCCCCACTCCAGGGTGGGCAGGCTATCCAATTCGTCGCCAACCATAGCTAGGACGAGTCAGGAGGGAGTCCAACGGGCAAGTTGAGGCGAGTCAACTCACCCGAGCTGTACAAAGGGAAGAGTCTAAAAAACTTGATATCAACTTATAAACATTTATTTTGGATTGTGGGCCAGCCGCATTAACTAGATGGTCGGTCCAAATTCTGTGTCCCACCCTACAAGTGTACATGAAGGGTAGGATAGGGTGCATGGGACTCCTGCAGAGACAACTCTACTTAATCATTTTCGAATTTCCCTTGACCAGGGCACATATATATACCTCAACCTGTGGCTGTGCAGGGTCATGTAGATGTCCTTGACAAATCCACTCTGTCCTGTCTATTTTGAAAGACCACAACAGAACATGGTGATGAAAAGATGCAGATATAAATGTCAGGTGGGCCACACCGATGAAACAGTAGGAAGAGAAACGTCCAACGTTGAAACCTTCTTGGAGCTGACCATAATGTTTAAATGCCATCCAAACCATTCTTAGGGTTATTAGCACTCAGATGAAGTGTAAGAACAAATATCATGGGTCCTTACTCTTACCCGGGTGGTAGACTCCCTGGAGTTTCAACACCGGGTCAAGGGTTCAAGTACCCACGGTGGTGAAATCCCACGGTGTGCGTGTGTGGTGTGTGTGCATGTGGCGTGAGTGTGCAGGGGTGTGTGTGCGTGTGTAAAAAAAAAAAAAAAAAAAAAAACAAATATCATGCTGATACAAAGCTTCTGTCAACCCATGCGCAGTGCAGGCATTGGTATATATGTGTCCCAGTCGCAGTGTGGTGCCGACGTAGATGTCCTTGACAAATTCACTCCGTCCATCTGTTCTGGATGGCATATAAACATTATGGTCAGCTCCAGGAAGGTTTTAATGGTGGCCATTTCTTTCCTACTGTTTCATTGGTGTGGCCCACCTGACTTTTATATCTGCCTGATTTTCATCACCATGTTCCATTGTGGTCTTTCAAAACAGATGGACCTAATGGATTTGTCACAGACATCTCTGTGGGTCCCTCACAGCCCCTGGCACTAGTAGGGTGCCCGGGCTCACGAGCAATCCGCTTCCTTGAATTATGACGGGGTCACGGATAAGTGGAAACGGATTGGCTACTCCCCCTGACACTAGCTCCGTGGCTGGTGTTTGGTGATCCGTGGACCCCACCATGATGTATGTGTTTCATCCATTCCGTTCATCCATTTTTAAAGATCATTTTATTACTTAATCCCAAAAATGAGAGGGATGTAAATCTCAGGTGGACCACACCACATGAAAACAATAGTGATTGGATATCAACCATTAAAATCCTCCTATGGCCCACTATACTGTTTATTTGACATCCAATCTGTTGATTAGGTCATACAGGCCCAGATGAAGAGAAAAATCAAATATCAGCTTGATCCAAAACTTTTATGGCCCCCAAAATGTTTTTAATGGTCGACCCTCATTCAACACTGTTTCCTGTAATGTGGTCCACTTGAGGTTTAGATATACCTCATTTTTAGATTTATACTGTAAAATGATCTGTAAAAACAGATGGATGGCATGGATGAAACACATACATCATGATGTGGCCCACGTAGCACCGACCATCAGCCAGTGGCTGGTGTCAGGGGGAGTAGCCAATCCGTTCCCCGGATAAGTGCGGACGCGGTTTCCTGCTTTCACGAGAAGTTCCTGCGCTGGGATGTTATGCCGGGCGCCTTGATTTTTTGTAATAAATCTTTCCCTTCCAACCGTTGATAATCTTAAGACATGCTACCAAAAATCAGGTGGATCCAAAAATCAAGTGAGCCATGAGAGGGGGAAAAGTAGGAAAAGAGTTTTCTGTTGTTGAAACCTTCCTATGCTCCACCTTGATGTTTATATGCCATTCAAACCTTTTATAAGGTCATTTCCAGGATGAAGAGACAAAAATGAAAAACTTAGCATAATACAAAACTTTTGCGGCATTAAAAAATATTTTAACGGTGGTGACTAAATCCCCCTTATTTCCTCTTGCGCAGCCTACTTGAGTTTTGGATCCATCTAATTTTCGGTGGCATTTCTTAAAATGATCTCAGAAAACGGATGGAAGGGTTGGTTTTACCAGAAAAACCAAGGTGACCCCACCTAACATCCCAGCGCAGGAACTTGCTGCGAAGGGCTATGCAAGGATAAATTGACCACTGTGGACCCACCTTTTACCCAGTCTTTTCGACACGCTTCCAAACTTTACTTCCTCGAGCTAAACCATTTTGTACGGACATACTATTTGCAGACGAAAATACCATTGTGGTTGTTGCACGGTGCGAAACCTACAGCTACGGATTATAACCGTAGCTAAATTCAATGGGGGCGAAATTTCATTATTTCTATGGCTACGGTTATAATCCGTAGCTATAGGTCAAGGGTCTTTTCAACAGCAATACTATATCATTATTTATACAGAAGGGTTTAGTTTGGGAAAGTGAAGTTTGTGAGCGATTAGAAAAGACGGTGGGTAAAAGGTTGGATCTACAGTCGTAAATTTCTTCTTTGCAGGAAATCCACGTCCGATAAGCGCATGTATAAGTTCTAACTGCACACGCTCGAGCACACTTCGTCGGTGCAGACACCTAACACGTGAAAACCAGGCATAAATGTGCAACATCTCAGCCACTCATCAGGTGATGTCTACTTTCCAGATGTCCTGTCGAAAAAATAGGTTGCTAAAATTATCAGTCCTCTTAATCATATGCACTAAACTGTTGAACGGTTTATAGAAACTGATTCATGGTCCAAAATTGATGTACATGTCTGGCTCACCTGATGATAATATCAGCCACATATTTGAGATACGGCACAAAACAGTTGTAACCGCGTGAAGAACGGTTCCAATTTCTCGCACCTGAGCTTCATCTTCAATCTTGGGACCGGAATCATCTACCACACCTGTTTTAGGCAGCTGAGTAAAATACCCAAGCTCTGTGGAGCCCACCAAGTTTTACATGTAAATCCACTCCTTCCATCGGGTGGTAAACATTATTTAAACCACACATGCAAAATATCATCACCAACAAAAGGCTCTGATGGGTCACAAAGATGAGAACAATGTAAAAATGCTACTAAAACCTCTCCGTTCACACTGTATGGCCCGCCTGATATTTGGATTACGCCATTTTTTGTATTTTCATTTCATCCTTGTTAGTTACATCTGATCAACGGGTTTGATGAAAGATACATACCATGGTGACCCACAAACAAACCCATGGTCGGCACCCATACCAATTATTCCATGTGGTGTGGCCCATTTGAGTTGTGGGTTCCTCTAATTTTTTTTCCCCAAAATTTAGAATTCGGAATAGAACTTAATAGACGGAGTGGATTTCACATTATAAAACATAGTAGGCCTCACAATCGGCTGCCACTTGGAATTCTAGAATCCACCTCCACAGCTGTGGCCCGACAGGATCTGTGGGTTACTTGCCCAAGTGATTCTTGGAACACAAGCGCAATCACTCAGCACAAGAGGATGAGAACAGGTGGAAAGTGGGCCCACCGCCTTAATTGGTACTGATCAATTGGACGGTGGGCCGACACTTTCTGAGCATACAATGAGTTTATTTATCAATGCATCTTCTTTTTAGGTTGTGAAGTTAGCCACGCATCCTTCATATAATACACAGAGGAGATGAGATCAAGGACAGAATAAAATAAAAAGTACTTTTGATGATTTAGTAATATCCTGGCCGTCCCTTACTATGAATGGACAGGGGCATTTCAGGGGCCTCTGTGAAGTATGGGTTTTATCCAAACTGTCCGTCCATTTTTTCCATCTCATTTTAGAGTACAATACCAAAAATGAGGTATAGAACCAAGGCTCAAGTGGACCATAGTGAATATTAAACTAGGGCTGAAAGTCGGGCAGGTTGGTGCTCAACCCTAGCCCAACCTAAGGTTCCTATACCTCAACCCTAACCCAACCCAACCTCGGGTTGGAAATTCTCAACCCAAGCCCAACCGAAGCGGGCTTGGTCGAGTTGGTTTGGTGGATACATATTAATATTTTTGTTATTACATTAGTCTATTATATTTCAATACATTAATTATATATGTAATTATTTATAGTAAAGAACTTCATTTTTTTTTTCTAATTAATAAACTAGCTAAAATACAGGACAACTACTCCTTTAAAATCATCGAAATCTATTTGGGAGAGAAATCCGGCACATCTTGTTAGCTTGAGTCATCAGAAATGATGTGGACTAATGAGACCGACGACATTAGAAATTCTCATTTCTTCAACATAGACGATCCACACTCAATTATAATTTATACTTATAAATTGATCAGGTTCAAATTGGTTCAGCCAACCTAAGACCTTAACCCTAGTCCGACCCAAGTTTTATCGAGTTGGTGTTTGTATAGCCCAAGCCCAAGACTGAACCCAATACATCTTGCCCGAGCCCAACCCAATGTCAGGTTGGTCGGGTTGAACTCACCTGACTTTCAGACCTAAATTAAACACCTTTGGAAACTTTTTGAGGCCCAAAGATGTTCTGGATCAAGCTGATATTTATGTTTTACCTTCATCCATGTCTATGTTACCTTATGAACAGGTTTGATGGCAATTAACGTTCCAAGGGTGGGTGCCATTGTCACCATTACTTTGAAGCCCATGTAGATCACTCCTGCACTTGTACGTACATGCTACTTAGAGAAATTTTGAACTCATTCGAGATCATATGACGCGTCATTTTTCGATTCCGGTGTTTTGGCCGTTTTGCCCTTTAAAATCCTAATGCTTCTGAAGTCTCATGATGTACGGTGTGGATAAAACACATGCATCACATCATGGTGGCTCCTCAGGGCCCTTTGTTGGGATAATACCAAGTCACCAGCCTGCAAAATAATACACGCGGAAAGATAGAAAGCCAGCTTGGCTTAATCTTACAATAGCAAGACAAATAAAGTCGCATACAGTCGTCACCAGGTAGGAAATGAACCCCATTTTAGCAACTACAGCCAATACTTCTGTTGTGGGCAGTTTCTTCTGCTCAACGTCACGGTCATTCTTCACTCCTCTCTCTATATTGGGAATTATGAAAACGTCATTGTAACTGTTCATCCTTTTTCTTTTCCTCTTGTTTTTTGTTCTTCCTATAAAAAGCAAAGTATGTGAATTTTTAAGTACTTGTTTTCTTCTAGTCCACATATAAATGGATACATTTAAAGCCGCACCTTGATAGTTCCATGAACACAGACGCGGATTGCCTGCTGGCATACTGGACTGTGCTCCGTGAGCCCCACCATGATATTGATAGATGTGTTTTATCTATGCTGTCCTTTAGTCAGCTCATTTTATGGCATGAGCCAAAAATTGAAGCAGATCAAAATAGCAGGTAAACCACATCACACGAAACAGTGGAGATTTAACTTTCACAGTTAAAAACTTGTTAGGGGCTACAAAAGTTTTGGATCAAGTTGATATTTTGGTTTTGCATTCTTTCATGTCTTTGTGACCTAATTAACAGGTTGGATAGTAAACAAATATTAAAGTCGGTGCAGGAAAGATTTTAATAGTGGGCATTCAATCATCACTGTTTTCATGTGGTGTGGTCCACCTAAGATTTGGATCTGCTTCATTTTTTGGATCATCCCTAAAATAATGATCCAAAATGGATTGATGGTGTGGATAAAACACATAAATCATTGTGGGCCACAGAGTGCTGTCCAGTAGCTACGTCTCTACTGGCAGTGTCAGTAGGCAATCCTCGTCCCATATACGCCCTTACTCATGCAGCTGCACGTGCCAATATGCAACGCGTGTTGGACACGTGATCCGTATAAATGGCGGGTCCCAGCATTTGTACCATCTGAAAAGTTAGGCTGGTGAAATATTAGATATCGCAAACTGGTAAGGGACCTCTTAGTTTGTTTTAAAGCGCCAACTGTTTATCCGGCTACTTATTTGTTGGTGTTGGCTCCCAGTTGTTCTTGATCATGTATGTGCGCGTGTGCTGGAATTGATTCCGTCATTTATTCAACCACTCACAAAATAATTATAAAATAATTAGGTAATTATAAAAGGGCAGAGTTCTTCCTTGGAATATGAATTGTACTTTACTTTTGATGTAGAGCGGGTTGCGGACAGTTTCATGGCCAAGATGGATCAGAAAAGGCCTGGTCGGCGACAGAAGTGATCCAGACCATCGGACCTTAAATCGGGCGTATCTCATAATCTGGAATGAGTTACCTGATGTAAAATATATGATTTTGGGGTAGAACGAGCTACTTTAGCCAACCAACCCCGCTACGCCGGGTTGCGATGCCCGGAATTGCGAAAATCCCTGGATCGACAGTCGTTTCCCTGTTTTAATTTCATTTTTACTATAAATAGTAAGTTTTAGTTTAATTATAACTCTTCATCCGTCGGGCTTTAGGAGTTGCGCCCAACATGAAAAGAGCTTAGAATAATTAGGAGAACGGTTTGGTGAAGCCAAATAGGACACTTACTATTTTTGGCCAAAAACCTAGCGCACTAGTAGACATCACGACCGTCTATAAATAGTAAGCTTACTATTTATAGTAAGTCGCGCATTCTAGGAGTTTTAGTTGTAGTTTGATTCTGATTTCTTTCCCATTGCTTGGTATCCCTATTTAAAGGGTTGTGAACTCGTTTTTATTCATTCAGTAATCAATTTTGAATTTATTAGAATTTATTTCTATTTTCTGCTTTCTTTCCTCGTGGATTCGAGAAGTCTCTGTGAGGAGTCCAGAGAAGTTCCGTGGATTCGGAATAGTTATCCTCTTGAGGAAGACGGTGCTCAACCTCACGTCCTTCCCTGCGTCAACTTTCAATACTAAATGACTTTTATAGATAAAAAAATCAACTAAAAAGAAAATAATTATCATAAATGGTAGAAAGCAATAATAAGATGCCTTTCTTAAGGCTAAAGTGATTATATTGATAATAGAAATAATTCACCGTGAAAGCATAGATTTGAATTATATCTAAAGATTAATGTTTTTCTTAAGATAGAGCTTAACTATGATAGGGAAAGATAAATTTGATTGATTCGTTAGATTAATATGAGATGATTTGCTTTGTTGAATATTTTGCTATTTATAGATCTCTATTGTAGTTTCTCTTCAGGCATTTCTCTTCTTTATTTTAACAGTCATGGCATTGAATTGTTGTCACGTTGGTTTTACAGATCCTTAATTTTGTCTCTTTGTGTCTCTCTAACCATTCTTTTATACTCGATCACCTTCCGCCTCTCAGATTTCTTGACTGTGCCTCATCATTAGCTAACGTGTATCATCAAGCTTTGCACCGGTTGTACTTCCGTAGAAAACACTCCAAATATTTCTAAAGATCTTTCGCACGCTATACACTTCTCTTACAACGACGTGTGTCCTTTTCTAATTAGCTATTTTTAGGAACGGTCAGAAATAGGATGCAATATTGCCCCCATGTTGCTTTACCTTTGAGCAAAAATGTGAAAGCGATGATGTCTCCTTGTTCATTACAATAAATGCAATCGGCTGGATAAAAATATCAAATTCGTTAATGTTAATCGAACTTGGCCATCTTGATCGAAAAATATTAAATTCTGCAATTTTAGTCGAACTCAGCTAACTTAATTGAAAAATATCTAATTCGGCCATTTTAGTCGAACTCATCCATCTTAGTAGAAAAAACATCAAAATTTGTCCATCTTGGTCAAAAAACATCAAAGACGGGCATCTTTGTCGAACTTGACCATCTTGGTCGAAAAACATCAAAGTCGGCCATCTTGGTCTAACTCGGCTATCTTGGTCGAAAAACATTAAAGTCCGTCATCTTCATCGAACTCAGTCATCTTGATCGAAAAACATCAAAGTCATTCATCTGAGTCGAACTCGACCATTTGATTAAAAAAATATCAAATTTGGTAGCGGCAATGAAGACCGTCGATCAATCCATTCCGGATAAGGCTTATGGTAAATCGGGGTACTAGTACGGCTGAGAACGTAGCCTGCACCTCTTGGATCAGTTGTGGTCCAAATGGCGCGGTTCAGCCATAAGAGGTGGTTAAGGACCTATCATGTATTGTTCCCTATTATGAGGGATATTCCTAGGGAAAGGCTGTCCCTGGGGTATTCCTTGATTTCTAGCATCATGAATGAAATTCATGTTTTCTCGTTCTAATCATCTGAACTTTGTAGGTGGAGGAACATTCCTCATTTGATGTACTGGAGCAGTGTTGGGATTTTTGGCCTGCGGAATCACACAGATCTAGATATAGGATAGCAATCCAATGGCACCAAGCACACACACAAAAAAGAGAACACACAGATTTAATGTGGAAAACCCTTGCGGGAAAAAACCACGGCACAAAGCGACAGATCACCACTATGAAAGCATCAATTACAAAGAGAAAGGACTTACCCGATTCGAACAACCTCGAATCTCACCCTTGCTACACCCTTTGATAGCCCTAGAACCTTTTAGAATACCTTTAGGAAGTCTTGGAATAATTTAGAATAGCCCTAGGGACCCCAATGTATAGTTTTGGCAACTTCCCTTTCGTATCCCAGTTGCGAAAGGACTTGTGTCACAAAATCTGCAAAACTCCTTTCGCATCCCAGTTGCGAAAGGACTTGCGACACGAAATCCGCGAAACTCCTTTCCGCATCCCAATTGCGAAAAGACTCAGATTTAAGACATCTCGCAACAATCTCCACCATGTCTTCAATCTTCAACCATGTAGCTTCTTGACCTCTTCTCTTATTTCTGCATCACATCATAGCTCAAAATCATATTGGCCAACCAGCGCCAATCACGGATCTGATAGATACCTGCTATACTGTCAGCGCGAATATCTCTGAGAAGCCGATCTCTTCTCTCTGAGAATAACCCCTTGCTACCAACCTCGCCCTGTATCTATACTGTATCCTCCTGAAGGTCCACCTTCATCCAACCGCTCACCAGACAACTGGAAGCTCCACCCGCTCCCATATGTCGGTCTGGTACAACGAATCCATCACATCGCCCATAGTCACCTTCCACTTCTCAACACCAGGCTCACCTAGAGCCATCAGAATAGAAGATGAATCCTCTGCGATATTAGAGTCGTCCATGTACCACGCCGATATCCTGCGATCATGCCGTATGATTCTTCACACAGGTGGCTGCTCCACCTGCTCTGTATCCTTGTCCGTACGTCTCAGCCTTCCTACCCTGCTCGCTCATGTGGCCATGCCCAACATGCCACACACATGCAGAGGTGGAATCCGCTACATCCACCGTATCTCCACCTTTTGAAGTGCTCCCGATCAACCTGTAAACATGATCGAGTCGTTGCGCTTTCATGACTACCCGTGCCCCCTTGGATACCTTAAGAGTACAATCAATGCCTGTGTACTTGCATCCTTTTGCCTCAAGCACACCAAGAGAAATCAGATTCAGCTTCAAATCAGGAACGTGCCTGACATCAGTCAAGGTACGCTCCACCCCATCAAACATCTTGATACGCACAGAACCAACAGCCACAACATTACAGGCAAAGCGATTGCTCATAAACACCTGTCCACCATCGCACTCCCTGTAGCTGGTGAACTAACTCCGATGAGGAGTCATGTGAAAAGATGCCCCTGTGTCCAGCATCCACTCGTCCTTACGATCATCGTATGGCCGCTTGAGCGAAGACACAGATAAAACATCACCATCACATACATCTGACGTGGCAACGTTGGCCTCCTTGTATGAAGCCTCAGAATCTTCCCTCTTCGATTTAGGATTTTCACAATCCCTCTTCACATGTCATTCCTTCCCACAGTTCCAGCACTTTACCTTTCCTTTGCCCTTGTCCCTTGATTTGAATCTAGAACCAGAAGAATCTGTACCTTGTCTAGAATTCCTACCCACTGTAAATAGTGCCTCAGAAGACGTTCCCATGTCGCTGTTTAGCTGTCTCATAGCCTTTCCTTGAAGGGTTGAGATAACGGTGTTGACACTTAGGATTTTATTCATGCTGCACATAGTGTCCTTGAATGATTCATAGGACGCCGGGAGAGAATTCAGCAACATACATGCTTGTTCTTCATCTTTCATCACTTCCTCCATATCTAGCAATTTGCAAACCAATTTATTAAAGTTGCTGATGTGAGCCTCCAGATCTCCACCCTCTGCCATCTTGAAGTTATACCACTGCCGCTTCAAGTGTAGGCGATTTTCAGAGGATTTCTTCGCATAGACATCCTCTAACTTCTCCCATAACTTAGCCGCAGTTTTTTCCCTCATGACGTTATAGAGAACCTCATCCGTGAGACATAAACGGATCGATGATAAAGCCTTCTTATCAAGAGTATTCCAATCACCATCAGTCATAGTGGACTTCCGCTCCTCAAGAGCACCATCTTCGCCTTGTTTGATTAAGGAACTCATCATCTTGATCTTCCATAACTCAAAATTATTTTTCCCTGAGTACTTCTCAATCTCATACCTGACGCTCGTCATTATTACTAATCCCTCAGATTCAGATCTGTGCCCCAACCGAACTCAAGCTCTGATACCACTTGTTGGGATTTTTGGCCTGCGGAATCACACAGATCTAGATCTAGGATAGCAATCTAATGGCACCAAGCACACACACAAAAAAGAGAACACACAGATTTAACGTGGAAAACCCTTGCGGGAAAAACCACGACACAAAGCGACAGATCACCACTATGAAAGCATCAATTACAAAGAGAAAGGACTTACCCGATTCGAACGACCTCGAATCTCACCCTTGCTACACCCTTTGATAACCCTAGAACCCTTTAGAATACCTTTAAGAAGTCTTGGAATAATATTAGAATAGCCCTAGGGACCCCAATTTATAGTTTTGGCAACTTCCCTTTCGTATCCCAGTTGCGAAAGGACTTGCGTCACAAAATCCGCAAAACTCCTTTCGCATCCCAGTTGCAAAAGGACTTGCGACACGAAATCCACGAAACTCCTTTCTGCATCCCAATTGTGAAAGGACTCAGATTTAAGACATCTCGCAACAAGCAGGATGTGTGTTCCATCGTGGAATAAGCACTAGCAGTGTTAGCAGTATTGGCGTTAGGTTTCCAATAGAACTAGTCTCAATAGTTTGCTGAGGCAGAATTGGCTAAGGCACTGTTTGTTAAAGCATGATAGGTGCTCTTTCAGCAACAATATCCATCATCCGATTTAAGCTATCAGTTTGACTGACCATCCGCTTGTTGAAAGTTTTAGCATGAATTTGAGATTGTTTGATCTGAGCTCGTGACTGCTTTGCAATATGTTGAATCCTCACTTGCATATTGTGTAACCCATCTGACATTATCTCAAGTGGATTAATCCGAGATGATGATGCCCTATCTTGATTTGGAGGATCGGGTACCAGGTTTGGCAACAACTCAAGCGTTGGTTGCACCTGCATCTCCTCCTCTAGTGCAGGAGGTTCACTAACTCTAGAAGTATTATTAGTACCTCTTCAGCTTGTGCTTTACTATTACGTACATTAGTATGTTTATCAAAAAATTGGTGTCCCACTGGACGTGTCAAAAATTATTTTATTGCACGACCGGTGTACAATGAATATTTATGGCAACCAAGTAGTTTTTAATCCCACTGGGCGTGCCAAAATTTATTTTGTTACATGGTTAGTGCATAATGGATGTTTATGGCAACCAAATAATTTTTAGTCTCACCGAGTGTACCAAAAACTATGGCTCTCGATTTATTTTTAGTCATGTATAGTGTGTGTGGGCGTTTTAGAATTGATTGTATGACTTGATTCGAACTGAACAACTTGACCCCAAGCGCCAAAATAGACAGATACGTTGAGTGTGATCGTATATGACTGAGACATGAGAAGATCGGTCACCTATTCAGTCACTCACAAAATAATTATAAGATAACCAGACGATTGTTGGAGGGTGGGGTTCTTCTTCCAAAGATGGGTTGCGCGCACTTTGCCTTCTGTGGTACTAAATGACTTTTATAAATGGAAATAGTCAAATAAAAAGAAAATACTTAAAGTCAATCACAAAGAGCAACACTAAGATGCATTTCTTGAAGATGAAGTGATTATAGTGAGACTAGGAATAGTCCATCACAAAAGTATTGACTTGAATTACAACTAAAGATTACGGCCGCTAGTCCTATAATAGAGCTTAACTATGATAAGAAAACATAAATTTGATAAGATAAATTTGATTGATTTGTTAGATTGGTACGAGATAATTTGCTTTGTTGAGTTTCTTGTTATATATAGATCTCTATTATAACTTCTATTCGGGGCAGTTTTCTTCTTTACTTTAACAATTATGGTATTTGAATTGTTGTCACATTGGTTTTTCGGTTTTTTTTTTTTTTTTCTAATTTTTAAAAAAACTTTTTAACTACGCCTCATTATTAGCTTACATTTATTGTCCAGCTCAGCGCCAGCAGTAAGCTTTGAATATCTCTAAAAATCTTTCACATGCTTATACATTCCTGTGCAACAACGTATCTTTTTTAATTAGCTATGTCAGGACGGTAAATAAGGTTCAACGGTTGGATGGTCTGATGTTCTGGGAAGAAGGTCTGAACGGTGGGTCTATCACTCATGGCTTGGATATTAAGCATACATGTCTGGTTGGCATGTGTGAGTGACTGCGTGTAGCGGTGCACTTGGAGTGTCGCAAGTTGGGTTAGTAAAGATCTTATATCAATGTTGGTTTCTTCGTGCTTTTCTTTTTTCAACAATTTAGTGCTCTGTGGGCCCTGTATAATATATATGTGTTTTATCGAAGCGGTCCATCTAGTTTTTTCAGATCATTATAGAGCACAAGTCCAAAAGCTAGGGAGATTCAAATCTCTACTGGACCACACCGCAAGAAAATAGTGGAGATTGAATGCCCATGATTAAAAACTTCCCAGTATTCACTGTAATGTTTATTTGTCATCCAACCTATTGATCATATCACGCACACCTAGATTGACGAAGCGAAAACACAAATATCAGCTTAATCCAAAAATTTTGTTGCCTCTAAGAAGTTTTTAATGGTGAGTGTTCAATCACCACTCCTTCCTGTTGTGTGGTCCATATGAGATTTAATGTTACAAATATATTTATTTTATATATATTTTAATATATTATAATAAAGTATTTGAAAAAATTGTTTAAAAAACACGTTTTTCAAGGTTTTGGGAATAGTCCCACATGGGAAAGGGAAGAGAAGAAAATGTGGTTTATATGAAAGATGTGGAGTATTATAATATTTACCTTCGTAGTCCGTGGACTATGGACCTTGTGTGTTCCAGTGTGAAGCACTGGAACACCCGCGCGCGCGCGCTTGCGCTCGCACTCGGGCTCGGGCATGGGCTCGGTCTCGGTCTCGGTCTTGGGCTTGGGCTTGGGCTCAGTGCGAGGGCGTGGGCATGTGAGGCAGTGTGGTTGTATGGCTGTAGAGGCGCTAGTGGCGCACTTTGCACTTCGCACGTCCGCATCGTGTCGCACGTCAGCATACAACAGATTAATGGTCCATGCACAACAGTCAGAAAACGGCCATAAAACGGCTAGTTTTCCAACAGTCAGAAATGGCTTAATGGAATTTAAATCTCTGGACCATAACCCCCTAGCCACCATAACCTATAAAAGGAGGGCCTGGATGGGTTTCCAAATAATCTCACAAACGAATCCAGCACTACCATACGAATTGAGAAAGCCCACTAATCCTCTCTAATACTCCTGTAATTCCAGCAACAAAACAGCAAGGGTTTAACCATTGCAAGAAGAACAGACCAACGGTGTGGTCTAGGACGGTTGTTCAACTGAACCAGTGGCTGAAGACTTGACCAAAGCAGTGGTCTAAAACCCAATTTTCTTCTTCAATTCTTTTTCTTCTGAGATTTTTTCTTTGTTGTATTTCTGCTAGAAATTATGTAATTGAGTTCCAATAGGTGGGCCTTCGTGTTTGCTGAACGCAGACCCACACCAGGCTCGTCGTATCCTAGAAGCTATTTGCCTGTAACCTATCAGCTTACTCAATTCACTTGAGTAGGGACAAATAACGCTTTAAGGACAACGTTTTTCAGACGTGCTTCAGCCTGTCCTTATTTCTGATTAAAGTGATTTTTCGGTTTCCATACTATACAGAAATTACACCAATCTGTATAAATTTTGAACAATCTTAAAGCGTTATTTGATGGAAGCCAACAGTGTTTCATCCATCAAGTTGATGAATTAGGACTTGATACGTCTTGATCGGTTCGATGGAACCAATTTTACGAGATGGCAAGACAAGCTGAAGTTTCTCCTAACGGCGCTGAAGATCTACTATATATTAGATCCAAATTTGCAAGCGCTACCTGAAGCAACCGACGACGACACACCTGAACAGGTGGCCGCCTGCACCAAACGAACCGAAGACGAACTCTTGTGTCGAGGACACATTCTGAACGCACTCTCCGATCGTCTCTACGATCTGTACCAACAGACGTCATCAGCAAAGGAGATCTGGGCCGCTCTGGAGTTCAAATACATGGCTGAAGAAGAAGGTACCAACAAGTTTCTCATCGCCAGGTATTTTAATTTCAACATGGTAGATAACAAACCGCTACTACCCCAAATCCAAGAATTGCAGCTAATAGTAAACAAAATCAAAGCGATAAAGATATATTTTCCTGAATCATTCCAAGTCGGGGCTATTATCGCCAAATTGCCACCGATGTGGAAAGACTATAGAAAAAAGTTGCTGCATAAAACTGAGGACTACACACTGGAACAAATCCAGAAACACCTTAGAATTGAGGAAGAATCTCGTAACCGCGACAGAAAGAATGATAACGGGAATACCTCGTCCAAGGTACATGCAGTAGAGAACTCTAATAACAAACATCCCGAGAAGGACAATTCCCTGAAACCCAATAAAGGGAAATTCAAGAAAAATACTCAAAAGAAGAACGGAAAGTTCAAAGGCCCATGCCATGTCTGTGGGAAAATCGGGCACTATGCTCGAGTATGCCGATATCGCAAGTCTAAACAAGAGGCAAGTGCAGTAGAAGAAGGCGATATAGTGGTCATGATCACTGAGGTGAATACCATCCAAGGCAAAGTTCCAGGATGGTGGTATGATACTGCCGCTACAGTACATATGTGCTACGACAAATCAGCCTTTAAAACCTATGAGGAATTGACCGATGGTCAAGAAGTCCAAATGGGTAATGAAGTCCGATCGAAGGTCGTCGGCAAAGGAACTGTCGAACTGATATTCACCTCTGGGAAGAAAGTGATTCTGACTAATGTACTGCACGTCCTAGACATGAGGTGAAACTTAGTTTCTGGGGATCTTCTAAGAAAACCAGGGATAAGGGTGGTGTACGAGTCAGGTAAACTGATTCTGTCTAAGAATGAAAATTTTGTCGGAAAGGGATATGCTTGTAATGGGATGGTCAAGTTTTCTTTGAATGAAAGTAGCACTTCTGCCTATATGGTTGAATCCGCTGGACTGTGGCATGATAGACTAGCCCATATAGGGTATAGTACCTTGAAGTTCATGGTTAAGAATGGTTTAATCTCATATACAGATAATGAAACTGAAAAATGTGAAGTGTGCATACGATCCAAAATGACGAAGAAACCTTTTCCAAGTGTTGAAAGATCGTCTCAAGTGTTGGATCTTGTGCACAGTGATATCTGTGAGTTAAACGACATTCTTACTCGTGGAGGTAAACGGTACTTCATAACCTTTATAGATGATTACTCTAGATATGTGTATGTGTACCTATTAAAGAGCAAAGATGAAACATTGAACATGTTTAAAGTATATAAAGCAGAAGTAGAGAATCAACTAAATAAGAAGATAAAAATTCTCCGTAGCGATAGAGGAGGAGAATACTTTTCAAATGAATTCGATAACTTCTGTGAACAACATGGACTAATACATCAATGTACTACTCCATACACACCTCAACAAAACGGAATAGCTGAAAGGAAGAATAGGACATTAGTAGAAATGGTCAACTCAATGCTGATAAGAGCAAAGTTACCACTAAGTCTATGGGGTGAGGCAATTCTTGCAGCATGCCATATTCTAAATAGAATACCATCTAAAAAGTATAAAATATCTCCATATGAAACATGGAGAGGTAGAAAACCTAACCTAAGATATCTAAAAGTGTGGGGGTGTCTTGCATACCGCAGAACCCCTGACCCAAAAAGAACTAAGTTAGGACCAAGAGCTATTAAGTGCGCCTTCGTAGGGTATGCACAAAATAGTAAAGCCTATAGACTTCTAGATATGGAGTCTAATATAATAATAGAATCAAGAGATGTTGAGTTCTTTAATAACTTACTATCCTTGGAGTCTAAGGATAATGAAATCCAAACTCTTAATAGAGAACCAGATAGCACAGCTCCACATATAGTGGAAGCTCCTATTGAACCTCGTAGGAGTCAAAGAATAAGAATAGAAAAGAGTCTAGGAGATGACTACATAGACTCACAACGCATTATTTTCCATCTTGTAGAAGCAGATAGAGAAAATGTTATAAGACAAATACCTATAGTGATGAATATAGAAGATGATCCTAAATCATATAAAGAGGCTATATCCTCTAGAGACTCAGCTTTCTGGAAAGAAGCTATAAACGATGAAATGAAATCCATACTATCAAATCAAACATGGGAACTAGTAAAATTACCTCCAAGTTCTAAACTCATAGGTTGCAAGTGGGTATTTAGGAAGAAATATCACACTGATGGGACTATCCAAACCTTTAAAGCTCGACTAGTAGCTAAGGGTTTTAGACAAAACGAAGGGATAGATTATTTTGACACATACTCACCTGTAGCTAGGATAACATCCATTAGGATATTATTTGCGCTAGCTTCCATACATCATCTTTACATCCATCAAATGGATGTAAAGACCGCTTTCCTGAATGGTGACCTCAATGAGGAGGTATACATGGAACAACCTGAAGGGTTTATTCTACCAGAAAATGAAAACAAAGTATGTAGATTAGTCAAATCATTGTATGGATTAAAACAAGCACCAAAATAATGGCATGAGAAGTTTGATTCCAAAATACTTTATCATGGTTTCATGCATAATGTAGCTGACAAATGCATATATTCTAAAGTAGATGGTAGTTGTATCGTTATTATTTGTCTGTATGTTGATGACATGTTAATAATAAGTAATAAAATGGAAGGTGTAACCGAAACAAAGAGGTTTCTATCTTCAGTATTCAAAATGAAGGATCTTGGACAAGTTGATACCATCCTAGGTATCAAAGTTAAAAAACATTGTGGGGGTTATGCTTTGTGTCAATCTCATTATATTGAGAAGATTCTAAACAAGTTTAACCATCTAAATATAAAAGAAGCAAAGACCCCATTTGATCCAAGTATCAAGCTAAAAGAAAATACTGAAAGAACCGTTGCACAATTAGAATATGCGAGTGTCATAGGGAGTCTTATGTATGCTATGCAATGCACTAGACCTGATATCGCATATGCTGTGAGTAAACTTAGTAGGTTTACTAGTAACCCTAGTATTGAACACTGAAATGTAATTAGTGGTTACTTAAAAGCAACCAAAGACTTACGACTATTTTATTCAGAGTTTCCGGCCGTATTGGAAGGATATACCGATGCGAGCTGGATATCGAGTGCAGGGGACAACAAATCTACTACAGGGTGGGTATTCACCCTAGGAGGTGCAGCTGTATCTTGGAGATCCAAGAAACAGACCTGCATAACGCACTCGACTATGGAGTCTGAATTCATAGCCCTGGTTGCAACAGGCAAAGAGGCTGCGTGGCTAAGGGATCTTCTATTAGAAATTCCTTTCTGTGTAAAGCCGATATCGGCTGTATCACTACATTGTGATAGTGAAGCCACATTAGCTAGAGCCTATAGTGGCACTTATAATGGTAAATCTAGACATATAAGTCTTCGACATGATTATGTCAGACAATTGATTCGAGATGAAATCATTGCTATTTCCTATGTGAAATCAAGCAACAACCTGGCAGATCCTTTCACTAAATCTCTACCGAGAGAGGTAGTAAAGGCTACATCTAGAGAGATGGGGTTGAAACTCTTCAACCAAAGTTCCACCAGTGATGGTAACCCAACCTGAAGTTAGAAAATCTCTAAATTTGGGTTTAATAGGTAATAACAAGTCACTGATATGTGGAAAGTTTTTCAGCACTAAATTATAAAACCTCATCCATAATAGATAAGTGCTGAGTGTTACGAAAGTGAGTTGAGTCTAAGAACTCTTAATGAAATCCAGTCTATAGAACAAGTGTCTTATAGTAACGGAGACACTGGAAGGATTTCACCTATATGAACGTAGAGATGGTGCCGTCTCTCATGAGAGTTAGGAGTTTTCTCTCGGGATCGTTCACGAATTAGGATAAGCACATGGCCATTAAATGTGCTGAGCAAGATTGTGGGAACTCTAACAAACACATAGCGAATATGTGTGTGGTTTCTCTTACTCTATTATCTAGGAATAACTGGTTCAAAGCTGCGGCTACTAGTAATTTCGATAGAGTTTTGAGATACTTACACTAAGGGAAGATTAAAATCGAAAGATATCTTTCTTTATGCATATAAGCTGATAATTCTGGCAGTATTGTTTAACCGATAAAATATTTTTATAAAATCAAGTGGGGGATTGTTACAAATATATTAATTTTATATATATTTTAATATATTATAATAAAGTATTTGAAAAAATTGTTTAAAAAATACGTTTTTCAAGGTTTTGGGAATAGTCCCACATGGGAAAGGGAAGAGAAGAAAATGTGGTTTATATGAAAGATGTGGAGTATTATAATATTTACCTTCGTAGTCCGTGGACTATGGACCTTGCGTGTTCCAGTGCGAAGCACTGGAACACCTGCGTGCGCGCTCACGCTCGCGCTCGGGCACGGGCACGGGCACGGGCTCGGGCACGGGCTCGGGCTCGGTCTCGGTCTCGGTCTCGGACTCGGTCTCGGTCTCGGTCTCGGGCTTGGATTCGGTGTGAGGGCGTGGGCATGTGAGGCAGTGTGGCTGTAGAGGCGCTAGTGGCGCACTTTACACTTCGTGTCGTAGAGGGTCGTTCAGGGTTTCCAAATAATCTCACAAACGAATCCAACACTACCATACGAATTGAGAAAACCCACTAATCCTCTCTAATACTCCTGTAATTTCAGCAACAAAACAGCAAGGGTTTAACCATTGCAAGAAGAACAGACCAACGGTGTGGTCTAGGACGGTTGTTCAACTGAACCAGTGGTTGAAGACTTGACCAAAGCAGTGGTCTAAAACCCAATTTTCTTCTTCAATTCTTTTTCTTCTGGGATTTTTTTCTTTATTGTATTTCTGCCAGAAATTGTGTAATTGAGTTCTAATAGGTGGGCCTTCGTGTTTGCTGAACGCAGACCCACACCAGGCTCGTCGTATCCTAGAAGCTATTTGCCTGTAACCTATCAGCTTACTCAATTCACTTGAGTAGGGACAAATAACGCTTTAAGGACAACGTTTTTCAGACGTGCTTCAGCCTGTCCTTATTTCTGATTAAAGTGATTTTTCGGTTTCCATATTATACAGAAATTACACCAATCTATATAAATTTTGAACATTTAAATCTACCTTATTTTTGTGCTCGTGCCATAAAATAGTCTATAAAAAAGGATGGATGGCGTGGATAGCTCACATACATCATGATAGCCCACAGAGCACTCTCAGTAGCCACCTTAGGCAATCCGCGTCCGATAAGAACGATTCCATCCAGCGCCTCTAGATGTCTTCATCTTTGACTTTGCAACCTTTGTTGTCCTGCCACATGAGGCCCACCGTTATCCACACCGTCCATCCATTTTTATGTATGAACCCAAAAACGAGGCAGATCCGAGGCTCGAATAGACCACATAGTGTGTTTGAACGCCCACAGTTAAAACCTAATGGGGAGCCACATAACTTTTGAATCAAACTGCTATTTGTGTTTTCCCTTCGTTCCGGTCTATATGACCTTTAAAACAGGTTGGATGGTCCCTACGAATGTTTCAACCATGATATCATTATGGCCTTTTCTCCGAAGTAGGCCATTGAGCTTTGGATCTGTTTTATTTATGGGCTTATAAATATCTCACCTAAAATGAGATTAAAATTAATTTTCAACTTCACTTAAGCTTAAATTAAAAAAATATTTATATAGTTCGACAGTCGTCATGCGGCAGTATAGTTAAACATGGTTTAACTCAGGCGAGCTTTGGAAGCAATTGACAAGTTAAATTGAAAATTTAAAGGGCCCACCAGCCCCTTTACATGCATTCCAAATCATCAAGTTCTTCAGAATGCTCAAATGTATATTATTTTAATAAATCCACTCACGGCTATCCTAGAAGGCCCTTAAATGCCAAGAAGGATAGCTTACGAAGACTCTCGATGCAACCCAAAAATGATCAATGAGATAGATTGACGAAGTTGCGACCTATTCAACTCGATCTCAATTACTCATCTAAAGGTATCTATATCAATTAATACACATTTTCTCAACTCGAATGATACTAATAGTTTACAAAAATATAACCGAAAAGATCTCCGAATCTCCCGAAGATTTCTGCTAGATCCGATCCGTTAGTGCTGAAGTGGGCGGGTGGCAAGATCAAGACGAACACCATAATGTAACTTTGAAAGACCCCAAGATCGAGCACCGAGTACATATAGTATTGATGTGAAAAAGAACACTAAAAAACACGACCCTTAGAGAGCCGGCTGTAGAAAGCATTCGAAAAAGACATCTTATATGCCCATATCCTTGCTACCAGCTTATGCCTATAAAGAAAATCTATGGGCCAAATAATGGCCCTTCATTCAAGGACCATAACCACGAGTCATTCCAGAAGGGACAGAGAGTTGAGGGGGGAGAAGCTGCCGGAGTGACCCTGGCCAGTAGAAGAAGGCATCAAATCAAGCCAAAGGTGGCACGCAGTCGTCAATCTAAGGCTATATAAGTTAAGATTTGGATATTACTTATTTTTTTTAAAAGCAAATACTCTAAAATAATCTTGCCAAATTGATGAACGATGTGGATATAATAAATACATGATTTTAGAGCCCATGTAACTTTGTTCTCTTTTGAACTGTTCATACATCCCAGAGCTCGAGGAGCATGAGCGCTCACATGACATGTACACACATCAGCTAGATTGGTGTTGTGGTACACCAGCTAACCCACTTCCCGTCCATGGTTAAAATTGTTTAATGCGTGCATGTATTAAATACTTAATGCATGCACCCATTAAATTCTTAATGAGTCTAGACATATGCTTTGTTGGACCCACCATGATGTATATGCATTTTATCCACGTTGTCCATCCAGTTTTTCATATCATTTTAGAATGTGAATTTAAAAATTGAGTACGTCCAATGCTCAAGTGAACCACCACAGAAAGCAGCACAAATAATAAAACTCACTATGAAAACCTTACCAAGGCCACCATGATGTTCATTTGCCATCCAACTTATTCATAAGGTTATATGGACATGTATGAAGGGAAAATATAAATATTAGATTAATCTAAAACTTTTATCACTCATAAAAAGTTTTTAATGGTGGGAAGTCAATTCCCACTGTATGGTTCACTTGAGCCTTGGATATACCTCATTTTTTGTTTCGTATCCTAAAATGATCTTTAAAAAAATAGATAGATGACGCAAATAAAACCCATACATTACAGTAGCCCTGCTTGGACAGATAAGCCTCCAGTCGAGGCAGGACATAGGGCTGAAAGTTAGGTAGGTTGAACCCAACCAACCCGTGATCGACCCGACATTGGCTTTGGCTTGGGCATGATGTATCGGGTTTAGTCTCAGGCTTGGGCCATACAAATACCAATCCAATAAAACTTGGGTTGGGCTCAAGTTGAGGTCTTAGGTTGCCCGAACCCAATCAATATATAAGTTCCTTGTAAGTTAATTATAATTGAATGCGAATTGTTTGTGTTGAAGACACATGAAATTCCAATGTCGTCGGGTGTCATTGGTCCACGTCATTTTCGATGACTCAAGCTAACAAGATACGCCGGATTTCTCTTTCCCAAATCAATTGCTTGATACACAATATGACTTTTAAAGGAGTAGTTTTCCTATATTTTAGGTTGTTTGTTTAGAAAAAATGAACTTCTTTATGGTAAATAACTACATATATAATTAATAAATTATAGGCAAAAAAATAAGACGTGTATTGAAAATATAATAGACTAATGTAATAATAAAAATATTAGCATATATTTACCCAACCAACCCCGCTGAGTCCACTTGGGTTAGGCCTGGGTTGAGAATTTTCAACCTGAGATTGGGTTGGGTTGGGTTAGGTTATGATTAAGGTATAGTAACCTTGGGTTGAGCACCAACCCAACCTGCCCGACTTTCAGCCCTGGCAGGACCCAATCTGGTTAAGCCGTTTCAATGTCTACCGCTGAATTTTCCCATTTACGGTGACTTGCATACAAAATGTAGTTATTGAGAGTGGATTAGGTTTGGCCCCTGCCTCACCCAAGACTGGTGCGGCCCTTACCATGGGGTTGCCGTGGGCCCACCTTGATGCATGTATTATGTATTCACGCCGTCCATTAGTTTTTTCAAATTTTTTGAGGCCAAAATGAAGCCGATCCAATTATAGATAGACCATACCACAAAAAAACAGTGTTGATTTTCTATTAATGAAACACAAAAGTTTTGAATCAAGCTGATATTTGATTATTATTATTATTTTTTTTCCATTAATCCAGGCTTATGTGACCTTATCAACAGATCGGATGGTAAATAAACACTATAGTAACATTAAGGTGGGTCCTAAGAAGTTTTTAATGGTAGGACAGTCAATCACCACTGTTTCTTATGGTATGGCCCACCAGATAATTAGATCTGTTTCATTTTTTAGATAATACCTAAAATAATCTGAATAACTGATGGACGGCGTGGATACATGATACATACATCAATGTGGGCCCCACGGTGAGGGCCGCGCATCGTCTTGGGTGAGGCCGGGGTCTCACCTAATCCACTCTCGTGGTTATTACTGATATACAATATAATATTATAGCGATATCTGTCAATCCAAACACACATTAATAATGCAACTACTCACACATGCTACACGTGTACACGTTGCAAACACGAGTGGCGATCAGGAAAGTCCACCACGTGGACCAGTTGTATCCCAAAAACAACGATAATGGACTCTTGATAGTAGTCAGTTCAGTCGTCTACAAAACAAACAGTTAATCTCAGGCTGTATCTCGTCCATACGATTTTCTTCTTATAGCCAATCTATGCTGTTTCCCACCAGATCAACACTCCTGATTAAAGCATCTCAAGTTGAAGATCTCAAGCCGTCCATATGGAGCTATACAAATGAATGGTTAAGAGAAAAAAGTACAGAGACGGTCTAAGTTAGGCTTATAATCTTTCAATCTACGAGGCGTTTGGAGCATACCCCATCCACGGTCAGGACCATCAGACGAACGGTTTGGATCAACGTACTATGAGCCCCTCGTGTATGTTTCCCAACAAGTGTACCGTTGGTCCCTATACGCTGATGATCAAGTGAAACTGTAAACATGGATTATCCATTCCTCTCTAAATCCTCTACGATGACAAATCACTCTCTTTAGGGACTGATCTGATCTGATCATCGGGACCATCTCTACATCTGAGGCCAGTAGAACAACAAATGCTGACGATCATATGTCGCGACTCTCGTAAAACAGCTGGTCCACTGATGCCAGTGACAAGACGCAGGGTCCAGCTTGTGTCGCCGCTCACTGCGGTCCACATGACAGTGGTCCTAAGATCGGTACCTTCCATTTTTTGGACAATAGGAATCAACGATCACCATTAAAAAATTATCCTGACTGAATCAATATTACCATTACAATCTATAGATGAGTTTGTAACAATAAAAAGGAAATTTTCAATGGCTACCATTCAAATAGAAAAATAAAATATTAAAGTCAATAATGAAGCTTTAAAATAGGATGATGGATTGAGTCTGCTAGTTACAAGAATATGGACGGTTCAAATATTCGTATGATGTCAGTATATGGACCACAGTGAGTAGCGACTAACGCTGGTTCCTTAGTTGCGACAGATGTAAAACTAACCCCACTCTCTCCGGAAACGGATTGGCTACTCCCCCTGCCACCGGCCATTGGCTGATGGTCAGTGCTCTTTGGGCCCCACCATGATGTATGTGTTTCATCCATGCCGTCCATCTATTTATATAGATCATTTTATGCTATCATGAAAAACAATAGGTATATTACAATCTCAAGTGGACCACATTACAGGAAACAGTGTTGAATGAACGTCTACCATTAAAAACTTTTTAGGGGCCATAAAAGTATTTGATCAAGATGATATTTGTTTTTTTCCCTTCATCTGGGTATTTATGACCTAACCAACAGATTAGATTTCAAATAAACAGTACAGCAGGCCTTAGGATTATTTAAATGATGGATATCCAATCACTATTGTTTTCCTGTGGTGTGGTCCGCCTGAGATTCATATCCCTCTAATTTTGGGACATAACCCTAAAATGATCTTTAAAAATGGATGAAATAATCACATAATGGTGGGGCCCACAGAGCACCGACCACCAGCCACGGGGCTGGTGTCAGGGGGAGTAGCCAATCCGTTTCCACTCTCTCCCTGGCACGTGGATAAGGGTGCACTCTACTCCAGTGCCTCGCGAGCCACAGAATTTTCACGCCTCTATATCGAGCAATTGTACACGTGGAGTTTGTGTATTATGATCGCAACCATGTATTAATGTGGTCATTGCCGTTGATTGACCATTAACAAAAAAAAAATTCGTTGATCATGCTATGCTAACTAGGGGTGTACACAAACCGGGCTAGCCCGGTTAGCTCGCTCGACCCGGCCCGAAAAAGCTCGACTCGGCCCGACCCGGAACTGAGTTCGGGTCAGGACGGGCCAATTTTCTAGGCCCGAAACTGAGTTCAAGCCGAGTTCGGATACCTCCCAGTTCGGCCCGACTCGGTCCGAAACCCGACTCGCCCCGGCCCAACCCGACCCGACCCGACTCGGTCCGAAACCCGGTTCATGATATATATATATATATATATATATATATATATATATATATATATATATATATATATATATATATATATATATAACTAGTTCTTGTAATTTGAAAAGTTTAAAGCCATATACTTAATTTCTAAGTAACTTCTAACTGCTCATGTCTCATCTATCACTCTGCAAGAGTATCAAATCATTTCTTCATGAAGATTGTGAAGATGATTTGCAACATGGCAAAATGTCATGTGTACAAGATCTGGGTTAGTCATCAGGTGGGCTAGCCCTGGTTCCCACTTATCAGTTGGCCCACATTTCTACCAGAAGAATCAATGGTTGGAAAAGCAATAATGACTGATGGTGAGTCTATCATCCTATTTTTTGGGCCATTGGATGTTCAAAGTGGGACCCAATAAGGACTGGCTTAGATGTGAAACACATGTGCCACATTTCTTGTCTTAATATGGATTAGAAAAATGAAATCTTAGTTTCATTCGGTTGGATGTACTAATTAGATCTTCTGATTCGAAAATCAGGCCGATAAACACCTTAGGTTGGCCACAGGTATAAAACAAATAAACTGCTAAAACAAATTCTCTAGTCACCCATTTGTTTTGGGCAGCATGGTCACCGGGAGAAATTGAACGTTCTAGGCCAGAAGATTTTTTGTGGAGTTTATAGTTCAACTATCTAAACCGTTGATCGAGGGCCTTGTAAATTAATGGGACACGGATTACCTGCCAAAGCCCTTCCCATGAACTTGCTGTAAGGTTCGAAACTGACTCGAACTCAGGTTCGAAACTGGCTCGAACTCGAAGGTTCGAAACTGGCCCGAACTCGGCCCGAACTCGCCCGGGCCCGGTTCGAGCTGGAGATGTTGGCCCGGTGACCAGGCCCGGTCCGGTTCGGACCTGGTGTGGCTGTTGAACGGGTCTGGATGAGCTGAGGCCAGTTCGACTCGGCCCGACCCGTGTACACCCCTAATGCTAACCGTCTAATAGATGAAATTTTCTTTATTGAATGTGAGCTGTCTCTGATTCTTGTATTTTAGTGTACTGTTGTGCACCACCTACGAGGGGATGATCATCCAAACAGTGTGATTTTTGAGGATCCGTATTCATTTAATATTGAACCTACTGAATGAACGGTTCGATCATCCCTGTCCACCCCTTTATGGCAATGACGTGGAGGCGCCTCTGCCTCTGGAAGCACTGCATGTGTGGTAGAAGAGGCGCGATTGACGGGGGCGACTTCGGTAGATACCCGGATCCACCAAGGTGGGTGGGATTCCTGACTGTGGGGCCCACCGTGATGTTTGTTCCTTAGATCCACTCTGTCCATCAGTATTGAAAACTCATTTGAGTGCATGATAAAATGAATCAGATCAAAATCTCAGGTGGACCGTACTACACGAAACAGTAGTAAATGACAATTAAAAACTTCTTGTGGGTCACAAAAGTTTTGGATCAAGATTATATTTACGTGGTCTCTTCATTCATGTCTTTGTGGCCTTATCAACAGGTTGGATGAAAAATACACATTTTGGTGGACGCCAATGAAGCTTTTAACGGTGGAGATTCAATTACGGATATTTCCTGTACTTGATCCACCTGAGATTTGGATCTGCTTCATTTCTTGGACCATACAGCGTGGATGCAATGCAAATACATCATGGTCGGCCCCACTACCCGCCTCCGTGGATCCGGGATCCACCGAAGGGGTGCCCGCGATTGACGGAAACGGATTGGCTACTCCGCCTGCCACCAGCCAATGGCTGATGGTCGGCGCTCCGTGGGCCCCAAAATGATGTATGTGTTTCATCCATGCCATCCATATATTTTTCTACACCGTTTTATGATATGAGAATAAAAGTGAGGTATATCCCAAAATAAAGTGAACCACATTACAGGAAATAGGATTGAATGAACGTCGACCGTTAAAAACTTTTTGGGAGCCATAAAAGTTTTGGATCAAGCTTATCTTTGTTTTTTCCCTTCATCTGGGTGTGTATGACCTAATCAGATTTAATGTCAAATAAACAGTACAGTGGCCTTAGGAGGATTTTAATGGTGGATATCCAATCACTATTGTTTTCCTGTGGTGTGGTCCACCTGATATTTATATCCTTCTCATTTTTTGAATCAAGTCATAAAAGGATCTTTAAAAATGGATGAACAGAATGGATGAAACACATACATCATGTGGATCCCACAGAGAACCGACCATAGGGCTGATGGCAGGGGAGTAGCCAATCCCTTTCCGCGATTGACACTCTACCAGAGTATGACGATGACGCGCGGTGAACGCAGCCACATTACATGTCGGGTGGATGTAGCCAAATCCAAACTGTCAAAGTTGTGCTCCCCACTGATGGATAGTGTTTCCGCTGAATTTTGGCCAGCAGATACAATTAACTCCTGCCTCTGATTACTGGCCTACAAATAACAGGGAATATATGGATAGCAGCGGGTGCTTTGGCTGGTTGTGTACTGTCCGTGGGTTAGTTGGTGATAATATATACAGTTCTCGAGCAGTTCTAAAACTGTCGTGTATTAATGGGAAAGTGGATATTCAATATTACGATAGAAAAAAACTGCCTTCCAATATGTGGTGGAGCCCGCATTCGTCGGCATGATCTTCGGTCAAAACCGGTGTGATTCTTCTTTTAGGTTTGATGTGTAATCCTCTCCAAGTTACTCATATCACCTCTGGTAATAATAGCCGACCCGGTCGGGGCTTAAATTCTTTCCCTCATGAGTCCTTACACGTGTTGCAAACATTCCTAAATAAGGCAAGTCTTCTCCCAACGAACTCTATCTTGGAACAGCTCAGCTCAAGGGCTCATCTCTACGTTACAGGAACTGCCCATCTTACATCCGAGTTCTGTGCTCCAACTGCTCGGCTCAACGACTAGTCGATGGCCCTTTTCCCTGGACCTTTGTTTACCCCAGCTCGGGGTCTACCTCAGCGTGGAGGTACATCACTTGTAGTTAGATGGCCGTTCTTTCCATGTGAGGGACTGGTTTGGTTTTCCCTACAACAATTGCCCCTCACTTCCGAGCTTGGCATGTACGAGTCCGTAAGTGAGATCTTAAACTAGTCTGAAAGTGCAGAAATTCAAATTCAAATTTTGAATAGCCTGATTTTTCTGAATTTTGAGTTCAACCCTAATTTATTGCTAAATGACAGCAATGGGAGCTGAAAGGTTGGTGGCAAGCACGGAAGTCGAAAATGCTTCATCAATGGTTACAAAAAATGAAGAGGCATGCATTTATAGCAAATCATCTCCACAAATTCCGAGCAAATCAGAGTGTGACAGTTGTCAACCAAGTAGTCGTGCTTTGCTCAGACAAACCCCATGTCGCCACGGCCACGTAGAGAGATGCGTTAGTCGAGGCATTGCCTCAAAACCCCGCGCTGACATGTGGCATTGTACAAGGATAAGTGCAATAGGTGTGGAGTCTATAAATACCCAAAGTCTGCCTCCATTTCTACCCATTTGCTCTGTGAGGTGTCTGAGCTCTACCAAGTTGTTGTCATTCTCTCTCCCATAATCTTTTTACTCTTGGAGTTTCCATGCCGGAGCATCCCCCAGTACATTCTTCCTCAGTTTTCTTCCATTCTTTCTTATGCTTTTTCTCATTTTTCTTTATCCTCCTCAATGTCTTCTGAGGAGGATTTCGGGGCGGCCACCGTGTCCAACCGTGTCTTAGAGGAGTTAAAGAGTAGCAGCTCTGACTCCAATTCCTTGCCGTCTGTGGAGTCTGGTCCACTAGGGCCCGTCCCTCCACCTGAGGGGGAACCACATGCTATGTAACGCCCTGAAAATCGGGGGTCGAGTAGTAACTCAACTCTCGAGTTCTAGAACATCACTTATGCAACATAGATAATGATGATTAAATGTTGTCGATATTAGTGCATTGAACATGAGTGAGATTAAGCCAAAACACATACTCCAGAGACAGTTAAATTGCAAGCGGAAGACTGTGATAGATATATATACAATATAAAAACAGTGGTGAGTCTCCAGAGTATGATAATGTTACCAGGTTAAATAATTACAAGTACAGTTCTAAAATATACCGCATGTGAGGAAGTGTAATGTCTTCTATCCCAAGTACTAAAGCCCCGTCAATACAATACCAGGTCTTCATAGACCTGTCAGAGAATTACATGTAGGAGAACTCCCCCACAACATCATAGTAGTGGTCCGGCTCTACTTCAAAGCATCGCCATCACCTGAAACTCAATAAATCTGGTTGGTGCGTACAACACCGTCCCGTAACGTGGGAGTGAGTGATCAACTCAGTGGAACAGTAAAGCATATGTTAACATATTATCAATTCAGTCAAGCAGTTATGATAAAATAGTACAATCAAACACTCCTAACTACTCTTATTAAATGCAAGTATGAAATGACATGATGAATGCCCTTGCCAAACCACTCTCATGCGACACCATCTTACCTTCGCGAATGCGTTCATCCCTCAGTGCTCCACATCTATCAGGCACATGCAGTGTGATGATGAGCATGATTACCGAGTAGTTATTAGTCCATTTCAAACAGCAGTATTGGGAAACTAAGGTACCTCCCTTGTATCATTCTCAAACATAATCCATTCTAGGGTCGTCACTCCTAGTTAATCTCAGACGATGGTGTGTTTTCTAGGTCACTGCAAAGGCTGCCAGGGCTGTTACGCACAAAGGTTACACCACTCCCCCATCACCTCTTTAACGATTCATCACTATATAGAAACAGGCCTAGTTCATACTCTATACACTGCGAAAAAACTCGTCGCTACAAAGGGCTGCCAGGGCTGTTGCTCGCATTCGTTGCACCACTCCCCCATCACCTTATCAATGTAGGCCGACAGCACGAATATAGTGTCCCATACCACCATAATCGGCTCACGAGTCTGGTTGTTCACTAGTCACTACGGGGAGGCACGTGACCCCATCGTAGGCCGACAGCTCGACCACGGTGTCCCATACCACCATGCCCGGCTCATGAGTCTTAGCGGATCGAGGTATCATGGTTAAAAGGGATTTCACTGGTAAGTTTGGTACCCTAGGTTCAAGCAGTAGCGTCCAA
The DNA here is from genome assembly GCA_021015155.1 of Magnolia officinalis. NCBI lineage: Eukaryota > Viridiplantae > Streptophyta > Magnoliopsida > Magnoliales > Magnoliaceae > Magnolia > Magnolia officinalis. The sequence goes on from JAJHSJ010000001.1 coordinate 27,937,705, forward strand.
ACATGGTGAACATACATAAGACAGATCGGGTTACTTGACGAGCTCGGCTAGCTTGAGCGCACAACAAGTTGAATGACATGAAATGTATAAGCACCTCGCGTGGCCGACCACTATCGTCAACCGAAGTACGACTCGGGTTCGTCGAACACATCTCACATGGCAAATGAATCTCAGCCACGCATTCAGTTTCGTTACCGATTGCCTGGACTATAATCATAGCCCCAATCGCATTCAATTGCAGATAGTTAAAGCAGTAATGAATCAAGATTCAAATCATACAACCCAAGTCTGATAATATCCGTTTAGGGCTGCCAGGGCTGTTGCACGCACTCGTTGCTCCACTTCCCCATCACCCATGACAGATCATACAACATAAACATGAATTTAAACATACGCCTTACATAAATAAAATTGTACAATCATTTGAGCATGTTAACAAGTATATCATAAAGCATATTATAAAGCATGTTATAAAGCACTACATAAATAAGAATACAAACACATATATTTTATAAGTAAGTGATTAAAGTAAACGACCTCATGGAGGAAATCATACATGTCTCTAAGGTAGTTGAGAATCCCATCTCAACACCCTTCTAAGGCATCAACATCCAAACACTTACTCACACAAGCATTTTCACAAACACTTAACATACACTATTTTCAACATACTTAGTGTATGTTAGCAAACATGTATTTGGACGAGTCCTTTCGCCAAGCAAGTATTTTATGCATATATAATATATTTATACAACAAATAATCATGGCAACCACATCTCTAAAATATATATGTATACGGTACTTTCTACAATACAGTATTTCTACATACATAGTGTATATTAGTAAAACATGTATTTGGGCGAATCCTTTCGCCAAATAAGTAATATTTTATCCATACATTGTATATTCATATAACAAATAATCATGTCAAACACATTTTCAAAATTTATACGTATACGGTATTTTCTACGAATACCTAGAATATGTAAAATTCCATAATCTACATCTTTAATCGAAACAGAAAACAGAAAGCACTTTGTACATGTGCAATTGCATGCAGATCATGAATCTATCATTATCTGACATTGAAAGCGTTGAAAACCATAACCTATACACCTAAAGTCCGCACCTTTTGTCGTAGAATCGTAACGAAGTCGATAAGTTTGCTAAGCTTTCATCTACGGCAGTTTGGTAACCTATAGAACGAAATAGATTAGCTATTTCATAACCTACAACTATCAAAACTCCAAATCAGATTAGGGTTAGGGTTTCTTACCTAGAAACGGAGCCGGAATCGACGGGAAAGCGATAAGAACGAAGCGGTGAAGCTCGTATAGCGGCAGGGAAGAGTGGCAGGGAGAATCTCCCACATCTCCCACACTTTCTCTCTCTTTTCTCTCTCTCTCTCTAGGGTTTCCCTCAAATTCGTATGGCTGCAATGAGAGAGGGTGTAAGGTCCTTATATAGTCTAAAAACTCACCAAAATAGACTCCAGGTCAAAGTATACTTAGGTTATAACCAAAGCGGGTCAGTTTCAGCTCAACGGAGGACTTCTGGCTGGCCTCCTTGAGCCAAAGGTCGGACTTAAGCTCACTAACACCGGATCTACATTTAGTTAAGTTTTCATTTCGGTCGGGATTCCAGGTCACGCGTGGCAGACCAGTTTCAGTTCAACGGTCAGCGGATCTCGATCGAAGATTCCGAGTACATGTAAATGTGTATGAAATTTCTCCTGATCCGAGGGTGTAATTTGGTCTGATTCTGACGGTCTAGTTGCTTAAAACTGATCATCATGCGAAAGGTGCCAGATTACTGTTCAAGATATTTTATTTTGAATTAATTTCACATTTCTCACACTCTTCACTCCGAGCTCAAGCGAATAGCGCTGGGACACTATCTGGATTTGATTTCCGAGATGGTTGTCAAGCCCAGCAAGGCGGTCCTAATTCCTTAACTTCGTGTTAATCGGACTTCCGACGTGCAGTCCAGATCTGATACGGAGTTTCGAGATGCTCCCGAGAGCAGTCGAGTAATGAGTTTGATCCGAGATTTTAGGGTAACCTAGCGTCAATGATTCTACAAGTTTTGGGTCTTACAGATCGTATTTAAAGCGATTCTAGCGGATTTCGTAGCTAATCTAGTTTTGCACTTAGTTACTTTGTCTCATCTCTAAAGGATTTAGTCCTATAAGATTTCTGTCTGAGGTGATACTTAGTCCTTTATAGTTTGTATATAAAGTGATCCAAGTTATACTACTTAGCTAGTTTAAGATAGTGTCTAGGGTGAAAGTACTTAGAAAAATTGAAAGATCAAGGTGGTGAAGGGTGAGATTTATGAAGAAAATGGTTTGAAAAAGGATTTGAGGCTTTAATTGAGTGTTCGAGAAGTTAAACCTGTGTTAGGATTGACCCATCGCCTAAGGACGTCTAATTCCAAGTTGGGAAAAATCTGGGCTGTTACATGCTAAGGAGTCGGCCTCTATCTCCAATGTCCTAGTCCTCACTTATGACACATTTGTGTCACAATTGACTATGGATGATATGTCCTCCCTTAGGTTAATTTATAACATCCCTAGCTCGGTGAGCCTTCACCTTCTTAGAGCTGGAGAAGTCCAGAGCCCACCTCTTAAGGGGAGGTAGCAATATACCCTGCCTATTTCGTGTGTGGCCTTCATCTGCCTCTGTCCTCTAGCGTGAGATGTACTTTGTTGTCTCAAAGTCACTTTGAGGCAGCTAAAACCCGATGTCTGGCGGGCTATCTTCGGTTGCTATGTCCTTTAATAGCTGGTCAGGAATTCCGAGCTCACGGTGGACGAGCTCCTCCATTTGTACCAAACCAAGAGCACTCCCGGCTCTCATGGCTTGTACGATTTTTCCTCTTGGTCGGGCAAGGGCTAAGCCATTATCTCAGATGGTAGGACTAATCATTTTTTTTACGTCTAGAGGATGGGAGGCTTTGATAGTGGAGTTGGAGGGCTTATCTTCTTAGGTCCCGACTTCCTACGCCCTGCCAAGTTGGAACACGTACCTAGCCCCTGAACTTACATCTTTTTTGTGCTGACATTGTGTTATTTTTCCTATCGCTTTTCGCAGGTCGCATCCCGACCTTTCCGGATATCTTCCGTGACAAGTCAGGATTGCCCAATCGCATACTGCTAAGTAGTAAGATTACAGGAGGTTGGTTACCGACGAGCTTCTACACAAGTTTGGCCTTCCTCCAGGCGGTAAGTCCTTCAGCTCAGTAGCTTTGTCACTGGTCGGTAACTCTTCTAATCGCATCTCCACTTATCCTGACTTCTTCTATTTTCTTTGACAGAGATGCCTAGTCGTCCTCAGTCGAGTAAGAGGAAGATTCCAGTTGAGGCTAAGATGGATAGACTGAGAGCTATTGCAAAGAAGACAACACCTATCTCTGTGACTTCTCCTTTTCCCGGTGCCCCATCGGGCATGATTGTTGTCCCCTCAGTTGATCAGCCAATGGCCGAGTTGCCACTAAGGTTGTTTTCTTAAGCAATCGGGTAGTGGCTGAGGCTTCTATTGCCCTAGAAGTAAATCTGGTAGTGGCTGGGGGTGGCGCTGCTGTTGCTACACCTCACGCTCGACCACGGGAGGTGATCGATTTGGATATGTCCTCCCTGAGGCTGAGCAGGCCTGAGTTGAGGAGGTTCATGGCACTGAGGGTGCTTCTGAGCACCAGAGCTCGGCCCCTAAGGTCGCTACTACAGGGGTCCCTCGTCCTCCTCCATCCCAAGGTACATGGTCGTCCTCCTGAATTGAGGTTGGGACTATGTGTCTGAGAAAGAGGTGAACTCCTTGTTGTCACTACATCCAGACCACCTTCTCGCAACAATGGTGATGTCGGCCATCAAGGTATGTCGATAGTTAGACTGTTGCATAGGCACTTTGTTTTTCACCATTCTTCCACTAACTCAGCTTCTTTTCTTATACAGGAGGCCCTTGGGCCATTGTGGTCCAACAATTCTCGCTTGATCTAAAGGCCCATATCAAGGAGGCAGACTACCAAGTCGGCACTGTCAGGGCCAACCTTGAGGCGAAGGCTTGAGAGCTTATGGTAGCCACGGAGGCTCAGGAGGCATTTCGTGGCGAGGCCGAGGCCGAGGCCGATTCCCTCCGCAATTCCCTAAGGTTATCCAAGGAGGAGCATTAGGCCAACATCTCCCGGCTGGTGGAGGCGTCTTCTCAACTGGACACATAACAATAGGGGAGTGTTGAGTTGAAGGCTTGGGTGGCCGAGCTAGAGGTCAGGGTGGCCGATGAGGAGGCTAGCGTCCCAGAAAGAGAGGTGGCTGCGTTGGAAGTCTACAAGTCCTCTGAAGACCACAAGGCTGGGCTGGAGGAGATGTTTAACATTGTTTTTGTGAATTATCAGGGTGAGGTCCACAACAACTTCTATCACGCCCCAAACTCGGAAACCGGGCTCACAAAATTCTCGATTGCCAAATCTGGCACCGACAACCTCAATACTTCTGTCATGCCCCAAACTTGAAAACCAGGCTCACAAGATTCTCCATCGCCGAATCCGATGCCGACAGCCTCCGTAGTACCCCATTCCCTGCTCCTGGCACCCATTTACCAGGTTCCGATCATGGGATCCTACAAGGAGGATTTTCAACATCAGTTTGATTCGTAATAAGCATAACTCATGAACAATAACCACAAGCACACCATCACAAAATTCACTATGATAAAAAAACTTTAAGGTACAATGCGTATAAAGGGAAATACAAGATAATAATAATGGAAACTCCTAAAGCTCGACTGCACGCTCCTGCTGCGACTAAGCTACGGTTGCGTCCTGGTGTCACTTGCACCTATCAATCGTGCATAAGCTTATAGAAAGCTTAGAGGGTGCTGTAAGTGTGTGTGCAATATGAATGTGCTCAGAATGTAATATCAGAGTAATGCGGAATATGCTGGTGAATCCATGAAAAACTATCAGCCTTACCAAGGCTATGTGATATAAGGCATGAATACTATCGGCCGTATCAAGGTCATGCGATGCAAGACATGAATGATGTCGGCCATACCAAGGCCATGCGATACGAAATGCAACTCAAGCATATCAATCCGCATATCAATGCAATTCATCCAATATCAGTATAGTTCTCACATTAAACAAATCACAAGGGTCTAGTATACTCTACGCTAGCTTGTCGCCCCTATCCGAGCACACAACTGGGTAAGTGAAAGAGACCTCACTATCTGTCTGCCAATATCGGACTCGGCTTGTCGATAGCGGACTCATTCCTTAAGCTGGTCAAACTCAACCTAGTTATTGCCCTCTCACTCAGGCGGGTAAGGTCACACCCCTTTCAAACCGACCACGACACAGTGGGAGACGCAGCCTACTGGTATACGGCCCGCACTAATGTATCCACTCAGTCTCAACATTGGAGTCATCCTCTGGTACCATCAGGTTTAGGAATTTTCACCCAGGGACATCTATGGCGCCCCGATGCTAGTAACAATATTTTTGGTATCCAATCCGACTCTCCACGATGTGCCTGTGGAGGCCACGATCCTGATGTCGCTAGGGCGTATACTAACCACATCACACAAATGCAAGATGCATGAGTCTAACAATTCAGTCACACATAAATCCTGCGCGTACCGTGCGCTCATGAGGGACTACACCGCCTATCGGGGAGTCCCATAAACAACCTGCCATATGGCATATGCAATGGTCAACCACATCTCATAACAAACATGCAGATGATGCGTATGGGCATGTATCATGATGCTATATTGTCACATACTCATAATCGGTATCGATAATCGGCATCGGTAATCGACGTCGATAATTGACATCGATAATTGGCCTATAGACGGAGCGAGGTCCACAGAAGGACCGTGGATCTGGTCTATAATAATATATCCTCCCATATCAAGGTTGGGCCTAAGTGGCCAACCTATAACCTAAGGATCTGAAAAGGGTTCCTTCACCATAATATTTCATAGCCCTGCTAGTTGCCTTAGGGGGCCCAAAATAAGCCCTAGGTAGACTTCCAAAATAAAAGAAATAACCCTGCTAACAACTAATGGGGGCCCAACATCTTGGGTTATCCCAACGAATGGATGGATCATGCAATATCAATGAGGCCCAATAATTTAGGTTAACCTAATAAGAAAATGATGATAAGGGGCCTATTAAAGCCTAAGGGAAGGTTGCAATATGGACATCTAACTATTATTGCCCATCAATGTGGACATTTAACCAGCATTGCTCCCAAGGAGTGGTCCACATAAAAGCTAACATATAGTGGGCCCATGGCCTCACACGAGGGCCCAACATGCATCATGATGGGCCTCACTCAAACACAGGCCACCATTACATCGCAATGGGCCTTCTCACATGGGCCTCAAAACATATCATAGTGGGCTTCAAACACTGGCCTCAAAACACATCATAGTGGGCGTCAAACACGGGCCTTAAAACACATCATAAAGGGCCTCTCATATGGGCCCAACATACATCACATCAAGGTGGGGCCCACACATCAATTAAAGGTCATTTTAGAGCATTTTCGAACATAAATCCCATCGAAAGATCATCTGGGCCATACCACAAATAACAGTGGAGATAATGATTTTCACCATTTAAACTCGCAGGGCCCACCATAGCGTTTATTTTCCATCCAATCTATTCATAGTCACAAAGACCTAGTTGAGAGAGAAAAAAAAACAAATATCATTTTGATCTAAAATAAAACTTCTGTGTACCCAAAAAGGGCTTCAAGGGTAGGCGTTCATCTCTCCACTATTTTCTGCAGTGTGGTCCACTTGATAGATCTGCCTCATTTTTGTCTCAAGCCTTAAGATGAGTTTGCCAAATGGATGGATGGTTTGGATGGAACACATCCATCAGAGGGACCCACATAACTTGCTGTCGTCAATCCAACAGCTGTTCAACTGGTGGATGGACGGTCTGGATGGAATGCATCCATCATGTGGGTCACGCTGTCCAGATGGACGACGTGGAATACAAAACATACATCACAGTGGGTTCCACAGATGGATGGACGGTCTGGATGGAACGCATCCATCGTGTGGGTCACACTATCCAGATGGATGGCGTAGAATACAAAACATACATCACAGTGGGTTCCACAGATGGATGGATGGTCTGATACGGACATCAAGGTGGACCACTGCATGGGCAGTGCAGATCCAACATGCATCGTGGTGGGGCTGTACATGGCACCGTCCAGATGGACGGTGCAAATGAAACACATACATGTAAGGTGGGGCCTACACAGCACCGTCCAGCAACTGGATGGTGCAGATGCACATACATCCTGGTGAGGTCCACGTGGTAGCCCACTAGAGATTTGAATCTGCTTCAATCCCTGGCCCGTGGCCAGGGACGAATGGAGTGGATGAGATGCATATATCATGTGGGTCCACGTGCTGTGGCCCACACATGATACATACATACATACATATATATATATATATATATATATATATATATATATAGATATATATATATATATATATATATACATAATATTAATATTATTTTTATTTTTATTTTTTATTTTTGCAAATCCAACATCTAGTGACGGACGCTGGATGTACACATACATCATGGTGGGGTCCACCATTCTCAAACGGATGGGCGGCTAGGATGCAAGGTGGGTCCCATGTGTATTGAATACATACATTTGAGGTGGGTCCACACACAAGCTTTGGAGAAAGCTGATGTTTGAGTTTTACCTATGTCCAATAGTGACTGCTGCTGGACAGTGCACATACAACACATGTAAACGGTAGGGTCCACATCAATGGATAGTTAGGATACAACATACCGCATGATGAGGCCCACCACACCAGATGACGTCAATACAGCAGCCAGCGCTGCTGGCTGTCCAGCAAATGGATGACCCTCAATCAAAATAGATACAAGGGTGAGTCCACACGCTGCATCAAGATGATTTTTATATTTCCCTTCATCTGGGCCGTCCGGATGGACCGACGGCAAGGTGGGCCTCACGATCGGACGGTCAGGATCATCTTTTATCATGGTGGGCCACAAGACATCACGAAGAAAGAGAGAGACAGAGAAAGAGAGAGATTGGCGATAGTGGAGGGGCCCCGCCACTATGGGCCCCTCTTTGATACAAAGTATACATCAAGGTGGGTCCCACCATATGTGGGCCCTTAAATCACAAAAATAAAAATGAAAATGTAGATCCAAGATCACCCACCATCCTCTTCTTCTTGGCTCCTTGGAAATGTAGTCTTCTTGGCTTCGATCTTAATAGAAGATGATGAAGTATGGAGGGTTGAGATGGGACATGAGAGGGGTAGGAAGTGGGCCACATACAAAATTCTCTTGGAGGTTAGAAAAGCTTGGACGTTGGGTTCTCCTTGGGTTGCTTGGAAGAGAAGGGATGAATAAGAGAGAGAGAAGATGGGATGGAGTGATGGATGGGAGAGAGAGAGAGAGAGAGAGAGAGAGAGAGAGAGAGAGAGAGAGAGAGAGGAGATGGGATAGAAATGTTGACTTTTGGGGTTGTTGTGTAAGAGAGGTATGGGTTGTGATGGGGTGAGTGATGTGTTGGGTGACAGGTTGATTGATGTGTTGTACTTGACATGTACTTGACATTGAAGGGATTGATGAGATATTTTATAGAGATTCCTCTCTTGGACTTCGCAAATGCGCGGTGTTTCTTCGAAATATGCGTGGGCCCACAGCTCCTAGCCTTGGTATTGCCTTGGTGCGTGATACGCGGCGTTGGAACCGCGGCGACGACGCTGTCGCTAGGGTACAAGCCTAGGGTTGAATCGACTCAGGTTGACAGGGTGGGACTCAGAGAATTTGACAGGGAGGACCGCGGGAATCTACGGAATTGTACGGACTAAGATATGGGCCTTACATCTTCCCAAGCTTAACCTATCATAGCTGGATGATGACGTGGGCTCGATGGTTGGGGACGTTACTGATCCGGAGCCACGAGCTGCTAATGAGGAAAGCATCATTGAGGTCACCTCTGAGCAAGATGTTGACAAAGAATGTGTCGCTGAGGTTTCCTTTGGGTAAGCTACTGACAAAGAAGGTGTCTCTGAGATCGCCCCCGAGCAGGATGGACCCTCACCTTCATAGGGAATCAATTCTAGTCATAATTTTTGTAGCATCTGTAGTTTTTTGTACCTTGTATACATTTTTTATAATGAAAAAGTGTTTCTTTAAATCTTATCTTTCTGAGCTTTATCTGATATTATATGTTTGTGTGTTCTTGTATACTTGTTGCCCCCTCCCCCTTTCGAGCTTGACCTACTCGAGCTCGGAAATGAGATCTGTAGGTGGGATCCTAACCCTCTTCTCGTCACCCCTACCTTAACGAACAAGGCTCATTGCTCGGTGAAGGGTGGTGGATCTCGAACTCTGTAGTCTCCTCAGGATGTTTCTTTGACTATTCCCAAGTTCTCAGGTCAGTATGTGTAACGCCCCGAAAATCGAGGGTCGAGCAAAGGCTCAACTCCCGAGATCCGTCGCATCACTTATGCAACATAGATAATGATGATTAAATGTTGTCCGTATTAGTGCATTAAACATGAATGAGATTACACTAAATCAGCATATCATACTCCAGGGAGAGATAAAATTAAGCAAGCGGAAGGCTGTGATAGTTATATAAAGTATATGCGTGTTTCACAACCTCCAGAGTATGAGTGTGTTACTGGATTGAATATATACATGTTTTATCCCAAAATATACAAAATGACATAATGTAAATGTCCGACTAAATCATATAGTCCCTGTAATCCCGTCGATCAGTACATGGTCTACATAGACCCGCCTGATAGTTGTACGTAGGAGAACTCCTCCTCATTATCATAAAAGTTTGGCTTCGCCTCCTAAGCCGTATCATCATCTGCAGCTAAAACAGAGCCTGGTTGGTGTTTTAAAACACCATCCTAGAGTGAGAGTGAGTGATCAACTCAGTGGTACTATAAGGCAAAGGTTAATATGTTATCAATTCAGTCAAGCAGTAATGATAATAATACAACAAATATTCCCTAACTACTCTGGTTAATGCAAGGATGATATGTGGTAATGATGCATGCCCACGCCTGCACTCCCTCGTGACACCATCTCACAGTCACACATGCTACTCCCACTATGCCTTCATCGCCTAAGCACATGCAGTGCGGTGCATGATCGTGTTAGCCGAGTACTTGATTAGGCCTATTCATACAGTAGATTCGGGAAGCTAAGGTACATCCCTTTATATCACTTACCCAAATGATGATCCATCTAGGGTCGTCAATCCTAGTTAATCACATATGATAAGCAAGTTATAGGGCATCACCCCTAATTTAAAAGCAGTGAATAGGCAAGTTCACGAGTTTACACTCGAGGTCACTATGGAGAGGCTCGTCACCGTCAGTGTAGGCCTATTTTATACTTGAGGTCACTACAGGAAGGCTCGTCACCTTAGCATAGGCCGACAGCTCGAACACAGTGTCCCATACCACCATATTCGGCTCACGAGTTTGGGTTGCTCACTGGTCACTACGGGGAAGCTCGTCACCCCAGCGTAGACCGACAGCTCGAACACAGTGTCCCATACCACCATGCTCGGCTCATGAGTCTTAGCGAATCGTGGTACCAAGGTTGAAACGGGCTTTACATTGGTAAGTGGTACCTTAGATTCAAGCAATAACGTCTATACATAGTAAATACATAATAGGTCAATCGGGTTATTTGATGAGTTCGATTGGTATAGGCACACGTTGAATTAACCGACATGAAGCACGTAAGAACTCCTCGTGGCCTAACCACTGTCGACAATCAGCGTACAACTCAGATTCATCAAACGTATCTAATGTGGTGAAATTAGTTCAACCACTCAATTAGGAGCCATTACCGATTGCCTGGACTAAGTGGTAGTCCCAAACATGCTCAAATGCAATAGGGAATCACATATGTTACTCATAATAACATTTAACAAACAATATAAACATAAATCTCATTTGAGCATTTTATCAAACACATAAGACAAGTTGACCTACACATGCATTTCATCCATAAATCCTATAGTGACAATTTACAATGTATGAAGAAAACTATTCATATGACTAAGGAAACTAAGAATCCTGTCTTAATACACTTAATAAGTACAATCCATCAACAAAACCTCATTCAGACATTTTAACAAACACTTAGGCTGCACATTACTTACATACATGACATACACTAGATATAACATATATTATGGCAAATCCTTTCACAAGGGAGTTGTCATACCTACGACAAACTTGTATTCTAGATTAATAGTCATGGTAAGCACAAATCATGATTTCACTTTCATTTAGACATTTCAACAAACACATGGGATGCATTATATATTCACATAATTCACACACATGTATAGTTTATCAAATACATCGTAACTAAGCTCATATGGCAGCAATCAAGTCAAACATAAATCATTGCTTACATTGAAAGCCTTGAAAACCATAACCTAAACGTTTATAGTCTGCACCTTTGTTGGTATGCCCGTTACGAACTCGGTTCATACACAACGTCTCCGTCTACAGCATAACAGCTACCTAAACATTGAAATAGGTTAGCTATTTCACCGATTTCTCTATTTTAATTTTTAAAATAGTTTAGGATTAGGATTTCTTACCCAAAAATGAAGTTGGAATCGACGATGTAGCGATACGGGAGAGATGATTCGGTACGTGGAGTGGTGGGAGTGAATCCCAGCAACGATCTCTTGATTTCTCACTCTTCTCCTCACTCTTTTCTCTCATTTTCTCTCTTTTCTCTCCTAGGGTTAGAGAAATTCATATGGAATGAGAGAGGGGTGGGTTAAGGCCCTTATATAGGCCCAGAAGTGATGTAAATGGCCCCAGGGCCATGATATACTTAGGTTATAGCCAAAAGGTGTCTGTTTCAGACAAACGGAGCTCATCTGGAGGTCCATTGTTCGCATACGGTCTGGAGAAAGTTCCCTGACAATGGATTTGCACCAGGTTAAGATTTCAGGCAGATCGGAAAGTGGATCGATCGTAGAAGACCCGTTTCAGATCAACGGTCGTCGTTCCTCGATCAGGGTCATAAGTATATGGATATGAGCAGCAAAATTTCCTGATCCACTGGTATAGTTTGGTCAGAATCTGACGGTCTGAAGTCTTTAATTTCGTCCGCCAGTGAATGGTCCAATTCACTTAAGTTTGAGTTCATTTTCTGAAGATATTTGCGTTTCTCACACACTTTACTCAGGGTTCTAGTTGTGTGTTTCTAGATACTATTCGGGTTCGATTCCCACGATGGTTGTCAAGCCCAGTAAGGCGGTCATAACCGTATAGTTTCGCGGTAGTCGGACTTTCGACATGCGGTCCAAGTCCGATACGGAGTTTCGATGTGTTCCCAGGATCAATCAGGTTTTGAGACTGATCCTAGGTTTTTGGAAATGTTAAGTTAGTGATTCTAATAGTTTTGGGTCTTGCAGGTCGTATAGAAAGTGGTTCAAGGTAATTCACCGATTAATTTAGTTTAATACTTAATTAATTTTTGTCTAATTTCTACATAATTCGATCCTTAGTGATTTCTGCCTGAGGTGCTACTCAGGTCTTTGTACGGATTTTTCCGAGACGTTACAGTATGGAAAATGCCTTCCTGGGCCTTCTTCCTCAAATCATTACCTGATTAGGACAATTGTTCAAGTGGAGGGTACCTTCTTTTGCCTTTACCTCTTCTTAGCTTTCTGGTTAGCCATTGAGTCCTTGCAGTTTGAAGGGTACGTCCTTGGGCCTTACCCTTTCCTTGGCTCTCTAGCTACTACGCTTGTCACTTAGAGACGGTAGAACGATTGTTGGGATAGAAAAAGATACTTTTGATTTATGAAAAAAATTATTTACAAGTAGTTAAAACACATGAGGTATTTTATAAAAACTAGAATGCCTTAAGCGTTTGTAGAGCTTGGACCAAATAGTCTTTACTGGTAATAGATCTTCAGGTGCTTTGCATTATAAGGATAAAGCAGAGCTCATCCTGCCATGTCTACTAATCGGTAAGTCCCTGGTCGGACTATACCAGTGACTTTGTATGGTCCTTCCCAGTTCGGTCCCAGGGTTCCCAAGTCAGACTCTTTTGTAATTAGGGAGACTTCTTGAAGCACTAGGTCTCCTACTCTAAAGCTTCACTACTCCACTCTTGAGTTGTAGTAACAAGCAGTGTTGAGGGTCAAATATTGCATATTGGACCCCATTTATATCTTGGTTTTATGAACATGATACTGCTTAATGTCCTATTTTACTCATGTTTATGTTGCAAGGTGAATTTGAGAGCTTGGATTAAAAAAGGTGCTAAAGTATGGATTTGACGCTCAAAGATCACCAAGGCAAATAATGGATCTTAGGAGACAAAGATTGAATATTTCAACGTCTTAAGATTCAAGAAAACCAAGTGGAGAAGGAACAAAGTCGAAAGAACAAGTGCAGAATACACATCGACTGTGTCATCGAGCACCGTTCGATGACATCGAGGACACATTCGATGACATCGAACACAAGTCGATGACATCGAATTTATGAAGGAAAATCGAGTTGGTCGCTGGACAAATTGAAGACGTTTTTCGAGGACTCGAGAACTCGTTCGATGACTCGAAGAATTGCTCGATGACATCAAGGCCTACTTGATGACATCAAATTTTTTGTGGAATTTCGGCAAAATTCGCTAAACATATAGGGCACCATTTTTGATTACTCGAAGCACTCCTCGATGACATCGAAGATCTGCTCAATGACATCGAAGGTCTCTTCAATGACATCGAATTTATTGAAGAAATTGGAATAACTCTCTGGACTGTTTTGGACACATTATCGATTCCTCGAACATTGTTCGATGACATCGAAGGTAGGTTCGATGACATAGAAGGTTGCAGAGTCCGGATGAAGCTACAAAAGCACAAAAAAACACGTATAGAAGAACCTTCAAAGACATCGAAGGTTGTTCGATGTCATCGAATGAATTGTGCGAAGTTATGCATAGTTAGGCAGAGTGCGTAATTTGAAGTAGTTTCGGATTTTTCCAAAGCGGAGCGAAAGGAGGTGTTGCACAACTATAAATAGGAGTCCCCAGGGCATCCTTAGGCATTATCTAAGGTTGGAGGAGTGGAGTAAAAGCATGGAGAGCCGTTGCCAAGTGTTTTTATTCTTTTCTTCCTTAGTTTTTTTATACTTTCTTCGAGGGTTTTAGTTCCAATCATGTCTATGGTTGGATAAACCTCTTAGCTAGGGCTAAGAGGTGAAGCTTGTAGCGTGATAAAATATTTTCTATTACTTTGATTCATGTTTATGTTGAACTCTCTTTGATTTTAGTTTGATTCTTAAGGAATACTTTCAATTTTTAATGGTTTATTGTGACTCAAATTACAGTAGATCCGCAATAGCTTTAAGTATCTTCTTTTCATATATTGAGATTGTGAAATTAAGAGATCTTATTGTTCACCATCGTTCCATAGGAATGGTTGGGTGATGGAATCCCTTCTAATCTTCATGATTCTCTTATGTTTGGTTATGAGATTGGTACATCCTATTGTGAGCCTTTGTCTCCTGGGCATGGTTTTGTGATGGAATCACTTCCAGTTCTAACACCTCTCATCCATTGAGAATTAGGTCAAAGGAAGTTCAGATTTGGTTTTACTGAGATATCTTCCAACTGGATAAGATATGACTCTAATTCCAGTTGTGTCCTTGAATCAAGCATAAATCTCCTTGATCTCTGCAAGTGGATCCTTGGAAACCCTAGTTCCCACCTTTGAATTTCTTAAGTTTTAGTTAAATAATTCACAATTACTCTCTCTACCTTCTAGATTTAGGTTTACATATTCTTTAGTTCTACTTCTTGTTGCTTTCAGAATATTCACGAGATTAGTCTTGTGGATTCGACTTCGATATCACCGAGATTATTACTGCATCGTGACCCTACACTTGGGTTGTGAATAAGTTTTTGGCGCCGTTGTCGGGGGCTAATGGTTGCATTTTTCTGAGATTAGCTAGTTTTGGAATTAGGTTAAGATTATGATTTTTCTACTTTCTATTTTTAAGTTAGGTTTTTTTTAAAAAATTATTTTAGAAATTAACTTAGCTTTCTAATTCTAGTTTAGAAACTTTCCTTTTATGTTTTAGAAATTACTTTCTAATTCTAGGTTTAGAAACTTTCCTTTTCTGTTTTTAGAAATTACTTTCTAATTCTAGATTTAGAAACTTTCCTATTAGAAACTAACTTTTTCTCTTTTTAGAAACTTCCTATTTTCTATTTTTAGAAACTCTTTTTTCGAAACTAGGTTGCTTTCTTATTTCTTTTTAGAAACTAATTCACTTTCCTTTTTCTTTTGCAGGATCCTAACATAGATCTCTTCCAATCTGGTAACTTTCTTCTAACTTCTCCTCTACTTACTTTCATATTGTTGTAGGATTTTTCTTTTATTCTTTTTTAGGATTGGGTTCAGAGTTAGCGTTTCACCATGCAAGAGTGGGAACGTCAGTATGCTGAGATAGCTAAGAGACATTGGGAAGAGATGTATGATGATTATGATAGGAAACAGACTATGTCTCAAAATTTTTCTGAAAATATCATTGAGAACTAAATAGAATACAATGCTCCACCGGTTAAGAATTCCTTACGCAATCATATGTGGGAGAATAATTACACCCCATGGATTAAGAAAACAGTACATGATTGTTGGGGTTATCATGGGAGAGAGAACTATTATCACCCATCAGACAAGAAGAAAATAATGAGAGATTATATTATGAGTGATAATCTGTACCACCAACCATCAAATTCTCCCACCTATGACCCGTATGATTATAATTAGTCGAAACATCAATGTTGGGAAGATGAACCAGCAATACATCATAGTGACAATTCTCTTGGGCCCTCTACCTTTGAAACCCAACCAGAAACAACTTCAGGGTTACACAGACGATTTTGTTGGCATCAGAAGAACGATAGAAGCGCTTGAATCGTGCTTCGATAAGATAATGGAGGCTAGTTCACCCCAGCCTCAACCCAATCCAATTCTTCATTCCCAACTCCCACTTATGATAAGTGGAAACATCAAGATTGAGGAAGTTGAATCAACAATGCATCATAATGACAATTCTCTTGGGTCTTATACCTTTGAGATCCAACAAAAAACGATCCAAGAGAATTCACTTCAGAATTCCACACAAACTCTAGAGCTCATGACGGTCCAAAGTTGGATTGTGTTAATGAGCATATAGTTCAATTTTCCAAAGAGTCGATCTCAATGACAATCCAAATGAATGATCAAGAGACGTAGGCGTCTTTCAAATATAATGATACTGACACACTTCACTCACATGACACACTTGGTTTCAATGATGAGGAAAAGGTTAGTTTATTCGAACCTCAACCCAACCTAGGAACATAATGTGAGGAAAGCAATCCCAGTCCATGTGTGTACTGCACTGAATTGGAAGGTGATGAGTATTGGGATGACAATCATGAACGTATAGATCAAATTCCCCTAGATTCTATCTCAAGTTTGGCCCATATTAATGATCAAGAGGTTCATGAAGTTGTCGACCATAGTGATCTACTCCACCCAAATGACATGGCCAATTTAAATGTGGAGGATGAACCGTTTTCAACTAACCCTTTCAACTTTTGTGAGATATGTTTAGACCACTCTCCTGAATTGAATGATGATATGATTCGGAAGATGGACGAGTTGCTCGATATGACTCTGGAATTTGAAACCATCCAGTTGAGACCACCATCTGAGTTGTCAACCCTTTCAATACAATACCTTTACTGAGTAGTACCGATGAACAGAGTCTTCACATCAATTCTTTGCCTGTTGATTTTCAATCTACCTATGTAAGGCAAGACAAGATTCATTTGGTGACGATTTATTTTCATCGTAACAAAAGTACGAAAATTAAAATCGGTTGCAAGTTGGTATAAACTTTTACTATTTAAAGGAATTTTCTTAGTTGTTTTAGATACGAATTAGAGTTTGGGAAAGAGACCAAGGGGTGGCAGAGTCTCTATGAAGCTGTTCTTCCTCTTTGACTTCTCAATTTTAATTTGTCTTTCTTTTATTTTTCTTCTAAGTTATTAGCCATGTTAGGCTAATCTCTTAACTAAGGCTAAAGGATGAAGCTTGTAGTTCATTACATTATTTAGCTTATTTAATTCAATAAAAAGTGGTTGGAATTATGATATTAGATTGAATAGATTTGGATTTTACTTTAAAGTCTTTGTATTTCTTCATCTTTAATCTATTGTCGACTCCGGGTACATTGGATGCTTGGAAGTGCAATTACAATGCTTGATTAGGTAGGAATTAATTTATAAAACTTCTTGGTCTATTGTAGACTCCAGGCACAATGGATGCTTAAATTCTGTACGAATGATGTTTGAGTGCTTCATGAGAGAATTGTTCAATTGAATTCATATTATAATATTGTTTATGATTGATTTAACTGTTCTATCTTTCGATTGGATATGATAGGACTTCGATTCCAATTAAGTTATAATCATTAAATTAGTAAAATAAATATTGTGATTGCTATAAGTGGATTCTTGGATCTTTAGTTCTTTTTCTTCTTATTTAAAACCATTTTTATCTCATTGGATTAAAAACCTAGATAAACCATTAAACTTAGATTAGTTCTAGGTCGTGTTCCCCATTCTTTATGGATTCGACCTCGGTCTCACTGATTTATTACTACATCACAGCGCTACACTTGGGGTTGTCAAAATAAGTTTTTAGCATTGTTGCTAGAGAATGGCATTGAACACAATTATGTTTAATTTTTATTTTGGTTACATTTTTCTATTTTTCTAAAATTTTCTAACATAGGGTTTTTTTAGGATTTTTTAAATTGCAGAATTTTTTAGGGTTTCTTATCATGGTTTAGATTTTCTAATATTATTAGCATTTTTATTGTTTATGTTTTATAGCATCTTCACTCTAGTTCCTCTCTTCTGGTAACATCCTTCCTTACTCCATCTACTTACTTTCCTTATTGTTGGAGAATTTTTCTGAAGAATTTTTTTATTATTAAGGTTTCATCATGTTCATGCAAAAGTGGATACGTGAACACTCTAATAAACTTCTAAAAGACGAGAGATTCATTAAAGGATTGTTAAATGATTATGATAGGAAACGCCCTATGTGTCATGACCCAGATTTTAGGTACCTAATGTATACTTTGGACCCGAGATCCATGTCATGACTTGTACACTAAGTGTACTTAAACTGTAAAATTGTTTACAAAAATCTCATCTACCCAGTAGCTTTACTGTATATCTACAATCCATTCATACTAAGAAGCATCTCATAAATAAGAAACGACCATTTATTCCAATAATCAATCATAAACATAGTAAAGGACCCTCCCATTTGGGATCTTATGAAATGAAATAAACATGTCCAATTACTTGAAAAAAATTTGATTAACAATCTAAGAAAATCAAATATAATTAAAGTATAAAAAAAAATCGCTACTCTAAGGTAGTAACTTCTTTCTCTGTCAAGTAGGGGCACGTGTCCCTTAAATCCTCCTCCGGCTCGACCATATATTTCTGTTCTTGAAAAACCGGCTCCCCTGCATTCACATCTGTAGAGTTTTTCCATCAATAAAAAGGATAATGTAGACAGGCCTAGTGAGAATTCCCGACATGGTTCTTTACATCAAATTATAATAGAATGTCAATAATCATACACAATATAAATTTAAAAAAATAATGCAAATGCAATGCATTAATGCATCAAGTGGGAATCCGTCCACTTGCTTGAGTTGGAAACCCATCAACCTGCATCTACCCCTTCACAGGCTTCTACCATCTAGTAGGCATAGGCAAGGCCCGCATCTACTCCTTAAGTAGGCTTCCACTAGTATAGTGAGCTTCTGGTAACGATTCTACCAGGATATACCATCTAGGGAGGTCCCTTAGGAATACAGCACGTGTTGTGCATGTAATTGATAGGTGCACCAAGTAATCATGAATCATGTATTGAATATATTATTTTGATTATCACAATTAAACCAACATAGTCTAATACATTAATCAAACCATATCATTATTAATACAAAAATTACACAGTTATTTAAATCAACTAAGATTACATGGCAATTAAATCAGGATAATAATACAACACATTAAATAGTCCACCTATTTTAACTTGATGGATGAAAACACATCGGGAACACTCACCTTGATGTGGTGGAGATGATTCCATGAACCAACGGTTTGAATTGAATTAAGACTTCCTAAAATCACATAAATAAGAATTTTTTTTTAATCTTACGATTACACATAATGAATAAAATGTATGATTTATTATTTATCATTTAGTCAGATCGATGTTGCCCATCAAATGGTTTGATCACTCCAAAATTTGAGGCCTTGATATATCTTATCCTTAGGAATCATATGGTCAACATGGATCTAATCTAATTAAACTAGGTGATCCCACACCAATCTCTATAGCAAGAGATTTCGCTTAACATTTACTATTTTCATCATATGTATCAATAGGCCGATGCGATAAACGTGTGGTCAATCCAACTCGTTCATTGCATAGATCTTAAAGAATAATTCTAAATTATGAGAAAATAAAATTAAAATATCCATCACTAACCTGTATCAAAGGCGACTTAAAGTTTCTTCATTTCTCTCTTGTCTTTCCGCTAAGAAGCATTTTGAAAAGGAGAGGTTTTTAAAAAGCTTCGGATCCAATTATGGAAGTTTCATTAACAACCAAAGATATGGCATGGATTTGATGATATCGAGTGGTTAGGATTCAACTCTTTCGAGTACGATTCCAAGTTCTCGGTCAAAACAACCCACATACTAGAAAACACACGTAAAGACTGCCTAAGGATGTATTTTGATTTAATTAGGGTCCAGAGACAATGGAGAACATCCCATAAGGATGGTTGAGATTTGATGGATGAGTTTAACCCAATAGAAAGTTATGATTAACTAATGGATGGATCAGATTAAATAACAAGATATTTCCAAAGTAAAGGAGAGTCGATCTTGAATAGGGAGGGAAAATAAGTAGTTTCCGTTTCAAACTTTGCTTGTGCTGGATAAAACTATTTTTTAGGGAATTGTTTCAAGGAATTTTTCATACATACATGTGTCTTTCAATTGATGACATAAACTAACATATTATGAGAAATCCACTCCGCCCATTTACTTCATGTTAGCATATGGGTCGAAAAATGAAGTAAAACTAATACTCGAGTGGCCCGTTTCATGGACGGTTTGGATGTTAAGATAGAATGTTTTTAAGAATTAGTGGTTGGTAGTGTTAGTGAGGAAGATGAGTTGGTTTTAATGACAGATTTTGTCCAGGGACATATTTCTTTGAGTTATTTATTGTGGATGTCTCGGATAGGTCCCATCGTGCTTGTGGGTCCACAAATAAAAGGTCAGTGATGGTTGGCTTGATGGGTTCACAAAAGATCTGTTTTTCTGATATAGTGTGGTTTGGATTTGCAATTTATCTGGAGGTTACAGAAAGGATATGGAATGGTGATTTGTGATCTTTAGTTTCAAATTTCATTTTGTACATGAAAAGCGGAAGGAGATAATGTTACGTGCAGTCGTTCTCCTCGAGTGAATCTTGATCCCTAGCTGAGATCAGCGTGAATGGTTGAGATCATAGAAGAAATCTTCTCTATGATTCAAGGCAGAATCTCGATTGAGTACTAGGAATGAATATTTCCATTTTGGTGAGGGAATATTGTAAGACCCGTATCCTAGTCCGTACTGTTCCGTCGACTACAGCGATCCTTTCCGTTAAGTCCGACAATCCGCGACTGATAACCGACGTTGCGCATGACCGTAAGTCGTTTTTTTAAATTCATGTCGACTTAATCCGAGACCTTATCATTGCGACCGCACCATCGCCGCGGTTCTAACGTTGCGACTCACGCACCTATCCGATACCCTGACTAGAAGATGTGAGTCGGCGTTTATTTCGAAGAAACGCCGCACTTTCTCGATCCCAAAAGAATCTCTACACAATGTCAAATCAATCCCATCAATCAATCGATCACATCAATCAATCAATCACATCAATCAATCAATCACTTCAATGTCAAGTACAAGCAACCCATGCTTTCTCTCTCCCAAAGTTAACTCTTTCTTACCCTCTCTCTTACACCACCATACATGTCAAGTACACATCACACATCACTCACCCTTTCACCCATCACACCCATCTCTCACATCTCCTTACAACCCTCTCTCTCTTTCTCATTTCTCACCACAATCCTAAGCAACCAAGAGCACCCACGTACAAGCCTTCCATGAGAAGAAAAATGCATGTGTGAGGCCCACCTTTCCCATTCCAAACCCATCATCCTAGCCATCCACTTCCCATCTCCACCATCAAAGTGAAGCACAAGGAGGGTGGCGTTCCAACGGACCAAAGAGATCAACCAGTGGGTGCTTTATAGGATAGTTTTTCCATGTTTTGATGATGGACCAAGTGAGGCCTACCGATCAATGGTATGGATCTCACTTGGGACCTTAAGATGTGGCCGATGGCCCACCTTGATCTTCATGATCATTCCGTGATGGGGCCATTTTCCATGGACCCCATCATGATGTTTATTTTCTAGTTTGTAATGGGTCATCTAGACCTTTCATTTTGGTGGAGAAGGGATCTCCACCGTTGATCCTTGATTTGGTGGGCCCACATGCAATGGGACCCACTCGATGTATGATTGCTTATAAGGGAGGGCTCATAGTGGCGGAGCCCTCCATCATGCGTGTCCCATCTCTCTCTCTCTCTCTCTCTCTCTTTCTCCCTCTCATTTATTTATTTATTTATTCACCTTTGTGTATGATAAGGTGGCCATGTGACCCACTGGGATGGGCCCCACCTTAATGTATGTTTTATCCTTACCATTCATCCATTTGGTGGCCTACAGGAGCAAGGCCCACCTTGTGCATGCACTATGCATAGGCCGTCCATGTCCAGGGACGTCTCTGGAGTGAAACAAAAACATAAATATGAGCTTGTTTCACAAGCTTATTGGGTGGGTCACTCTTACAGGCCTCACCTTCATGTATATATTCGATCCATGTCGTCCATCCTCTTCCCCAACTCGTTTTAGGCGTTGAGCCGAAAGATGAGACTGGTTCAAGAAACGGGTGGGCCCTACCTTAGCAAAGACCAATTTTCTACCGTTTAAAAGTACTTTAGCTTTTCTAGACGCCAAAACATACCCAATATTGGGCTTGATGGCCTTGTTATGAGCCATGGGGACCAATGGCTGAAGTGATTTCACTAATGGGGGCCCCACACATGAAAAACTACAAAAAAAAAAAGAATTTCAAAAAAAAAAAAAAAAACAAAACAACTGCAGCCACTGACGCTGCTGCTGTCAGAGAGCAGGCAGCAGCGCCAGCGCTGCGCTGGCGGCGGACGGGCAAGCCACGGGTCCTACCGTGGGCCACACTGTGATGTGTATGTGATATCCACTCCGTCCATTTGGGGGCCACCTCCTGAGGTGGGCCCCCTTTAAATTTTAGATATATCCAAGACTCTGGTGGCCCACATCATTGGAAACAATGTGAATTGGCTGGCTGCCATTGAAATCCATTTTTGGGTCCACAGCAGTTTCGGATCAAGCTGAAATTTGTTTTTCCCCTTCTTCCAGGTCCGTGCGACCTTATGAACGGATTGGATGGAAGATAAACATTAGGGTGGGCCCCACATGGGACCCGCAATGATGTACGTGTCTTTTACCACCGTCCGCCTGGACGGTGGTACCGCTGTGATGTATTTGTTTTACCCCACCGTCCCTGGACGGTGGGCGTGCACGTGTGTGTGCATGCGTGTGTGGGCATGCACGTGTGTGTATGCGTGTGTGGGTGTGCACGTGTGTGCATGTGTGTGTGAGTGTTGCATGTGTGTGTATGTATATATATATATATATATATATTATATATATAATATATATAAATATTATATATTATACTATATATAATATATACATGGGGGTGGGCCTTCATGGGCCCACACCATGATGCATGTGTTGTGTCCAAACCGTCCACCATAAGGAAAGCCTATCTTAAGTCTTGAGGCTAAAAATGAGGCAGATCTATAATTCAAGTGGACCCCACCTTGGTGTATATATAAGGCTCAAGTGATTAGGCCCACTATGTCCTGCGTATGACCCATTGTTGAGGCCCACATTTGATGTATTTGTGGCCTGTTATTGAGGCCCACCTTGATATTTATAAGGCCCATGTGATGGGCCCATTCGATGTATTTGTAGCCCGTGGTTGGGGCCCACTTTGATGTATATAAAGGCCATGTTACGAGGCCCATTGTGATGTATTCAAAGGCCCGTGGGATATGGCCCATTGCAATGTACATAAGGCCCCTTTGATGTGGCCCACTTGATTTACAAAAGGCCCATATGATGCGGCCCATTTGATGAATATAAGGCCCATGGGTCGAGGCCCAACAGGATGTCCTTAGGGTCCATTGCAATGAGGGATTCCTCCATAGTGTGTGTAATAATTTTGATGACAGGTTATGCCTTGGGAGAAATGTTGGTTTGACGTCCACGTTGTAAGAATATGTTGGTTAAATGTCCGCATTATAACTCTCCCTAGGGCCCATTAGTAGGCCCACATTTGTTGATAGTTCACCACTTTATAACATGCTTAGTATAGCTCCATGATTCATACCCATACGCATCATTTGTATATTGATATGAGGAATGTTTGATCATAGCATAAGCCGTTGGACTGAGACATTTATGGGACTCCTTATGAGACGGAGTGCCCCACATGATCGCGTGGTACGCGTGAGATTGCTGCATGATTGTACGGTGTGAATCATGCATCTCGCATATGTGTGACTTGATCACTGCATGCCCTAGCGACATCAGGGTCGTGGCTCCACAGGCACATCGTGGATGGCTGTATCGGATACCGGAAATACTTTGTTCTAGCACTATGGGCACTTAGGATGTCCTTGGGTGAAAGTCCCAGAACCTTTTTGGTACCAGGAGATGCTCCAACGTCTAGACCGAGTGGATACATGAGCGCCCGAGTGCCGAATACCAGTAGGCCGCGTCTCCCACTGTGTCGTGGTCGGTTGGAAAGGGGTGTGGCCTTATCCGCCTGAGTGAGGGGGCTATAAGCTAGGCTGAGTTTGACCAGCTCGCAAATGTGTCCGCTATCGACGAGCCGGGTAGGTATTGGCAGACTACTGGTCAGGTGGATAGTGTGGTCTCTTCCACTTGCTTGACTGTGCAGCTAGGGAGGAGGCAGTCAATGTGAGGTGTATTAGACCCCGGTGATATCCAGAGAGGAACTGTACTGATATGTGTACATGATGAGGACTGACATGCTTGTATTACATCTCGCATATGGCATTCGGCTACGTAGGCATTGCATTGCGTCGGTATGGCCGATAGCATTCATGTTTCGCATCGCATGGCCTTGGTATGGCCGGTATCATTCATGCATTACATTACATAGTTCTGGTACAGCTGATAGCATTCATGGACTTACCGCATATTTCCGCATTACTCTGATATTATACACTTGGCGTTTGCCTTGTACACACACTTACACCACCCTCTAAGCTTTTGTAAGCTTATGCACGACCGTTGCGTGCAGGTAGCGTTGGTCAGCAGTAGCGCTGAGGCAGGAGCGTGAATCAGATCATTTTAGAGCCTTTTGATTATACTGTATTTCCCTTCCCGCATTGTACTTAAAAGTTTTTGTTATAGTGGATATGTGGTGTTGTTGTTTGTGACTTGGTTATGCTTGTGGTTATGCTCCATTACAAAAAAAAAATTCATACTGAAAATTCTCCTTGTAGGATCCCAGGATCGGAATTTGGTATGTGAGTATCGGAATCCGAGAATGGGGTACTACGGAGGCTGTCGGCGCCGGATTCGGCGATCGGGAATTTTGTGAGCCCGGTTTCCGAGTTTGGGGCGTGACAAATATGGAGCTTTGTTTAGAGCGCAATTGGTGCGGCTAGTTGCCTCGAGTTGTTTGATCATGTGGGGTCCAGCGTGGTGGTTTTTGGTGAAATCATATATGTCCATGTGATTTGTTGAGTCTTGTTAGGATAAAGTTTAGGAAATGGAGTAGATCAATTATCCGTATAATATACTTGATAGGATAGGAAATCGAGAAGATTAAATATGGATTGTTGACAGTTTCTTGGCTAGCAGGTGAATGGAATGGCCCAGATCATGTATGTGTTGGCTTCACAGACGGTGGACGGTGATGGATAGGTTGACGTTTTACTAGATGGAACGTAGCAATAAAGTGTAGTTGCTAAAGTCTTGGAGTCTTTGAGAGACGTGGGTTGGTGGACGTCTTCAAGTATTTTTTAAATATATTATATAACAGGATGTCTTCGAGTGTTTTTTTAATATATTATATAACATCCGGTGGTAACATTATCTGGAGACAGATGACTCTCATCTCACATTTTTTATAAAAATCTTCAAACGTGAATATTTTTTATTCAGACTGTTGATTTAAATCGAAACTTTACCAAAGATCATCATTTTGTGTGCTCTATAAACAGATTATATTTGGGACTTGATCTCTTAAGGATGACCAAGATGCCTATTTAATGGCTCAAAATAATGTTTAACGACATCCTATGTAAAAATTAACCGATAGTTTTGATGTATACCCTATGATCTCCCTAATGAATGGTTCATTTAGACATTTGGATGACCCAGTTGCCAGATCAGACTGTGATGGATGATCAATTGATTGTCTAAAATTTAAGTAATTAGATGGTTAGGATGTTAATCACAGTTACGAGTTATTGTACAGTCGTTTTCAGAAATGGATATGTTGAAAGTGGTTTTTAGATGTGGTATATGTTAGAAATGTATAACGTTAGATTCAAGTTATTGGTTTACAAGTGTAAAATGCTTAGATCATGATTATGACGATAAATTAATCATATTTATAAGTGAAAAATAAGATGAACGGATCAAAATATTAATTTGACGTGTGTACAAGTGAATATGAAGATCTGGTAGTTACTTTACTTTGATCGAGTGGTCCACATTCGAAGCGGTTGGTTAGATATCCTCATCTATCGGTAAGTAGTTGATTTAACAGTTGGTTTGATGAGCGGGTGAGCATACTAAGGTATTTAGGGGTTTTTCGTATTAATTAATAGTCAGTTGACGTAATCTAGGGGCAAAATTTACTTCCTATGGTTTAGATTCAAGTTAAACTATAGATGGATTGTTAAAATTAATGGATCTACAAGTATATAGTTGAATGAGTTTAACCGTTCATTCTTACGTAAGGGTAAACTAGCACACAAAAATTCAGGTTGTTACATTCTTTCCCCCTTAAATAAAATCTCGTCCTCAAGATTTGAAAACTAGTATCTTAAAATTTTTCATCTTTTAATGGCGTTGGTCACACCGATGTTACCGATAGATCTAAATGCTAGATTGGTCTCTAAGTTCTTTTTTTTTTGTTTTATTTTTTTCCACGAATTATGAAGCCCGTATTCCTATATGCAAGAATTTTAGAAATTTAGTAAGAGATTTTTTTTAAAACCAAAGGTAATTATTAAAAAGAAAATTTCTTTGGCAGATTTAATTTCTTTTTAATGGATGTGGTTATAATCACTATTTAAATACTTAAGAACATCAAATTATATTCAAATTTTATTTTATTTTTTAATTAATTATGTTTATTATTTTTTTTTTTGGGATTTTATGACAAGTATACAGTCCTTTTATAAAATTTTAGCTTAGTCAGCAATTCACATGAATTTTTAAAATTCTAGCAGTATGACCTATCCAAAATTTGACGAATTTTGACAAGTCTACACTAAGTCTCTAAATCAGTATAATGACTGTCTGATTTCAATTTTATAATTATTTTTATTTTAATTTAGACTTATCTATCATCAATCAAAATTTTGAATCGCCTCAATCGGAGTTATACTTTTATAGTTATGAATTCTACAAGTTGGATTATTCATATTGTCCAACGCTACTTGTCGACTAAATATCTTTAAAATTTATATTTGATTCAGAATAACTCATTTCAATCTAAAATACATTCAACTAGAGTGCAAGGAACCTAGATTTTTATTTTTTACGTTATGCAATAATTTAGAGGGTATCTTGTTTTTAGTATTTATGATCATTATTTCATACATCAATCAAGGGAGAAATTCTAATGTCAGATTTCCAATTCCAAGGGTATACAATTTATGAACTGTAGTGGGGTACATAACCTATAGGTCACTCTAGGTTTTGGAAAGACTAATCTTTGATACCATTCTGTCACGACCCAGATTTCGGGTACCTAGCGTATACTTCGGACCCGAGATCCATGTCATGACTTATACACTAAGTGTGCTTAAACTGTTAAATTGCTTACAAAAATCTCATCTACCCAGTAGCTTGACCATAGATCTACATTCCATTCATACTAAGAAGTATCTCATAAATAAGAAACGACCATTTATTTCAATAATCAATCATAAACATAGCAAAGGACTCTCCCATTCGGGGTCTTATGAAATGAAATAAACATGTCCAATAACTTGAAAAAATTTTGATTAACAATCTAAGAAAATCAAATATAATTAAAGTTTTAAAAAATGCTACTCTAAGGCAGTAACTTATTCCTCTGTTAAGTAGGGGCACGTGTCCCTTAAATCCTCCTCTGACTCAGCCACGTATTCCTGCTCTTGAGCCACCGGTTCACCCTCATTCACATCTGTATAGTTTTTCCATTAATAAAAAGGATAATCTAGCCAGACCTAATGAGAATTCCCGACATGGTTTTTTACATCAAATTATAATAGAATGACAATAATCATACACAATACAATTTTTTTAAAAAAAATGTAAATGCAATGTATTAATACCTCAAGTGGGAATCCGTCCACTTGCTTGAGTTAGAAACCCATCAACCCACATCTGCCCCTTCGCAGGCTTCTACCATCTGGTAGGCATAGGTAAGGCCCACATTAACTTCTTAAATAGGCTTCCACTAGTATAGTGGGCTTCTGTTAATGATTTTACCAGGATATATCATCCAGGGAGGTCCCACAAGAATACAGTACATATTGTGCATGCAATTGATAGATGCACAAAGTAATCATGAATCATATATTGCATAGATTATTTCGATTATCAAATTTGAATCAACATAGTCTATTACATTAATCAAACCATATCATTATTAATACAAAAATCACACAGTTATTTAAATCAACTAAGAGTACATGGCAACTAAAGCAGGATAATAATACAACACATCAAATAGTCCACCTATTTTAACTTGATGGATGGAAACACATCGGGATCACTCACCTTGACGTGGTGGAAATGATTCCGTGAACCAACGGTTTGAATTGAATTAAGACTTCCTAAAATTACATAAATAAAAATTTTCTTTAATCTTACGATTACACATAATGAATAAAACGTATGATTTATTAATTATCATTTATTCAGATCGATGTTGTCCATCCAATGATCTGATCACTCCGAAATTTGAGGCCTTGATATGTCTTAGCCTTAGGAATCATATGGTCAACATGGATCTAATCTAATTAAACTAGACGATCCCACACCAATCTTTAAAGCAAGAGATTTCGCCTAACATTTACTATTTTCATCATATGTATCAATAGGCCGATGCGATGAACGTGTGGTCAATCCAACTCGTTTATTGCATAAATCTTAAAGAATAATTCTAAATTATGAGAAAATAAAATTAAAATATCCATCACTAACCTTATCAAAGGCGATTTAACGTTTCTTCATTTCTCTCTTGTCTTTACTCTAAAAAGCATTTTGAAAAGGGGAGTTTTTAAAAAGCACGGATCCAATTATAGAAGTTTATTAACAACCAAAGATATGGATGGATTGATATATGATGAAGACTAGATAACGAGTACGATTCCAATCTCGGTCAAAACAAACCAACAAAGAAAACATATAAAAAGAAGGGAATTTGTTAATTAAGAGGTATGAGATGAAGAAGAAGATTCATAAGATGAGAGATTTGAGTACGATTCCAAGTTTTAAACCCAATAGTAAAAAGCCTAAGGATATTTGATTTAATAGGGTCCAGAGATGATGAAGAACATCTCATAGATGGTTGAGATTGATGGATGAGTTTAACCCATAGAAAGTTATGATTAACTAATGAATGGATCAGATTAAAAACAGAGAGTATTTCCCAAAGATAAAGGAGAGTCGATCTTAAATAGGGTGAGAAAATAAGTAGTTTCCGTTTCATACTTTGCTTGTGCTGGATAAAACTATTTTTTAGGGAATTGTTTCAAGGAATTCTTTCATGCATACATGTGCCTTTCAATTGATGACATAAACTAGCATATTATGAGAAATTCACTCCGCCCATTTACTTTGCCTTGTCATGTTAGCATATGGGTCCAAAAATGAAGTAAAACTAGTACTCGAGTGGCCCGTTTCATGGACGGTTTGGATGGTAAGATAGAATGTTTTTAAGAATCAGTGGGTGGTAGTGTTAGTGAGGAAGATTAATTGGTTTTAATGGCAGATTTTGTCCAGGGACATATTTCTTTGAGTTGTTTCTTGTGGATGTCTCGGATAGGTCTCATCGTGCTTGTGGGTCCATAAATAAAAGGTCAGTGATGGTTGGTTTGGTGGGTTCGCAAAATATCTGTTTTCCTTATATAGTGTGGTTTGGATTTGCGAATTATCTGGAGGTTGCAGGAAGGATATGGAATGGTGATTCATGATCTTTAGTTTCAATTTTCAGTTTGTACATGAAAAGCGGAAGGAGATAATGTTACGTGTGATCGTTCTCCCCACGTGAATCTTGATCCCTAGCTGAGATCAGCGTGAATGGTTGGGATCATAGAAGAAATCTTCTCTATGATTTAAGGAAGAATCCCGATAGAGTACTAGGAATGAATATTTCCATTTTGGTGAGGGAATATGAAACTTTGTTTAGAACGCAATTGGTGCTGCCAGTTGCCTCGAGTTGTTTGATCATGTGGTCGGGTCCAGTTGATGGTTTTTGGTGAAATCATATATGTCCATGTGATTTGTTGAGTCTTATTAGGATAAAGTTTAAGAAATGGAGTAGATCAATTATCCGTATGATCTATTTGATAGGATAGGAAATCAAGAAGATTAAATATAAATTGTTAACGGTTTCTTGTTTAACAGGTGAATGGAATGCCCAGATCATGTATGTGTTGGCTTCACAGACGGTGGACGGTGATGGATAGGTTCACGTTTTACTAGATGGAACATAACAATAGAGTGTAGAAACTAGAGTCTTGGACTCTTTGAGAGACGTGGGTTGTTGGACGTCTTCAAGTATTTTTTTAATATATTATATAACAGGACGCCTTCAAGTATTTTTTTTAATAGATTAAATAACATATGGTGGTAACATTATCTGGAGACGGATGACTCTCATCTCACGTTTTCTATAAAAATCTTCAAACGTGAATA
This sequence comes from Magnolia officinalis, assembly GCA_021015155.1. Classification (NCBI taxonomy): domain Eukaryota; kingdom Viridiplantae; phylum Streptophyta; class Magnoliopsida; order Magnoliales; family Magnoliaceae; genus Magnolia; species Magnolia officinalis. The sequence continues at coordinate 27,968,232 of JAJHSJ010000001.1, forward strand.
TTTTTTATTCAGACTGTCGATTTAGAACGAAACTTTACCAAAGATCATCATTTTACGTGTTCTATAAACAGACTAAATTTGGGACTTGATCTCTTAAGGATGACCAAGATGCCTATTTAATGGCTCTGGCCTATTTGTAACTCAAAACAATGTTTAACGATATCCTATGTAAAAATTAACCGATGGTTTTGATGTATACCCTATGATGTCCCTAATGAATGATTCATTTAGACATTTAGATGGCCCAGTTGGCAGATCGGACTGTAATAGATGATCAATTAATGGTCTAAAATTTAAGTAATTAGATGGTTAGGATGTTAATCACAGTTATGAGTTATTGTACAGTCGTTTTTCTAAATGGATATGTTGAAAGTGGTTTTTGGATGTGGTATATATTAGAAATGTATAATGTTAGATTCAAGTTATTGGTTCAATGCTTAGATCATGATTTTGACGATAAGTTAATCATATTTATAAGTGAAAAATAGGAAGAACGGATCAAAATATTAATTTGACGAGTGTACAAGTGGATATGAAGATCTGGTAGTTACTTTACTTTGATCGACTGGTCTACATTCGAACCAGTCGGTTAGATATCATCATCTAGTGGTAAATAGTTGATTTAACGGTCGGTTTGATGAACGAGTGAGCATACTAAGGTATTCAGGGGTTTGTCGTAGTAATTAATAATCAGTTGACGTAATCTAGGGGTGAAATTTACTTCGTATGGTTTAGATTCAAGTTATACTACAGATAGATTGTTAAAATTAATGGATCTACAAGTGTAGAGTTGAATTAGTGTAACCGTTCATTCTTACGTAAGGGTAAACTTGCACACAAAAATCCAGGTTGTTACATTCTTCTCCCCTTAAATAAAATCTCGTCCTTGAGATTTGAAAACTAGTATCTTAAAAATTTTCTTCTTTTAATGGCGTTGGTCACGACGATGTTACCGATAGATCTAAACACTAGATTGGTCTCTAAGTTCTTTTCTTTTTCTCTCTTTTTTTTTTTTCCACGAATTATGAAGCTCATATTCCTATACGAAAGAAATTTTGAAATTTAGTAAGGGAATTTTGCTTTAACCAAAGGTAATTATTAAAAAGAAAATTTCTTTCAGTTGAACTAACAGGAAGCTACTTTTGGGCAAATTTAATTTCTTTTTAATGGATGTGGTTATAATCACTATTTAAATACTTAGGAACATCAAATTATATTCAAATTATATTTTATTTTTTAAATAATTAAATAATTATTATTTTTTTATTTTTTTTGGGGATTCTATGATAATTATACAGTCCTTTTATCAAATTTTAGCTTAGTCAGCAATTCACATGAATTTTTAAAATTCCTGCAATATGACCTATCCAAAATTTGACAAATTTTGACAAGTCTACACTAAGTCCCTAAATCAGTATAATGGCTATCTGATTTCAATTTTATAATTATTTTTTTTTTAATTTAGACTTGTCTATCATCGATCAGAATTTTGAATCGCCTCGATCGGAGTTATACTTTTATAGTTATGAATTTTACAAGTTGGATGATTCATACTGTCCAACACTACTTGTCGACTAAATATCTTTAAAATTTATATTTGATTCATAATAACTCATTTCAATCTAAAATACATTCAGTTAAAGTGCAAGGAACCTAGATTTTTATTTTTTACGTTATAAAATAATTTAGAGGGTATCTTGTTTTTAGTATTTATGATTATTATTTCATGCATCAATCAAGGGAGAAATTTTAATGTCAGGTTTCTAATTCCAAGGGTCTACAATTTATGAACTGCAGTGGGGTATATAACCTACAGGTCACTCTAAGTTTTGGAAAGACTAATCTCTGATACCATTCTGTCACGACCCAGATTTCGGGTACCTAGCATATACTTGAACTCGAGATTCATGTCATGACTTATACACTAAGTGTACTTAAACTGTTAAATTGCTTACAAAAATCTCATCTACCTAGTAGTTTTACCATAAATCTACATTCCATTCATACTAAGAAGCATCTCATAAATAAGAAACCACCATTTATTCCAATAATCAATCATAAACATAGTTAAGAACCCTCCCATTCGGGGTCTTATGAAATGAAATAAATATGTCCAATAACTTGAAAAATATTTTATTAACAATCTAAGAAAATCAAATATAATTAAAGTACAAAAAAAAAAAAAATCGCTACTCTAAGGCAGTAACTTCTTCCTCTGTCAAGTAGGGGCACGTGTCCCTTAAAACCTCCTCCGGCTAGGCCACGTATTCTTGTTCTTGAGCCACCGGCTCGCCTCATTCACATCTGTACAGTTTTTTCATTAATAAAAAGGATAATCTAACCAGGCCTAGTGAGAATTCCCGACATGGTTTTTTACATCAAATTATAATAGAATGTCAATAATCTTACACAATATAATTTTTTTTAAAAAAAATGCAAATGCAATGTATTAATGCATCAAGTGGGAATCTATCCACTTGGTTGAGTTGAAAACCCGTCAACCCGTATCTCTCCCTTCGCAGGCTTCTACCATCTGGTAGGCATAGGCAAGGGCAGCATCTATACCTTAAGTAGGCTTTCGCTAGTATAGTGGGCTTCTGGTAACGATTCTACCAGGATATACCATCCAGAGAGGTCCCTCAGGAATACAACACGTGTTGTGCATGCAATTGATAGATGCATCAAGTAATCATGAATCATGTATTGCATAGATTATTTCGATTATCACATTTGAATCAACATAGTCTAATACATTAATCAAATCATATCAATATTAATAAAGAAATCATACAGTTATTTAAATCAACTAAGAGTATATGGCAATTAAATCAAGGTAATAATACAACACATCAAATAGTCCACCTATTTTAACTTGATGGATGGAAACACATCGGGATCACTCACCTTAATGTGGTGGAGATGATTCCATGAACCAACGGTTTAGATTGAATTAGGACTTCCTTAAATCACATAAATAAGAATTTTCTTTAATTTTACGATTACACATAATGAATAAAACGTATGGTTTATTATTTATTATTTATTCAGATCGATGTTGCCCATCCAATGGTCTAATCACTCCAAAATTTGAGGCCTTGATATATCTTAGCCTTAGGAATCATATGGTCAACATGGATCTAATTAATTAAACTAGGCAATCCCACACCAATCTCTATAGCAAGAGATTTCGCCTGACATTTACTATTTTCATCATATGTATCAATAGGCCAATGCGATGAATGTGTGGTCAAGCTGACTCGTTCATTGTATTGATATTAAAGAATTATTCTAAATTATGAGAAAATAAAATTAAAATATCCATCACTAACCTGTATCAAAGGCAACTTAAAGTTTTTTCATTTTTCTCTTGTCTTTCCGCTATGAAGCATTTTGAAAGGGGAAGGTTTCTTAAAACCTTCGGTTCCAATTATGAAAGTTTCATTAACAACCAAATATATGACATGGATTTGATGATATCGAGTGGTTAAGATTCAACTCTTCCGAGTACGATTCCAAGTTTTCGCTCGAAACAACCCACCAACTAGAAAACATACGTAAAGACTGCATAAGGATTTATTTTGATTTAATTAGGGTCCAGAGACGATGGAGAACATCCCATAAGGATGGTTGAGATTTGATGGATGAGTTTAACCCAATAGAAAGTTATGATTAACTAATGAATGTATCAGATTAAACAACAGGAGTATTTCCCAAAGATAAAGGAGAGTCGATCTTGAATAGGGAGGGAAAATAGGTAGTTCCTGTTTCAAACTTTGCTTGTGCTGGATAAAACTATTTTTAGGGAATTGTTTCAAGGAATTTTTCATGCACACATGTGCCCTTCAATTGATGACATAAACTAGCATATTATGAGATATCCACTCCGCCCATTTACTTTGCCTTGTCATGTTAGCATATGGGTCCAAAAATGAAGTAAAACTAGTACTCGAGTGGCCCGTTTCATGGACGGTTTGGATGGTAAGATAGAATGTTTTTAAGAATCAGTGGCTGGTAGTGTTAGTGAGGAAGATGAGTTGGTTTTAATGGCATATTTTGTCCAAGGACATATTTCTTTGAGTTGTTTCTTGTGGATGTCTCGGATAGGTCCCATCGTGCTTGTGGGTTTACGAATAAAAGGTCAGTGATGGTTGGCTTGGTGGGTTCGCAAAAGATCTGTTTTCCTGATATAGTGTGGTTTGTATTTGCAAATTATCTGGAGGTTGCAGGAAGGATATGGAATGGTGATTCATGATCTTTAGTTTCAAATTTCAGTTTGTACATGAAAAGCGGAAGGAGATAATGTTATGTGCGGTCGTTCTCCCCGCGTGAATCTTGATCCTTAGCTGAGATCAGCGTGAATGGTTGGGATCATAGAAGAAATCTTCTCTATGATTCAAGGAAGAATCTGACACAGGGATGAATGTGATGAGGATAAATACTCCGAATCCACGGAGCTTTTCTAGACTCCTCACAGAGACTTCTCGAATCTACGAGGAAAGTAAGCAAAAAATATAAATAAATTCTAATAAATTCGAAACTAATTAATTCCTTCATAAAAATTAGTTCACAACCCTTTAAATAGGGATACCAAGCAATGGGAAAGAAATCAGAATCAAACTACAACTAAAACTCATAGAATTCGCAACTTACTATAAATAGTAAACTTACTATTTATAGACGGTCGTGATGTCTACTAGTGCGCAAGGTTTTCGGCCAAAAATAGTAAGTGTTCTATTTGGCTTCACCAAACCGTTCTCCTAATTATTCTAAGCTCTTTTCATGTTGGGCGCAACTCCTAAAGCCCGACGGATGAAGAATTATAATCAAACTAAAACTTACTATTTATAGTAAAAACGAAATTAAAGCAGGGAAATGACTGTCGATCCAGGGGTTTTTCGCAATTCTAGGTGTCACAACCCGGCATACCCAGGTTGGTTGGCTAAATTAGCTCGTTCTACCCCAAAATCATATATTTTAGTCAGATAACTCATTCCGGATTGCGAGATACACTCGATCTAAGGTCGGACGGTCCGGATCACTTCTGTCGTCGACTGGGCCTTTTCTGATCCATCTTGGCCATGAAATTGTCCGTGACCTGTTTTACATCAGTCCCCTCCACTTCAAAAGAACTCGTCCTCGAGTTCTCATCCTGCTCTGGTTCATAATACTCAGTCAGGTCCGCAACATTGAAAGTCCGTGATATCGCCATGTCATCTGGAAGATCAACAACATAAGCGTTGTCATTGATCTTTCGAATGATTGGGACGGGTCCAATCTTCTTATTTTTCAACTTGTTGTACGTCCCGGTCAGAAATCTCTCTTTGCGCAGATGGACCATAACGCGATCGCCCACCTCGAACACCTTTTGTCGCTGGTGCTTGTCCGCTTGTTCCTTGTACTTCTTGTTCGAGGCATGTAGCTTGGTCCGCACTTCAGTATGGATGCCCATGATCTTGTCGCCATATGTTCTGCTGCAATGCTCGTGCCTGGGTGCTTGGGCAGAGGGACCAAGTCAAGTGTGTGGCGAGACACTCGTCCGTAGATAATTTGGAAAGGTGATTTCTCAGTCGAGCGGTACACCATGTTATTGAATGCGAACTCTACTTGAGACAAGGCCAAATCCCTTGCTTCAGTTTTTCTCCTGAAATACAGCGAAGGAGGTTTCCCAACGTGCGATTCACAACTTCGGTCTGCCCACCCGTCTGTGGGTGGTAAGCACTGCTGAATTGAAGTCGTGTATCGAATCGAGTCCACAAAGTCCGTCAAAAGTGGTTAATAAACTTCGTGTCATGATCAGAAGTAATGGTCTTGAGGACCCCGTGTAGCCGTACGACCTCCTTGAAGAATAGATTCGCCACGTGTGTTGCATCGAGGGTCTTCTTGCATGGGATAAAGTGCGTCATCTTGGAGTAACGATCTACCACTACGAACACTGAATCCATACCGCGTTGTGTTCGTGGGAGACCAAGCAGGAAGTCCATTAATAAATCCTCCCAAAGATCGTCAGGCACAGGTAACGGGGTGTAGAGGCCCGTATTCTGAGATTACCCCTTAGAGGTCTGACAAACATGACAACGTTGTACGGCCTTTCCCACATCACGTACTAATTGCTGCCAGTAATACCTCTCTTTCATAAGAGCTCGTGTCTTGTCTCGCCCAAGGTGTCCACCGAGGCCACCTCCATGTAGCTCCTGAATAATCTGCTCCCTCAGAGAACTTTGGGGGATACACAATCAATTCCCCTTGAAGAGAAAATTGTCCCGTATATGAAGGTTACTAGGGCGACCTTCTTGACACTTCATTCAAGAATATTTAAAGTTCTCATCCTCGGCATACAGCTCCTTGAGACAGTCGAAGCCGACCACCTTGTTACTCATCGTAACAAGTAGTGATGCACGTTGACTAAGTGCATCAGCGACCTTATTCTGCTGCCCTGACTTGTGCTTCAGAACGAACGTGAATTCCTGTAAAAATGTAACCATCTAGCATGCACACGATTCACGTTAGTCGGACTATTAATAAACTTTAATGCTTGATGGTCAGTGTACAGAACAATCTCTCTTTGAATCAGATAATGTCGCCAATGTCGTAGCGCCTGAACAACTACGTACAACTCAAGCTCATAAGTCGACCACTTCTTTCTGGCTTCGCTGAGCTTCTTACTGTAGAAGGCTACCAGCCTGCCTTCCTGTGATAATACTCCTCCAATTTCGACGTATAAAGCGTCACACTCAACCTCAAATAATTTGTCAAAATTAGGAAGCACCAAGACCGATGCTGTAGACAAACGATGCTTGATCTCATGAAAGCTCTTGTCAGCTTTATCGGTCCACTAGAACGGTCCTTTTTTCATGCAATCTGTTATAGGCGCGACTATGGTGCTAAAATCTCGCACAAATCGATGATAGAAAGTCATCAACCCGTGAAAACTCCTCACCTCATAAATGTTTGTCGGGATTGGTCATTCCATAATAGCTCGCACCTTTTCATCGTCCACACGAATGCCTGTGGACGTTATAACAAACCCTAGAAACAACAGGCTGTCAATTAAAAAACTACACTTCTTCAAGTTGATGTACAACTTGTTAATTTGTAGGACCTGTAGCACCTGCCTGAGATGTTTCCTGTGCTCCGCCTCATCCTGACTATATATCAATATGTCATCAAAATATGCTACCACAAATCGGCCAGTAAACGGTTTTAGCACTTGATTCATCAAACGCATAAAAGCACTTGGTGCATTCGATAGGCCGAAAGGCATGACCAGCCACTCATACAACCCTTCCTTGGTCTTGAATGTTGTTTTCCACAAATCACCGGGTCGGATACAAATCTGATGGTACCCGCTCCTTAGATCTAGTTTAGATAACACCTTGGCCCCTTCTAGCATATTGAGCATGTCGTTTAACCATGGTATTGAGAACCGATATTTGATGGTAATTTTGTTGATTGCCCGGCTGTCGACACACATGTGTCACCTTCCATATTTTTTTAGTGTTAATAATGTAGGTACGTGACATGGGCTCATACTCTCTCTCAAGAGACCCTTACGGATCAATTCCTCCACTTGCCCCTGAAGTATCTCACACTCCTTCGGACTCATCCGATAATGAGGGCGGTTGGGCAGGCTAGCCTCAGGGATGAGGTGTTTGTGATGTTAGATGTCCCTCATGGGGGCAATCCATCAGGTAAATCCTCTGTCCAGACTTCTTTGAATTCGTTTAGCAACAGTCTTAAACTTGGAGGGATGTTTGAGAGTTCCTCTTCCTCGCTCTTCACCACTACGGCGTATACCTCGCCGGTTTCCTTAGATTCCTCCATGAAATTTCGAATGGTCAAGAGAGAACTCCCCTCCACTTTAGAAGCTTCAGGGTGGTTCTCTAGTGTCATAGGGGCAAGGATTATTTTTCGACTATCCTTGAAGAATATGTAGACATTGTCTCGTCCCCGATGGGTCGCATTACGGTCCGACAGGGTGTCGAGAGTTGAGAGTAGCATGTGGCAAGCTTCCATGTCGACCACATCACAAAGTATCTGATCCTTATAATTTTTACCAATTGAAAATGAGATAGTGCATTATTCAGTTACCTTGGTCTCATTCACCTTTTTTATCCAGCCAATTGAGTACGGGGAAGGATGTTTCGTCATTGGTAGCCGCAACTTGTCCACCATCACCCTTGAGATGATGTTCTCGCTACTACCACTATCTATGATCACATCATAGACCTTTCCGTTGACAGTGCACCAAGTACGAAATATATCGTGTCGCTGTGGATGTAATTCCTTTCGTGGGGTATACAGTAATCACCTCACAATTAGAAATTCGCCACGATCCTCGCCCGTCACTTCATCACCACCTGCTATTTTTCTAGTGGTTTGCTCATGTTCATCATAGCCATGGCCTCTTCTGCGGCCTCATCTTCAGTGCCCCCTTCGTTTATAATCAAGTGTGTTGCGGGACGTTGAGGACAGGTGTTTGATAAGTGGCTTGGCTGGCCATAGCGGTAACAATTGTTCGACCTTGGCCGAGCATAACGATTTGGAACCCTACTCGGGCCCGCTATTGTGGGTGCCGCACGTTGAGGTCTGGATGAGCCGCTCCCCGTATCACGGTTTGCAGTTGTAGGAGGTTGAGGACGTTCTCCTACTGGATCTTTTCCTCGTGTCAGCATTGGATCCTGCATGGGAGCTGTCATGGGGGGTCGAGTTGAAGGATAGGGACGAGTAGGAACTCTTGCAAGTTGTGTTTCTGCCCTACCTGCTAATTGAACTACTTCATCCACGGTCTCGATTGGGTACGTCTGAACTCGGTCCTGAATTGTCGGTCGCAACCCACCGATAAATCGTGCCACCTTCTGTGACTCAGATTCTGACAGATCGTTTCGTGTAGCCAACCACTGGAATTCTTCAGCGTAATCTGTGACGGTTCGATTTCCTTGTTGGCAATTTTGGTATTGCTGGAATAATATCTACTCATAATCACTGGGGAAAAATCACGATCGAAGAAGACGTCTCATCCGTGGCCATGATGAGATGGGCGCCTTGTTCTGGCGGGCTCGTGAGAGTTGTAATTGTTCCCACCATGCAGAACCACCAGATTTTAACTTAAACGTTACCAATTTTACTTTTTTATGATCTGACACGTCCATATAATCAAAATATCTCTCTACTTCGGCTAGTCAATCGAAGAAATCTTCTATACATAATAAACCATTAAAACTAGGAAGTTCAGCCTTACCTCGATAGTCTCTTTCAACACGATATAGGTGATCACCTCCATGGATTGGTTGTCGGGCAAAACCCTCATTAAGGTCCTCGTCGCTAGAACTTGAATCATCTGGCGTAGCCCTACGGTTTTTCATTGGTAGTGCTCTATGAAAATCGGGGTTGTGTCGTACAGCAACCACGGGTGGTAGAGACACCCTAGGTGGTGGAGCAACCATAGGTGGTGGAGCAACCATAGGTGGTGGAGCACCGTCTAAGGCTCGGGGCGAAAGTATCGCATCTATAAGATGGTCAAGGGTTACCTGCAGCCCTTACATGGTCAACTGACTCTCCCGGTGGAAAGTTTTCATTCTTTCCGAAAGATAACGAATCCCTGGATCACCGTCCACAGGATTTTGATTCATACCTTCAATGTTTGCCATCAGCCCGAGGAAAATCCTCGCTTTGATACCAATTGACGCAGGGATGAACGTGATGAGGATAAATACTCCGAATCCACGGAGCTTCTCTGGACTCCTCACAGAGACTTCTCGAATCCACGAGGAAAGAAAGCAGAAAATAGAAATAAATTCTAACAAATTCGAAACTGATTAATTCCTTCATAAAAACGAGTTCATAACCCTTTAAATAGGGATACCAAGCAATGGAAAAGAAATCAGAATCAAACTACAACTAAAACTCCTAGAATTCGTGACTTACTATAAATAGTAAACTTACTATTTATAGACGGTCGTGATGTCTACTAGTGTGCAAGGTTTTCGGCCAAAAATAGTAAGTGTTCTATTTGGCTTCACCAAACCGTTCTTCTAATTATTCTAAGCTCTTTTCACGTAGGGCTCAACTCCTAAAGCTCGACGGATGAAGAGTTATAATCAAACTAAAACTTACTATTTATAGTAAAAATAAAATTAAAGTAGGGAAATGACTGTCGATCCAGGGGTTTTCAGCAATTCCGGGCATCATAACCCGGTAAAGCCAGGTTGGTTGGCTAAAGTAGCTCGTTCTACCCCAAAATCATATATTTTAGTCAGATAACTCATTCCGGATTGCAAGATACGCCCGATCTAAGGTCGGATGGTCCGGATCACTTCTGTCGTCGACCGGGCCTTTTCTGATCCATCTTGGCCATGAAACTGTCTGCGACCCACTCTACATCAGAATCCCGATGGAGTACTAGTAATGAATATTTCCATTTTGGTGAGGGAATATGGAACTTTGTTTAGAACACAATTGGTGCGGCCAGTTGCCATGTCCATGTGATTTGTTGAGTCTTGTTAGGATAAAGTTTAAGAAATGGAGTAGATTAATTATCCGTATGATCTACTTGATAAGATAGGAAATCAAGAAGATTAAATATGGATTATTGATGGTTTCTTGGCTAGCAGGTGAATGGAATGGCCCAGGTCATGTATGTGTTGGCTACACAGACGGTGGACAATGATTGATAGGTTGACGTTTTACTAGATGGAACATAGCAATAGAGTGTAGTTACTAGAGTCTTGGACTCTTTGAGAGACGTGGGTTGCTGGATGTCTTCAATTATTTTTTAAATATATTATATAACAGGACATCTTCAAGTATTTTTTTTAATATATTATATAACATACCATGGTAACATTATCTGGAGACGGATGACTCTCATCTCACGTTTTTTATAAAAATCTTCAAACGTGAATATTTTTTATTCAGACTGTCAATTTAAAGCGAAACTTTACCAAAGATCATCATTTTGCTTGCTCTATAAATAGACTAAATTTGGGACTTGATCTCTTAAGGATGACCAAGATGCCTATTTCATGGTTCAGGCCTATTCGTAACTCAAAACAATGTTTAACGACATCCTATGTAAAAATTAACCGATAGTTTTGATGTATACCCTATGCTCTCCCTAATGAATGGTTCATTTAGACATTTGGATGGCCCAGTTGGCAGATCGAACTGTGATGGATGATCAATTGATGGTTTAAAATTTAAGTAATTAGATGGTTAGGATGTTAATCACAGTTACGAGTTATTGTACGGTCGTTTTCGTAAATGGATATGTTGAAAGTGGTTTTTGGATGTGGTATATGTTAGAAATGTATAAGGTTAGATTCAAGTTATTGGTTCACAAGTGTAAAATGCTTAGATCATGATTTTGACGATAAATTAATCATATTTATAAGTGAAAAATAAGATGAATGGATCAAAATATTAATTTGACGTGTGTACAAGTGGATATGAAGATCTGGTAGTTACTTTACTTTGATCGAGTGGTCCACATTCGAAGCGGTCGGTTAGATATCCTCATCTAGCGGTAAATAGTTGATTTAACGGTCGGTGTGATGAACGGGTGAGCATACTAAGGTATTCAGGGGTTTGTCGTATTAATTAATAGTAAGTTGACGTAATCTAGGGATGAAATTTACTTCCTATAGTTTAGATTCAAGTTAAATTGCAGATAATTGTTAAAATTAATGGATCTACAAGTGTAGAGTTGAATGAGTGTAACCGTTCATTCTTACGTAAGGGTAAACTCGCACACAAAAATCCAAGTTGTTACGTTCTTCCCCCCTTAAATAAAATCTCGTCCTTGAGATTTGAAAACCAGTATCTTAAAAATTTTCTTCTTTTAATGGTGTTGGTCACGCCAATGTTACCGATAGATCTAAACACTAGATTAGTCTCTAAGTTCTTTTCTTTTTCTTTTTTGTTTTTCTTTTTTTTTTTCCACGAATTATGAAGCCCATATTCCTATACGAAAGAATTTTTGAAATTTAGTAAGGAAGTTTTTTAAAAAAACCAAAGGTAATTATTAAAAAGAAAATTTCTTTTAATAGGAAGCTAGTTTTGGGCAGATTTAATTTCTTTTTAATTTTTGTGGTTATAATTACTATTTAAATACTTAGGAACATCAAATTATATTCAAATTTTATTTTATTTTTCAATTAATTAATTAATTAATTAATTTTTATTATTTTTGGGATTCTAAGACAAGTACATAGTCCTTTTATAAAATTTAGCTTAGTCAGCAATTCTCATGAATTTCTAAAATTCCTGCTGTATGACCTATCCAAAATTTGACGAATTTTGACAAGTCTACACTAAGTCCCTAAATTAGTATAATGACTGTCTGATTTTGATTTTATAATTATTTTAATTTTAATTTAGACTTGTCTATTATCGATCAGAATTTTGAATCGCCTCGATCGGAGTTATACTTTTATAGTTATGAATTTTACAACTTGGATGATTCATACTATCCAACGCTACATGTCGACTAAATATCTTTAAAATTTATATTTGATTCAGAATAACTCATTTCAATCTAAAATACATTCAATTAGAGTGCAATGAACCTAGATTTTTATTTTTTACGTTATGCAATAATTTAGAGAGTATCTTGGTTTTAGTATTTATGATCATTATTTCATACATCAATCAAGGGAGAAATTCTAATGTCAGGTTTCTAATTCTAAGGGTCTATAATTTATGATCTGTAGTGGGTTATATAACCTACAGGTCACTCTAGGTTTTGGAAAGACTAATCTTTGATACCATTCTGTCACGACCCAGATTTTGGGTACCTAGCGTATACTTCAGACCTGAGATACATGTCATGACTTATACACTAAGTGTACTTAAACTGTTAAATTGCTTACAAAAATCTCATCTACCCAGTAGCTTGATCATAGATCTACATTCCATTCATACTAAGAAGCATCTCATAAATAAGAAACAACCATTTATTCCACTAATCAATCATAAACAAAGTTAAGGACCCTCCCATTCGGGGTCTTATGAAATGAAATAAACATGTTCAATAACTTGAAAAAAATTTGATTAACAATCTAAGAAAATCAAATATAATTAAAGTAATAATAAAAAAAAATCGCTACTCTAAGACAGTAACTTCTTCCTCTGTCAAGTAGGGGCACGTGTCCCTTAAATTCTCCTCCGGCTCGGCCACGTATTCCTGTTATTGAGCCACCGGCTCACCCTCATTCACATCTGTACAATTTTTTCATCAATAAAAAGGATAATCTATCCAGGCCTAGTGAGAATTCCCAATATGGTTCTTTACATCAAATTATAATAGAATGTCAATAATCATATACAATATAAATTTTTTAAAAAAATGCAAATGCATTGTATTAATGCATCAAGTGGGAATCCGTCCACTTGCTTGAGTTGGAAACCCGTCAAACCGTATCTGCCCCTTCGTAGGTTTCTACCATCTGGTAGGCATAGGCAAGGACCGCATCTACTCCTTAAGTAGGCTTCCGCTAGTATAGTGGGCTTCTGGTAACGATTCTACCCACTACAAGAAAAGCCACTTTTACCAACGAAAATTTTCGTAGGTAAAAGTCTGATTTTCGTAGGCAAACGATTTTGCCCGCCAAAATTTTCGTTGGCAAATTTCTCGCTAAAAGCCCGAGGGGGAAAGCTTTTACCCACGAAAAAAAAAATTCGTTGGTAAAGATAAGACTTTTGCCAACGAAATTGTTCGTAGGAAAAACGTTTTACCAATGTTAATTTTCGTTGGTAAAAAATTGATAAAACTTTTTACCTACGACCACTTTTGTAGGCAAAATTATTTACAACAGTTTTTAGCTACCACCAATTTCGTAGCCAAAACTATTTAAAGACTTTTTACCTACAAATATTTTGGTAGCTAAAAGTAATTAAAACACTTTTTACCTACCAAAAACTTCGCAGTGTGTTATTTAAAAGATTTTTTACCCACCAAACACTTCATAGTGCAAAATATTTACAAGATTTTTACCTACCAACAATTTCGTAGCTAAAACTATTAAAAACACTTTTTACCTACCACTAATTTTGTAGCGAAAAATATTTACAAAACTTTTACAAGACTTTTACCCACAAATATGTTCGTAGGTAAAAACCTTTAGAAAACTTTCACCTACAACTAATTTCGTAGCCAAAAATTCTTTTACCTACGTATATTTGTGTAGGTAAAAATAGTTACCTAACATTTTAGTAGGTAGAAACATGGATGAGAATTTTAACAACGAAACGGTTGGTAGGTAAAAGCTTGGATGAGACTTTTGCCTACGAAAATATTCGTAGGCAAAAAATATGATGGAGCTTTTACCTACGAATAGTTTCGTAGGTAAAAGTTTTTTTTTTTTTTTTTTTTTTTTTTTTTGCAATTTCCAGCACAAAATTCTTGATATACACCTGATATACACCTGTTACAATATAAACCTGTTATGTAATATATTTCATCATATTCCACAATCACATCCATTTAACTCCAAAGTACATAAATAAATCCATCCAAACATAAATTACATCATGCATAAATACATATAAGTTTAATATCATAAATAAAATACAAAAAATCACAAAGATGGAGGCGGAGGTGGTGGGGCATCGATGGGTAAGCGTGCGGCGAGAGCCTGAAACATATCCGCTATCCGTCGCTCATGCTCCACCTGCATCTCCTCCATCCTCCTCTCCTGCTCCTCCCTCAGCCTCGCATGCTCCTCTATCCTCATCCTCTCCTGCTCCTCCCTCAGCCTCGCCTGCTCCTCCATCCTCCTCCTCTCCTGCTCCTCTCTCTCCCTCGTCAGCTCCTCCATCCTCCTCTGCTGCTCCTCCATCTGCCTCTCCAGCTGCTCACTCTTCCTCTCCAGCTGCTCTCTGATGTCATTGACGACGACCTGTAGTTGTTGAACCTCTCTCTCTGCGATATCAGCTCGGTGGGTGGAACTCTCGCCAACGATGCTGGATCGGGTGGAGGCAACTCTAGCGGGTGCCATGAGCTTGGCACCATGGCCAAGGCCACGCACGTATCCAGAACGGGTGCCAAGCACCTCACTCAGGATCTCTGGCTCACTCCGCTGAGTACCATCGGGAGTGGGCTGACTGCGTAAGGTGTCCATCGCCGCCTGTAATGAAAACATATGAATTTTTTCAAAAAAATGACATTATTATAATTTAATGCAATTAAATTTGACAATGTAAGAATTTTTACCCAAATCTCGCCGGCACTGGGATGTACCCAAGATCCCGTCGCCTGCCGACAGTGAGTCCCTTTGTAGAGGTCTATTGGTCCGGGCTCCTGACCAGTGACGGAATCTCGCTGCGCAATCGAAAGGACAATAGAGTTAATATAAAATGCATTTCTAGAATATATCAACCTAATAATTACTAGTAATTTCTTACCATGTCCTGACGAATTTGTACAAATGACTTTGAACTAGCTACGTGGTTCACTGCTAACTTTCTCCTGTTGTTAGAATTTATTTTGCTCCTCTTCTGAATACATTATTCATAATACATTGTTATTAATTGCGAATTTAATTGTTACCTTAAAGATATTGTAAATATGTAAATATTACCTGAAAAGAATCAGACAAAAATCTATCGCAGAGTATCTGCCAGTCATCACGGGTCACGTGCGGCGGTGCGGACAGTGCGCCCTCCTCATTGCTCACACACTGCTTGTACCGCTTATGTAACAAGGAGCGGTACTCCTTGAACCGCTCCTTGATCATGTCGTCAACGGCAAAGGAAACGTGCGGAACAGTCAAATTCAATTCAAATTTATCCTGCAATTTCGTAAATAATAGATTAAGGCAATAAACTTATAAAGAAAATAACTTAACCGTAAATAAACTTTTATCAAATAAACTAAGATTTATAAGTATCGGTTTAGGTTTAGGTTTAGGTTAAGGTTAAGATTAAAAGGTTAAGGTTTAGGTTTAGGTTAAGGTTAAGGTATAAGTTATAGGTAGGTTATAGGCTATATAGCTTTGGGGAATTGAGAATAGGTTAAGGTTTAGGTTAACGAAATCGGGTTCGGGTTTAGGATCGGGTTTAGGTTTGGGTTTCCATGTTTAGGCTTAGGTTTAGGTTAGGGAGTTGAGATTAGGATTAGGTTTAGGTTTAGGTTTAGGGAATTGGGAACACATTTAGGTTTTAGGTTTAGGTTTAGGTTTAGGTTTTAGGTATAGGTTATAGGTTATACATGTAGGGAACTGAGAATAGGTTAAGGTTTAGGTTTAGGAACAGGTTCGGGATCGGGTTTTGCTTTCGGTTTTCAGGTTTAGGTTTAGGTTTAGGTTAGGGTGTTGAGAATAGGATTAGGTGTAGGTTTAGGTTGAGGGATTTGAGAACACATTTAGGCTTTAGGTTTAGGTTTAGATTTTGGTTTAGGTTTTAGGTCTAGGTTATAGGTTATAGTTGTAGGGAACTGAGAATAGGTTAAGGTTTAGGTTTAGGGAATCGGGTTTGGGTTCGGGATCGGGTTTTGGTTTGGGTTTTCAAGTTTAGGTTTAGGTTTAGGTTAGGGTGTTGAGAATAGGATTAGGTGTAGGTTTAGGTTGAGGGAATTGAGAACACATTTAGGATTTAGGTTTAGGTTTAGGTTTAGGTTTTAGGTCTAGGTTATAGGTTATAGTTGTAGGGAACCGAGAATAGGTTAAGGTTTAGGTTTAGGAACGGGTTCGGGATCGGGTTTTGCTTTGGGTTTTCAGGTTTAGGTTTAGGTTTAGTTTAGGGTGTTGAGAATAGGATTAGGTGTAGGTTTAGGTTGAGGGATTTGAGAACACATTTAGGCTTTAGGTTTAGGTTTTAGGTCTAGGTTATAGGTTATAGCTGTAGAGAACTGAGAATAGGTTAAGGTTTAGGTTTAGGAAATTGGGTTCGGGTTCGGGATCGGGTTTTGCTTTGGGTTTTCAAGTTTAGGTTTAGGTTTAGGTAAGGGGTGTTGAGAATAGGATTAGGTGTAGGTTTAGGTTGAGGGAATTGAGAACACATGTAGGATTTAGGTTTAGGTTTAGGTTTAGGTTTTAGGTCTAGGTTATAGGTATAGCTGTAGGGAACTGAGAATAGGTTAAGGTTTAGGTTTAGGAACGGGTTCGGGATCAGGTTTTGCTTTGGGTTTTCAGGTTTAGGTTTAAGTTAGGGTGTTGAAAATAGGATTAGGTGTAGGTTTAGGTTGAGGGATTTGAGAACATATTTAGGCTTTAGGTTTAGGTTTAGATTTAGGTTTAGGTTTTAGGTCTAGGTTATAGGTTATAGCTGTAGGGAACTGAGAATAGGTGTAGGTTTAGGTTTAGGAAATCGGGTTCGGGTTCGGGATCGGGTTTTTCTTTGGGTTTTCAAGTTTAGGTTTAGGTTTAGGTTAGGGTGTTGAGAATAGGATTAGGTGTAGGTTTAGGTTGAGGGAATTGAGAACACATGTAGGATTTAGGTTTAGGTTTAGGTTTAGGTTTTAGGTCTAGGTTATAGGTTATAGCTGTAGGGAACTGAGAATAGGTTAAGGTTTAGGTTTAGGGAATCGGGTTTGGGTTCGGGATCGGGTTTTCCTTTGGGTTTTCAGGTTTAGGTTTAGCTTTAGGTTAGGGTGTTGAGAATAGGATTAGGTGTAGGTTTAGGTTGAGGAAATTGAGAACACATTTAGGCTTTAGGTTTAGGTTTAGGTTTAGGTTTAGGTTTTAGGTCTAGGTTATAGGTTATAGCTGTAGGGAACTGAGAATAGGTTAAGGTTTAGGTTTAGGGAATCGGGTTTGGGTTCGGGATCGGGTTTTCCTTTGGGTTTTCAGGTTTAAGTTTAGCTTTAGGTTAGGGTGTTGAGAATAGGATTAGGTGTAGGTTTAGGTTGAGGGAATTGAGAACACATTTAGGCTTTAGGTTTAGGTTTAGGTCTAGGTTTTAGGTCTAGGTTATAGGTTATAGTTGTAGGGAACTGAGAATAGGTTAAGGTTTAGGTTTAGGAAATCGGGTTTGGGTTCGGGATCGGGTTTTGCTTTGGGTTTTCAGGTTTAGGTTTAGGTTTAGGTTAGGGTGTTGAGAATAGGATTAGGTGTAGGTTTAGGTTGAGGGATTTGAGAACACATGTAGGCTTTAGGTTTAGGTTTTAGGTCTAGGTTTTAGGTCTAGGTTATAGGTTATAGTTGTAGGGAACCGAGAATAGGTTAAGGTTTAGGTTTAGGAACGGGTTCGGGATCGGGTTTTGCTTTGGGTTTTCAGGTTTAGGTTTAGGTTAGTTTAGGGTGTTGAGAATAGGATTAGGTGTAGGTTTAGGTTAAGGGATTTGTGAACACATTTAGGCTTTAGGTTTAGGTTTTAGGTCTAGGTTATAGGTTATAGCTGTAGAGAACTGAGAATAGGTTAAGGTTTAGGTTTAGGGAATCGGGTTTGGGTTCGGGATCGGGTTTTCCTTTGGGTTTTCAGGTTTAGGTTTAAATGGTAGCCGTTAAAATGTTGGATGGTATATACAAATTCTGTTTGGATGGTATAGATCATAATTTCAATGCACCGTTAATGCAGGTGACCACCAATTGGGCTGGGTCCCACAAAAGACCACTTGTGATGGGTCGATCGCCGATTGTGAATCCGTCGCCGAATTCTCCATGGATTTCGAGATCAACCGCCGCATCCTCAAAAATGTTACGGTGGGCCCCTATAAATTTTTTAATGGTGAAAATCCTTATCCTTGCTGCTATTTTTATCGAAGTCAAACCTTTGTATATGATTCATTTTTGGCGTAATAGTCTAAAATGATCTCAAAAAAAAAATGGATGAATAACGTGGATATAGGAAATGCATAATTGTGGGGCATATAACTTTAATTTCATTTGAACCAAAGCTCGAGAAGAGTCGGTGCTCTTCTTAGCACTAAACGAACCTACACTGGCTATATATATAGCTGGTGTGTGGTACACTAGCCAATCAACTTCCATGGTAGACTCACAAGAGTTTCAACAACAGGTCAAGGGTATAAGGGTTTAAAATACTCATAGGTGGGATTGGCTGGTGTACCACATGGTACTACTGTATAGCTGATGTGGGTAGCTGTCGGGCGTTGACACTAGAGACCAGCAATTTCATTTATTGACTTTAGTGATTATACTTTTAACCAAGCTAGTCATCTTTTTTACTATCTCAATCAAAAGTAAACTCCACAAAATTCTTGCAAACCTCTTAATACAACATGACAATCAATGTTAGGGGCCCACCATAACGAATCATGTGGCCCGCCATTTTAATTTAGAGGTTTTTGGGTGGTGTCCATTGCCTTCCATGCATTGGACCAACTGATGAATGGGTAGACCTGATTTTTGGGTGCATTCGGTAATCATGGTGGGGCTCATATGATGAGTGGGTTGGATGAGATGCAAACAAGACGGTGGTCCTCAGACAGGCAGTTGAGTAACATTTATAGGTAATCAATTAAATAACAATTGAACAACTTCTGTAGAAGATAAAGCCTAGTGCAAAAATTGATGAAATTCGTTCCATGGGGAGGGTCTGTTTTGGGGTCTTAAAACTGTTTAATATTTAAGGGTGTTTTTTTTTTCATTACTATTTTTTTAAGCTTGCATTCTGGTACATTTTTTAAAAATGTTTTTCATTAACATACTTAATTATTTAACATATTTTTCATTTCAATACCTTCGGTTGGATTTCCTTAACAACGATCAGATTATGTAGCTTAGTTTTTATACATGACAAAAACCTGCTCTTATTTTTGGAAACGGTCCTATTTCAGCGAAGTAGAGTTCATCAAAAGGGTTCTACCATTTAGACTATCTGGCCAAAATCAAGCTGTCTATTGCTTCCAACCCTATGGCCCACTAGAAGAGAGGACTGGCCCAACTGTCAATTTCAGACATCAAAATTTACATAATAGACCCACCGAAGGACGGCTTGGATTTGATACCCAGGAAGCACACTCATCATGTGAGCCCCACCATGATTATCGAATGCGCCCAAAAATCAGGTCTACCCATTCATCAGTTGGTCCGATGCATGAAAGGCAATGGACAACCACCCAAAAACCTCTAAATTAAAATGGCGGGCCACATGACGGTTGGATCCACCTAACCAAGCTAGTTATCTTTTGAGATCATTTTAGACTATTACGCCAAAGACGAATCATATACAAAGGTTTGACCTCGATAAAAATAGCAGCAAGGATAAGGATTTTCACTATTAAAAAATTTATAGGGGCCCACCATAACATTTATTTTCCATCCAATCTGTTAATAAAGTCACAAATAAATTTATAGGGGCCCACCATATTTTTTACGATGTCTTCACATAGTTTTAAATGGTATGGCCCACTTGAGTTTCATTTACCGATGATTTTTGAGATATCTCATAACCTAAAGGAGACACATCAATTCCACGGTGTTGATGTTCGACAGACATCATGATGGGGCCCACAAAACTTACTAACATCAATTCTTAGGTTTTCACGAGGTCAGTAAGTTGGGTCACAATTTTAACCATAATATTTGGCCCATTTTACATGTCTGATTCATTCACTGATCTATTTTACTGATTAATACTCTCAATTTGACAAGTTACTCGCCTCAATTAAGCTACATATGAGAAAGATATTGGGAATACAAGATTGATCAACAATTTTAATGAAATTTGATTTAAACATCTGAAGTTATTTACTCTTTAATTTAAACTGATTAGATTGTCCAAAAACAATTAAAGATTCAATTAGTGGGTGTGCCTAATAATTTAGTAATTTTATTTTTCACAAATAAATTTAACATTTTTTTTAAAGTATATTTTTTTTACTCCTTTAAATAAATAGCATTTTATTATAAAATATTTCAAAAATATTTTAAAAACAAATTTTGAGTTTTTATTTGCAAAATCTCAAAAAACTTCTCATATTTTAATTTTTTTTCAAAAATTTCAAAATGGCAATTTTTCTCTTCAATAGGATTATTTTGTTCTCAAAATATTACTTAAAACATATTTAAAATTTTGTAACTTTTAAATATTCTATTTCATGTGATATTACAAATTAATTAAATACTGCCTTTTAATTATATATATATACACACACACACACACACACACACACACACACACACACACACACATTTAGGTTACAGACAAAAATGAAATAAATATTTAGGAAAAACTTTTCCCGACGAAAATTTCGTCGGCAAAAGTCCTACCGAGATTTTTAAGACCCTTTAGCTACGAATATTTTCGTAGCCAAAGGTGAGTGCGAGACCTTTTACCTACGAATTTCAATTTCGTAGGCAAATGTGAAGTTTTTGGGAATATGACAGACCCTTTAGCTACGAATATTTTCGTAGGCGAAGATAGGTTTTGCCTACGAAAGTCAATTTCGTAGGCAAATGTAAATTTTTTGATATTTTTGTTCTTTAGTAAAGTCCAAGAGCCGGTACAAATACTTTTATCCATAGGTGAAATTAAGAATATATTCGTACATAAAGATGGCTTTTAGCTACGAAATTCGATTTCGATAGTAAAAGTAAATTCAAGACACACTTTCAATTTTTACGGCGGGTAGGGGCACACACGGTTCGGTTTCGGTTTTGAAACTGGAACCGAGTGACCAAGGATGTAGATGAATGAATCCTGCCAGCTGTCGATATGGACCGTCAATGTGAAGGGGGCCACCTTTATTTCTCTTCCCTTTTGGAACCGGATCCGAACCGTGTGCACCCCTAACGGCGGGGGAGCGAAAAATTCAAATGACCCTTTAGCTACGAAATTTTATTTCGTAGGTAAAAGTAAATTCAAAACAAGGATGGCTTTTAGCTACGCAATTTGTTTTCGTAGGTAAAAGTAAATTCAAAACATGGTAAATATGGCTTTTAGCTACGAAATTAGAGTTCGTAGGTAAAAGGGAGCGTTTTCCATTTTTTTTGCTTTTTTAAAAATTAAAAACACACTTTAGCTACGAAAATATTCGTAGGTAAAGATGGCTTTTAGCTACGAAATTCAATTTCGTAGGTAAAGAAATTCGGTTTCGTAGGTAAATAAGGGTTTTACCTACGAAATTAAATTTCGTAGGTAAAAGTAAACTTTGAAAATTTATAAATTGAAAAGACCATTTAGCTACGAATATTTTAGTAGGTAAATATGTGTTTTACCTATGAGATTTTATTTCGTAGGGAAAGGTTGGGTTTTCTATCCAAAAAAGTCAAAGGACCCTTTACCTACGAAAATTTTCGTAGGTAAAGATGCCTTTTACCTACGAAATTCAGTTTCGTCGGTAAAAGTAGGCTTTTACCTATGAAAACTATTTTCGTCGGTAAAAGTCATCTTTACCTACAAAAAAAAGTTTCATAGGTAAAAACCATATTTCTTGTAGTGACCAGGATATACCATCCAGGGAGGTCCCTTAGGAATACAACACGTGTTGTGCATGCAATTGATAAATGCACCAAGTAATCATGAATCGTGTATTGCATAGATTATTTCGTTTATCACATTTGAATCAACATAGTCTAATACATTAATAATCAAATCATATCATTATTAATACAGAAATCACACAGTTATTTAAATCAACTAAGAGTACATGACAATTAAATCAGGATAATAATATAACACACCAAACAATCCACCTATTTTAAGTTGATGGATGGAAACACATCGGGATCACTTACCTTGATATAGTGGAGATGATTCCGTGAACCAACTGTTTGAATTGAATTAGGACTTCCTAAAATCATATAAATAAGTATTTTATTTAATCTTACGATTACACATAATGAATAAAATGCATGATTTATTATTTATTATTTAATCATATCGATGTTGCCCATTCAATGGTCTGATCACTCCAAAATTTGAGGCCTTGATATATCTTAGCGTTAGGAATCATATGGTCAACATGGATCTAATCTAATTAAACTAGGCAATCCCATACCAATCTCTATAGCAAGGGATTTCGCCTAACATTTACTATTTTCATCATATGTATCAATAGTCGATGCGATGAACGTGTCGTCAATCCAACTCGTTCATTGCATTGATATTAAAGAATTATTCTAGATTATAAGAAAATAAAATTAAAATATCCATTACTAACCTGTATCAAAGGCGACTTAAAGTTTCTTAATTTCTCTCTTGTCTTTCCGCTAAGAAGCATTTTGAAAAGGGAAGGTTTTTAAAAAGTTTCGGATCTAATTATGGAAGTTTCATTAACAACCAAAGATATGGCATGGATTTGATGATATCGAGGGGTTAGGATTCAACTCTTCCGAGTACGATTCCAAGTTCTCGCTCGAAACAACCCACCAACTAGAAAACATACGTAAAGAGTGCATAAGGATTTATTTTGATTTAATTAGGGTCTAGAGATGATAGAGAACATCTCATAAAGATGGTTGAGATTTAATGGATAAGTTTAACCCAATAGAAAGTTATGATTAACTAATGAATAGATCAGATTACATAACAGGAGTATTTCCCAAAGATAAATAGGGAGAGAAAATAGATAGTTTCTGTTTCAAACTTTGCTTGTGCTGGATAAAACTATTTTTAGGGAATTATTTCAAGGAATTCTTTCATGCACACATGTGCCTTTCAATTGATAACATAAACTAGCATATTATGAGATATGCACTCCACCCATTTACTTTGTCTTGTCATGTTAGCATATGGGTCCAAAAATGAAGTAAAACTAGTACTCGAGTGGCCCGTTTCATGGACGGTTTGGATGGTAAGATAGAATGTTTTTAAGAATTAGTGGCTGGTAGTGTTAGTGAGGAAGATGAGTTGGTTTTAATGGTAGATTTTGTCCAAGGACATATTTCTTTGAGTTGTTTCTTGTGGATGTCTCGGATAGGTCCCATCGTACTTGTGGGTCCACAAATAAAAGGTTAGTGATGGTTGGCTTGGTGGGTTCGCAAAAGATCTATTTTCCTTATATAGTGTGGTTTGGATTTGCGAATTATCCGGAGGTTGCAGGAAGGCTATGGAATGGTGATTCATGATTTTTAGTTTCAAATTACAATTTGTACATGAAAAGCGGAAGGAGATAATGTTACGTGTGGTCGTTCTCCCCGCATGAATCTTGATCCCTAGTTGAGATCAACGTGAATGGTTGGGATCATAGAAGAAATCTTCTCTATGATTCAAGGAAGAATCCCGATGGAGTACTAGGAATGAATATTTCCATTTTGGTGAGGGAATATGGAACTTTGTTTAGAACGCAATTAATGCGGCCAGTTGCCTCAAGTTGTTTGATCATGTGGGGTCCAGCGTGGTGGTTTTTTGGTGAAATCATATATGTCCATGTGATTTGTTGAGTCTTGTTAGGATAAAGTTTAAAAAATGGAGTAGATCAATTATCCGTATGATCTACTTGATATGATAGGAAATCAAGAAGATTAAATATGGATTGTTGATGGTTTCTTAGCTAGCAGGTGAATGGAATGGCCCAGATCATGTATGTGTTGGCTTCACAGACGGTGGACGGTGATGGATAGGTTGACGTTTTACTAGATGGAACATAGCAGTAGAGTGTAGTTACTAGAGTCTTGGACTCTTTGAGAGACGTGGGTTGCTGGACGTCTTCAAGTATTTGTTAAATATATTATATAAAAGGACGTCTTCAAGTATTTTTTTTATTATATTATATAACATATGATCGTAACATTATCTAGAGACGGATGACTCTCATCTCACGTTTTCTATAAAAATATTCAAACATGAATATTTTTTATTCAGATTGTCGATTTAGAGCGAAACTTTACCAAAGATCATCATTTTGCGTGCTCTATAAAAAGACTAAATTTGGAACTTGATCTCTTAAGGATGACCAAGATGCCTATTTAATGGCTCGGGCCTATTTGTAACTCAAAACAATGTTTAACGATATCCTATGTAAAAATTAACCGATAGTTTTGATGTATACCCTATGATGTCCCTAATGAATGGTTCATTTAGACATTTAGATGGCCCAGTTGGCAGATCGGACTGTGATGGATGATCAATTGATGGTCTAAATTTTAAGTAATTAGATGATTAGGATGTTAATCACAGTTACGAGTTATTGTACGGTCGTTTTCGTAAATGGATATGTTGAAAGTGGTTTTTGGATGTGGTATATGTTAGAAATGTATAAGGTTAGATTTAAGTTATTGGTTCACAAGTGTAAAATGCTTAGATCATGATTTTGACGATAAATTAATCATATTTATAAGTGAAAAATAAGATGAACGGATCAAAATATTAATTTGACGAGTGTACAAGTGGATATGAAGATCTGATAGTTACTTTACGTTGATCGACTGGTCCACATTCGAAGCAGTCGGTTAGATATCATGATCTAGTGGTAAATAGTTGATTTAACGGTCGGTTTGATGAACGAGTGAGCATACTAAGGTATTCAGGGATTTGTCGTAGTAATTAATAGTCAGTTGACGCAATCTAGGGGTGAAATTTACTTCCTATGATTTAGATTCAAGTTAAACTACAGATATATTGTTAAAATTAATGGATCTACAAGTGTAGAGTTGAATGAGTGTAACCGTTCATTTTTATGTGAGGGTAAACTCGCACACAAAAATCCAGGTTGTTACGTTCTTTCCCCCTTAAATAAAATCTCGTCCTCGAGATTTGAAAACTAATATCTTAAAAATTTTCTTCTTTTAATCGCGTTGGTCACGCCGATGTTACCGATAGATCTAAACACTACATTGGCCTCTAAGTTTTTTTTTTCTTTTTTTTTTCCACGAATTATGAAGCCCATATTCCTATACAAAAGAATTTTTGAAATTTAGTAAGGGATTTTTTTTTTTAAACCAAAGGTAAATATTAAAAAGAAAATTTCTTTCAGTCGAACTAACAGGAAGCTAGTTTTGGGCATATTTAATTTCTTTTTAATGGATGTGGTTATAATCACTATTTAAATACTTAGGAACATCAAATTATATTTATATTTTATTTTATTTTTTAATTAATTAATTAATTTTTATTTTTATTTTTGGGATTTTATGATAAGTATACAATCCTTTTATAAAATTTTAGCTTAGTCAATAATTCACATGAATTTCTAAAATTCTTGCAGTATGACCTATCCAAAATTTGACAAATTTTGACACGTCTACACTAAGTCCCTAAATTAGTATAATGACTGTTTGATTTCGATTTTATAATTATTTTTGTTTTAATTTAGACTTGTCTATCATCGATCAGAATTTTGAATCGCATCGATCGGAGGTATACTTTTATAGTTATGAATTTTACAAGTTGGATGATTCATATCGTCCAACGTTATTGATTCAGAATAACTCATTTCAATCTAAAATACATTCAATTAAAGTGCAAGGAACCTAGATTTTTATTTTTTTACGTTATACAATAATTTAGAGGGTATCTTGTTTTTAGTATTTATGATCATTATTTCATACATCAATTAAGGGAGAAATTTTAATGTCAGGTTTCTAATTTCAAGGGTCTACAATTTATGATCTGTAGTGGGTTATATAACGTACAGGTCACTCTAGGTTTTGGAAAGACTAATCTCTGATACCATTCTATCACGACCGAGATTTCGGGTACCTAGCGTATACTTTGGACTGAGATACATGTCATGACTTATACACTAAGTGTACTTAAACTGTTAAATTGCTTACAAAAATCTCATCTACCCAATATCTTTACCGTAGATCTACATTTCATTCATAGTATAAAGCATTTCATAAATAAGAAACAACCATTTATTCCAATAATCAATCATAAACATAGTT
Source organism: Magnolia officinalis (assembly GCA_021015155.1). Classification (NCBI taxonomy): domain Eukaryota; kingdom Viridiplantae; phylum Streptophyta; class Magnoliopsida; order Magnoliales; family Magnoliaceae; genus Magnolia; species Magnolia officinalis. Next base: position 27,994,958 of record JAJHSJ010000001.1, read on the forward strand.
AAGGACACTCTCATTTGGGGTCTTATGAAATAAAATAAACATGTCCAATAACTTGAAAAAAATTTAATTAACAATCTAAGAAAATCAAATATAATTAAAGTACAAAAATAAAAAATAAAAAATCGCTACTCTAAGGCAGTAACTTCTTCCTCTGTCAAGTAGGGGCACGTGTCCCTTAAATCCTCCTCCGGCTCGGCCACGTATTCCTGTTCTTGAGCCACCAGCTCATCCTCATTCACATCTGTACAATTTTTCCATCAATAAAAAGGATAATCTATCCAAGCCTAGTGAGAATTCCCAACATGGTTCTTTACATCAAATTATAATAGAATGTCAATAATCATACACAATATAAATTTTTAAAAAATGCAAATGCAATGTATTAATGCATCAAGTAGGAATCCGTCCACTAGCTTGAGTTAAAAACCTGTTAACCTGTATCTGCCCCTTCGCAGGCTTCTACCATCTGGTAGGCATAGGCAAGGTACACATCTACTCCTTAAGTAGGCTTCCGCTAATATAGTGGGCTTCTGGTAACGATTCTACCACAATATACCATCCAGGGAGGTCCCTCAGGAATACAACACGTGTTGTGCATGTAATTGATAGATGCACTAAGTAATCATGAATCATGTATTGCATAGATTATTTCGATTATCACATTTGAATTAAAATAGTCTAATACATTAATCAAACCATATCATTATTAATACAGAAATCATACAGTTATTTAAATTAACTAAGAGTACATGACAATTAAATCAGGATCATAATACAACACATCAAACAGTCCACCTATTTTAACTTGATGGATGGAAACACATCGGGATCACTCACCTTGATGTAGTGGTGATGATTCTGTGAACCAACGGTTTAAATTAAATTAGGACTTCCTAAAATCACATAAATAAGAATTTTCTTTAATCTTACGATTACACATAATGAATAAAACGTATGATTTATTATTTATCATTTATTCAGATCGATGTTACCCATCCAATGGTCTGATATATATCTTAGCCTTAGGAATCATATGGTCAACATGGATCTAATCTAATTAAACTAGGCGATCCTACACCAATCTATATAGCAAGGGATTTCGCCTAACATTTACTATTTTCATCATATGTATCAATAGGCCGATGCGATGAACGTGTGGTCAATCCAACTCGTTCATTGCATAGATCTTAAAGAATAATTCTAAATTATGAGAAAATAAAATTAAAATATCCATCACTAACCTGTATCAAAGGCGACTTAAAGTTTCTTCATTTTTCTCTTGTCTTTCCGCTAAGAAGTTTTTGAAAAGGGGAGGTTTTTAAAAAGCTTCGGATCTAATTATGGAAGTTTCATTAACAACCAAAGATATGGAATGGATTTGATGATATCGAGTGGTTAGGATTCAACTCTTCCGAGTACGATTCCAAGTTCTCGATCGAAACAACCCACCAACTAGAAAACATACGTAAAGACTGCATAAGGATATATTTTGATTTAATTAGGGTCCAGAGACGATGGAGAACATCCCATAAGGATAGTAGATATTTGATGGATGAGTTTAACCCAATAGAAAGTTACGATTGACTAATGAATTGATCAGATTAAATAACAGGAGTATTTCCCAAAGATAAAGGAGAGTCGATCTTGAATAGCGAGGGAAAATAGGTAGTTTCTGTTTCAAACTTTGCTTGTGCTGGATAAAACTATTTTTTAGGGAATTGTTTCAAGGAATTCTTTCATGCACACATGTGCCTTTCAATTGATGACATAAACTAGCATATTATGAGATATCCACTCCGTCCATTTACTTTGCCTTGTCATGTTAGCATATGGATCCAAAATTGAAGTAAAATTAGTACTCGAGTGGCCCGTTTCATGGACAGTTTGGATGGTAAGATAGAATGTTTTTAAGAATCAGTGGCTGGTAGTGTTAGTGAGGAAGATGAGTTGGTTTTAATGGTAGATTTTGTCCACGGACATATTTCTTTGAGTTGTTTCTTGTGGATGTCTCGGATAGGTCCCATCATGCTTGTGGGTCCACAAATAAAAGGTCAGTGATAGTTGGCTTGGTGGGTTCGAAAAGATCTGTTTTTCTGATATAGTGTGGTTTGGATTTGCGAATTATCTGGAGGTTGCAGGAAGGATATGGAATGGTGATTCATGATCTTTAGTTTCAAATTTCAGTTTGTACATGAAAAGCAGAAGGAGATAATGTTACATGCGGTCGTTCTCCCCGCGTGAATCTTGATCCCTAGCTGAGATCAGCGTGAATGGTTGGGATCATAGAAGAAATCTTCTTTATGATTCAAGGAAGAATCTCGATGGAGTACTAGGAATGAATATTTCCATTTTTGTGAGGGAATATGGAACTTTGTTTAGAACGCAATTGGTGCAGCCAGTTGCCTCAAGTTGTTTGATCATGTGGGGTCCAGCGTGGTGGTTTTTGGTGAAATCATATATGTCCATGTGATTTGTTGAGTCTTGTTAGGATAAAGTTTAAGAAATGGAGTAGATTAATTATCCGTATAATCTACTTGATAGGATAGGAAATCAAGAAGATTAAATATGGATTGTTGACGTTTTCTTGGCTAGCAGGTGAATGGAATGGCCCAGATCATGTATATGTCGGCTTCACAGACGATGGACGGTGATGGATAGGTTGATGTTTTACTAGATGGAACATAGCAATAGAGTGTAGTTGCTAGAGTCTTGGAGTCTGAGAGACGTGGGTTGCTGGACGTCTTTAAGTATTTTTTTAATATATTATATAACATAAGGTGGTAACATTATCTGGAGACGGAAATTCTAGTTATTTAATAGATTTCAAAGTTAATTATGAAGTTATTACTGTTTAATTAGAAGTTTTTAAACATTGATTGAGTCATGATTTTACCTATCACATCTAGCTTACATATTAAAGTTTTAATTAATACTGAATTGTTAACTTGATGATTATCGAGAATGATAGAAACCATACCCGGAGAATTTGTCCATCATGTTCAATGAGAGGAATTGAAAGTGCACAAAATGGTTCAACAAGAAATTGTAATTTTTATAATTTATTCGGCTCAACCTTCAATCTGAACGAAGCCAACTTCAGTCCTACCTAAGACAGCTTAGGTGAGACTTAAGTTAGACTAATTCTGCACTTATTTTTCAGATGAAATTCGGTGTGACCGAAGCTTAATAAAAGTACAAAAATGGAAGTCGGTTGCAAGTCGGTGCGAACTTTTACTATTTAAAGGAGTTTTCTTAGTTGTTTTAGATATAAATTAGAGTTTGAGAAAGAGACCAAGGGGTGGCGGAGTTTCTACGAAGTCATTCTTCCTCTTTGACTTCTCAATTTTAGTTGGTCTTTCTTTTATTTTCCTTCTAGGTTATTAGCCATGTTAGGCTAATATCTTAGCTAAGGATAATGGATGAAGTTTGTAATTCATTACATTATTATGTTTATTTGATTCACAAAACAGTGGTTGAAATTATGATATTAGATTGAATAGATTTGGATTTTACTTTAAAGTCTTTGTATTGTTTCACCTTTGATTCATTGTCAACTCCGGGCACATTAGTTGTTTGGAAGTGCAATTACAATGCTTAATTAGGGAAGGAATCAATTTATAAAATTCTTTAATCTATTGTAGATTGCAGACACAATCGATGCTTGAATTCTCTGCGATTGATGTCCGAGTGCTTCATGAGAGAATTGTTCAATTCAATTCATATTCTAATATTATTTATGATTGATTTAACTGGTCTATCTTTCGATTGGATATGATAGGACTTCGATTCCAATTGAATTATAATCATTGAATCAGTAAAACAGATATTGTGATTGCTATAAGTAGATTCCTGGATCCTTAGTCATTTTTTTTATTGTTTAAAACCATTTTTATCTCACTGGATTAAAAACTCAAACAAACCATTAGACTTAAATTATTTTTAGGCCATGTTCCTCATTTCCTGTGGATTCGACTTCGGTCTCACCGAGTTATTACTACATCGCAGCCCTACACTTGGGGTTGTCACAAGGCTATTAATCTATTGGGCACATGACCCATTGATAGTAATACAAAACAATCAGATTATCAATTGCATCATTATAATTACTTTAATACGACAATCTACGTTGTCCAAACATTATCCATGTAAATCAACAATTAAAAATTGTTGGCCCATTCGAGACTTAGAATTTTAGCATTTTCGGGCAAATTATATATTTCAATGGGCTTATTACAACCATTGTATTAAACATTATATACATACACTAATTAGATATATTAAAGTTGATTTAGTAATTAAATTCAAACCCTTGTAAATATACTATGCATAGCTACTTTTGGATTATAAAGGATTTTGAATCCAGGGTGCCAAACGCAACATGGATTTCAAATCTAATGGGTTCTAAATGAACGCTTCCAAACATGTGTTAGAATTACAAGAACTTTAGGAGGCATTTGCAGTATGGGATTAAGTGGGATGAAATTGAAAATACCAGCATTTAAATCCCATACCACATTTGTTTTCTTTAACAATTGCTAGGGTTATATGCTTTGAAAAATAAATAATGTATTAAGAAGGGTGATGAAGAATTCATTTGAAACATGAGATTTATAGCAGAGGCTTGTTAAATCCATTTGAAATTTGAAATATACCATGCCATCCCTCCCGTGTAGTGTGCATATCCAACCGATGCGCACTATGATGTCAGCAAGTTCTGTCGGTCCCACCATGATATATGGATTATATCCAGACTATTCATCCATTTTTCAAGATCGTTTAAGGGCATGAGCCTAAAATTTAGGCAGATTAAAAGCCCAAATGGACCACACCATAGAAAGCAACGGAAAATGAACACCTATCATTGTAAACTTCTTGAGGACCACACAAGTTTTGGATCAAGTTGGCATTTGAGTTTTCCCTTCAACCAAGTCTACATGATTTTATGAACAGGTTCGGTGGGTAAAAATACATCACGGTGGGCCCTAAAAATGTTTTAATTATCTATGTCATTATCTCTGCTGCTTTCTGATGGTTAATGTAATCTTTGGATCTTCCTCATTATCGGACCTATGCTATAACATAATCACCTAAAACGAAAGGATAGGGTGGATATAACACATACATCATATATATAGCGGGACCACATAACTTGTTGACGTCGATACAATAAAAAAAAAAAAAAAAGTCTATGATATTTTCAAACAGTATCGTCCGTGGCCAGTGGAGGGATTTATAAACAAACTCCGGGACCATGTCATCATTGCAGAAACCCAATTCCATCCCACTTGAATTTTATTTAATTCAACGCGCAAAACACCAACATGAGAAACTGGCGTACGATAGAATGGGCTCCTATTTTCTGTGGTCCGGATTGAACTACATTCAGGTCAATTGTAAAGGCCACGTCATTCACCACTATCTGAAAGTAAAGCACATATGAGATATCGGATCCATTGATCAAGTCCATGGTCAACATCACCCTCGCAACAATCCTGACGGTAACCTGATTATGTGGGCCACACATGCACAAGAGATTGAGGGACAGTTGGACAAGAAATGACGGTCCATATTCAATGTACAAGTACCACTCACCGGAAGCGGATTGCGTACTGAGTAACTCAGTGCCTTAAGCCTACTGAGTAAATTCTGTAGGGTCCACCTTGATTTATGTATTTTATCCACTCATTCATCCATTTTAACAGATAATTTTAGGGTCTGAATATAAAAATCTCAAGTGGACCACACTACAGTGTGATTGAACATCTACCGTTGAAAATTTCTTGGGGGCCATAGAAGTATTGGATCAAGCTTATATTATTTGTTTCCTTTCATTTATGTCCACGTGATCATATTAAGGTTTGATGAGAAATAAACATCACTGTGGGCCCTAAAAAGGTTTCAACGGTAGAAATCATTATTCCAACTGTTTTCTATGATATGGTCCACTTGATCTATGGGTATGATTAAATTCTGGCCTCAACCGTTAAAATAAGATGGAAAAACGGATGGACAGCATAGATAGACCACGTACATTCACAGTGGCCCAACAGAGTTTACTCAGTACGATAAGAGGGTACCGAGTAACTCATTACGCAATCGATTTCCCACTCACCGGAAATCTCTCCACTTGATTTGTCATTATGTAAAATGGCATGAATGTAATTTCCATGGACTGCGTCACTACGAAACCGCATGCATGCATGCATGCGTCATCTTCTCGAAGAGAGGAGTTTTTGAGGCGCGAAGCAAGATATCTTTTCTTCTATTTATTTCAACGTCTCTCACCAAGTTATTATACTCGCATTAATATTCCCACTGATTTATTATACTCGCATTAACTGATTTAACCCCTATAACTTTCTCAAATCTCCCTCTCTCCTTTTCTTAATATTCCCACTTCCCAACGGTTCCCAACTCTCATTAATTACTTACTTCCTCTTTCTCTCTCTCCATTACACTCTTCCCTGAGCCGAGGGGCGCGGATTGGATACTGACAGGGCCTGACGTCACCTAGCTCCGTAGACCCCACCATGATGCGTGTGTTATATCCATACGGTCCAACCATTTGTAGAGATTATTTTATGGCATTACAGAGAGATTGAGATAGATGTAAATTTTAAGTTGGCCCACCACAGAAACCCATGGGAGCAGTCACACCCACCGTTGAAACATTTACAGGGCCCACCGTGATGTATTTTTGAGATCCAACCTGTTAACTTATGATATATAAAGTGAAAACAAAAATATCAACTTGATTGTAAGCTATTGTGGCCCCTACGAGGTTTTGAACGGTGGATGTTACTGTCCCCACTATTTTCTATGGTGGAGTCCGCTTGAACTTTAGATCTATCTCATTCTCTTTGTAATGCCATAAAACAATTTATAAAACTGGTTGGACGGTATGGATACAACACATGCATCATGGTGGAGTACACAGAGCTTGGTGACGTCACTTCAGTAGCCATTTGGCTATTGACCTTGTCAGTATCCAATCCGCGCCCTGACCCGAGGATTTAAACCATACTCAGGTTTCCCATTATGCAAGTGGACCCCATAGTTCACTTATCCACACAACTGGTATTGTGTGGAAAGGTGCTGCAGGCTGCATTTGAGCCACCCCAATCCCTACCGTTAATATCAATTAAATGAATCATAAAATCTATCTTTGGGTGTTTCTTCCTAGCTCGAAATGGACAATTAACATGAATTTTCAAATTTAAAAATAATCAACCTCATTCAAACTAATAAAAATATTGGTCTTGAACTTCAATTATAGTTTTTATTTTTTATTTTATTGAAAAATAAAAGTACACAACCTATAGAATTCTGGATGCCCCACGAAAAAGAAATAGGCCTCACTATATTTGCCTAAATAGTACAAAAATATACAGTTACATTGGAAAACTAATAAAAAATAGCCAATTCAAGCTCATATGGCAGACCCAGGACAGGGTCTTCAGACATCTAAAATCAATGGTGGTCCATTTTGATAACACCAATAAAAATTGACGGTCCAAGTGCTACCTACGTACATCAATAACTCAAACCCTCTAAAAATTTTAGACCAACGTCCATACAAAATTCCTATCAAATTTGGACTGCACCAAAATTAGAAACTTCCATTCCAACTTTAAATTCCTATTTCATGATTATATTGGGTTAGAATTTCTGACCCATGGTCCCCAAAGGTCCAAATGATCAAAAAATGGGCCCCACCCATACAAAACCAAGTAACCCAAATAAATGAAAATCATACTCGGGTCAAGGTTCATACACTACACTGATCCACCTTGTGATTAGTCCACGTAGTAGGTCGATTAATGATGGAGCCAAACCTGTCAAGCATCAATACCCATGTGAAATTCCTTAATATAAAATCCCCTCCTCCACAAATCCTTTCCTCCAACCCTCGGGCTCTCCCTCCTTCCTTCCCCCGCTAAAAAGACCATTCTGCCCTTCCCTCTCCTTAATCTTCTACCACAACCATGATGAAACGTCTCTCCCAAATCAAACTCCTCCAAGCCTCCGTCGCCTTCCTCCTAACCCTAACCCTAATCCTTCACTCCCTCCTCTCTCAAACAACTCTCGACCTCTTCTCCCGCCTCCTCTCCCAAAACCGCATCCTCGTACTATCTTGCGCCTGGTGCTTATCCATCACCCTACTCTGCTACCTCTCCACCCGTCCTCGCCCTGTATACCTCCTCGACTACGCCCTATTCAAGCCCGACTACGACCGCAAATGCAGCTACGAGGTCTGCGAGTACTTCCTTCGTCGCAGCAAGCGTTTCTCCACCGTCAGCGAAGACTTCATGCGCGGGATTTACCTCAAGTCCGGCCTCGGCGACGAGACCTATGCTCCCCCCTTCATATTCCAACACGACCACGAGGCGAAGCTAAAGTCAGCCATCCAGGAAGCTGAGGAAGGCATGTTCTCAGCCGTTGATTCCGTCCTAACCAAGACCCAAGTAGACCCACTTGCCATCGACATCGTCATCGTAACCTGCGGCATGTTCAGTCCCTGCCCTTCTCTCTCCTCTCTCATCATCAACCGATACAATCTCCGTCCCGATGTTAAGACCTTCAACCTCTCCGGCATGGGCTGCAGCTCAGGCGTCTCTTCCATTGATCTCGCAGCCAAGCTGCTGAGCCGTAACCGAAAGATCGGCTACGCGCTCGTCGTCGTCACCGAAAGCATCAGCTTAAACTGGTACTTCGGCGACAACCGTTCCATGCTCGTCACCAACTGCATCTTCCGCGTCGGTTGCGCCGCCTCTCTCATCACCAACGACCCAGCGCGCCGCGGCTCGGCTAAGATGGAGCTCACCTTCTCTCTCCGCAGCCACCACGGCGCTGACGATGCTTCCTACAAAGCCGCATTCCAGGAAGAAGACGCCAACGGAAACGTCGGCGTTGCACTGACCAAAGACCTCATCCGCGTCGCCGGCGAGGGCCTTCGCGACCACATCCGCACGCTCGCGCCACGTGTGCTCCCGATCTGGGAGCTCTTAATGTACGCATACTCAGTCGTAACGTGCGCACTCTCACGTGGGGATAAGAAGCCGATCGTGCCAGACTTCACGACGGCATTCGAGCACTTGTGCATTCACACGGGCGGGAAAGCTGTAATTCAACAGGTTGGGAGGCTGATGAGGCTCGGAGATGAAGTTACGGAGCCAGCTAGAATGTGTTTGCACCGGTTCGGGAATACGTCGGGTAGTCTTGTATTCTACGAGCTGGCGTATTTCGAAGCTAAAGGGCGTATAAAGAGAGGAGATAGGGTTTGGATGCTGGCTTTCGGGACGGGTTTTAAGGTTTGTAGTTTGGTTTGGAAGTCACTTCAGGATTCGTACCCAGATGATGATAATCCATGGAGTGATTGTATCCATAGATATCCGGTGAGGGCGTGGTAGGGATTGAATGAGATTGGGGTGGTGTTAGGATGGTAATAAAATGAAAGATGGTGGGTGATTATTGGAATTGGACAGTAAGGGTGTTGAAGAAGGAGAAAATAAGCATGAAGATATGCATGCTGGTGTTTTGGTGGTGGTGATGGTTTTTCTTCTTCTACTACTTTTCTTTTTATTTTATTTTGTTTTTGTTTTATTTTCTTTCTTTTTTCTTTTTTTTTTTCTTTTTTTTGGATGGAAGGGTTGTGATTACTATTTACTGTTTGTTACAGTTATAATTGCTGCAAATGTGTTTTTATGGTGGGTAAAAATCTGATAATAATACAAAGGTTGGTGAAGGTATGTGTACATGACATCTCTCTTTGGATGTTCATCAGGAAGCTCCGGACCAAAAGATAATGCCTCACATCATAAGAGCCGTTGGTGAATATATCATGTCAAATTACCACTTATCCAGCTGTTGGAGGATAGTGTATCAATGTACAATAACAGAATTTTAAAACCCCAACAATGACTTTTAATATTGAAACCACCAAATATCAGCTTGATCCAAAACTTCTTTGGCCCAACAAGTTTTCAATGCTGCAGTTTCTCCTGTTTTGTTGGTTGTGGCAGTACCATAATACTTCACTACGGTGCCTCATTTTTTGCGTGATCTTGCAAAATGGACGATGGGAATATAACAAATACATCATGGTGAGTCCCATAGAACTTGATGACATCAACACTGCACCCGCAATCTGCTTCCTTCCCTGGCAATGGTGGACCCACCGTGATGTATGAATTTTATATCATTGTACATCTAGTTTTTTTTTAGCTCATTTTAATTTTAATTTTTTTTTTTTTGGGAATAAGGAGATTTCATTTCCATAAAGGGACTTTACAACTATCCCGGACTACGGGCCACCCCTGGTACAAGAAGGAAACAGGGGTGCCTATCGTAAAACATGACGGAAGGAAAAGACAGGGAAAAGAGGAAAAACTCTACACTTTCCCGCGGGACTCTCTAACATAGCCAAGGCCAAGATTGTCAAGGAAGGTAAGACGCGAGCATAGGATAGTAGATCCCTCAGATGAGCATACACTACCTCTCTTTGTTCTGCTACCTTCTTTGGCCAAAACGTCCGCCAGGCCATTACTTTTTCGCTGGATATGCCGGCTCTGGAAGGACACTGCCCGATTTAGCATTTGGATCCTCCTAAGCCACGCCTGCCACCTCCAGTGCGGATCAGCTTTTCCCGCAAGCAAGTCGGGGCTCATTTTTAATATATGTGAGACCAATACCTAAGCAAATCATAAGTTTAAATGGACCACAACACAGGAAATAGTGGGGATATATAATGACACCCACCCTCGAAGCCTTATGGTGGCTACGGTCATTTAATTTTTATTTACCATCCCACCTGTTGATAAAGGAGGATACAAATATCACCTTCATCAAACTTATGGGCCCCAGGAAGATTTCAGTGGTGGGCGTCCAATCACCATCTTTCCTACAATGTGGTCTACTTTTGATGTGGTTTACTTAGCTCTCGATCTGCCTCATTTTTTCGTTCATGCCTAAAATGAGCTCCAAAACTGGATATAAGATAAAATAATAAAACACATACATCAGGGTGGGCCCTATTGGTGTTGTTGGGTCACCACCTAGTCCGCTTCTGCTGGAAGGACCCACATTAACTGTTCTGAGTCTTCTGAACGTCGGATGATGGGACCTATATCTCTCTGCTGGGAGTTATCATCGATGGGACAATGCAAAAAATGCACTGTGCAGATCGTCCTTGCTCTCAGCTTTTCAGGTGGAACATAGCTTGGTGAATGTTATGTGGCCCCAACCATCAGCGGTCGTATTCATCCGATCACACGAGAGGGCCCCCATTGAGGATGGGCGCTGGATGAGCACTAGCAGCAGTACTAACAATTTCACCCTCTCTAGTGATAGGATCGTCGGGTCTCATTTAACTGTTAATCCGGACTGTAGCTTCAGCACCAACCATGTTGACCGTCCATTTAGTGCAGATAGTTGTCAAAACGTTCGTCTTTGTTTCAATCGTCGATGGAAACTATCCTTGGTATTTAATGATTATGACTACCTAATTAATAGTGGGGTATTACTTAATGGCTGTGGCCAACCATGGAGCTGTTTCATTTATTGGATTGTTCCTATAAATTAGGACGCGGATTGCGTACTGACAGTGATACATACAGTTCTCTGTGGACCACGCATGAATATATATGTGTTTTATCCAGCCTTCTATCTAGTTTTTCAAATCATTATAGAGCATGAACCAAAATTGAAGAAGATCCAAACCTAGAATAAACCGCACCAGGAGAAAACGGTGGCGATTGCCCTTGAAAACTTCGTAAGGCTCACTGTAATGTTTATGTGGCATACCTGTTACAACTGGACGAGGAGAAAGCACAAATATCAGTTTAATTAAAAAAATTTGTGGCCTCTAAGAAGTTTTTAATGGTGAGTGTTCAGTCACGATTTCCCGTGGTGGGGTCCATATGAGATTTGGATCTGCCTAATTTTTGGTCTCATGTTATGAAATAGTCTTGAAAAATGGATGGATGACGTGGATAGGACACATACATCATAGTGGGGCCCAGAGAGCACTGTCAGTAGCCACCATGCCTAGTGACACTGTCGGTAGGCAATCCGCGTCCGTATAATTAGAGTAGTCCTCTAACAGTCCATAACTTGTAAGTATTTAAGTGAGGTGGGAACCATGTAAGTTAATCTTAACCTACATCGCAATGCGTGGGAACCCTGTAAGTCAATTAAAGTAGTCCTTACAACCATTCATTTATTTTGGATTGTCTGACCAGCGGCTCTGATATCTAGCACGGGTGCCATGTTACACGTGCGAAGAGAATGCGCTTCCAAAATGAACTCATGCGAGTGTAAGTAGGCATTCATTGTACGGGCCTACTTTTTAGAAAGCACGCCTAGTTAATGTGATGTGCTATTTTGTTGGTGGCACATTCATGGAAAAGCTGATCAGATATATTGAATGGTGACAGCCGTATTATACCGTTTGTATTTATGATAAGTTATCTACGCTAAAAATGCTTTCCCTTTTCATGGCCCACTAGCTAACTGGCACGTAAGATGTTAGTGCGTGGAAAATAGGAATTAGGGTTCAGAGGTACAGTAATGCGAATCACGTCACTTTAAATGGTAACCGTCACCTTGCAAATGGATGGTTATTGGTTAAGCTAATATATCACTTTAAAGAAACGGTGGAGAATGGCATGTGCTAATAAAGAGGGGTAGATAAAAAAAGAAAAGAATACGGTTAGGCTACACGCAAACGCAAAGAAAGAAAGAGAAACAAATAAAACCTACTCATGTATATACTTTTTAACTATGCTAGAGTGCATGCGATGCATACTTGGTGCTAGAGGGACGATTCTAACTAATGTGGCCCACTCAAGTTTTAAATCTACCTTAATTTTCTCAAACCTTCTAACATGACTCACATAATAAGGGCTGTTTGGCCGGGCAGATCTTATGGTATTAGGAGGGATGGATCAATTTTAGGGCCCGTTTGGCCGGTTGGATTGGAAGGGATTAGATGGTAGTGGAAGGGATTGGATGGTAAATCCGGGATTGGCCGGCGTGCCAACAGTGCAGGTGAGTCTAATCCAAATCCGATGGATCTTCCGACAATCCACTGACACACCATCATTACCTTTAAATCTCATCCAAGCCATCGGATGTTTGGCTCGTGGGATTGGAAGGGATCGGAAGCTTTAATCTC